>JAYJMM010000097.1:1200000-1800000 GCA_037349105.1 Limnomonas spitsbergensis
GAGTGGGCACTGGAGTGGGCACTGGAGTGGGCACTGGAGTGGGCACTGGAGTGAGCACTGGAGTGAGCACTGGAGTGAGCACTGGAGTGGGCACTGGAGTGGGCACTGGAGTGAGCACTGGAGTGGGCACTGGAGTGGGCACTGGAGTGGGCTCTGGAGTGAGCACTGGAGTGGGCACTGGAGTGGGCACTGGAGTGAGCACTGGAGTGAGCACTGGAGTGGGCACTGGAGTGGGCACTGGAGTGGGCTCTGGAGTGAGCACTGGAGTGAGCATTGGAGTGGGCACTAGAGTGAGCACTGGAGTGAGCACTGGAGTGAGCACTGGAGTGGGCACATGAGTGAGCAATGGAGTGGGCACTGGAGTGAGCACTAGAGTGAGCACTGGAGTGGGCACTGGAGTGAGCACTGGAGTGGGCACTGGAGTGAGCACTGGAGTGGGCACTGGAGTGAGCACTGGAGTGGGCACTGGAGTGAGCACTGGAGTGGGCACTGGAGTGGGCACTGGAGTGAGCACTGGAGTGGGCACTGGAGTGGGCACTGGAGTGAGCACTGGAGTGGGCACTGGAGTGAGCACTGGAGTGGGCACTGGAGTGAGCACTGGAGTGAGCACTGGAGTGGGCACTGGAGTGGGCACTGGAGTGGGCACTGGAGTGGGCACTGGAGTGAGCACTGGAGTGGGCACTGGAGTGAGCACTGGAGTGGGCACTGGAGTGAGCACTGGAGTGGGCACTGGAGTGGGCACTGGAGTGAGCACTGGAGTGGGCACTGGAGTGAGCACTGGAGTGGGCACTGGAGTGAGCACTGGAGTGGGCACTGGAGTGAGCACTGGAGTGGGCACTGGAGTGAGCACTGGAGTGAGCACTGGAGTGAGCACTGGAGTGGGCACTGGAGTGGGCACATGAGTGAGCACTGGAGTGAGCATTGGAGTGAGCATTGAAGTGAGCACTGGAGTGGGCACTGGAGTGGGCACTGGAGTGGGCACTGGAGTGAGCACTGGAGTGGGCACTGGAGTGGGCACTGGAGTGAGCACTGGAGTGAGCACTGGATTGGGCACTGGAGTGAGCACTGGAGTGGGCACTGGAGTGAGCATTGGAGTGAGCATTGAAGTGAGCACTGGAGTGGGCACTGGAGTGAGCACTGGAGTGGGCACTATAGTGAGCACTGGAGTGAGCACTGGAGTGGGCACATGAGTGAGCAATGGAGTGGGCACTGGTATGAGCACTAGAGTGAGCACTGGGTGGGCACTGGAGTGAGCACTGGAGTGGGCACTGGAGTGAGCACTGGAGTGGGCACTGGAGTGAGCACTGGAGTGGGCTCTGGAGTGAGCACTGGAGTGGGCACTGGAGTGGGCACTAGAGTGGGCACTGGAGTGGGCACTGGAGTGGGCACTGGAGTGAGCACTGGAGTGAGCACTGGAGTGGGCACTGGAGTGGGCACTGGAGTGGGCACTGGAGTGAGCACTGGAGTGGGCACTGGAGTGAGCACTGGAGTGGGCACTAGAGTGGGCACTGGAGTGGGCAGTGGAGTGAGCACTTGAGTGGGCACTGGAGTGGGCACTGGAGTGAGCACTGGAGTGGGCACATGAGTGAGCACTGGAGTGGGCACTGGAGTGGGCACTGGAGTGGGCACATGAGTGAGCAATGGAGTGGGAATTGGAGTGAGCACTAGAGTGAGCACTGGAGTGGGCACTGGAGTGAGCACTGGAGTGGGCACATGAGTGAGCACCGGAGTGGGCACTGGAGTGAGCACTGGTGTGGGCACTGGAGTGAGCACTGGAGTGGGCACTGGAGTGGGCACTGGAGTGGGCACTGGAGTGAGCACTGGAGTGGGCTCTGGAGTGAGCACTGGAGTGGGCACTGGAGTGGGCACTGGAGTGGGCCCTGGAGTGGGCACTGGAGTGGGCACTGGAGTGAGCACTGGAGTGAGCACTGGAGTGAGCATTGAAGTGAGCACTGGAGTGGGCACTGGAGTGAGCACTGGAGTGAGCACTGGAGTGGGCACAGGAATGGTTATTGGAGTGAGCACTTGAGTGAGCACTGGAGTGGGCACGAGAGTGATCACTAAAGTGGGCACTGGAGTGGGCACTGGAGTGAGCATTGGAGTGGTCACTAGAGTGGGCTCTAGAGTGGGCACTGGAGTGAGCAATGGAGTCAGTACTAGAGCTAGTACTGGAGTCAGCACCGGAGTCAGTACTGGAGTCAGGACTGAAGTCAGCACTGGAGTCAGCACTGCAGTCAGCACCGGAGTCAGCAATGGTGTCAGCAATTGAGTTAGTATTGGAGTCGACACTAGAGTCATCACTAAAGTCAGCAATGTCTCACTGCGTCTGCACTGGAGTGAGCACTTGAGTCAACACTAGAGTCAGCACATGAGTCAGCACTGGCGTCATTGCGTCTGCACTTGAATGAGCACTTAAGTGAGCACTTGAGTCAGCGCTTGAGTCAGCACTGGAGTCAGCATTGGAGTCAATACTGGGGTCAATATTGGAATCAGCCAGGAGTCAGCACTGGACACAGATTTGTCTCAGCCTTTGAGTCATGAAAGGAGAAAACACTGGATTCAAGCAGATAAGTCATCATTGGAGCCACACTTGAGTCAACACTATTACACCAGAGTCAACAATGGAGTCATTCTCACAGGTGTTAGCACTGTAGTCAACACTGGAGTCAGTCTCACAGGTGTAAGCACTGGATTCAGCACTGGAGTCAGTGTCACATGAGTCAGTCTCACATGAGTTGGCATCGGTGTGAACAGTGGAGTAGTCATGCATCTCTTGTGTCGGCACTGGAGTCAGCATTGGAAGGAACACTGGTGTTGATATTGGAGCTATCATTGGAGTCATCACTGGTGTCAGCACTCGAGTCAGCTCTGGAGTCGACATTGGAGTCAGCACAGGAGTAACTTGCAATGTAGGGATGTCCACACCCCCTGGTCCATATTTAGGACAATCCCTGGCGTCTCCTTTTAAACGGAAATCATCACTTCGGTGCGCACACGGATTCTATATTTGTATGCTGAATACATGTTGGATAGCTGCAGTCCTACCGGTGTGACGTTTGACGACTTTGGGGGCGTGCCTGGACTCGGGAGCGGCCAAGCTAGCTCTATCGTCCAACGTGAACGCGCCCCTGGTGCGACAGAATCGACTATGCCCTCGAGATCAGAGCAGAGGTCTGCCTACGCAACTGAACAAATGTGGCCTCACTTGCTGGTGAGATCTGTACTTTCTGATGTGCACCCCATCATGTCTTGCACCGTTCTGATTTTTAATTCTCGACTCGTGATTGCGACGGTGCCTTTGTTGCACAGGGTTCGTGACTGCCACCTGAATCAAGGCGCATAGTTCTTCTCTGGCAGCGCTTGTCGGTGCATAGGCAGCCTGGCATAGCACATGTTTGAAAAACACCCGAGCGCGTGCACCCTTCATGATCTGGTAAGTGCGTGTATGCGATACACCGCGGGCTAGCATTGCATATCCACGCATGGTAGAATTTTGACACATCCTCTCTCTCCCCCGGGTTCCATGTTCTGGCCCCCCTCACACAAGAGGAGGGGTGTGACTGCACCATGGTCCTGGGTGTGCATGGTACCTGGAATTGAGATTGCTCATCCCATACCATTCCCACTCGGCCGAGCGTTCAGCAGGGCCCAGCAGGCATGCATCGCTCTAAACATGTTCTTCGAGGGAGCTAATTTTATTTGATTCCACTTAACCCCTTGCTTTCATGCGCTCTAGTCTTGTCCCTGCTCCTCTCCTTTATTTGTAGCCCCCCCCGTTCTGTATCCCCTCGTTTCATTCGACCCCCCCCACTCGCCCCTGTGCAGCTGGACCCCAGCCAGTTGGACCACCCACTAAGGCCCTAAACATGACACCGATGGACGACCGGCTGCCTGCAGAACAACACATCGTGAATGCTGAAAGAAGAAGCTGCCATCATAAAAAAACATGGAAATTGTCCTCGTCATTACAGGTGTGAAACTCGGGGTTTCAAGTCTATCATGCGAAAGTGCTGGCAAGAGAAGCACAACGAAGATATCCAAAGAGGGTGGGTTGGAGTGTTGGACGGTACTCTACAGATGCGACAGAGCACTGAAAGCAAAACAAATTCACAATTATAAGTGCTAGGTGAAGCTTGTTATCTTTGTAATTGACAGGTAAGGAAACAACACGTTTCCTGCGCATAAAGGACTGTGGGATAGCCGCAGCTCAATCGAAGGCCGTGGTTTCTGCTAGTTCTCCCACAACGTTAGAGATAAACATGAATATGGGCTACCAAAATCGTTATTCCAGATTCTGTACATACAAAACTGGATTATCTGCATTGCATGGAGAAAATATGTTTTGCCCCAGATCCTATGAACTTTGCCTCACCCCTTCCTGCCCCTGATAAGGGGCTCTTGTGACCCTGCCCAGCAGATCTGTCCAGCTAGGTGGGTATGACGTCGAAAGGGAAGGAGCTCATTATCTCCCATGCTCTCACCCAGACCCCAGACCAGCTCACCTTGCCTCCTGGAAATCTGGAATAGTACCCCGACCCTAAAAAAAGAGATCCTTCGCCCTGAATATGGAACCAAACTCCTGAACTCTTAATTGTCCTCCACCCTGATTTCGGTATTACCTCAGGTCCGGAAATTGGTTTACGATCCGAGCGAGCTCGTGTGCTGTGAGCTAGGTGTGTTGTACGCCTGTATTGTTTGAGGCCCCGCGGCGCTGGTGCACGACACGCTGCAGCAGCACCAGAAGCGGCCGCAGGAATTTGCGAGAGCGCAGCAACAGCTGCACCAGATCTGTGCGGTCTCGGCCACCGCCCGCCGGCGCTTGGTAAACGGCCACCACGGTGGCGGCGGCTTGGTGGCGTCTGAAGCCAGCGATGGGATGGTGCGCTCAACAACGCCGCCGGCGTGGAGCAGCGGAGCGCACCAGAACAACGGGGGAAGGGTGGGCGGCGCGGTGGGACCGGACGCCTCGGCGTCGACTTCGGGTTCAGGGTCCCCCTTGCCTTTCCGCAGCCCCCAACACGTACACTACGCATACAGAGTCCATTCAGATGCTGGCGCTGGATCATGGTGAGCGTGGACCCTGGATGGAAACCTGGAACCCTACTTGGTGCATGTGATAGGTCTAAGCAGTACACACAGAGCCTGATGCAGTACACAGTGAACCCTAAGCATAACACGTGGAACCTTGAGCAATACACACAGAACCCTACATAAAATATGCGGAGCCTTAAGCAGTACATGCAAAACTACATGTTCCGGTAGTACATGCAAAACCTGTAGGCCTGTCGTGTCCAGTGTGCCTTGAAGCGCCTGACAGCCTACCTGGGCATTTTCTGATGGCATAACGACCCTCCCTCCTACACCTCGACCCCTCATGGCCAAGAGGTGTTCTCATTGGATTTGAATGGACCCGGACATCCCCCCTCCCTGACCCCCCCTTGCAAGAGGCTTTGCTGGGGGGGATGTGACCCCCCCCTGTCCCTCCCCCCTACGCCTCCCTGACACATGGACGATACCCCTTTCCTGGCCCCCTGCAGGTTGTCTTGACTAGGGCGGCACGTCAACAATGGCCCTTCATTTATGCCGCCACCGCCCACCCTGGGAGCCGCTGGCATCCTGAGCTCTGCAAACGGTGCGACAAGCTCACCGCAAGGGTCGGCAAGCTCGCTGCGTGAGTGACCTGATGCAGGCGGCGCTGTTTAGGCTGTTTCCCCCTAAATTAGGCAACTGCTTGCTGCTTTCGCGAGCGACCTTAATGCTCCAATCCTCAACCCAGCAGAAGGTGCCCCCTGCCATTCCCTCAAGGACCGCAACCGCCGTAGGCATGTCGCTGTGCAAGGTTCCAGTACCCACCCTAATGCTACAATGATCAGCCGAGCAACAGATGCCCCTGCCCCCCCCCCTCTGGTATCAAAGCCGCTGTGCAAGGGTTCCTTTACCCGCCCAAACGCCACAAGCTTGACACTGTACCTCTTCTCTGCCCCAAAGCTCCGATCCTCAACCTTTTAAACCTGCACCCATGCATCTGTTCCCACGACTACCATCACCCTGTTGCCTGCCACCTGTCTGCACTTTTCCCTTAAATCTCTGCATAAGGGATAAATGTTGAATTCTTCCGCAGCCGCCATGACCACGTTGTTGCGCAAGCGCTCTTAGCTGCCCGGCAGCGCCTTAACTGTGGCCCCTGCGGCCAGTGGCCCAGCCCCAGCCGGAAAAAGGGGGACGGCGGCGGCATGGCGGCCTTCTCAGCCTTTGCGAAGACGGTGGCGGCTGGGACGTTGGCGGCCGTCGCGTGGGCAGCCACCACGCCGATTAGCGGTTGTCCTTTGAGCCCCTGTGAGGCGTGGGACTGGCAGGGTTCAGCAGGCATCCGTACACGTTGCTGTTAACAAGCAACATGGGTGCGGTCTGCAACATTGATGTGAGTCACAGCTGTGGGGGAAGGGCTGATCAAAAGACAGCGAGGGAGGTGTGGGCGATAAGACAAGGAGGCTGTTTAGGCGGGGATGTTGGAACAGGTGATGGAGGTGGGTTGGATGAGAACACGAGCACGGTGAAAGACCGATAAGACCGTGTCGAAGTCCAGGGAATTTCAGCTGTTTACTGCCAACAAAGGTGGGAGATGGAGTGAAATAACATTGGCCTTTTTAACATGGGTAACTGAATGATATGAGGACCTTGCTTCTTGAAGTGTATGCTCTCCCCCCACGCCTGGGTCCTGAGCCATGCCCATGTATGTTGTCTGCTCATCACCTCAATATGATGGTCCCTTGACCCCCTTCTCATCTTTTTGTGACACCTGGCTTGTGGAGACCCCCCCTCCCCCCCCCCCCCCCCCCCCCCCCCCCCTCCCCTTTGCAGGGCCAGGTTTCCCTCTTTTGCCTCCTCACTCCCACCCCATATGCCCCCCCTCCCCTTCCCTCTCTCACCCACTCCCTCCCACCCTTCCTTCCCTTTTATCTGCCCCCCCCTCTCTCCCACCCCTTCTGCCCTCCCTTCCCAATCTTCCCCTCTCTCATTTCCCCCCCCTTGCAGTGCCAGGCTGTATGCGCCACCAACAACCTGGCCGTCTTGATAAAGTGGCTCTGGGACCTTTTCCCGCCCTAGGTCACGTTTGCACGATCGGGTCACCTGTTGTTGCTCAAGTGGCTGTGCCTGGGCAATCTCTGCCAGAACATGCTCGAGATCCCCCTCATGGCGATCAGGGGGGGAACGGCATACCCGTTGGTGCAGTTGCTGAAGGTGGCAAGCCCGGTGATCCGAACTGCAGCGGTGTTTGCTCTGGGCTGCCTGGTCCACAAGTGTTATGAGGTAGGGTGCGGGGAAAGGGGCAGGCAGCTGACTGATCCTAAGGGGAAGGGAGGAGACAGCTGACTGGTGCACACTTGTCCTGAGATACGTGTGAGGGGAGGGAGGAGGAAGCTGACTGATCCACAGGGGAAGGGAGGAGGCAGCTGACTGATCCACAGCTGTCATGAGGTAAGTGTGAGGCTTGGGAGGGAGGAAGCAGCTGACTGGACCACATATGTCCTGAGGTAAGGGTGAGGGGTGGGAGGGAGGAGGCAGCTTACTGATCCACAACTGTCATGAGGCGAGTGTGAGCAAGGGCAGCTGAATGGTCCACTGCTGTCTTGAGATGGAAAATGAGTGGGAAGCTTGACATTTTTTTTGTTGTTGTAATTGTTGAGGTGATTTGATGGAGCAAGCTCTACCTCTTTTTCTTGGTGAATTTGATCAGGTAAGATATTGCCTGTCAAATCTGGTTGGGTTGGAGCGATTCTGATTCGATTGGATCATACCATATTATCTCTTTTGATTCCACATAACCCCTTTGCTTTCATGCGTTATAACCTCGCCTCTGCTCCTCTCCTCTCCCCTTCTTTTATTTTATTTCTTTCGTTTGATTCCACCAACACCTAGCTTTCTTGCGCTCTAGTCTTGTCCCTGCCCCTCTCCTTTATTTGTAGCCCTCCCCGTTATGTTTTTCCCTCGTTACATTTGACCTCTCCCCCTCCCCCCTGTGCAGCTGGACCACAGCCTGTCGGACCACCCCCTACAATGACACCGATGGACGACCGGCTGCCTGCAGAACAACACATCGTGAATGCTGAAAGAGGAAGCTGCCATCATGAAAAAACATGGAAATTGTCCTCGTCGTTACAGGTGTGAAACTCGGGGTTTCAAGTCTATCATGCGAAAGTGCTGGCAAGAGAAGCACAACGAAGATATCCAAAGAGGGTGGGTTGGAGTGTTGGACGGTACTCTACAGATGCGACAGAGCACTGAAAGCAAAACAAATTCACAATTATAAGTGCTAGGTGAAGCTTGTTATCTTTGTAATTGACAGGTAAGGAAACAACACGTTTCCTGCGCATAAAGGACTGTGGGATTGCCGCAGCTCAATCGAAGGCCGTGGTTTCTGCTAGTTCTCCCACAACGTTAGAGATAAACATGAATATGGGCTACCAAAATCGTTATTCCAGATTCTGTACATACAAAACTGGATTATCTGCATTGCATGCAGAAAATATGTTTTGCCCCAGAGGCCCAGATCCTATAAACTTTGCCTCACCCCTTCCTGCCCCTGATAAGGGGCTCTTGTGACCCTGCCCAGCAGATCAGGCCAGCTAGGTGGGTATGACGTCGAAAGGGAAGGAGCTCATTATCTCCCATGCTCTCACCCAGACCCCAGACCAGCTCACCTTGCCTCCTGGAAATCTGGAATAGTACCCCGACCCTAAAAAAAGAGATCCTTCGCCCTGAATATGGAACCAAACTCCTGAACTCTTAATTGTCCTCCACCCTGATTTCGGTATTACCTCAGGTCCGGCAATTGGTTTACGATCCGAGCGAGCTCGTGTGCTGTGAGCTAGGTGTGTTGTACGCCTGCATTGTTTGAGGCCCCGCGGCGCTGGTGCACGACACGCTGCAGCAGCACCAGAAGCGGCCGCAGGAATTTGCGAGAGCGCAGCAACAGCTGCACCAGATCTGTGCGGTCTCGGCCACCGCCCGCCGGCGCTTGGTAAACGGCCACCACGGTGGCGGCGGCTCGGTGGCGTCTGAAGCCAGCGATGGGATGGTGCGCTCAACAACGCCGCCGGCGTGGAGCAGCGGAGCGCACCAGAACAACGGGGGAAGGGTGGGCGGCGCGGTGGGACCGGACGCCTCGGCGTCGACTTCGGGTTCAGGGTCCCCCTTGCCTTTCCGCAGCCCCCAACACGTACACTACGCATACAGAGTCCATTCAGATGCTGGCGCTGGATCATGGTGAGCGTGGACCCTGGATGGAAACCTGGAACCCTACTTGGTGCATGTGATAGGTCTAAGCAGTACACACAGAGCCTGATGCAGTACACAGTGAACCCTAAGCATAACACGTGGAACCTTGAGCAATACACACAGAACCCTACATAAAATATGCGGAGCCTTAAGCAGTACATGCAAAACTACATGTTCCGGTAGTACATGCAAAACCTGTAGGCCTGTCGTGTCCAGTGTGCCTTGAAGCGCCTGACAGCCTACCTGGGCATTTTCTGATGGCATAACGACCCTCCCTCCTATACCTCGACCCCTCATGGCCAAGAGGTGTTCTCATTGGATTTGAATCCCCCCTCCCTGACCCCCCCTTGCAAGAGGCTTTGCTGGGGGGGATGTGACCCCCCCCTGTCCCTCCCCCCCACGCCTCCCTGACACATGGACGATACCCCTTTCCTGGCCCCCTGCAGGTTGTCTTGACTAGGGCGGCACGTCAACAATGGCCCTTCATTTATGCCGCCACCGCCCACCCTGGGAGCCGCTGGCATCCTGAGCTCTGCAAACGGTGCGACAAGCTCACCGCAAGGGTCGGCAAGCTCGCTGCGTGAGTGACCTGATGCAGGCGGCGCTGTTTAGGCTGTTTCCCCCTAAATTAGGCAACTGCTTGTTGCTTTCGCGAGCGACCTTAATGCTCCAATCCTCAACCCAGCAGAAGGTGCCCCCTGCCATTCCCTCAAGGACCGCAACCGCCGTAGGCATGTCGCTGTGCAAGGTTCCAGTACCCACCCTAATGCTACAATGATCAGCCGAGCAACAGATGCCCCTGCCCTTCCCCTCTGGTATCAAAGCCGCTGTGCAAGGGTTCCTTTACCCGCCCAAACGCCACAAGCTTGACACTGTACCTCTTCTCTGCCCCAAAGCTCCGATCCTCAACCTTTTAAACCTGCACCCATGCATCTGCTCCCACGACTACCATCACCCTGTTGCCTGCCACCTGTCTGCACTTTTCCCTTAAATCTCTGCATAAGGGATAAATGTTGAATTCTTCCGTAGCCGCCATGACCACGTTGTTGCGCAAGCGCTCTTAGCTGCCCGGCAGCGCCTTAACTGTGGCCCCTGCGGCCAGTGGCCCAGCCCCAACCGGAAAAAAGGGGGACGGCGGCGGCATGGCGGCCTTCTCAGCCTTTGCGAAGACGGTGGCGGCTGGGACGTTGGCGGCCGTCGCGTGGGCAGCCACCACGCCGATTAGCGGTTGTCCTTTGAGCCCCTGTGAGGCGTGGGACTGGCAGAGTTCAGCAGGCATCCGTACACGTTGCTGTTAACAAGCAACATGGGTGCGGACTGCAACATTGATGTGAGTCACAGCTGTGGGGGAAGGGCTGATCAAAAGACAGCGAGGGAGGTGTGGGCGATAAGACAAGGAGGCTGTTTAGGCGGGGATGTTGGAACAGGTGATGGAGGTGGGTTGGATGAGAACACGAGCACGGCGGCATGGCGGCCTTCTCAGCCTTTGCGAAGACGGTGGCGGCTGGGACGTTGGCGGCTGTCGCGTGGGCAGCCACCACGCCGATTAGCGGTTGTCCTTTGAGCCCCTGTGAGGCGTGGGACTGGCAGGGTTCAGCAGGCATCCGTACACGTTGCTGTTAACAAGCAACATGGGTGCGGTCTGCAACATTGATGTGAGTCACAGCTGTGGGGGAAGGGCTGATCAAAAGACAGCGAGGGAGGTGTGGGCGATAAGACAAGGAGGCTGTTTAGGCGGGGATGTTGGAACAGGTGATGGAGGTGGGTTGGATGAGAACACGAGCACGGTGAAAGACCGATAAGACCGTGTCGAAGTCCAGGGAATTTCAGCTGTTTACTGCCAACAAAGGTGGGAGATGGAGTGAAATAACATTGGCCTTTTTAACATGGGTAACTGAATGATATGAGGACCTTGCTTCTTGAAGTGTATGCTCTCCCCCCACGCCTGGGTCCTGAGCCATGCCCATGTATGTTGTCTGCTCATCACCTCAATATGATGGTCCCTTGACCCCCTTCTCATCTTTTTGTGACACCTGGCTTGTGGAGACCCCCCCTCCCCCCCCCCCCTCCCCCCCCCCCCTCCCCTTTGCAGGGCCAGGTTTCCCTCTTTTGCCTCCTCACTCCCACCCCATATGCCCCCCCTCCCCTTCCCTCTCTCACCCACTCCCTCCCACCCTTCCTTCCCTTTTATCTGCCCCCCCCTCTCTCCCACCCCTTCTGCCCTCCCTTCCCAATCTTCCCCTCTCTCATTTCCCCCCCCTTGCAGTGCCAGGCTGTATGCGCCACCAACAACCTGGCCGTCTTGATAAAGTGGCTCTGGGACCTTTTCCCGCCCTAGGTCACGTTTGCAGGATCGGGTCACCTGTTGTTGCTCAAGTGGCTGTGCCTGGGCAATCTCTGCCAGAACATGCTCGAGATCCCCCTCATGGCGATCAGGGGGGGAACGGCATACCCGTTGGTGCAGTTGCTGAAGGTGGCAAGCCCGGTGATCCGAACTGCAGCGGTGTTTGCTCTGGGCTGCCTGGTCCACAAGTGTTATGAGGTAAGGGTGCGGGGAAAGGGGCAGGCAGCTGACTGATCCTAAGGGGAAGGGAGGAGACAGCTGACTGGTGCACACTTGTCCTGAGATACGTGTGAGGGGAGGGAGGAGGAAGCTGACTGATCCACAGGGGAAGGGAGGAGGCAGCTGACTGATCCACAGCTGTCATGAGGTAAGTGTGAGGCTTGGGAGGGAGGAAGCAGCTGACTGGACCACATATGTCCTGAGGTAAGGGTGAGGGGTGGGAGGGAGGAGGCAGCTTACTGATCCACAACTGTCCTGAGGCGAGTGTGAGCAAGGGCAGCTGAATGGTCCACTGCTGTCTTGAGATGGAAAATGAGTGGGAAGCTTGACATTTTTTTTGTTGTTGTAATTGTTGAGGTGATTTGATGGAGCAAGCTCTACCTCTTTTTCTTGGTGAATTTGATCAGGTAAGATATTGCCTGTCAAATCTGGTTGGGTTGGAGCGATTCTGATTCGATTGGATCATACCATATTATCTCTTTTGATTCCACATAACCCCTTTGCTTTCATGCGTTATAACCTCGCCTCTGCTCCTCTCCTCTCCCCTTCTTTTATTTTATTTCTTTCGTTTGATTCCACCAACACCTAGCTTTCTTGCGCTCTAGTCTTGTCCCTGCCCCTCTCCTTTATTTGTAGCCCTCCCCGTTATGTTTTTCCCTCGTTACATTTGACCTCTCCCCCTCCCCCCTGTGCAGCTGGACCACAGCCTGTCGGACCACCCCCTACAATGACACCGATGGACGACCGGCTGCCTGCAGAACAACACATCGTGAATGCTGAAAGAGGAAGCTGCCATCATGAAAAAACATGGAAATTGTCCTCGTCGTTACAGGTGTGAAACTCGGGGTTTCAAGTCTATCATGCGAAAGTGCTGGCAAGAGAAGCACAACGAAGATATCCAAAGAGGGTGGGTTGGAGTGTTGGACGGTACTCTACAGATGCGACAGAGCACTGAAAGCAAAACAAATTCACAATTATAAGTGCTAGGTGAAGCTTGTTATCTTTGTAATTGACAGGTAAGGAAACAACACGTTTCTTGCGCATAAAGGACTGTGGGATAGCCGCAGCTCAATCGAAGGCCGTGGTTTCTGCTAGTTCTCCCACAACGTTTGGAAGTGATAAACATGAATATGGGCTACCAAAATCGTTATTCCAGATTCTGTTCATACCAAAACTGGATTATCTGCATTGCATGGAGAAAATATGTTTTGCTCCAGACCCTATGAACTTTGCCTCACCCCTGCCTGCCCCTGATGAGGGGCTCTTGTGACCCTGCCCAGCAGATCTGTCCAGCTAGGTGGGTATGACGTCGAAAAGGAACAAGGTGCGCATTATCCCCCATGCTCTCACCCAGACCCCAGACCAGCTCACCTTGCCCCCTGGAATACTACTATGACCCTAAAAACAAGAGATCCTTCGCCCTGAACAATCTCCTGAACCCTGAACTAAACTCCTGAACTCTTAATTCTCCTCCACCCTGATTTCGGTATTCCCTCAGGTCTGGCAAGTGGTTTACAATCCGAGCGTGCTCGTGTGCTGTGAGCTAGCTGTGTTGTACGCCGGCATTGTTTGAGGCCCCGCGGCGCTGGTGCACGACACGCTGCAGCAGCACCAGAAATGGCTGCAGGAATTTGCGCGAGCGCAGCAACAACTGCACCACATCCGTGCGCCCTCGGCCACCGCCCGCCGGCGCTTGGTAAACGGCCACCACGGCGGCGGCGGCTCAGCAGCGTCTGAAGCCAGCGATGGGATGGTGCGCTCAACAACGCCGCCGGCGTGGAGCAGCAGAGCGCACCAGAACAACGGGGGAAGGGTGGGCGGCGCGGCGGGACCGGACGCCTCGGTGTCGACTTCGGGTTCAGGGTCCCCCTTGCCTTTCCGCAGCCCCCAACACGTACACTACGCATACGAAGTCCATTCAGATGCTGGCGCTGGATCATGGTGAGCGTGGACCCTGGATGGATACCTGGAACCCTACTTGGTGCATGTAATAGGTCTAAGCAATACACACAGAGCCTGATGCAGTACACAGAGAACCCTAAGCATAACACGTGGAACCTTAAGCATAACACGTGGACCCTTGAGCAATACACACAGAACTCTACATAAAATATGTGGAGCCTTAAGCAGTACATGCAAAACTACATGTTCCGGTAGTACACGCAAAACCTGTAGGCCTGTCGTGTCCAGTGTGCCTTGAAGCGCCTGACAGCCTACCTGGGCATTTTCTGATGGCAGCCCGACTCTCCTTTCTGCCCCTCGACCCCTCATGGCCAAGAGGTGTCCTCATTGGATTTGAATGGACCCGGACATCCTCCCTCCCTGACCCCCCGGCTGCAAGAGGCTTTGCTGGGGGGGGATGTGCGGATGTGCCCCCCCCCTGTCCCTCCCCCCCGCCTCCCTGACACATGGACGATACCCCTTTCCTGCCCCCCTGCAGGTTGTCTTGACTAGGGCGGCACGTCAACAATGGCCCTTCATTTATGCCGCCACCGCCCACCCTGGGAGCCGCTGGCATCCTGAGCTCTGCAAACGGTGCGACAAGCTCACCGCAGCGGTTGGCAAACTCACTGTGTGAGTGACCTGATGCAGGCGGCGCTGTTTAGGCTGTTTCCCCCTAAATAAGGTAACTGCTTACTGCCATACGCATGTCGCTGTTTAAGTGTTCCAGTACCTACCCTTATGCTACAATTCTCAGCCCAGCCCTTCCTTTCTGCCTTCCCATCTCCTCCCCCCTCTTGCAGGGCCATGCTGTGTGTGCCACCTGCCACCTGCTGTTCGTCCCAGTCACGCCAAGCCAAGGGTGTTAAAAATAATTACCAGAGATGAGCTCATGCTTGTAGCCGACACTGTTTATGTCATGTTCTCAAGGTGATTCAGCTACAATTCGGCTACGTCCTGGGATAAGGCCAAGGGATACTAGTGCTACAAGCCATGTTGCTTGGGCCGTGGGCCTGTCAAGGTGTTACCCGTGGTAGACACAATTATACTTGTCAATGACGTTACACCACTGGGCCATGCTGCAAAGGCTGGGCCGCGTCGGCGTCCAACAGCAAGGTTGGAAACTAAAGAGAGAGAGGAAAGAGACCCCCTCAAAAACAAAACAAAAAGTCCTAATCCCCAATCTAACTACCGGAAGCTAAAGACGTCTGGGCCATGCTCAAAAGACTCGGCCGCGAGTTATACTTGTGCAAGCTGGAGTATAGGCGCATGTCCCAGAGATGTTGCTTGATTCGCCTCTGGTGCCATAATATACTATACTGTTCTTGGTTGGCCTCTCTTGCCAAGGTCCCATTCGTTGCCTTATGTCACTCGTGGACTAGGCTTACTAGAGGGTCATGCCCAATTCATACAGCCCGCTGGCAGCTACATCGGCAAGTATCCCCTGCTATGCGGGCTAACACTGCTGGTCGCTGAAGTCGAATAATCCTTCTTGCTGCCCCCGCTGCAACCACGACATGATGTTGTGACATTGTCCATCTCCCTAATGCCAGTAGCGGCCGCAACCAGGACTTACCTCGGCAGCAGCTTTGGCAGCCCCTTCCAAAGGGGAAGCAAGTTTCGCTTATGAGTCGGGCTTGTAGCAGAAGGCGGCCATGGAGGTGAGGAAAACTGCAAGTTCATGGGGTGTGGCAAGGTGTGGCCTCAGTATTACAACTCCACGGAGATGCAGCCGCTGGGAATGA
The DNA here is from genome assembly GCA_037349105.1 of Limnomonas spitsbergensis. Lineage (NCBI taxonomy): Eukaryota > Viridiplantae > Chlorophyta > Chlorophyceae > Chlamydomonadales > Limnomonas > Limnomonas spitsbergensis. The sequence continues at coordinate 1,215,529 of JAYJMM010000097.1, forward strand.
CAAAGATCAACTCGAAAGGCATGCATGGCTTCTGACCTCGTGGCAAGAAGGCATTGTTTATCTAGGCTGGACAGGCGTGCATATTATATTAGGACCTCGGGTCCAGACCGACAACACGTTCTCCTTGCGGGACTAGGCGTACTACGGGAGGCTGAGTTGATGTGAGCCTCGCTCACGCACGGTGCCTTTGCGTTTCTTTGATAATACAGTTGCTCTCGTATGGTTTTATGCCACGCATAGGTGTGGGGCCCGACACCTGGTGCCCGCCCAGCGACTTAGCGCTCCACAATCCCCGATACATCAAAGACACCGACACTGAAGGCTGCCAAACATTCCAATATCCAATGATGGTGAAATTCAAACGCTACCAATGTCGTCGCATAGCCGAAATCCGCCCTCGGCAGGGCATTGTTACTACTGACTCACGATTGGCCATGCCGAGCTGCAATCAAACGTCACAATCGTGCTATAACACATAAGTATAATGTATTACTCGCGGAGAGGGTGTATGGCGCTGTCACTGTGAAGAAAAGCGAAACCGCTGGATTTCCCCCAGGGCCCCTGCTGCCATTCGGAAATCTGCCCAGGGTGCTGCGCAGGCCGGACTACAGCGGTAAGGGGCCAGATGGCCTGGGGCCACCACGGCCGTTCCTGCTGTACACCGACTTCTCTAAACAAGGCATAGGGGCGGTGCTGGGGCAGTGCGACGATAGCGGCAGGGAGTACATGGTAGCCTGCACTTCCTGTTCCCTGAACAAAAGCGAGAAGAACTACTCGTCGTTCCAGGGGGAAATGCTTGCCGCAGTGTACGCCGCCCGCACGTACCGCCATTTGCTCTTTGGGTGCAAAGTGCATTTGGTCACGGACCACGAACCCCTCACCTACCTCATGGATAATCAGGCCCTGGTGGGGCAGCACGCCCGCTGGGCGCTCATGCTCCAGGAGCTTGACATTACCATTGTCCACCGGTCAGGGGCCTGCCACCAGAACGCAGATATCCCGTCTAGGTCACCCCTCGCGTCCTCTGATGACCGTACAGGGGCGAGGCTAGATGTAGTCGTTCCCGAGCCAGAGGACCCGAGTGGGGTTGCCAGCGGATTGCAGGTCGCTATGCTCACAGGCCTGGGCAGGGTGAACCAGTGGCACGCAGATCAGGTGGTTCGCCTAGCACAGGAGGGCAGACGAGGGGTGCACAGGCTGCGAGCCGCCGAAACTGCGTGTACAATGGCCCCGTGCGGCCAGGCTATCTCCAGCGCAAAGGATGAGGACGACGAGCATGCACAGCCTGCCAGTACTGCAGAAAGAGCTTTCAATAGCAGGGCCAGGGCCAGGTCCTTGATCAACAATGTGCTGACAGACCTGCCCCGCTCGACCCCGGCCCACCTCCACGCAGGGGTGGATACGGCATGCTTACCGGAGGAGGCGGTGCACGCCTTGGAAAAGGAGGGATTGGTCCTGTTCGAGCCCTTCGGAGGTATGTGCTCTGGGCTTGAGATGGTGCTTAGGGCAGGCATCCCAGTCACACAGTATCTGTATGCAGACACCAGTGCCACCATGCGGGAGATCGCGGGGGGCAGGCTGGTGCAGCTGCACAAGCAGTACCCGCTGCTGCTCCTAGCGCCAGCCTTCGAGGGGGCGTTCAGGACGCTGCCCCAGGACGTGTACTCCATTACCGCCCAGCACTTCATAGAGGCTGGGGCCCAGCAGGGTCGCCAGTGGTTTATGGTGGCCGGTTGGGAGTGCCACGACTTATCAGCAGCCGGCAAGGGCAAGGGGCTCGAAGGGGACAGGAGCAAGTCTTTCTTCCCGCTCATCCGGCTGCTAGGTTCTTTGCAAATCCTGCAGAAGGCCAGGCCACCGGCATACCTGATTGAGAATGTCGCTATGCAGTTGAATCAGAGGAGCGAGAAGGCTAGCGTAGAGGCTTTCGGCGAAGTGTGCAGGATCTTGGGCAGGCCATCCCTGTTTGATGCGGCGCAGGTGGGCTCCTATGCCCACCGCACGCGCAACTACTGGGGTAACCTAGCACCAGCTGCAGACATTGAGTTTGTTATCCAGGCATCACATAGGCCACACGACGATATTGTGGATGACATTCTGGACGAGGGTAGTTGGGCCCAGGTCGTGGCCTGCCCCGATAACGGAGGGTACCGCATCAACGTGTCCGGACAACCTAGGAGGGCGCTGCCCTGCCTCATGGCCACCCCCGCATCCTACGCATTCAGGAACGGGCAGATCGGGCTAGTGTTCAGGCCTATGGGGGACCTGTAGGAACCAAACGCCAATGAGAGGGAGAGAGCCATGGGGTACGCAGTTGGGTCCACTCTGCCTCGCCCAGACTTTCCTGAGGGGGATAGGAGGGCCGCCTTGGGCAGGTGCATGGATGCTTGGGCCCTCGAGGCTTGGCTCACCGTGGCACTTGAGGTGGCCATGATCACCCCAAAGTAGCTGGCCCGCAGGGCCCGTTTACCAGGTCCGGACCACGACCCTGCTATCGGTATGACCCTGAAGTCCACACATTGCGCCCTCGCTACTGCAGGCGAAGCATGCTCAGGCGAGGGGGAGGTGGCAGCAACGTATCGGCAGTGCCTGGGGGAGTCCGCGGCAGCAGACTGGGCGGATGCCGCACAGGAACCAGGTGGGCAGCCAGATCCAGGACCAGATCCCGTCCAGTTCACTCCTGACGAAGCAGGAGAGGTCGTGGACCCGCCAGGGTGTGCAGCCGGGCCTGCAGCCCGGGTGGACGTGTGGACAGACGAGCCAGTCCTGCAATACCTCCGCCTGAAAGTGCATCCCCCTGGGGCCGAAACAGGAGAACAGGCCGAGGTGCAGCGTAGAGCTGCTCCTTTCCAGTGGGAACCAGAAAGGGGGGGCGTGCTGATGAGGCTGACGCCAGACGAGCGGCGGTGCGTAGTTCCCAGGCCCGAGGACAGGCAGGCAGTGATCAAGGAAGCGCATGCTTCATGATCTTGCAGCAACACTGGTGGAGAGGACTTAGGGCAGCAGTCAGAAAGGCTGTCCAGGAGTGCGGGGTGTGCGACAGGGCCAGGGCGTCCACGTTCAATCACACGCAGCCCGACCTGCACCCACTCCCTATTGAGGGTTTATTTTTCCGCTGGGGCGTGGATCTGTGCGGTCCATTCACCACCACGCCTCGGGGTAACCGGTATGTCATGGTGTGTGTGGAGCACTACTCCAAGTGGGTAGAACTGATCCCCATCCCCAGCAAGGCGTCTGACGTGACGGCCTTAGCATTCTTCCAAAACGTGGTTGCACGGTTTGGGGGATGCGCAGAAGTAGGCACCGATCAAGGGACTGAGTTCCAGGGAGAATTCCAGGACATGTTGCTGGATTGTTTCATTGACCACCGCACCACCTCTGCCAACCACCCCCAGGCGGATGGGTTGTCCGAAAGGGCCGTCCAGACCCTCAAGACGGGCCTACGCAAGTGCTGCGGGGATGGGAGCAGCGACGACTCATGGGACAGGATGGTCCCGTGGTTAGCACTGGGCTTCAGGTGCTTGCCTCAGGCCACACGCATGGCACCCTACGAAGTGCTGTACGGGCAGAAGCCGGTGTTCCCCTCCAAGGTTGGGGCGGACCTGTGGAGCACAGCGCGAGTGGCAACGGTGGAGGAGGCAGCAGACCTGCTCCTCGCCAGAGTGGCCAGGATCAAGGAGGCCCTCCCAGTCGCGGGCGAGCACCTCAAGATTGCGCAGCACCGGGACAAGTTGTGCTATGCCAGGATCCGCGGAGGGGGATATGTCCCCCAAGTCAGGCGGTTCGCCTTAGGGGACTACGTGTAGGGCGAGTAAAGTAGGGGCGGTACCCACAGCTAGGGGCGCCCGGGTAGACCAGCCTTCCCTCTTATACGGTACGCTGTACCTAGTTAACCCTTTACAGCCCTTGTACCTCCGTAGTGTAGTACAAGGTGCACGTGTGTACAGGTGTTCAACCAGAGTTGTGAGTAGTTTGAGCCGCTCTAAGGCAGTACAGACAGCTTCCACCATTTTTGCACGGTTACTGCTTAATGGTGCGACAGTTATCTCACCGAGTCTCCCGCCCTGACGGTGACATCTGCGAAGGCTCCCACTGTCCACGCGGGGATGCTGTATGTCCTGGGCGTGTAGGAGGGCGGGGCTGACAGGCAGGTCACCTTGAAGATCATACCCTGCAGGTGCACAAGACAGAAAAATAGGTCGATAAACGCAAGCTTGTGGAGAAGGATAAAACATGCATTCTACAGGATCCGTTTCATGGGCATGACTATAGTCATCACCCACAATAACATATCCCTATATGGGTGGACAGCCCCCGTCTTTTGTCATGTTTTGTCATGTTTTTCTTTATCCTCAATGACATATCCCTCATCGAAAGCACCTCCTGCTCGTTATCGAGACAGGACAAATAAGCTCCACGCAGCCTCCTCCCCCGTTCCCCAGTGATCCCCCCCCGGACCTACCAGCAGGCAATTTCCGGGTGCCTGGCTAAAGAAGGTGAGCTTTCCAGCAACAGTGGTTTTGTACGTGTAAGTGCCTCCCAAGCTGAGATCTGCCAGGACTGTGAAGGCAGTCGATGTGGGAGCGGGGCACAGGCCCAAGAGGTCATGGAGGGTGGGGATCAGGCCGCCGAGTAGGGAGGGGGCGGAGGGCGGGAGTTCCGGGGGCGAAGGGAGAGGGAGGAGGGGGAGACGGGGGAGAGAGAGCTTGAGGAGGGGATGTGATCATGGCCACACCATAAAGGTCGATCCGAGAAAAGGAGATCTGCGCACGCATAGGGAGGAACAACTGTGGTCACATGGATGCATCAAACAAACAGGATTCCATGTATGGTACTTGCCATCGGGCAATGCAGGGTTCAATCGCATGCAATTGAAAGCCAAACATCGCATGGGATGAGCCAGGAAGGGCTAGCAGGAGTGAGATGGCCCCACAATATTTTATCTCGGCACTTAAGCCATGATTTCTGCTTTGAGGACTTTTTTCTTTTCGGGCTAGTAGCTCACCGTGTCGCCTGCCGTGACGGTGACGTCTGCGTATGCTCCCACACTCCAGATGGGGATGGTGCATGTACTGGCCACGTGATCAGCCGATGCTGTCAGGCAGGTCACCTTGAAGATCATACCCTGCAGGCACATAAGATGGAAAGGAGGCGTCAACAAACCGAAGATGCAGTAGGGCTAATGCCAAGGGCTATCCGCATGAAATCAAGGGCTACGCGTCCCGACCACATAAGTAATGCGGATGGATGTCGGTAATATGAACTAACACAGCATGCTGGTAGAGGTTATCTTCCCATGCAATGACTCAGCCACTCGGAAACAAAAGAAATGACCCTCATCCTCCCCTGCCTGTAAGAAAGCTCACCAGCAGGCAATTGCCGGGCGCCTGACTGAAGAAGTACAGCGTGGCAGCGACATTGGTCTGGTAGCTGTAGCTGCCTCCCAAAGAGACATCTGCCAGAACTGTGAAGGCCGATGTGTCGAGGAGGGAGGGGCACATGTCCATGAAGCCAGGAGGGGGAGGAGAAGGGGAAAGAGGAGATTGAGGAGGAGGAGAGGGAGGAGAGAGCGCGAGGGGAGGAGCTCCGATGATGGCCACACCGTTGAGTCCAATCCAAGAGAAGGAGATCTGAAAATACAAGGGGAAAAACAGGTGGTCAGAATCATATGCAGGGCACCAGACGTTTAGCATGCTTATAACGGCAAATAGGAGCATGGGACTAGATGTCAATCCCTCAAAGAAGAGAAGGGCTAGCACACAAGGGAAGGCACATGGGATTGCATGGCTCAATATTGAATGTCGCATGAGGTCACTTTGCATGCTCAGCTGCCATTCTTCCATATGTTCCCTTTGCTGCCTAGCTGGGGTTCCTTTCAAGGGCGGTGGCGTGTCATATTCAAAATCTGAGTATGGCGAGCGTCCTATGCCTCACATGAGCATGGATGCGCACCGAATGTGTCACGTTCTAAGGCAGCCTGGCAAGAGTCAAATTTGAGTGTGGTGAGTGTCCCATCCCTAACATGAGCAATGATGCGCACCGAAGGGTCACATTGTAGGGCAGCGTGGCAAGCTTCGCAGTCAAAATCTGTGCAACTTAAGTTTTGCAATTAATATCTGAGTGCGGCAAGTGTCCCAGGATTCACCTGAGTGTGGATGCATAGCTGGGGTCGCGTTCTAGGGCATGCAGCGTGATACGTGTCGTAGTCCGCCATCCACTCAATTGCAAATTCGTGTCGCGTAATGTCCACTTTGTTGAAAGCCTGGATCAGCAGATCATGAATATGCTAAGATTTTAAAATCCCAGATCCAGAGAATGTCACGAAAAACAGTCCTGCTAAAATAAGGAAAGGGGGTAGGTTAACCTTCCTAGCAGGGTTAAGAAAGGGTAGTCCTAAGAAAGGGTAATTGAATAGGGTAAATTCTGAGAAGAAGTTTAGGGTTTATAATTTAGGGTTAAGGGGTTAAGGGTTTTGGGTTAAGCGCAACAGCGTTTAAGTTTTGCAGGGTTGTGCCCCACCAGGAACTGACCGGGGAAGCCAAAGCACCAACTGGGAACACCGAAAGCTCAGTGTTAAGCTCAGTGTAAAGCTGAGGGTAAAGATCTCGGGGTACAGCTCAAGGTCTAGCTTAGGGTGAAGCTCAGGGTACAGCTCGAGGTTGAGGATACAGCTTAGGGTATAGCTACATATGCATGTCGAGGAGCAACGCAGGGTTGGGCTGTTGGTCTGAGGCACGTACTCCACCCAGCAGCTATAAAACAGAATTAAAAGGTTTTCGAATAATGTAATTTCATCTTTCGCAACAACTTCCTTGTTATTGACATGGATCGAAACTCCAAGGGGGAGGGCACAGAATCCAGAGGGAGCCACAACACTTGGCCTTCCGTCTTTACCAAGGCAAGGTAGGGGGCACAGACCAAACAGGCTAGAGAGAAATGCAGGTGATATTACCGAGAAACCGAGTTTCCCTGTTCACCCTGGGCAGGGGGGAGAGGAGGCACATAACCCAGAAGTAGCCACAAGACTTGGCCTTCCATCTTTTACTCAGGCAAGGGCACAGAGCAAACAGGCCTGAGAAACACATGCATGTGATATAACCCGGAAAACGAGTTTCCCTGTTCACCCTGGGCAGGGGGGGGAGGAGGCACAGAACCCAGAAGTAGCCACAAGACTTGGCCTTCCATCTTTTACTCAGGCAAGGGCACAGAGCAAACATGCCTGAGAAACACATGCAGGTGATATAACCCAGAAACCGTGTTTACTGTTCACCCTGGGCAGGGGGGGGAGGAGGCACAGAACCCAGAAGTAGCCACAAGACTTGGCCTTCCATCTTTTACTCAGGCAAGGGCACAGAGCAAACAGGCCTGAGAAACACATGCAGGTGATATAACCCAGAAAACGAGTTTCCCTGTTCACCCTGGACAGGGGGGGGAGGAGGCACGAAACCTAAAAGTCGCCACAAGACTTGGCCTTCCATCTTTCACTCAGGCAAGGGCACAGAGATGATACCCAGGATGCAAGATGATACCCAGACTTGCAAGTTGGGGTACCATCAGAGTCAGGGAGACACAACCGTGACATTTGCTTACTAGGGTGTCAGACTTATGATGGTGTACCTGCTGGTAGTTTTCATTTGTGCTGTACTTGTGGCGGTGACGTCGGAGAAGAGGTCGTCAGCATCATTCTCAGTCTTCCACTTACAACACATTGTTAGAAACAAAAGCAGCATTTCTTTACTGCAGAGAACATTATGCCATTAAAAAGCGGCAACTTATTTTGAATTCCGGTTCACCACATTAAATTTCGATGTTGCTAAGTGAAATCGAGTCAATTTTAACAAAGCCTTACACGGCCAATCGTTACAAAACCTACAAAACCCTCACTGTCAGTAAGGTATCCATCTTAATATACCCAAGGCAAAATCACAAACCCATGTTATTATCTACCTGGCAAGCATATAAGAGAATGAGAGAACTAATGATTTCGCATTTTTTTTCTCCCTCGTGGCCCTGGCACAAATCCAGGAACCAGCTGTTTCCTTGTTCATTATGCAACTGCTGGCGGCACACACGGTGCACCATACAGTATTTGCACATGACATTGATATCACTTGTCAGTACGTAATATACGCAATATCCATCAGTCAACTCTCGATATGTAACCATGTTTATCTGCAAAATATTGCATGTTCAAAATTGCGAATCACAATTTACCTCAAAAACACACGGTATTGCGACATCAGCAAAAGTTCCGATCATGCAGAAGCTCATGCTCAATGTCTAGCCTGCAACATTATGCCTGGACTGCATGGCTCATAGAGTCATAGCAGGTGCTGCCCGCTATATGCTCTCTGCAAGAATGCCAAGGATGCTGTATGTCCTGGGCGTGTAGGAGGGCGGGGCTGACAGGCAGGTCACCTTGAAGATCATACCCTGTAGGTGCACAAGACAGAAAAATAGGTCGATAAACGCAAGCTTGTGGAGAAGGAAAAAACATGCATTCTACAGGATCCATTTCATGGGCATGACTATAGTCATCACCCTCAATAACATATCCCTATATGGGTGGACAGCCCCCGTCTTTTGTCATGTTTTGTCATGTTTTTTCTTATCCTCAATGACATATCCCTCATCGAAAGCACCTCCTGCTCGTTATCGAGACAGGACAAATAAGCTCCACACAGCCTCCTCCCCCGTTCCCCGTGATCCCCCCCCGGACCTACCAGCAGGCAATTTCCGGGTGCCTGGCTAAAGAAGGTGAGCTTTCCAGCAACAGTGGTTTTGTACGTGTAAGTGCCTCCCAAGCTGAGATCTGCCAGGACTGTGAAGGCGGTCGATGTGGGAGCGGGGCACAGGCCCAAGAGGTCATGGAGGGCGGGGATCAGGCCGCCGAATAGGGAGGGGGCGGAGGGAGTTCCGGGGGCGAAGGGAGAGGGAGGAGGGGGAGACGGGGGAGAGAGAGCTTGAGGAGGGGATCCGATCATGGCCACACCATTAAGGTCGATCCAAGAGAAGGAGATCTGCGCACGCATAGGGAGGAACAATTGTGGTCACATGGATGCATCAAACAAACAGGATTCCATGTATGGTACTTGCCATCGGGCAACGCAGGGTTCAATCGCATGCAATTGAAAGCCAAACATCGCATGGGATGAGCCAGGAAGGGCTAGCAGGAGTGAGATGGCCCCACAATATTTTATCTCGGCACTTAAGCCATGATTTTTGCTTTTAAGACTTTTTGCTTTTCGGGCTAGTAGCTCACCGCGTCGCCTGCCGTGACGGTGACGTCTGCGTATGCTCCCACACTCCAGCTGGGGATGGTGTAGGTACTGGCCACGTGATCAGCCGATGCTGTCAGGCAGGTCACCTTGAAGATCATACCCTGCAGGCACATAAGATGGAAAGGAGGCGTCAGCAAACCGAAGATGCAGTAGGGCTAATGCCGAGGGCTATCCGCATGAAATCAAGGGCTATGCGTCCCGACCACATAAGTAATGCTGCCGGATGGATGTCGGTAATGTGAACTAACACAGCATGCTGGTAGAGGTTATCTTCCCATGCAATGACTCAGCCACTCGGAAGAAAACAAATGACCCTCATCCTCCCCTGCCTGTATGTAAGAAAGCTCACCAGCAGGCAGTTGCCGGGCGCCTGACTGAAGAAGTACAGAGTGGCAGCAACACTGGTCTGGTACCTGTAGCTGCCTCCCAAAGAGACATCTGCCAGAACTGTGAAGGCCGATGCGTCGAGGAGGGAGGGGCACATGTCCATGAAGCCAGGAGGGGGGGGGGAAGGGGAAAGAGGAGATTGAGGAGGGGGAGATGGAGGAGGGGGAGAGGGAGGAGAGAGCGCGAGGGGAGGAGCTCCGATGATGGCCACACCGTTGAGTCCAATCCAAGAGAAGGAGATCTGAAATTACAAGGGAAAAAACAAGTGGTCAGAATCATATGCAGGGCACCAGACGTTTGGCATGCTAATAGCGGCAAATAGGAGCATGGGACTAGATGTCAATCCCTCAAAGAAGAGAAGGGCTAGCATACAAGGGAAGGCACATGGGATTGCATGGCTCAATATTGAATGTCGCATGAGGTCACTTTGCATGCTCAGCTGCCATTTCTCCCGTCTCACCGAGTCGCCTGCCGTAACGGTGACGTCTGCGTATGCTCCCACGCTCCAGATGGGGATGGTGTAGGTGCTGGCTACATGATCAGCCGATGCTGTCAGGCAGGTCACCTTGAAGATCATGCCCTGAAGGTGCACACAATGGAAACACAGGTCAATAATGGATGCTGAAATCTGGGAGGATTGAAATCAATGCGATTCTGGGGATGTTGCCGGGAAAACAGGCACACTCGCCACATGCACGATCGAACAATGTGATAGGGCAGCGCAGCTGCTAGCATGACGTCCCGGGAGATCTTGCGTTGTGCACCAGCAGGCGGGCGCAAGGCATAACAGAGGCAGAGGGTTCACATGGAATACAGGTTGTTGTAGCTGTGGTATACAAGCTGTTGTAGCTGAATGACCCCGCCATAACAGCATTCCACTCTCACCAGCAGGCAGTTGCCGGGAGCCTGACTGAAGAAGTACAGAGTAGCAGCGACATTGGTTTGGTAGCTGTAGCTGCCTCCCAAAGAGACAAATGCCAGGACTGTGAAGGCGGATGTGTCGAGGAGGGAGGGGCACATATCCGTGAAGCCAGGAGGGGGAGGAGATGGAGGAGAGAGAGAGGGAGGAGAGAGAGCTTGAGGAGGGGATCCGATGATGGCCACTCCGTCGAGGCCAATCCAAGAAAAGGAGATCTGCGCATGCATGGGGAAGACCAACATGGTTGAGAACATGAGGCAAACATGGTTGAAGTGGGCAGTCGTCAAGCCAATTACGATTTCAGACATTTCACATTTCAGTCTCGGGCACCAAGGGGGTGCATGGCTGCATGGGACTAGTATCACCTAACCACTCCATGCAATGGCAACAATTCGAATGTATAGCTTTCAAAGATTATTTGGCACCTTGCCCTGCATAAGTTGCTTTTAAAGGTTCTTTGCTCACCGTGTCTCCTGCTGTAACAGTGACGTCTGCGTATGCCCCCACGCTCCAGCTAGGGATGGTGTAGGTGCTGGCCACATGATCAGCGGATGCTGTCAGGCAGGTCACCTTGAAGATCATACCCTGCATGTGCACAATGGAAACACAGGTCAGCACACAAACAATGCAAAACAGCCTAGGGTGTGTGCTGGCCAAGCAAATTCTCTTTCTACTGCCAGGGCGTGAAAGCTTGGCTGAAGTCAGGTAAGGTAAGAGCGCATGGAACTTCACAGCATGTAAGCAGCTCAAAATCTCCATCCTCTCTTCGTCTCTGGCAATGATAGCGACCAAGCAAGCAGCAAAGCTTGCTGCACCCCCACCACCATCATCCCCTTGCTCAAGTGTCGCTGAGGCACACTAAAATGAAAAACTAGCCAACCATACGCACCAGCAGGCAGTTGCCGGGGGCCTGACTGAAAAAGTACAGAGTCGCAGCGACGCTGGTCTCGTAGCTGTAGCTGCCTCCCAAAGAGACATCTGCCAGGACTGTGAAGGCGGTTGTGTCGAGGAGGGAGGGGCACATCTCTATAAGGCCATTGGGGGTGGGGACCCCTGGTGGGGGAGGAGATGGGGGAGGAGGAGAAGGGGGAGGGGGCGAGGTAGGTGGGAGAGGAGATGTGGAAGGAGGGGGGGGAGGTGGAGAGGGCGGGGGAGGAGAGGGGGAGGGGGGAGGAGGGGAGGGAGGAGGTGGAGAAGGAGGGGGGGGAGGAGATGGGGGAGGAGGAGAAGGGGGAGGGGGAGAGGTAGGTGGGAGAGGAGATGTGGAAGGAGGGGGGGGAGGGGAAGAGGGCGGGGGAGGGGAGGGGGGAGGGGGACGGGGGGGGAGAGGGGGGAGGAGGAGAAGGAGGAGGGGGGGGGGGGGGGGAGGGGGGAGGGGGGAAGGTGTCGTCTGGGTTACCACCTGGGTTTGGTGATCCTTGAAATGGTGGTGGGGAGAGGTTTACAGGGGGAGGGGGAGGGGGAGGAGAAGAGGGGGGAGGGGACGATCCTTGGTTTGGTTGAGGTACGAAGATAGAGGGGGGAAATGGAGGACGGATGGTGGAGGACGGTGGGGGAGGGGGGGGAGGGGGAGAGGGAGGGGGAGGAGAGTTTTCAATGTTTCCATCTGGGTTGCCACCTGGGCTGGGAGGTTCGGGGATGAAGTTGACAGAGGGGGGATATGGAGGGAGGGTAGAGGGCGGAGGAGGAGAAGGGGGAGGGGGAGGAGGGGAAGGGGGAGGGGGAGGGGGAGGGGGAGGGGGAGGGGGAGGGGAAGAAGGCAGAGGGAGAGGGGGAGGGGAAGAGGGAGGAGGGGAGGGGGGAGGTGGAGGAGGGGAGGGAGGGGCGGGGGGAGGAGGGGAGGGGGGAGGAGAGGAGGGTGGTGGGGGAGGGGGGGGAGAGGAATCCACGTTACTGCCAGGGTTGCCGTCAGGGACCGGTGATTCTTGGGATGGGGGAGAGGGAGGGAGCGGTCCAGGCTGCATCAAGTCTACTGAGGCTACTGCGTGGACCTCATTGACCGCGAAGGGCCAAGTGAAGACGAGCTGCAGAGGCGGGGAATGGAGAGTTGAGGCAGGCACGAAATACATTTCAGCAGAGTCTGTTTCGCAAACTACAAGTACTTTTGAAACCACTGTTTTGAATTTCACATTATTGGTGGGCTGGACAGAACATCATGCAATTGCGCGATCACAGAGTAGGCGATGCCGCACCATGCCGTGCACGTTCAATGACATCAAGCGATGCCAAGCACATGCGATGATATAAAGCGATGCCATGCTTGATGGATGGTGACACTGCATGACGCCATGCATGCTACTTGGAAGCACTCGCACCTTATCCCCAACGTAGAGCGTCATGTTATCAAAGGATCCTGTCGTGATCCATTGATCGATAATGTGAACTTGGGGTGGGAGTACGGTGCCCACAGAAGCAGGGTACACATTGATGACGAATCCCATGCCCTGCAGCCACGTCAGAGAGCAGAGTGTCAGTAATGGATGTGTGCACGGCTTGTCGGTGCATGGGTGCAGCCATGTCAGAGCGCAGGGTGTGTCAGGCTCGGCTCCGATATCATTGCATGTTTACACCAGTGTTCTGGTTTGGGGGCATGGGAATCACGCATGGGGATGGAGCATGGATTTGGGGATCAGGGTGTGGGGATTCTCAGATTTCTTGGCAGCAGGCAGCGTGGTTGCTTATGTTTCCTCCCTGATGAGCTCCTCATGCTCTGCATGGCTCTGCATTCCTCCACCATTGCATGCATGGGGATTCACTGCCCATCATCACTCACATATTGCGCACAGTTTTGCCCCACTGGGTCGAAAAGGAAGAACAGAAGATGTAGGTGCCGTTGGGCGTGGCGCCTTGAAGGACAGTGTAGCAGATCGGCCCGACCACCACCGCCGCATTCGGACACAAGACGGCAACTGCAAATGGGTGGATGATAGGGATCTTAATATTTGATGCCGTGAGGAGGGACAGATGTGCACCGCTGTGTGCACCGCTGTGCAAATTTTCGGTCCCCAGTGCGCCGTGCATGACAAATGCGATCTTTCAAATTTTTGCAATCCAGTCTGCAGCCTGTTAGACACGCATGCACTTGCCTGCATCTGCGGTCGTGCTTCCATCATCGCCTCCTTCGACAAGAATAATGTCATGGGCTTGCAGGTCTCGTTTATTTGAATTCGTGAGGCCTGAGACAAGTGCCAGACAGGCAGGGCATGGATGTTAGAAAGAGAATGTCTGACAAGTGAGGGAGCGAGGTGCTAGCGCTCTTGTTCGTAGTGAGGGTCACTTGGATATAAGTGTCGAGTCGGAGTCTAGTCGGTGCTTGCGTAACCGTGCCGCTTCTCGACCGGGGACGTCTTCACAGAACGAACGGTTGAGAACATCAAGGGGGCGTTCGCATTGAATGGTGCGTCTAGCACCATTGCGTCAGTTGCGAGGAGACCAGAGGAATCATCTTCATGGGGGCGCTCTTGGTGAAGGGTTCGACGGCTTCAGTTGTTTAAGGTGAATCAGTGGCACTTTATCGCGGTATTTATATTTCAGGAATATACAGGTATACTACACGGACGGTAAAATTTAAATAATGTGAAAAAAAGAAAAAGAAAAGAGAACGCCGATGCGGCGTGGATTTTGGGAAGTACAGGTTGACGAGACGCCCAAGCCCCGGTCTGTATACCCTGTAAGGGAGAAAGGGGCTATATATGGCGGGTCAGTGAGAACAGGGGGAGATGCTGGACGGCAGTCGGGTGGACTGTTTTCAAGGTAACGGCGAAGTCGAAGAATGGAATAGGCAGATTGGACAGTGTGAACTGCTAGGTGTTTGAGCAGTGGGGGGACGTTGAAGGGTGTGATACCAAGGACTGCAAAGAGGTGCATGATATCTTTATAGAAAATGCCAGAGCAACCAATGATGATGAGGTGAACATAGGGGTAGAGGATGTCTGTAGCAGGGGGGGGTAACGGATACGTAAGAGGGTGGGGGGCAGGAGTGTGGAGAGGGTCTATAACAGGTGTAGTGAGGTTCCATCCTGCGGAGCGAAGCAATTGTACCAACTGTGCATGTTGTGTGGATTTGTGGGACAGGCAGAATTGTAGATTGGAGGTAAACCCGAGCTCAATAACATGGATGGTACAACGGTGTTGGAGGTCAAGAAGGAAGGCAGGGTCGGCAAGCCGGGCGGGAGGATAACTGTGGAGATCGGCAATGGTAAGGCCTTCAATTAAGAGGAGATCTGGACGAAGGCGGCAGAGTGTGGCAGGGGGGACAGCGGGAAGCATCCATTGCGGGATACGGGTGTCATAGACGCCTGGTGGGAGGGATGTAGCGGGTGTGGCATCCATTATTGTGAACATTCCACTATTTGTGCCTCTGTGGAGGGAACGTTGGATGAGGCAGAGGGCCTTGTTGTGTCGGGAGATATAAGAGGCCTACGGGGATGCATACGGGGATGCCTGCATCTTCCAAACATGTGTCCCTGTGTGTCAGAAGTAGCGTCAGGTGGGCCAGTAGGAGGTGGTGTACATATGGGGCAAAGGCCATCGGTAAACGAGCGCACTGTTGTTTTGTAGGGAATACGGAAGAGAAGTGCCCGTGTAGCTGTCCATAAGAGGTTGGCTCGCATACGGAGGATGCAGCGCTTCAGAGAAAAGTGGCAAGCAGAAGACTGCCACATGTGATTGTTATACAAGGGTAAAGAGTGGGCATTTTCTTCGATTATGCGGGTATATGTAGCACAGGATATGGTGGTATCACCGTCCGTAACGTGAGGGCAAGAAGAGTGAAGGTGTGCCTTGATAGAGGAGGTGAGGTCAGAAGTGAACCAAGGGGTGTCGTTTGTATCCGTTTGAGTATCGTCTTGGGGTAGGCAAGGCCAAGCTGGGAGGGAAGCCATGTACTGGTTGTTGATATGGGAAAGGTTAAATGTACATGTGCTGGGTGCGTCCAAGGCTCGTGATGCCCCAATGTCAGCAAGTTCATTGCCGATAATACCAATATGTGATTTCACCTTCTGGATGAGCGTTGGTAGGCCTATGTTGGCCCGTGAAAGGAGTAGGCGGCGGATGGCCAGGAGAAGCGGTGCATGATTGTCCTCAAGGAGATCATGCGGGTAAAAGACAGCTTTCTGTATGAGGTACATGCTGCAGAGACTGTCAGTGAAGATAGTAAGGGAAGGGGCAATGGTCAAGGCAGGGCCAGAAGGTGTATGGGCATGATCGAGGGCTGCATGAATGCCTCCAAGTTCAGCCCTGGTGATAGTGTTTGTTTCACATTTTCCAGTAGGGTTGACTGTATGGGTGGAGCCATCGACAGTGAAGTAAAAGGCAGCCCCTATCAAGTTATTGCCAGCGTCATCCTGTATACAAGCTCCGTCTGTGTAGTATGCCGGAAGCAACGGCCAAGCAAGTGGATAGGTAGGGGGGTAGAGAGATCGGAGTTCATCGAAAAGGATAAGGGGGAAAGTGAGTGGGGCAAGTGGGAGAGGGGTAGGCGGGGTAGTGTGCGTGTGTAAGTGGGAGGCTACAGAGAATCCAGCGGGGTGTTGCCATTTGGCATGCGGACCGGGAAGTTGGGATTGGCGCCGGGTGGGTGGATGTGGACGGTGGGCAGGTGAGGTGCCAGGTGGGTGTCCATGTCCAGATAGTGTGTGCACATTTGAATCGACTGGAGTGGAGCAGTGGGAGGTGGGTCAGGGTAGAAGCGAGCGAGGCCCTCTGTGTTACCAATGACAAGAAGTTGTAGTGGCCATTTGGGAGTGCCGTATGTTGGTTGGGTGTGCACAGAGTGGTGGCCCGGCTACTGACACACAAAGCGACAGAGAATGTACCCACCTCGTGAGTGCGGCTGTGCTGTCCAGAGACAACAGTCCAATAACCGTGATGGCCAGGATGCGCATGCTCGGCGACGCCATCTTCAACGAGCGACAGATAACAGCCAAGTAATAAGAATGCGTTTGAGAGTATGCGTCTTATTTGCAATGGGGCGCAATGTTTGAATTTAATAAATGGATGACATGGTGTGTCAGATTTGAACTGCAGACATGCATTGACAGCTGGTACCGGTAGATCGTTCTTACCTTCAGCGAGGCTCGAGCGACTGAATCGCAGGATGGGTAACTGGATTCCACTAGACTGTTTCTATGACTGTGTCTTGCTTGAGCAATTGGGACTCGAAGCTTCTCTGTGGAACAAGATATGGTGATCATCCAGGTGATCGAGCTGATAAGCCGATACAAAATCAGTTGGTCGTGGTACCGTTGTACTTTATTTGCCGCTTACGTAAGCGCGTTACCCCCGCGTCCCGTGATGACACCGAGCTGAGTCACAACTCGCCACTGCCCCGAACCTGACCAAAAGCCACCAACCAGCTGCCGTCACTCAAAACACGGTGAAGTTCCATGAAGTTCTATTTAAATTACAGCCCCTGCTTTAAATTTTCCGGCTGCAGCAGTGTCAGATGGCTGCGTTAGCAGTTTCATTGACACTGGGGGCCCAATTCCACTTGTCACCGGAACGCGGAAATGGCATGCCAGCTCACCCTCCCCAATTCCACTTGTCACCGGAATGGCACCGGAACGCCAGCGTGGCGCCAGCGTGGCGCTGCCGAACCCGTTAAGTGCCATATTTTGCATCGCTCCTATTTTGAGCGATGCAAAAATACTTCGCATCAACGCTCCGACAGCGTGGACAACTTCGTCCTCATGTTCAAATTTCCATCGCCGTCATCTTTCTTTCGTTCTGAAAACTCCTTTTCGCCCGTTCCTGCTGCCATGGCCGACGCATATCCTTAACAGGAGCCACACTTGAATCTTTCCCGCGTAGAAGTTGGCACCGATCTGGCCAACCCAATGGCGAATGTCGACGTGTGCCCCCTAGCGGACCCTCCGATCGCCTGGGCTATCGTTTAGCAGCGGCCTGAATTTGCTACACCCAACTTCGACAGTGCCAGGGCATCCATGGCTGCACGTACCTTGCAACTCGACAGTTTGTCAAGCAGGACTATCATGCTAAGCGAGACAAGTAGACAGAACACTGTAGATACACGAAGCGATAAGGCAAATGCCTGACAGGCTGTTCACCAGAAAGATTCGGTCTCAGCCGTACCCGAACACATTCCGGAGACAAGTGGAATTGCGTTTCAAGTTTTTTCAGCCAGCGTGGCTGAAGCCTCGCCCAGCCAGATAAACCGCCACCGGAACGTGTTCCGTCGAGCGCCCTAGTGGAATTGGGCCCTGGGTAGATCGTTACGAGGACATCCCAATTGAACGGTTGGGTGGGTGGCGGTTGAGCTAACGAAATGCGGGTCGTCCCTGCGCGCGTCCCGCGATGACGACTTGGCCCCTGGTGTCATCGCTGGTGCGAGGGCGGCCGGGGGGGGGCGGTGTCATCCAGATAGACTGAATGAATGTCACAACGCCCCACCGGCCCCCGCCCGGCGGCGAACGGGGGCCCAAATGCCCTGCGATGACGACTCGTACCCAATGCCCGAACCAACAGGAGGTGCCACTGACTATACGCACCGCTATCCGTCGCAAACATGCATGCATGGAATGCCTCTGTACCACGCCTCGCCCAGCAACAGCCGGCTGGTAGGAAGTCGAGCTGAGTGGGGCCCATCCATGATCTGAATCTTTCGCCTAGGACCATTGCGCCAGCTGCTGCGACGGCAGCCGGCAGTGGATCTGGACCATTCACTCGCGCGGCATCAGATGGACAGATTACGCCGGCATGCATGCAGATTACGCATGGCCGGCCCGACTAGCCGTCCCTATCAGGTGAATGGCCCAGATACCCATGATCCTTATGTAATAACGGCTTGAATAGCCAGTCACTACCGTATTCTTTGCCAGGCTAGCCAGACCTGTCCAATGTAATTTGTGTGTCAACCGTTTCTATCTGATCTGCCATCAGGACCAGAGATCGGGACATAGGTATCCATCAGGACATATCTGGAATGCTGGACATATCAGCTCTGAGCCTAGTTCCAATATGTCCATGTCTTCTTGCATGGGAGGTTGGAAATTTGGCATGGCTGCACCTTGGTCCTAGCTGTGCATGGTATCTGAAATTGAGCTTGCTCATCAGGCATGTTAGCATGTCATGGGAAATCAATACGCTGACACGAGGGAGGAGGGCAAAAGGTTAAGTTACATACCCGATCCTCCAAAGTTATAGAGCTTGACTGTGAGAGCTATCTAAAATTGGTCCCAAATCTGTTCATGGCCTAGGGGAGGGGGGCGATATCAGGCGGCAAAGTCGGGTGTGGGGGGGTGGGGGATAGACTGGGGGTCCCCCCATAATGACTCATACACAGTGATCATTGACTAGTGTAGAAAGTGTTTCCAAATTATTTTCTAGGCATCCGATTGAGAAGATAACTGCGCCACTGCATTCCCCATGTTGAATGCTATCGGTTTCCACTGTTAAATGTGGTATGCAGTATTACATCATACCTTCCTGGCACGCCACATTCGCACGGGGGGACAGGGGGGACAGGACCGCAAACACGATCACCTCAGGTACCTCAGGCCGCGGCATTGCATCAACATCAGAGTGCAGTCCAGATTTCTCCATCATATGCGCCAGGCTGCAGGGCTACCTGCGTCCGCTGCCAGCTTGGGGTCATGAAGGACCTGCAGATCCAGCCGTTGCAGCGAGGTTGGTGGCAGAATGTCCTTCGCTTCTACAACGCAGCGGTAACACCAGCAGCACAGCAAGACAGTCCACTCATGGTATGGCGGCTGCCATGGCGGCCGACATGCAGCTCGCTGTTAGGCAGGGTACCGGCGAGCATGTGGAGGATGCATTGCATACATCAATACATGCTTTCAATGCCCCAGTGTGCAGGATCGACTTAGGGAGAAGACTAAATGGGCAGGTCCTCCAAACGGTGCTAGAAAGTTCTTCGAGTTGTACCGGTGCAAGCTTGGGTGGAATGCCCTGGCTTTTCTGGAGGACGTGGTAGATATCGTTTTCAGGCATAGACGTCCTCAGAGGCTGGAATTTTCCTTTGCCTTTCTTTCCCAGCCTTTTGTCTGTCCCTTCACTTTATTTCCCCCTTTTCTTACTTGCCTGCCCCTATTACTTAGGCGCCCACGCAGCCGAGCCTTTATATTATTATATGAGCAGGGCCCAGAGTTCAATAACATAACACCTCTGGGCCCAGCTCAAAAGGCTCCTCTGCGTGGGCGCCCAACTTATGTCATTGACTGTTGTTAACTTTATGCATCCCATTCACGAGCGAAAGAAAACAGTGTATTTGACTTGAGATATGGATGATAAGAAGACTCAAGACTGTCTATTCATTCGATCAATCGATCTGTGTGGCAAGGTCTTTAAATCCACAGGCAGCGCATCAGCTATGAGGAACCACCGACACCCCCTAGCCACTTGGCAATGATACCCCCCAGCAGGTCAATGACGTTACACCTCTGGGCCCTGCTCAATTAAGGCTCGGCCGCGTGGGTGTCTAAGTAACCCCCAGCAGATGGAGAACCCTCAACAGGCAGCTGGAGGACCTTGAGCTAGAGCAGGGCACCCAGGGTGGGAGCAGGGGCCAAAGTAGATGGGGATGCGCTGACAGGTGTGTAAGGTGCATGGCTTAAGGAGGACGGTTAAGCAATCAGCGATGTGGCTGCACGTCGTATGTTAGTATGAATCTCGCGCTGCGCCAATGTGGTGCAGCATGCGGCTTGGAGCCCGGTAGTGCCAAGGCTTGCGGCTTGTGTGGCCTTATGTGCGCTGACAGGGTAACTGGCCAGGGATAAACCTGGCCTGGTGAAAGACTCTAACAGCAGCCAGCTGGCTTTCAAGTCCATCTGCGCCTTGCCGCCTTGTTAATGACATTACACATGTAGGCCATATGCGCCTTGTACTACAGGCAGTCAAACGCGGCTGACGAGAAAGGTTATATACTTACATTTACAATCCATGCGCCAACATGCCTGTGGCTTGCTCCATATGCCTAGTTTAGAGAGCGTTGAGGGTACCATCCGTAGTCATGTCTGGAGCTATCACTTTTCAGACCACAAGGAGTCAGTCGAACATGGATTACATCGGTGCACACCTGCTGAACCATGCAAAATGCTCGGCCACGTGGGACTAGTAGGGAATGACTAGGCTCAATTCCAGGTACCATGGACAGCCTGGGCCTTGGTGCAGCCATGCCACCCTCCTATGTGGGGAAGCAGGAACATAAACCCGGCGTTCTGGGAGGGGAGAGAGAATATCGTGTGGCGGGTTCGATACCTCAGGCTCTGGGTATGGATGCCACCTGCGTTGTACCACTGGTGAGGAGCTAGCAGAGGCAGGTAAGGCGACATATGCCATAAGTGCCACCCTAGCCGAAGTTGAGGGGGTGCTGGGCAAGGAGGTATCTAAGAAACACAAGGGAGAGGCGCTTAAGGTGTACACTCATGTCGTAGCTGAAGTTAGATGCTAGTGTATTGCCTAAAGCCCCACGTTTCTGGAGCTCTTTGATCTTCAGCAAGATTAGGTAGGAAGACAGGTAGACGGGTACATACCGGTAGTCAGTATCTCGGGCTGGATCCCACACATTAAAGATTTATTTACAGTGGAAAGACGCATTCAGAAAACCTGAAAACGAAAACGTAATCGTCAGGCAAAGCACGGCAACGTGCGCTGATCAAGCATTCAGTCCTCTGCTTGGCCGTGTTTTTTTTATATAGGTCAATCTCATTCTCATCAGCATCGTAATCGCACAAGCCCCCATCGTATGAGGGCAAAACACAGCAAACGCCCGCTGACCAGGCATCGCTAGCTGCCGGCAACCTCGTTCGCAGGTTCAATGTCATCGTCCTCGATCTCGTAGTCACACGAGCCCTCATCATCGTCCTCCTCAGACCTGGCTGCTGCCGCTGCTGCTGCGCCCCGGTCGGGTGTCCCCTGCGCGCCCGCTCCCGAACCGCCCCCGGCAGCGCCTGGTGCGAGCCTGGTCTTGGCCATGTCCTTTTGCAGCCTCTCCACCTCTTTCTGAGCGTAAGTGTAAACAGCGGGTAACACATGTCAGGGGATGAGAAAGAGAGACCAGCACGTTGACCCAATCCTCGTTAACGTGCAGGCCGAGGAGAAAAAGGGCTGGCCGTGCTTGACCACGCTTGATGGCATGGGGTTCCTTGGAACCCCAGGGATAATATATTGGAATACATTTACTTTTGTACTTGTGTACCGCCTAATCAATGGGAGAAAATCAAAGAATTATCTGACGCGGGGGATCTCTTGCAAACATGGATCCCAAGGATCCCCATGGATGTCATGGATTTCTTAGATCTCATGGATCTGGGGGATCTCATGGAACTCACGAGCCTCACAGATCGTGTATATCCCATGGATCTCGTGAATCTCACGAATTTCAAAATTCTCGTAGATCTCACGGATCTCACGGGTCTCATAGACGGAAACATATGCGTACTATTCACACCCTCCTACATGCGCCTAACTAAGCAGGGGGGTAGGGTTTGGGGTTAATGGCTTAAACCCTATGTGCACCTGGAACTAGCGGATCTCAAAGATCTCAAAGATTTCGTAGATCTAATGGATCTCATGGGTCTCATGAATCTCAGGGCCAAGCGCCTCATCAGCGCAAACATAATCGCTAGAATGCTCAACATCCTGAATGCAATGGTTTAGGGTTGAAATTCTTTCAACCCTCAACCTTATTTGCACCCTCCTTAACGAGCCTCCTAACTTAGAGCGAGGGCTTACGATCACTATTTACAGCGTGCTTCAGCTATCCTTCAGCCTGTGGTTGGCAGGATCTAATGCAACAAGCCCTGCTGCTTGGGCCACCAGCATAATTGCATTGCTCTTGGATGATTTCGTCTGCAGTGTACACCGCACACATAGATAATGTACTCAGCCATTCGGAGAGCACTCACTTGCTGCCGGGCAGACTCCTTCTCGGCCTTCTTCTTCTTAAGAAGCTCCATTTCCGGGACGTACTCGTTCTTGTAGTCTTCCGCACATGCCGCAACTCCATGTTTTCCAGTTGGATGTAGTTGGAGGTGGTTGGAGGCAGTTAGAGGTAGTTGGAACAAAAACAAAAGCTTTGGGTCAAATTTGTAACAACAACAAAAAGAGTCGGATTGAATACAATGAAATTAGGCATGTGCGGGGGTAAGCGCTTAGGGTGCTTATAAGAGTTTAGAAGAGCATCCCGTGTTATTATGAGGCGCAGCCCACTCACCTCGAAGAACTCGGCCATGCCTTCTCCTATGACGGCTGACACGCCGACACATCTCATATTCTTGTAGAATTCATCCAACACCAGAGACATGGAGCGACTACAGGGGGCAGGGATTTTGAACAGGCTTTGTGACAATCTTGGTAGTTACATGTAGCGATTAGGGGGCAAACAGGATATGTGACGGGCTTATATTTACTACTTTCATTACCCTGAGCGACTGTGTGGCGGGCAAGAACTGTTGACAGAATTTTGGGGAAGGGATGATGGACAGAAATTTCGAAGGCCTCTTAATTGCTACGGTAGCTGCAAGGAGCGGCCGCGCGGGGTTAACGGGTTTTGGTGAGAGCACCTGAGGGAGAGGGGAATCCCGGAGACAACGCCCCCCCGCAGGGTTGTGGGGTCATGAAAATATAAGTACAATACTACAGTCAGGAGAATAGTACGGGCCCATGTTGCATCCGCACTGTTATCGTCACAACAAGATGGAAAAATGCTTGTAAGGGTGGAAAGCACACTCGTATCTGCTCACCCCAACAACTATTCCGCACCCCTCCCACTTTCTAAACATGTTCAAGCTACGGAAAACGCCATACTGAACGCGGAAAGAGCAAACAAAAAATGTCTCGGTCGAGGCCAGGTATCGTCCCTTTGATGCCTAGCTGGGGTTCCTTTCAAGGGCGGTGGCGTGTCATATTCAAAATCTGAGTATGGCGAGCGTCCTATGCCTCACATGAGCATGGATGCGCACCGAAGGTGTCACGTTCTAAGGCAGCCCGACAAGAGTCAAATTTGAGTGTGGTGAGTGTCCCATCCCTAACATGAGCAATGATGCGCGATTCAGGGTCACATTCTAGGGCAGCGTGGCAATCAAAATATGTGCAACTTCAGTTTTGCAGTTAATATCTCAGTGCGGCAAGTGTCCCAGGCTTCACCTGAGTGTGGATGCATAGCTCGGGTTGCGTTCTAGGGCAGCGTGATACGTGTCGTAGTCCGCCATCCACTCCATTGCAAATTCGTGTCGCGTAACGTCCACTTTGTTGAAAGCCTGGATCAGCAGATCATGAATATGCTTAGATTTTGAAATCCTAGATCCAGAGAATGTCACGAAAAACATTCCTGCTCAAATAAGGAAAGGGGGTATGTTAACCTTCCTAGCAGGGTTAAGAAAGGGTAATCCTAAGAAAGGGTAATTGAATAGGGTAAATTCTGAGAAGAAGTTAAGGGTTTATAATTTAGGGTTAAGGGGTTTAGGGTCTAGGGTTAAGCCCAACAGCGTTTAAGTTCTGCAGGGTTGTGCTCCACCAGGAACTGACCGGGGAAGCCAAAGCACCAACAGGGAACACCGAAAGCTCAGTGTTAAGCTTAGGGTAAAGCTGAGGGTAAAGATCTCGGGGTACAGCTCAAGGTCTAGCTTAGGGTGAAGCTCAGGGTACAGCTCGAGGTTGAGGATGCAGCTTAGGGTATAGCTACATGTGCATGTCGAGGTGTAGCGCAGGGTTGGGCTGTTAGTCTGAGGCACGTACTCCACCCAGCAGCAATAAAACAGAATTAAAAGGTTTTCGAATAATGTCACGGTATATTACGGTATACGTGCCAGAACCGTTTAGGCCGCAGTTTGCGACCGCGGAGGCTTCGCAGCTTCTCTGCGGATCCTCCTTATTTGAATAGGAACCTAGAAACCCGCTTACGCCAGGGGTTTAGCTTTCTCGTACTCTGAATTGAGCCTGCCGGGTCCCTGTATCCCGGCAATTGCCCAAACTAGTTACTTCGTCCCTTTCAAAAGGACAGACCTCTTCTGTAACAAGCCCCAGCCGTCACCCAGTGTGTGAGACCCAAGGTGTTCCTTAAGTCAGTACCTACAACAAGTCAAGACTACCTCAGCCTCCGCTGAGATAGCAGGAGAACAAGACCTCAGTTGAGGAACGAGATCCCTGCAGAACAGTAGTTCGCAGTCTACGATCCCGTACCCTCACCGCGTGTGACGCGGTAAGTGCACCTGATATTGCCTAGCTGGATCGCGACCAGACGGCCTGAAGGCCTGCGCCAACCCTAGCTATTGCCTGACATACAAATACAAATCTAGAAGCTTAACTCGTTGAGCACCCGCAGCCAGTGAGTAGTCACGAAGTCTGCACGTAGGCGCCCATCACTGTCGTGAGGGAGAAGTCCGCCACGGACCTGAAGCGCACATCGCGTGTCCTTTTGAAGGGGACGAAGTAGATTGAGCCTGATCAGCCTGATTTGCCAGTTCCTGCAGAAGGTGTTTGTGCTTCAAAATTTTGAGTTTTGCTTGTCGGCAAACAGCCTGGAATTTGGTGCTTGACCTGCAATTTGGCTGAGGTAATCTCCAGAGAGAGATTGCCAAGTTAAACCCTGTGAATCACTGTGTGTGGCAACACAGTGCTGGGTCCAGGAGAGGCTTGAAGAATTGGCTGTGGATGTATACACCCAGCAATTTGTACCTGTGTGATTGAAGATTGTGAACAGGTGGATCCAATCTGTCATCATTGACAGAAGTTAACTTGTGGATAGAAGATCCAAGGTTGAAATTTTTTGGTGGGCCAAAGCATCCCCGCAGGACCACAGAGCTGAGCGGACACCACGCAAGAAGCTTCATCCACGCAAGGCGTGTGACACCGAGAAGCCGCCCAGCCAGAAAGGTGGGAAGTGCTGAAGGCGACGGAGGATTCCGCCAGATTCTGATTAATTAGCAAGAAAAAGCAGGAAGGCAGAGACCTGTCCTGTTTTTTGCTGTACCTGTCATCTTGACCTGGCTGGCAGACCCTCACCAGGCTGCAGTGGGTACGAGAGGCAGAAGCCTGAGCGTTAGCAGATCCTGTTCTGGTGTTGCCGGCACATTGCAGGATCGTGTGGATCGTATAATTGTCTATAGGAATGGCAGAGTGTAACCTGCATCCTGATAGGCACCAGCACCCCGACGCCCGACGCCGAAGTGGGCGCGTGCGGGGGCTGGAGCCAGGTGAAGACCTGACAGAGGTGGCTGATTCACTGATTGCAGAGGAAGCCCTGCAGATGGCGGAGAAACTGGCAGGGCCAGTGGATCCGGCCGCAGAGGCCTGCAGGGTATCAAGACCTGACCGCTTCCTGCCCAGAGAGGCAGGAATGCTGGCCGATGGTGCTGTGTGCGTAACAAGGACAGGCATTGGGCGAGGAGGCCCACTGCCCGCTGATTCCAGGAGCAGCCTGGAATTTGAGCAGGGTCCGACGCAGGCGGGAACCCCAGACCTGATCTTGGATCAGGTGGCTGAGGTGTCTCAGAGCAGCGGCATACGGCGGGACAGTGGTCTAGACACCGCTGCGCAACATAATCCGCCCAGGGTGGCAAGGGTTGCGCGGCGGGTGTTGGTGGATTCCTGTCAGCCGGAACACAGTGCAGAGAGCGCTGCAGACCCAGAGGGGCTAGCAGGCCATGACAAATTACAGCCAGGTGGAAAGGAAATGGGAAGCAGGCGAGTGCCTGCAGTGGTCAAGCGCGAGGGGGCAGGTGCCCAGCCAGCGGTGACCAGGCAGGTTTGGCAGGACAGTGCAGAGCCGCTGGCAGCATTTAAAAATTCAGCGGTGCCGGTGGGAAAGCCTTGGGCTGACCTGATATCCGAGGAGGAGATGTCAGATCCAGCCCAGGAGGAAAGGGTGCAGCGATCCAAGGCAGGGATGAGGCATGTGCAGCAGCTGCGACAGCGCAGAATGCTGTTTAGAAGAGGAGCAGGTTCCACGGCCTACGGAACACCACTGTCCAGGTTTCCACCCAGTGTGGGTAAACCGGTGCAGCGATCCAAGGCAGAAGCGGGCAGCAGGATCCGGACAAGCACCAGCAAGAAGGGCAGCCTGTATGGATTCTTCCACAACCCAGCTTGGGCACATGAGGAAATCCCAGGAGATCCAGAGAGATCCAAGGCCAGGACTGTGGTGAAGGTGGAAGAGGCAATAGAGGAACAGCCGCAGCCGTTTGGCTGGGCAAGAATCTTGCTGTGGGCAACGCACCTGTGGAAGCAGATTTGCTCCAGGACGTTTGCTCATTTCAGTGACCAGGTCACAGCAATTGAGGAGTTCAAGGCCCATCACCTGAGGGAGTGGGCGACAAAAGCCATGATGGGTATTCCCCATACAGGCCAGGACAGGGCGACGCTGTTAGCCGCCCTTGGACAGGTGTCCAAGGGAGGGGCGGAGCACGAAGCGGCCCTGGCTGTTAAGACCTTCGCAGAATGGTGTAACGGCGTGACAGGAGATCAGGAGGAACCTGGATCTGAGCCTGAGGATGAGGAGGATCAAGAGTGGGAAGGATTTGAAACAGTGGCGCAGCGGCCTGAGGAACTCAGAGAGGTCCACAGGTGGCAGCAGCAGGCAAGGGCCGCGCCAACGCCGATACCCAGATCAGAAGCTTTTGAGATCAGCAGTGAGCCGAGCCTCAGGGGGCGGCCAAGAGGCGGGGAAGCGCCCAGGTCCAGCAGCCCAGCTGCCAGTGAAAGGGCAGAGCTGACTAGCCGATCGCTCGCCAGGATGGCAGAGCAAGGCGTAGACACGCGCAGAGCCAGCAGACAGGAGTCATATGCGCTGCTGCGCATAGTGGAAGGCAAGGAGAATATTTGCCAAGAGGTGCAAGTGGACCACATCGAGGAGTTCTTGAGGAACAGACAAGTGGGACCAGCAAGGGGGAACCTGCAGGAAGTTGAACCTGCAGGCAGCACCAGGAGCAGCGGACCCAGAAGGCAGGAGGCCAGGGAGGAGACGCGATCAGACTCCTACGCCAGAGACTATACTGGTGGAACACAGCCAGGCAGGCAGTACCAGGCGCCGCCCAGGGGGTAGGCAGGCAGTACGGAACCGCCAGGTGGATACAGCCAGGAGCCGCCCAGGGAGCAGGCAGGCAGCAGAGAGCAACATGACCGGCAGAACCGAGAGCCGCCCAGGGGGCAGGCAGACGGCGCGGATCAGCAAAACTGGCAGGGCCAGGAGCCGCCCAGGGGGCAGGCTGGAAACAGCGGATCAGCGCAGCAAAGTTGGCAAAACCAGGGGCCGCCCAGGGGGCAGGCAGAATCGGACAGAGGAGCACAGCCTTGGAGATCCGGACCTGTGGAGCAGCAGAGCAGAAGTGAGGCGGGGTGGCCGCCACCTGCAGGGAGCAGAGACTCCGCAGGCAGGGCAGGCAGACGGCCGTCTGGAGAGAACCATGCTCAGGAGGGGCCAGATAACAGACACAGCGGATACCAGCAGGATCGCAACCCATCAGGGGGCGGCGGAGATGGATCTGGATCACACTCTGGATCAGAGGATTCAGGGTCAACTGGAGCAGACAGGCGCGGGCCAGGGGCCAGGCGGGAGTTAGGTGACCAGGAAATGAGAAGGCTCGAGCGGGAGCAGGCAAGGAACAATCTGCAGCTGCAGCAGCAGATGATCTTGCAGTTGGCAGGTGTTGCCAAATTTGCCAAGATTCCCACTATCCAAGGCAATGTGCCGGTGCTGGACATGTCGCACCCGGGCGCGGTTGCAGCCAGGACGTATTGCCAAGCATGTGGCTACTGGGGTTCACACAACAGACTGGCGCTGTCAGATGAACCGCCAGCACTGGCTGTGGTAGCAGGGGAGATTACAGGATCGTGCCAATCGCCATCAGCTATGGCTATGCTGGTGAAGTCACTGGTCAAGCTGTGGGACAGCAAGCCTGCGTGTGTGGGGCCGCTGATGTCGGCCATCAGGGCAGCGCCCCACGCAGGAGAAAAGGCTGCCATAGAGGTGGACAAGATCAGGGATCTGTGGACTGCCCCAGTGGGGGAGCAGTGCCGCGAGACATCGCTGCTCACCCTGTGGATCAGGGTGGTTCAAGCGGAGGTGGGGAAGCCAACCTCAGAGGAGAGGACAGCTATCTCCAACCTCAGGTTGGGAGTGAAGACCACTCTTGATCCGGAAGTTAAGTCAGAGGAGACTGTGGAGGCGTTTGCTCACAGAGTACTGTCAACAGCGCAGTTGCTGCAGATCTCGAGGGATGCAGTGGACCACTTTGGCAGGCGACACTCAGTCTCGCACATGTTTCATGACGGGCTGCCAGCAGCTACAAAAGCAAAACTCAGCGAATTCGTCGTCACAGTACCAGGTACCTGAGTATGACGGATGAAGACCAGATCACAGTGCTGACTCAGCAGGTGGTGCTGTGGGAGAAGTTCGCCCTGGAAATGGGGGATCTAGGAGGAGCAAGCCTGAGGCAGGTGGCCAACAGTGGACTTGGCCAGGGCGAGGCGCAGAACAACAGAGGAAGGAGAGAGCGGACTGGACAGTGGGAGATGCGGGCGCGCCTTGATGGGGCAGTGATCCCCGCAGGCCCCGCTGCAGCCCAGCAACAACGGAGTGAGGGTAAACCCAGAGGAGTTTCCTGGGCAGACCAACCCGCAGCGCAGCACAACAGCGCAGGGAGCGCTATGGGGGCAGCCAAGGCGTGTTACCAGTGTGGTAGCACAGCGCATCTGGCCAGGGACTGCAGAGTGCCCAGAGCCAGAGATGAGCGCAGAGATGAGCGCAGGGATGAGCGCAGGCCAGCGCCGCTAGCTACCGACATAACAACGGGGCAGGCCAGACCGCCGCCGCAGCAGTATCCTCTACCGCCCAGGCCGCCGCAGGGACAGGCGGCTGGCAGGCCGTATGATCGGAACCAGGGCAACAGGCCGTATCCAAGGCCAGGGCCAGGCCAGGGTGGTCAGGCGCAGCAGGCGGCACATGTGTCGCATCTGACCAGCCCAACAGGGCAGGCTGAGTCTGAGGGCTGGCACCAGACGATGGCTGAGATGCTCAGCGAGTCGGTGGCCCTAATGACGCAGGTTGGGCTGGCGCCCAAGCCTGTAGAATTTAAACAGGCGGTTCACAACGCACTCCCTAAGTCATTCTTGCCCGAGCCTTTCCGGAAGGAGGAACCTGAGCAGAGCCTCAGGGAACCTGCCTCCAGGAAAGGAGAAAAGAGGATGGTGTTGAGCAGATTGGCTGACGATATGATTGATATCCGTCTACAGGTGTTCAAGCTGAACGAGAGGTTGTCGTCGCTCTCTTGCGCTACCTTACCCATGGAAGCTGACCAGCGTGGTGAGGCCAGTAGGGGCAAGCAAGAGAGCAGGGTGGTGCCAGCAGCGCCAAAGCTGCAGTACTTCCGAAACGACAGGAGCAACCTGGAACAGTGTGTGGGTCTCATGGTGAAGGGCAAGGTCCTAGTGGCTCAGAAAGCGCTGATGGACTCTGCTTGCTCCTGCCATGTTATCACAGTGAACATTGTTGAACAGCTAGTGGCCATGGGCGCTGAGCTGGTGCGTACGGATGAGAAGATCCGTACCACGGACAATGCAGGAGCAGACCTGTATGGTATCCTGTTTATTTATGTGGTGTATGGTTACGGTGGGCCTAACGCCATCACGGAGCCCACAGTGGTCCGTGTGGTGAAGACGCCGCCTGACGCATATGAACATCTGGTGGGGAACCCTGAGTTTCTCAAATATGATGGAGTTCTCGAGGCAGCAGAAAGGCTGACCTTACGCCCCAGAGAGGGTGCCCAGGGGGCGCGCGGGTCCAAAGACCTTACGCTGCCGCTGGAGCTGGCGTCCCCAGTGGGGGGATACC
The DNA here is from genome assembly GCA_037349105.1 of Limnomonas spitsbergensis. Lineage (NCBI taxonomy): Eukaryota > Viridiplantae > Chlorophyta > Chlorophyceae > Chlamydomonadales > Limnomonas > Limnomonas spitsbergensis. The sequence continues at coordinate 1,245,923 of JAYJMM010000097.1, forward strand.
AGGCAGCGGCCGTTGCGTGGGCAGGGATCCAGTGTGGATTCGCCGAAAGGGGAGGATGGCCTGCGGCCAGTATTGAGGAAGAGCATGAACCCTTCTTACAACATGCCATGGCCCACCGTGCAGGTGCAGCCATGCAGGCTTCAGCAAACTATGGAGAGCCTCATGAGGCGTCCCTGCAAAACCGCAAGCCGCAGCAGGCGCGGGGCGCCCAGAAGCAGCACAGGGAGGTGCCGGTGGGACCCGCGACAGCGCCGCCTCAGGAGAGGCGTGAGAGCAGACAGGCGGAGGAGCCTCAAAGCCGCACAGAGCCGCAGGCGGAGGCCGCTATAGACATGGCGGAGAACATCCGCAGAGCGCACCTGGTAGCAACCATGCCGGTAGTAAGGAAGGAGTTCCTGAGGAGGAACCATAAATCCAGCGAGGAGAACCCGTGCACCTTGTGCGGGGCAAAGGGGTGGCACACAGCGGAGTGCTGTGACAGCAGGGTTCTGGACCTCAGCAAGTCAGGGCTGCGAGCAGAGGCGCCAAAGTCCATGCAGCAAGAGGTCTGCAGGGGCAGGCCAGCTCCAGGTACCCGGGAGGCTGACAAGGTTGTCGCCCCGGAGGTGGAGGTTGCAACGCGGGGCGCAGCAGCCCAGAGTGGGGAAGCAGATCCCAGCCAGGGCCAGTCTGGCAGCAAGGATGAGGAGGAGGATGAAGACAGCGAAAGGGAGGCGGAGCCCCAGGGGCGCTGCGCAGCAGGGAATCCAGAGAGTTGGATAGGCTGCGCTACCAGCAGCGGTTCGCGCAGAAGGCGTTAAAGGACATGGAGGTGCAGCTGTACCAACAAGGCGCGGCTTTTGTGCAGTACCTACGCTTGCAGATGGCAAGGTGGGGTGACATCAAATCCGTGGATAGCGTCATGACAGAAGTGCAGAAGGAGTATATTCTGCGGGCAGACCAGCTGCCACGCCTGTATCAGGCCATTGGGGACCTGCAGGCGGGGAGGCCGCAAAACAGGGTGCCAGTGGACCCGGAGCTGGCAGCCAACATCCAGGAGGCGTTGCTACCCGCGTCCCCGTGGGATAGCGACCCAGAAGGGGAAGGCGAGCCCCCCAGCACGGTGGTACCGGCGGAAGCAAAGCAGAAGGACCCTGGGCTAAACAACCCGGGGGGCGCCAACAGAGCTAAGATGGCTAGTCCCGATGCCCGCAGGGAGCGGAGGGGGACAGAGGCGGCAGTTGAGGCCGAGGACACGGCTCCCAGGGAGCGCAGCAGGAGCGCCCAGAGAGGGCAGGTGAGGGAGCACCAGGCGGTGGCTCCCATGCCAGGGGTCAAGAGCCAGCTGACGGAGCACAACACTGGAGATAGTAGCCCGGCCGATGTACAGGCCAAGGGCAGGTGGCGCAGGTCCCCAAGTGAGGGGGACAGCGACAGGCGTATCCATACGAGGAAGGAGAGCCCAGGACCAGAGCTGAGGGGCAGCATGCCCCGAGGCCGCTCCCTAGAGCGAGGCTCAGGGAGCCTGGCCAGATCGTTCAGGAAGGGCGACCAAGAACAAGACAGGAGGAAGGCAGCTGACAGGAGTCCGCCGGGCAGGGCCCAGGCTGGGCAGGGTCGGGCAGCTAGGCCAATCGTTCTGGGACCCCGAGATGGGGGAGTGTGTTTCAAGTGCCATCAGCCGGGGCACTACGGGGCGGAGTTTGAATGCCCCACATGGCCATACGGGGCGAGACCAGCGTCCGACAGTGGATCCATGTGGGAGGAGGAGTTTGAGCTGGCCCGCTCGCCGTTCGCGCTAGAACGGTTGGAGGACTGCGTGCAGCAGTGGGTGCGCAAGGAGAGGAAAGCCTGGCAGGAGGACAGGGCCAGCAGCGTGACGCCACACTGGCAGGCTAACGCCGTGACGGTGCAGCTGTGGAAGTAGGCACACCCAGCAGCCAGGGGTGCGCACGCTGCATCCCTTGTTCCGGGGAGTAGGATAAGGAACCTACGAGGAAGAGCTGGTGGAGCTGAGGGACCAGCCAGCGCTGGGTCACTGGAGGATCGGCAGGTGGGGTGCCCGCAGATGGGACCCCAATCCTGACAGTAGCGACGGGTCCCAAGAGTCTTCAGAGCAGCCAGGGCCGTTTGCGACGTTTCAGGCGGCTTTCGTCACTACACTGGGTGCAACGGCATCAGAGTGGGAGTGGCTAGAAACAATTGACCAGGAGCTGGAATTAGCAGCACCGGCAGCGGAAACCAGGGACCGGGCAGAGCCCCGGACTGCCGGGGGAGCCAGCCTCCGCATGCCCAGGACCAGAGAGTCCAGGGCAGAGCCTCGAGGAGGCGAGGGAGCAGCTGCAGCAACAGTGGATGAGCAACGGAGATTGGGAGAGGGCCGCCATTGAGGAAACAAGGCGCAACCTCGAGTGAGAGTTTGAGCTAGGGGAGCGCCTGCCTGCATTGGGGGAGAGCCCGCGGCAAGCTGCAGACCCGCTCATGGCAGCTTCCTGGGAAACAGCGGATGGCAGGCCAAACAGCAACAGCTCAAGGGACAGACAAATGAGTGAGCCGGTGCAGCCAGTGGCAAGGGACCCTTGGGGGGACCCCGCCATGTACAGCACTCAGCGCTGGAAGTCTACCTTGAGGAGATGTGTGGAGCAGCTTGATAAGCAGAGGAAGGAGGAGATGGGCCTGCATGAGGCAGGCCAGGAGCTGGTCGATAGCAGCGCAGCCATGGCAGAGTCCAGCCTGTGGTTCAAAATCAGAGTGCTGCCAGTGCAGAGTCCAGATCCCAGGATGTGGCAGTACAACCAGGCGTTGGAAGACCTGGAGGAGGAACTGGGCGTCAGTATGATGGCCCTCATAGATGGGGTTTCAGCGGAGGACGCCGCGCATTGGCTGACTTGCCTTGAGGAGCGGAGTGAAGGAGACCCATCAGCAGGGGAAGGCTTGGACGATGCCAGAGCGCAGTCGGACAGGCAGCTGGAGGGACTGAGGGTTGCCAGGCATATCCTGGAATACCAGCTGAGGAAAGCTGAAGGGACAGCGGTAGAGCCTGAGGAGGACGATGTCGGAACCATAGTAGAGCACTTGAGCATGATGCCTGAGCTCCTGGAGGGAGCGGGTTTGCAAGTAGTGGGGTTTCAAGCAGCCATCAGACAGTTGCAAACTGGGTTGGCCCGCAGGGTGCACCAACTCAGAGGCGCGGCCAGGTGGGCCAGTGGCAGGGGACCAGAGCAGGCGGCTCTGGTGTACGCCGATGATATTAGCCTCAACCTGAGGGTGGTAAAACGCCAGCTTGCAGAGTGGGTTAGCACCCGAGAAGGGCAGGGGGTGTTGTGGCTACCAAGCAATCTCACCTGGCATCTGAGCATTCGGGGTGCAGGAACAGACAGCGCTAGCTCAGGCGATGAGCAGGGCGACAGGGATGCGCAGGCGGTGGCAGGCGGCAATGCCCGGGAGGGACCCGCCAGCAGCCAGGCGCCAGTGCAGCACCCGCCCAGGCCAGAGAGCCGGGACGGAGGCGCAGCCAGTGGAGCTTGCAGCCTAACCAGCTGCAGCGCAGTCAGCGGGGAGCCACCGCGCAGAAATGTCGCAGACATGCCCCAGCAGTGCCTGGGTGACATGGTCAGCTTGGAGGAAGGGACCAGCAGGAAGTGCTGCAAATGTCGCGGTACAGCCTGTGCGGCTTGTGCAGGCACTAAGGTCATTGGCGGCACCCGCAGAGGAGTGTGGGCATGCCATAAATGCAGTGACTTGGTGCAACCAGCCTGGGGCCATGGGTCAGCTACCGGGGAGCCATGCCTGCGATGCGGCAAGCATGGGCACGACTATCACGCCTGTCCAGTCCCAGAGGGGATGGAAGGCAGGTGCCTCATCTGCGCCCAGAGTGGCCACCAGACCAAGGACTGCCCAGAGGGGGACACACCCTTGGGAGCCATCAGGAGGCGGCAGTTGGCAGCAGACACGGCAGAAGGCTGCAGATGGTATAGCGCCTGGGAAGAGGAGCTTCACGGCGAAAGGGCCGTGGTGTTACGGGCCGCCCAGGGGTTGGACTTGCCAGGGGAACTGCAGCAAGCCAGGCAAGCGCGTTGGGAGAGTGAGGCGGCAGTAGCCGAGGTCAAGGGCAAGCGCCCTCCGCTAATCAGAGAATGGTACAGGGTCGCAGACGGGCCTGTGCAAGGATCTATGTGTGCAGTCCAGCGGGCGCAGATCATAATCTTTGGGAGAGTGTTGGCACAGGCATATGCGGATGGGGTCCAGCCAGGCCAGGGTATGCCTATCCGTGGGTGGCCAGAGCAGTGGCGCAACCCAGCTCAATCCAGCGGAATGGTTTACCAGACTATGCAGCGTGTCAACGTTAAGAGCTACAGGAAGACGTGCAAGGAACCAGCAGGATCAGCAGGTGCAGACGGCAGCGGAGTGCCGCGCCCCGCCAGCAGGCAGGGGCAGCAGGCCAAGCGCCGCAGGGGACAGCCGTCAGAAGCGTTGCCAGTGGGGGCCGATGCAGCCAGAGAGGAAACAGCCGAGCTTCAGGGAAAGAAGTCTAAAAAGGCTAGGCGCCGCGCAAAGAATGCGCAGCGGAAGGCTGCAGACAGGAATTGGGGCAGCAGGCCAGGCAAGGATTGCCCTTGCCAGCCAGGCAAGATCAGCCAGGTGGAGCTGGAGATCACATGGGCCACAGAGCAGTTGAGGTCAGGGCCACCTGCAGAACCTATAGTGGCGCAGCCAGCAGTGCAACAGCCGCAAGTTGCGCGGCAGCCGCCAGCATGCAGGGGACTCCTGAACTGTACGGCATTCAAGGGAGTGCTTATGGGTGCATTCCAGCTGTTGCTGGTGTGGCTCCTGCTGTCAGCGTGCATCCCGGGTGCAAGGGCCACTGGGCAGGGAGTCCGAGGAGGGGGATTTACAGCAGGCCAGGGTGCTTTTGTGTCCAGCCAGGAGGCTGCGGCAAAGCTTACGTCAGGCTGGCTGCGCCCGCCGGCTGTCATCTCTTTGGGGGGTGCCAGCAGGGCAGGGGCGCCTACAGCCAGCAGGAGGAATGGCAGCGCAACAGCAGCGCCGAGGGGGAAGCACCAGCCGCGGAGGACGACCCGCAGGCAGCAGAGATGATCGACATGTTCCAGCCAGGAGGTGTGGTTGAACCACCTTCGGAATATGTCAAGACTGAAGAAGGATGGCTGCTGGGCAAGCACCCTGACTTCACGGAGGAGCAGCAGGCGTCCCTCGAGCAGAGCCTCAGGGACCGCCAGGGAGCATTCGCTTACTCCATGGAGGACCTGCCAGGCTATTGCGGCACGCAAGGGGTGGACACAGCGTGCCTGCCGGTACAGGCTGTGCGGACCATGGAGAAAGAGGGGGTGGTCCTCTTTGAGCCCTTTGGAGGTATGTGCTCGGGGCTGGAAATGGTGCTCAAAGCAGGAATTCCAGTGGTTCGATATTTGTATGCGGATATCAGCGAAGACGTGAGGGAGATAGCTGGGGGTCGTTTGGTGCAGTTGCACAAGCGATTTCCCCAGCTGCTTCCAGTAAAAGCGTTTGAGGATGTGTTCAAAGCGCTACCCCAGGATGTGTACGCCATTACGGCAGAGCACCTCCGGGGAGCAGGCGCCCAGGATGGGCGCCAGTGGTTTATGGTGGCTGGATGGGAGTGTCAAGACCTCTCCTCAGCATGCAAGGGGCGCGGGCTGGCGGGGGAACGAAGCAAGTCCTTCTTCCCGCTGGTCAAGTTGTTGGGCACTTTGCAGGTCCTGCAATTGTCCAGACCGCCCGCATACCTGATTGAGAATGTTGCGATGCAGCTGAATCAGAGGAGCACCAAGGCCAGTGTAGACGGGTTCAATGAAGTGTGTAGGGTCCTGGGGACGCCTGCACTGTTTGATGCGGCACAGGTGGGGTCTTACGCCCACCGTACCCGCAACTACTGGGGGAACATAGCCCCGTCTGAGGATATCGAGTTTGTGATTTGTGCTTCAGCCAGGCCCCACGAGGGGGTCGTGGATGATATTCTGGACAAGGGCAGCAGGGCCCAGGTGGTCGCCTGTCCAGACAATGGAGGGTATCGCATCAATGTGACAGGACAGCCCAGGAGGGTGCTGCCCTGCTTGATGGCGACTCCCGCATCATATTCTTTCAGGAATGGACAGAATGGGGTGGTGTACAGGCCCATGGGGGATCTGCAGGAGCCCAATGCAAATGAACGTGAACGTGCCATGGGGTATGCTGTAGGATCCACGTTGCCGCGACCAGACTTCCCAGAGGCTGCCAGGAGGGCATCCTTGGGCAGGTGCATGGATTCGTGGGCGTTGAGTGCATGGTTCACTGTGGCACTTGAGTGTGCCAAAATATTACCAGATGAAATGGTGCGCAGAGCACGGTTGCCAGGCCAGGACAGGGATCCTGTGCTTGGTGCCACTTTAATGTCCAGCCACTACGCCCTTGCTACCGCAGGAAACGCATGCTCTGGCAGTGGGGAGGTGGCAGCGACGTACAGGCAGTGCCTGGGAGAATCCGCTGCGGCAGATTGGGCCGATGCAGCGCAGGAACCATGTGGGAATGCGCCTGTGGCCAAAGCAGATGCTGGCAGTGGTGAGAGCGCTGACAGTGTGGGAGAATGTGATCCACCTGGGTTCGGGTCAGGGACCCCAGCCAAGGTGGATGTGTGGTCAGATGCGCCAGTATTGAGATACCTACGTGAGAAAATACACGCTCCAGGAACGGAGCTAGGAGAGCAGGCAAGGGTACAGCGCAGAGCCGCTCCTTTTCTGTGGGAATCAGAGAGGGGAGGAGTGTTGATACGGCTTATGCCCGACGGAAGACGATGTGTAGTACCCAGGCCAGAGGACAGGCTGGCAGTGATCCAGGAGGCCCATGCTGGTACGGGCCATTTTGGCAGCCACCGCACAGCTTTCATGGTCATGCAGCAGCACTGGTGGAGGGGGCTCAGGGCAGCAGTCAGGAAGGTGGTGCAGGAGTGCGGTGTGTGTGATAGGGCCAGGGCGTCCACATTCAATCACATGCAGCCCGACCTGCATCCGCTGCCCATCGAGGGGTTATTTTTCCGGTGGGGAGTGGATCTGTGTGGACCATTCACCACCACGCCCAGGGGCATTGATTTGTGATGGTGTGTGTAGAGCATTACTCCAAGTGGGTGGAGTTAATGCCCATTCCAAGCAAGGCGTCAGATGTGACGGCCTCGGCTTTCTTCCAGAAAGTGGTAGCACGTTTCGGGGGCTGCGCAGAGGTGGTGACGGACCAGGGGACAGAGTTCCAGGGAGAATTCCAGGACATGTTACTGGATTGCTTTATTGATCACCGCACCACTTCTGCCAATCACCCCCAGGCAGACGGGCTGTCCGAGAGGGCAGTTCAGACTCTCAAGACAGGACTGCGCAAGTGCTGCCAGGAGGGCAGCAGCGACGATTCCTGGGACAAGATGGTACCATGGGTGGCGCTGGGCTTCCGCTGCTCGCCGCAGCAGGCCACGCGCATGGCGCCATACGAGGTTCTTTTCGGGCAGAGACCCACGTTCCCCTCCAGAGTGGGGGCGGACCTATGGAGCACCGCCAAGGTGGCAACAGCAGAGGAGGCAGCGGACCTGCTCCTGGCCAGAGTGGCTAGGATCAAAGAGGCGCTGCCAGTTGCGGGTGAGCACCTAAAGATCGCACAGCACCGCGATAAGCTGTGCTATGCAAGGATCAGGGGAGGAGGATACGTCCCCCAGATCAGACGTTTCGCAGAAGGTGATTACGTGTATGTCAGATATTCACCAAAGCGCCGTAGCCTGGATCCTAAGGCTAGGCCAGAGATCCTGAGAGTTAAAAGGTTGGGAGAAACAGGCACACTGGTGTTGGAGGGAGCAGACGGTTTGACAGTGACAGAGAACGCTGTCAACTGCTCCCCGTGCCACTTGCCCAACCTCCGAGGGGTGGTCGATTTCAGTGGGGCAAGGCCCAATAACAGCTTGTCTTGTGAGGTGTGCCAACTGCCAGATCGCGGAGATGTGATGCTGTTGTGCGATGTCTACAACACAGGTTGGCACATGGATTGCTTGGTACCAGCACTTGATGAGGTGCCTGAGGGCGAGTGGTTGTGCCCACGGTGCCAGCCGGACGACAAGGTCGCTGGGCCCGCTGAGATAGCAGGGCCCGCTGCAGAGCCAGAGCGCAGCGCAGCTGTCCAGGGGCGGCCAAGCCCTGCTGCCAGGGCAGCAGCCAGGGCGGCCCCGGATGCCGACATCATGGATAAGCCTGAGGTGGAGGTTATGGCCACCAACCCAGCTACGCGGCAAATGGAGCGGGGCATCGCAAGGCCAATGGCGAACGGGTTGTACGACATCTCGTACACCACTGGCCGGGGAGAGGCCAATGTCACCCCAAGGGCAGTTGCCAGACGGGCCAAGGTGGCCAAAGAAGCAGCAAAGGAGGAGGAGGAATCGGCACTTGAAGGGTGCACCGATACCTGAACCTCAGGGAAGGCCGAGCCCAGAGCGGCAAGGCTGCTGAGCATGTGACGGTACTCACACCGCAACCGGCAGGAAAGGGCAGAGGCTGAGCAGCAGAAGACGCTTTCAGGCACAGCGCACCTGGTCCTAGTGCACGGCAGGTGCTGGGCCGGAGGCCAGCGAGTCAATGACGGTTTATGCTAGGTGGCGACAAGACCTAGAGCAGCGACGGGTTATGAAAATTTGTTTCTCAAGAGCCGCAGCAGCAAGGCTGCGGTAGTACATATGCTAGAGCGTGGACGACAAGACTTGATTTTGTGGAGTAGTGATAGTACCCAAGGGGGCAGAAGCCGCTGCTGCGGCGCGCATTTCCTGTGACCTTAAACACCAGGCGTCTATGGCGCAGTGGGGCGAGAGCAGCGGTTATACTTAGCCTGGCCTAATGATTCTGATTAACAGCCAAGTTTGGTGATGAGCAACTGAGATGCTGAGAATGACGCGCAGTATGTGCGCATTGCTTGCAGAGATTATGTTCATTTTGCCTTGAAGGAAGCCTGAACCAGGCAGATTCGTTTGGACGGCCTGAACCAGGCAGATTTGTGTACATGGCCTGAACCAGGCAGATGCGTGTGGACGGCCTGAACCAGGCAGATTTGTGTATATGGCCTGAACCAGGCAGATGCGTGTAGAAGGCCTGAACCAGGCAGATTTGCTTTGATACTTTTGATCTTCTGAGGTGTACATATTGCCAGAAATTTCTTCCTAACAGTACCGACCCCTTTTTCCGGCTCCCAGCGCATGCCCGATAGGCTTAACGCTGAGGAGCGGGGGGGCGAGTGAAGTAGTAGGGGCGGTACCCACGAGACAGGGACACCCAGACTTACCCCTAGGCAGAGAGACTTCCTGCTAGGGCTGAACCTTGCAGTAGCTAGTTAACAGCTCTTGTCTGAAGTACAAGGAGCCTGTGTGTACGGTGATGTACCGTGTTTATGAGTAGAAGGACACCTCTCTAAGGCGCCTTTACCGTAGATTACGGAGTTTACCATATTGGCGCGTTTACTGCTTTATGGTGCGACAATAATGCAATTTCATATTTAGCAACAACTTCCTTGTTATTGACATGGATCAAAACTCCAAGGGGGAGGGCACAGAATCCAGAGGGAGCCACAACACTTGGCCTTCCGTCTTTACCAAGGCAAGGTAGGGGGCACAGACCAAACAGGCTAGAGAGAAATGCAGGTGATATTACCGAGAAACCGTGTTTCCCTGTTCACCCTGGGCAGGGGGGAGAGGAGGCACATAACCCAGAAGTAGCCACAAGACTTGGCCTTCCACCTTTTACTCAGGCAAGGGCACAGAGCAAACATGCCTGAGAAACACATGCAGGAGATATAACCCAGAAACCGTGTTTCCTGTCCACCCTGGGCAGGGGGGGAGGAGGCACAGAACCCAGAAGTCGACACAAGACTTGGCCTTCCATCTTTTACTCAGGCAAGGGCACAGAGTTGATACCCAGGATGCAGGATGATGCCCAGACTTGCAAGTTGGGGTATCATCCGAGTCAGGGAGACACAACCGTGACATTTGCTTACAAGGGTGTCAGACTTATGATGGTGTACCTGCTGGTAGTTTTCATGTGTGCTGTACTTGTGGCGGTGACGTCGGAGAAGAGGTCGTCAGCATCATTCTCAGTCTTCCTCTTACAACACATTGTTAGAAACAAAAGCAGCATTTTTTTACTGCATAGAACATTATGCCATTAAAAAGCGGCAACTTATTTTGAATTCCGGTTCACCACATTAAATTTCGATGTTGCTAAGTGAAATCGAGTCAATTTTAACAAAGCCTTACACGGCCAATCATTACAAAACCTACAAAACCCTCACTGTCAGTAAGGTATCCATCTTAATATACCCAAGGCATAATCACAAACCCATGTTATTATCTACCTGGCAAGCATATAAGAGAGTGAGATAACTAATGATTTCACATTCTTTCTCTCCCTCGTGGCCCTGGCACAAATCCAGGAACCAGCTGTTCCCTTGTTCATTATGCAACTGCTGGCGGCACACACGGTGCACCATACAGTATTTGCACAGGACATTGATATCACTTGTCAGTACGTAATATACGCAATATCCATCAGTCAACTATCGATATGTAACCATGTTTATCTGCAAAATATTGCATGTTCAAAATTGCGAATCACAATTTACCTAAAAAAACACGGTATTGCGACATCAGCAAAAGTTCCGATCCTGCAGAAGCTCATGCTCAATGTCTAGCCTGCAACATTATGCCTGGACTGCATGGCTCATAGAGTCATAGCAGGTGCTGCCCGCTATATGCTCTCTGCAAGAATGCTAAAACCAGTAGCTCATATAAACTCTCCTGGCTCCTCATCTCAAAACATGGACACATGAAAGCTCATACTGAACCTCATTCTGGTGGCTTATATAAATGTGCCTGGCTGGTGGGAAAATCCTGAGTTTTATTGTGTGCAACTACTGCAGCTAACCTGTTGTATCAGACAAGGGACCCACGGAGACATCCAATGTGGAAAAATGACATTGGACAGCTAGCCGTGGCTGATGGTCGCAGCTTTTAAGATCTTCAAAGCAGGCACACGCCGTTAAGTCCAAGCCAAGAGAAGGAGATCTGCACACACATCGGGACAAACAATTGAGGACAAACAATTGGATCAGACAGGCTGCTAACGGCGTAGGCTAGCGTCAAGGAGGAGCCTAGGGAGCGGTATTAGGAGGCAGGCAGGATACATGGCCAGCTTCGATTTTGAACATCATCCGTTGAGCAACAAGAGATGAATGGGGTGTCATTCAGGATCAGCGAGGCTTGCTTGTGCCCTGAATGGACCATTGGTGTGTGGATTATCTCACCGAGTCTCCCGCCCTGACGGTGACATCTGCGAAGGCTCCCACTGTCCACGCGGGGATACTGTATGTCCTGGGCGTGTAGGAGGGCGGGGCTGACAGGCAGGTCACCTTGAAGATCATACCCTGCAGGTGCACAAGACAGAAAAATAGGTCGATAAACGCAAGCTTGTGGAGAAGGAAAAAACATGCATTCTACAGGATCCGTTTCAGGGGCATGACTATAGTCATCACCCTCAATAACATATCCCTATATGGGTGGACAGCCCCCGTCTTTTGTCATGTTTTGTCATGTTTTTTCTTATCCTCAATGACATATCCCTCATCGAAAGCACCTCATGCTCATTATCGAGACAGGACAAATAAGCTCCACACAGCCTCGTCCCCCGTTCCCCGTGATCCCCCCCCGGACCTACCAGCAGGCAATTTCCGGGTGCCTGGCTAAAGAAGGTGAGCTTTCCAGCAACAGTGGTTTTGTACGTGTAAGTGCCTCCCAAGCTGAGATCTGCCAGGACTGTGAAGGCGGTCGATGTGGGGGCGGGGCACAGGCCCAAGAGGTTATGGAGGGCGGGGATCAGGCCGCCGAGTAGGGAGGGGGCGGAGGGAGTTCCGGGGGCGAAGGGGGAGGGAGGAGGGGGAGACGGGGGAGAGAGAGCTGGAGGAGGGGATCCGATCATGGCCACACCATTAAGGTCGATCCAAGAGAAGGAGATCTGCGCACGCATAGGGAGGAACAATTGTGGTCACATGGATGCATCAAACAAACAGGATTCCATGTATGGTACTTGCCATCGGGCAACGCAGGGTTCAATCGCATGCAATTGAAAGCCAAACATCGCATGGGATGAGCCAGGAAGGGCTAGCAGGAGTGAGATGGCCCCACAATATTTTATCTCGGCACTTAAGCCATGATTTTTGCTTTTAGGACTTTTTGCTTTTCGGGCTAGTAGCTCACCGCGTCGCCTGCCGTGACGGTGACGTCTGCGTATGCTCCCACACTCCAGCTGGGGATGGTGTAGGTACTGGCCACGTGATCAGCCGATGCTGTCAGGCAGGTCACCTTGAAGATCATACCCTGCAGGCACATAAGATGGAAAGGAGGCGTCAACAAACCGAAGATGCAGTAGGGCTAATGCCGAGGGCTATCCGCATGAAATCAAGGGCTATGCGTCCCGACCACATAAGTAATACTGCCGGATGGATGTCGGTAATGTGAACTAATGAACACAGCATACCGGTAGAGGTTATCTTCCCATGCAATGACTCAGCCACTGGGAAACAAAACAAATGACCCTCATCCTCCCCTGCCTGTAAGAAAGCTCACCAGCCGGCAGTTGCCAGGCGCCTGACTGAAGAAGTACAGAGTGGCAGCGACACTGGTCTGGTACCTGTAGCTGCCTCCCAAAGAGACATCTGCCAGAACTGTGAAGGCCGATGTGTCGAGGAGGGAGGGGCACATGTCCATGAAGCCAGGAGGGGGAGGAGAAGGGGAAAGAGGAGATTGAGGAGGGGGAGATGGAGGAGGGGGAGAGGGAGGAGAGAGCGCGAGGGGAGGAGCTCCGATGATGGCCACACCGTTGAGTCCAATCCAAGAGAAGGAGATCTGAAATTACAAGGGGAAAAACAAGTGGTCAGAATCATATGCAGGGCACCAGACGTTTGGCATGCTAATAGCGGCTAATAGGAGCATGGATGTCATTCCCTCAAAGAAGAGAAGGGCTAGCATACAAGGGAAGGCACATGGGATTGCATGGCTCAATATTGAATGTCGCATGAGGTCACTTTGCATGCTCAGCTGCCATTCCTCCCGTCTCACCGAGTCGCCTGCCGTAACGGTGACGTCTGCGTATGCTCCCACGCTCCAGATGGGGATGGTGTAGGTGCTGGCTACATGATCAGCCGATGCTGTCAGGCAGGTCACCTTGAAGATCATGCCCTGAAGGTGCACACAATGGAAACACAAGTCAATAATGGATGCTGAAATCTGGGAGGATTGAAATCAATGCGATTCTGGGGATGTTGCCGGGAAAACAGGCACACTCGCCACATGCACGATCGAACAATGTGATAGGGCAGCGCAGCTGCTAGCATGACGTCCCGGGAGATCTTGCGTTGTGCACCAGCATGCGGGCGCAAGGCATAACAGAGGCAGAGGGTTCACATGGAATACAGGTTGTTGTAGCTGTGGTATACAAGCTGTTGTAGCTGAATGGCCCCTCCATAACAGCATTCCACACTCACCAGCAGGCAGTTGCCGGGAGCCTGACTGAAGAAGTACAGAGTAGCAGCGACTAAGGTTTGGTAGCTGTAGCTGCCTCCCAAAGAGACATCTGCCAGGACTGTGAAGGCGGTTGTGTCGAGGAGGGAGGGGCACATCTCTATAAGGCCATTGGGGGTGGGGACCCCTGGTGGGGGAGGAGATGGGGGAGGGGGAGGAGGGGAGGGAGGAGGGGGAGAAGGAGGGGGGGGAGGAGATGGGGGAGGAGGAGAAGGGGGAGGGGGAGAGGTAGGTGGGAGAGGAGATGTGGAAGGAGGGGGGGGATGTGGAGAGGGCGGGGGAGGAGAGGGGGAGGGGGGAGGAGGGGAGGGAGGAGGGGGAGAAGGAGGGGGGGGGGAAGATGGGGGAGGAGGAGAAGGGGGAGGGGGAGAGGTAGGTGGGAGAGGAGATGTGGAAGGAGGGGGGGGAGGGGAAGAGGGCGGAGGAGGGGAGGGGGGAGGGGGAGGGGGGGGAGAGGGGGGAGGGGGAGAGGGTGGAGGGGGGAAGGTGTCGTCTGGGTTACCACCTGGGTTTGGTGATCCTTGAAATGGTGGTGGGGAGAGGTTTTCAGGGGGAGGGGGAGGGGGAGGAGAAGAGGGGGGAGGGGACCATCCTTGGTTTGGTTGAGGTACGAAGATAGAGGGGGGAAATGGAGGAAGGATGGTGGAGGACGGTGTGGGAGGGGGGGGAGGGGGAGAGGGAGGGGGAGGAGAGTTTTCAATGTTTCCACCTGGGCTGGGCGGTTTGGGGATGAAGTTGACAGAGGGGGGATATGGAGGGAGGGTAGAGGGCGGAGGAGGAGAGGGGGGAGGGGGAGGAGGGGAAGGGGGAGGGGGAGGGGGAGGGGGAGGGGAAGAAGGCAGAGGGGGAGGGGGAGGGGAAGAGGGAGGAGGGGGAGGAGGGGGGGGAGGGGGAGAGGGAGGAGGGGGAGAGGGAGGAGCGGGAGAGGTTTGTATGTTGCCATCTGGGTTGCCACCTGGGTTAGGCGAGCCTTGGTTTGGCTGGGGAAACACGTTGACCGGAGGGGGAGGGGGGGAGGGGGGAAGAGGAGAGGGGGGAGGTGAGGGAGGGGAGGGAGGGGCAGGGGGAGGAGGGGAGGGGGGAGGAGAGGAGGGTGGTGGGGGAGGGGGGGGAGAGGAATCCACGTTATTGCCAGGGTTGCCGTCAGGGACCGGTGATTCTTGGGATGGGGGAGAGGGAGGGAGCGGTCCAGGCTGCATCAAGTTCACTGAGGCTACTGCGTGGATCTCATTGACCGCGAAGGGCCAAGTGAAGACGAGCTGCAGAGGCGGGGAATGAAGAGAAGAGGCAAGCACGAAATACATTTCAGCAGTGTCTGTTTCGCAAACTACAGGTACTTTTGAAACCACTGTTTTGAATTTCACATTTTGTGGTGGGTTGGACAGAACATCATGCAATTGTGCGATCACAGAGTAGGCGATGCCGCACGATGCCGTGCACGTTCAATGACATTAAGCGATGCCAAGCACATGCGATGATATAGAGCGATGCCATGCTTGATGGATGGTGACACTGCATGACGCCATGCATGCTACTTGGAAGCACTCGCACCTTATCCCCAACATAGAGCGTCATGTTATCAAAGGATCCTGTCGTGACCCACTGATCGATAATGTGAACTTGGGGTGGGAGTACGGTGCCCACAGAAGCAGGGTACACATTGATGACGAATCCCATGCCCTGCAGCCACGTCAGAGAGCAGAGTGTCAGTAATGGATGTGTGCACGGCTTGTCGGTGCATGGGTGCAGCCATGTCAGAGCGCAGGGTGTGTCAGGCTCGGCTCTGATATCATTGCATGTTTACACCAGTGTTCTGGTTTGGGGGCATGGGAATCACACATGGGGATGGAGGCATGGATTTGGGGATCAGGGTGTGGGGTTTCTCAGATTTCTTGGCAGCAGGCAGCGTGGCTGCTTTTGTTTCCTCCCTGATGAGCTCCTCATGCTCTGCATGGCTCTGCATTCCTCCACCATTGCATGCATGGGGATTCACTGCCCATCATCACTCACATATTGCGCACAGTTTTGCCCCACTGGGTCGAAAAGGAAGAACTTTCCCGTTGCGCTTGCGTAGAAGATGTAGGTGCCGTTGGGCGTGGCGCCTTGAAGGACAGTGTAGCAGATCGGCCCGACCACCACCGCCGCATTCGGACACAAGACGGCAACTGCAAATGGGTGGATGATAGGGATCTTTATATTTGATGCCGTGAGGAGGGACAGATGTGCACCGCTGTGTGCACCGCTGTGCAAATTTTCGGTCCCCAGTGCGCCGTGCATGACAAATGCGATCTTTCAAATTTTTGCAATCCAGTCTGCAGCCTGTTAGACACGCATGCACTTGCCTGCATCTGCGGTCGTGCTTCCATCATCGCCTCCTTCGACAAGAATAATGTCATGGGCTTGCAGGTCTCGTTTATTTGAATTCGTGAGGCCTGAGACAAGTGCCAGACAGGCAGGGCATGGATGTTAGAAAGAGAATGTCTGACAAGTGAGGGAGCGAGGTGCTAGCGCTCTTGTTCGTAGTGAGGGTCACTTGGATATAAGTGTCGAGTCGGAGTCTAGTCGGTGCTTGCGTAACCGTGCCGCTTCTCGACCGGGGACGTCTTCACAGAACGAACGGTTGAGAACATCAAGGGGGCGTTCGTCATGAATGGTGCGTCTAGCACCATTGCGTCAGTTGCGAGGAGACCAGAGGAATCATCTTCATGGGGGCGCTCTTGGTGAAGGGTTCGACGGCTTCTGTTGTTTAAGGTGAATCAGTGGCACGCGGGCGCACGAGATAGAAAGCTTATAGACTGCGGGCTGACAATCAAACAGTACAGTAGCGCCTATGGGTGCAGCACTCGTGGTATTTATATTTCAGGAATATACAGGTATACCACACGGACGGCAAAATTTAAATAATGTGCACAGAGTGGTGGCCCGGCTACTGACACACAAAGCGACAGAGAATGTACCCACCTCGTGCGGCTGTGCTGTCCAGAGACAACAGTCCAATAACCGTGATGGCCAGGATGCGCATGCTCGGCGACGCCATCTTCAACGAGCGACAGACGACTGTGCCACGGCCGATATTCCGAATAACAGCCAAGTAATAAGAATGCGTTTGAGAGTATGCGTCTTATCTGCAATAATGGGGCGCAATGTTTCAGTTTAATAAATGGATGCCATGGTGTGTTAGATTTGAACAGCAGACATGCATTGACAGCTAGTACCGGTAGATCGTTCTTACCTTCAGCGAGGAACGAGCGACTGAATCGCAGGATGGGTGACTGGATTACACTGAACTTTTTCTCTGACGGACTGTGTCTTGCTTGAGCAATTGGGACTCGAAGCTTCTCTGAGGAACAAGATATGGTGTTCATCCTGGTGATCGAGCTGATAAGCCGATTCAAATCAGTTGGTCGTGGTCGGTTGTACTTTTTGCCGCTTACGTAAGCGCGTTACCCCCGCGTCCCGTGATGACACCGAGCTGAGTCACAACTCGCCACTGCCCCGAACCTGACCAAAAGCCACCAACTAGCTGACGTCACTCAAAACACGCACGGTGAAGTTCCATGAAGTTCCATTTGAATTACAGTCCCTGCTTTGAATTTTTCGGCTGCAGCAGTGTCAGATGGCTGCGTTGGCAGTTTGAAACTGGGTAGATCGTTACGAGGACATCCCAATTGAACGGTTGGGTGGGTGGCGGTTGTGCTCACGAAATGCGGGTCGTCCCCGCGCGCGTCCCGCGATGACGACTTGGCCCCTGGTGTCATCGCTGGTGCGAGGGCGGCCGGGGGGGGGCGGTGTCATCCAGATAGACTGAATGAATGTCACAACGCCCCACCGGCCCCCGCCCGGCGGCGAACGGGGGCCCAAATGCCCTGCGATGACGACTCGTACCCAGTGCCCGTACCAACAGGAGGTGCCACTGACTATACGCACCGCTATCCGTCGCAAACATGCATGCATGTAATGCCTCTGTACCACGCCTCGCCCAGCAACAGCCGGCTGGCAGGAAGTCGAGCTGAGTGGGGCCCATCCATGATCTGAATCTTTCGCCTAGCACCATTGCGCCAGCTGCTGCGACGGCAGCCGGCAGTGGATCTGGACCATTCACTCGCTCGGCATCAGATGGACAGATTACGCCGGCATGCATGCAGATTACGCATGACCGGCCCGACTAGCCGTCCCTATCAGGTGAATGGCCCAGAGACCCATGATCCTTATGTAATAACGGCTCGAATAGCCAGTCACAACCGTATTCTTTGCCAGACTAGCCAGACCTGTCCAATGTAATTTGTGTGTCAACCGTTTCTATCTGATCTGCCATCAGGACCAGAGATCAGGACATAGGTATCCATCAGGACATATCTGGAATGCTGGACTTATCAGCTCTGAGCCTAGTTCCAATATGTCCATGTCTTCTTGCATGCATGGGAGGTTGGAAATTTGGCATGGCTGCACCTTGGTCCTAGCTGTGCATGGTATCTGGAATTGAGCTTGCTCATCAGGCATTTTAGTATGTCATGGGAAATCAATACGCTGACACGAGGGAGGAGGGCAAAAGGTTAAGTTACATACCCGATCCTCCAAAGTTATAGAGCTTGACTGTGAGAGCTATCTATAATTGGTCCCAAATCTGTTCATGGCCTAGGGGAGGGGGGCGATATCAGGCGGCAAAGTCGGGTGTGGGGGGTGGGGGATAGACTGGGGGTCCCCCCATAATGACTCATAGACAGTGATCATTGACTAGTGTATAAAGTGTTTCCAAATTATTTTCTAGGCATCCGATTGAGAAGATAACTGCGCCACTGCATTCCCCATGTTGAATGCTATCGGTTTCCACTGTTAAATGTGGTATGCAGTTACATCATACCTTCAGTCCTGGCATGCCACATTGGCACGGGGGGACAGGGGGGGCAGGACCGCAAACACGATCACCTCAGGCCGTGGCATTGCATCAACAGCAGGGTGCAGTCCAGATTTCTCCATCTTATGCGCCAGGCTGCAGGGCTACCTGCGTCCACTGCCAGCTTGGAATCATGAAGGACCTGCAGATCCAGCCGTTGCAGCGAGGTTGGTGGCAGAATGTCCTTCGCTTTTACAGCGCAGCGGTAACACCAGCAACACAGCAAGACAGTCCACTCATGCATGGCGGCTGCCATGGCGGCCGACATGCATGCAGCTCGTTGTTAGGCAGGGTACCGGCGAGCATGTGGAGGATGCATTGCATACATCAATACATGCTTTCAATTCCCCAGTGCATCGACTTAGGGAGAGGACTAAATGGGCAGGTCCTCCAAACGGTGCTAGAAAGTTCTTCGAGTTGTACTGGTGCAGGCTTGGGTGGAATGCCCTGGCTTTTTTGGAGGACGTGGTAGATATCGTTTTCAGGCATAGACGTCCTCAGAGGCTGGAATTTTCCTTTGCCTTTCTTTCCCAGCCTTTTGTCTGTCCCTCCACTTTATTTCCCCCTTTTCTTACTTGCCTGCCCCTATTACTTAGGCGCCCACGCGGCCGAGCCTTTTATATTATTATATGAGCAGGGCCCGGAGTTCAATGACGTTAACACCTCTGGGCCCAGCTCAAAAGGCTCCTCTGCGTGGGCGCCCAACTTATGTCATTGACTGTTGTTAACTTTATGCATCCCATTCACGAGCGAAAGAAAACAGTGTATTTCACTTGAGATATGGATGATAAGAAGACTCAAGACTGTCTATTCATTTGATCAATCGATCTGTGTGGCAAGGTCTTTAAATCCACAGGCAGCGCATCAGCTCTGAGGAACCACCGACACCCCCTAGCCACTTGGCAATGATACCCCCCAGCAGGTCAATGACGTTACACCTCTGGGCCCTGCTCAATTAAGGCTCGGCCGCGTGGGTGTCTAAGTAACCCCCAGCAGATGGAGAACCCTCAACAGGCAGCTGGAGGACCTTGAGCTAGAGCAGGGCACCCAGGGTGGGAGCAGGGGCCAAAGTAGCTGGGGATGCGCTGACAGGTGTGTAAGGTGCAGGGCTTAAGGAGGACGGTTAAGCAATCAGCGAAGTGGCTGCACGTCGTATGTTAGTATGAATCTCGCGCTGCGCCAATGTGGTGCAGCATGCGGCTTGGAGCCCGGTAGTGCCAAGGCTTGCGGCGCGTGTGCCCTTGCGTGCGCTGACAGGGTAACAGGCCAGGGTAGACCTGGCCTGGTGAAAGGCTCTAACAGCAGCAAGCTGGCTTTCAAGTCCATCTGCGCCTTGTTAATGACATTACACCTATAGGCCATCTGCGCCTTGTACTACAGGCAGTCAAACGCGGCTGAGGAGAAAGGTTATATACTTATATTTACAATCCATGCGCCAACATGCATGTGGCTTGCTCCATATGCCTAGTTTAGAGAGCGTTGAGGGTACCATCCGTAGTCATGTCTGGAGCTATCACTTTTCAGACCACAAGGAGTCAGTCTAACCTGGATTACATCGGTGCACACCTGCTGAACCATGCAAAACGCTCGGCCACGTGGGACTAGTAGGGAATGACTAGGCTCAATTCCAGGTACCATGGACAGCCTGGGCCTTGGTGCAGCCATGCCACCCTCCTATGTGGGGAAGCAGGAACATAAACCCGGCGTTCTGGGAGGGGAGAGAGAATATCGTGTGGCGGGTTCGATACCTCAGGCTCTGGGTATGGATGCCACCTGCGTTGTACCACTGGTGAGGAGCTAGCAGAGGCAGGTAAGGCGACATATGCCATAAGTGCCACCCTAGCCGAGTTTGAGGGGGTGCTGGGCAAAGAGGTATCTAAGAAACACAAGGGAGAGGCGCTTAAGGTGTACACTCATGTCGCAGCTAAAGTTAGATGCTAGTGTATTGCCTAAAGCCCCACGTTTCTGGAGGCTGGAGCTCTTTGATCTTCAGCAAGATTAGGTAGGAAGACAGGTAGGCGGGTACATACCGGTAGTCAGTATCTCGGGCTGGATCCCACACATTAAAGACTTATTTACAGTGGAAAGACGCATTCAGAAAACCTGAAAACGAAAAAGTAATCGTCAGGCAAAGCACGGCGGCAACGTGCGCTGATCAAGCATTCAGTCCTCTGCCTGGCCGTGTTTTTTTTATATATGTCAATCTCATTCTCATCAGCATCGTAATTGCACAAGCCCCCATCGTATGAGGGCAAAACACAGCAAACGCCCGCTGACCAGGCATCGCTAGCTGCCGGCAACCTCGTTCGCAGGTTCGATGTCATCGTCCTCGATCTCGTAGTCACACGAGCCCTCATCATCGTCCTCCTCAGACCTGGCTGCTGCCGCTGCTGCTGCGCCCCGGCCGGGTGTCCCCTGCGCGCCCGCTCCCAAACCGCCCCCGGCAGCGCCTGGTGCGAGCCTGGTCTTGGCCATGTCCTTTTGCAGCCTCTCCACCTCTTTCTGAGCGTAAGTGTAAACGGCGGGTAACACATGTCAGGGGATGAGAAAGAGAGACCAGCACGTTGACCCAATCCTCGTCAACGTGCAGGCCGAGGAGAAAAACGGCTGGCCGTGCTTGACCACGCTTGATGGCATGGGGTTCCTTGGAACCCCAGGGATAATATATTGGAATACATTTACTTTTGTACTTGTGTACCGCCTAATCAATGGGAGAAAATCAAAGAATTATCTGACGCGGGGGATCTCTTGCATACATGGATCCCAAGGATCCCCATGGATGTCATGGATCTCTTAGATCTCATGGATCTGGGGGATCTCATGGAACTCACGAGCCTCACAGATCGTGTATATCCCATGGATCTCGTGAATCTCACGAATTTCAAAATTCTCGTAGATCTCACGGATCTCACGGGTCTCATAGACGGAAACATATGCGTACTATTCACACCCTCCTACATGCGCCTAACTAAGCAGGGGGGTAGGGTTTGGGGTTAATGGCTTAAACCCTATGTGCACCTGGAACTAGCGGATCTCAAAGATCTCAAAGATTTCGTAGATCTAATGGATCTCATGGGTCTCATGAATCTCAGAGCCAAGCGCCTCATCAGCGCAAACATAAGCGCTAGAATGCTCAACATCCTGAATGCAATGGTTTAGGGTTGAAATTCTTTCAACCCTCAACCTTATTTGCACCCTCCTTAACGAGCCTCCTAACTTAGAGCGAGGGCTTACGATCACTATTTACAGCGTGCTTTAGCTATCCTTCAGCCTGTGGTTGGCAGGATCTAATGCAACAAGCCCTGCTGCTTGGGCCACCAGCATAATTGCATTGCTCTTGGATGATTTCGTCTGCAGTGTACACCGCACACATAGATAATGTACTCAGCCATTCGGAGAGCACTCACTTGCTGCCGGGCAGACTCCTTCTCGGCCTTCTTCTTCTTAAGAAGCTCCATTTCCGGGACGTACTCGTTCTTGTAGTCTTCCGCACATGCCGCAACTCCCTGTTCTCCAGGTGGAGGTAGTTGGAGGTAGTTGGAGGCAGTTAGAGGTAGTTGGAACAAAAACAAAAGCTTTGGGTCAAATTTGTAACAACAACAAAAAGAGTCGGATCGAATACAATGAAATTAGGCATGTGCAGGGGTAAGCGCTTAGGGTGCTTATAAGAGTTTAGAAGAGCATCCCGTGAGAAGTAAGAAGTAAGAACTACGTGTCGTTTCCAATCGTTCGTGAATTTAACGGATCCCTAGGTGTAGGCGACCCGTAGGTAAACCTGCCCGTACGGGATACGCGCACCCTCCCCCGAGTCATAGTAACTGTGGATCAGTCACTCGTCGGTACCTCTTTTACTTTGCGATTTCCCTCATGACTGGCTACGGCGCGTGCGTAAACGCACACATATCGCCGAGAGGTTTTACCAGTCACTCAGGTAGCTCCAGTGGGATTCCCGTGTTATTATGAGGCGCAGCCCACTCACCTCGAAGAACTCGGCCATGCCTTCTCCTGTGACGGCTGACGGGCCGACACATCTCATATTCTTATAGAATTCATCCAACACCAGAGACATGGAGCGACTACAGGGGGCAGGGATTTTGAACAGGCTTTGTGACAATCTTGGTAGTTACATGTAGCGATTAGGGGGCAAACAGGATATGTGACGGGCTTATATTTACTACTTTCATTACCCTGAGCGACTGTGTGGCGGGCAAGAACTGTTGACAGAATTTTGGGGAAGGGAAGATGGACAGAAATTTCGAAGGCCTCGTAATTGCTACGGTAGCTGCAAGGAGCGGCCGCGCGGGGTTAACGGGTTTTGGTGAGAGCACCTGAGGAAGAGGGGAATCCCGGAGACAACGCCCCCCCGCAGGGTTGTGGGGTCATGAAAATATTAGTACAATACTACAGTCAGGAGAATAGTACGGGCCCAGGTTGCATCCGCACTGCTATCGTCACAACAAGATGGAAAAAATGCTTGTAAGGGTGGAAAGCACACTCGTATCTGCTCACCCCAACAACTATTCCGCACCCCTCCCACTTTCTAAACATGTTCAAGCTACGGAAAACGCCATACTGAACGCGGAAAGAGCAAACAAAAAATGTCTCGGTCGAGGCCAGGTATCGTCCCTTTGATGCCTAGCTGGGGTTCCTTTCAAGGGCGGTGGCGTGTCATATAAAATCTGAGTATGGCGAGCGTCCTATGCCTCACATGAGCATGGATGCGCACCGAAGGTGTCACGTTCTAAGGCAGCCTGACAAGAGTCAAATTTGAGTGTGGTGAGTGTCCCATCCCTAACATGAGCAATGATGCGCAATTCAGGGTCACATTCTAGGGCAGCGTGGCAATCAAAATATGTGCAACTTCAGTTTTGCAGTTAATATCTCAGTGCGGCAAGTGTCCCAGGCTTCACCTGAGTGTGGATGCATAGCTCGGGTCGCGTTCTAGGGCAGCGTGATACGTGTCGTAGTCCGCCATCCACTCCATTGCAAATTCGTGTCGCGTAACGTCCACTTTGTTGAAAGCCTGGATCAGCAGATCATGAATATGCTTAGATTTTGAAATCCCAGATCCAGAGAATGTCACGAAAAGCAGTCCTGCTCAAATAAGGAAAGGGGGTATGTTAACCTTCCTAGCAGGGTTAAGAAAGGGTAATCCTAAGAAAGGGTAATTGAATAGAGTAAATTCTGAGAAGAAGTTTAGGGTTTAGGTTTATAATTTAGGGTTAAGGGGTTTAGGGTCTAGGGTTAAGCCCAACAGCGTTTAAGTTCTGCAGGGTTGTGCCCCACCAGGAACTGACCGGGGAAGCCAAAGGACCAACAGGGAACACCGAAAGCTCAGTGTCAAGCTGAGGGTAAAGCTGAGGGTAAAGATCTCGGGGTATAGCTCAAGGTCTAGCTTAGGGTGAAGCTCAGGGTACAGCTCGAGGTTGAGGATGCAGCTTAGGGTATAGCTACATGTGCATGTCGAGGTGCAGCGCAGGGTTGGGCTGTTAGTCTGAGGCACGTACTCCACCCAGCAGCTATAAAACAGAATTAAAAGGTTTTCGAATAATGCAATTTCATATTTAGCAACAACTTCCTTGTTATTGACATGGATCGAAACTCCAAGGGGGAGGGCACAGAATCCAGAGGGAGCCACAACACTTGGCCTTCCGTCTTTACCAAGGCAAGGTAGGGGGCACAGACCAAACAGGCTAGAGAGAAATGCAGGTGATATTACCGAGAAACCGTGTTTCCCAGTTCACCCTGGGCAGGGGGGAGAGGAGGCACATAACCCAGAAGTAGCCACAAGACTTGGCCTTCCACCTTTTACTCAGGCAAGGGCACAGAGCAAACATGCCTGAGAAACACATGCAGGAGATATAACCCAGAAACCGTGTTTCCTGTCCACCCTGGGCAGGGGGGGAGGAGGCACAGAACCCAGAAGTAGCCACAAGACTTGGCCTTCCGTCTTTTACTCAGGCAAGGGCACAGAGCAAACATGCCTGAGAAACACATGCAGGTGATATAACCCGGAAAACGAGTTTCCCTGTTCACCCTGGACAGGGGGGGGAGGAGGCACAGAACCCAGAAGTCGCCACAAGACTTGGCCTTCCATCTTTTACTCAGGCAAGGGCACAGAGATGATACCCAGGATGCAGGATGATGCCCAGACTTGCAAGTTGGGGTATCATCCGAGTCAGGGAGACACAACCGTGACATTTGCTTACAAGGGTGTCAGACTTATGATGGTGTACCTGCTGGTAGTTTTCATGTGTGCTGTACTTGTGGCGGTGACGTCGGAGAAGAGGTCGTCAGCATCATTCTCAGTCTTCCTCTTACAACACATTGTTAGAAACAAAAGCAGCATTTTTTTACTGCATAGAACATTATGCCATTAAAAAGCGGCAACTTATTTTGAATTCCGGTTCACCACATTAAATTTCGATGATGCTAAGTGAAATCGAGTCAATTTTAACAAAGCCTTACACGGCCAATCATTACAAAACCTACAAAACCCTCACTGTCAGTAAGGTATCCATCTTAATATACCCAAGGCATAATCACAAACCCATGTTATTATCTACCTGGCAAGCATATAAGAGAGTGAGATAACTAATGATTTCACATTCTTTCTCTCCCTCGTGGCCCTGGCACAAATCCAGGAACCAGCTGTTCCCTTGTTCATTATGCAACTGCTGGCGGCACACACGGTGCACCATACAGTATTTGCACAGGACATTAATATCACTTGTCAGTACGTAATATACGCAATATCCATCAGTCAACTATCGATATGTAACCATGTTTATCTGCAAAATATTGCATGTTCAAAATTGCGAATCACAATTTACCTAAAAAAACACGGTATTGCGACATCAGCAAAAGTTCCGATCCTGCAGACGCTCATGCTCAATGTCTAGCCTGCAACATTATGCCTGGACTGCATGGCTCATAGAGTCATAGCAGGTGCTGCCCGCTATATGCTCTCTGCAAGAATGCTAAAACCAGTAGCTCATTTAACTCTTCTGGCTCCTCATCTCAAAACATGGACACATGAAAGCTCATACTGAACCTCATTCTGGTGGCTTATATAAATGTGCCTGGCTGGTGGGAAAATCCTGAGTTTTATTGTGTGCAACTACTGCAGCTAACCTGTTGTATCAGACAAGGGACCCACGGAGACATCCAATGTGGAAAAATGACATTGGACAGCTAGCCGTGGCTGATGGTCGCAGCTTTTAAGATCTTCAAAGCAGGCACACGCCGTTAAGTCCAAGCCAAGAGAAGGAGATCTGCACACACATCGGGACAAACAATTGAGGTCAAACAATTGGATCAGACAGGCTGCTAACGGCGTAGGCTAGCGTCAAGGAGGAGCCTAGGGAGCGGTATTAGGAGGCAGGCAGGATACATGGCCAGCTTCGATTTTGAACATCATCCGTTGAGCAACAAGAGATGAATGGGGTGTCATTCAGGATCAGCGAGGCTTGCTTGTGCCCTGATTGGACCATTGGTGTGTGGATTATCTCACCGAGTCTCCCGCCCTGACGGTGACATCTGCGAAGGCTCCCACTGTCCACGCGGGGATGCTGTATGTCCTGGGCGTGTAGGAGGGCGGGGCTGACAGGCAGGTCACCTTGAAGATCATACCCTGCAGGTGCACAAGACAGAAAAATAGGTCGATAAACGCAAGCTTGTGGAGAAGGAAAAAACATGCATTCTACAGGATCCGTTTCAGGGGCATGACTATAGTCATCACCCTCAATAACATATCCCTATATGGGTGGACAGCCCCCGTCTTTTGTCATGTTTTGTCATGTTTTTTCTTCTCCTCAATGACATATCCCTCATCGAAAGCACCTCCTGCTCATTATCGAGACAGGACAAATAAGCTCCACACAGCCTCGTCCCCCGTTCCCCGTGATCCCCCCCCGGACCTACCAGCAGGCAATTTCCGGGTGCCTGGCTAAAGAAGGTGAGCTTTCCAGCAACAGTGGTTTTGTACGTGTAAGTGCCTCCCAAGCTGAGATCTGCCAGGACTGTGAAGGCGGTCGATGTGGGGGCGGGGCACAGGCCCAAGAGGTTATGGAGGGCGGGGATCAGGCCGCCGAGTAGGGAGGGGGCGGAGGGAGTTCCGGGGGCGAAGGGGGAGGGAGGAGGGGGAGACGGGGGAGAGAGAGCTGGAGGAGGGGATCCGATCATGGCCACACCATTAAGGTCGATCCAAGAGAAGGAGATCTGCGCACGCATAGGGAGGAACAATTGTGGTCACATGGATGCATCAAACAAACAGGATTCCATGTATGGTACTTGCCATCGGGCAACGCAGGGTTCAATCGCATGCAATTGAAAGCCAAACATCGCATGGGATGAGCCAGGAAGGGCTAGCAGGAGTGAGATGGCCCCACAATATTTTGTCTCGGCACTTAAGCCATGATTTTTGCTTTTAAGACTTTTTGCTTTTCGGGCTAGTAGCTCACCGCGTCGCCTGCCGTGACGGTGACGTCTGCGTATGCTCCCACACTCCAGCTGGGGATGGTGTAGGTACTGGCCACGTGATCAGCCGATGCTGTCAGGCAGGTCACCTTGAAGATCATACCCTGCAGGCACATAAGATGGAAAGGAGGCGTCAACAAACCGAAGATGCAGTAGGGCTAATGCCGAGGGCTATCCGCATGAAATCAAGGGCTATGCGTCCCGACCACATAAGTAATGCTGCCGGATGGATGTCGGTAATGTGAACTAACACAGCATACCGGTAGAGGTTATCTTCCCATGCAATGACTCAGCCACTGGGAAACAAAACAAATGACCCTCATCCTCCCCTGCCTGTAAGAAAGCTCACCAGCCGGCAGTTGCCGGGCGCCTGACTGAAGAAGTACAGAGTGGCAGCGACACTGGTCTGGTACCTGTAGCTGCCTCCCAAAGAGACATCTACCAGAACTGTGAAGGCCGATGTGTCGAGGAGGGAGGGGCACATGTCCATGAAGCCAGGAGGGGGAGGAGAAGGGGAAAGAGGAGATTGAGGAGGGGGAGATGGAGGAGGGGGAGAGGGAGGAGAGAGCGCGAGGGGAGGAGCTCCGATGATGGCCACACCGTTGAGTCCAATCCAAGAGAAGGAGATCTGAAATTACAAGGGGAAAAACAAGTGGTCAGAATCATATGCAGGGCACCAGACGTTTGGCATGCTAATAGCGGCTAATAGGAGCATGGGACTAGATGTCAATCCCTCAAAGAAGAGAAGGGCTAGCATACAAGGGAAGGAACATGGGATTGCATGGCTCAATATTGAATGTCGCATGAGGTCACTTTGCATGCTCAGCTGCCATTCCTCCCGTCTCACCGAGTCGCCTGCCGTAACGGTGACGTCTGCGTATGCTCCCACGCTCCAGATGGGGATGGTGTAGGTGCTGGCTACATGATCAGCCGATGCTGTCAGGCAGGTCACCTTGAAGATCATGCCCTGAAGGTGCACACAATGGAAACACAAGTCAATAATAACTGCAGAAATCTGGGAGGATTGAAATCAATGCGATTCTGGGGATGTTGCCGGGAAAACAGGCACACTCGCCACATGCACGATCGAACAATGTGATAGGGCAGCGCAGCTGCTAGCATGACGTCCCGGGAGATCTTGCGTTGTGCACCAGCATGCGGGCGCAAGGCATAACAGAGGCAGAGGGTTCACATGGAATACAGGTTGTTGTAGCTGTGGTATACAAGCTGTTGTAGCTGAATGGCCCCTCCATAACAGCATTCCACACTCACCAGCAGGCAGTTGCCGGGAGCCTGACTGAAGAAGTACAGAGTAGCAGCGACATTGGTTTGGTAGCTGTAGCTGCCTCCCAAAGAGACATCTGCCAGGACTGTGAAGGCGGTTGTGTCGAGGAGGGAGGGGCACATCTCTATAAGGCCATTGGGGGTGGGGACCCCTGGTGGGGGAGGAGATGGGGGAGGGGGAGGAGGGGAGGGAGGAGGGGGAGAAGGAGGGGGGGGAGGAGATGGGGGAGGAGGAGAAGGGGGAGGGGGAGAGGTAGGTGGGAGAGGAGATGTGGAAGGAGGGGGGGGATGTGGAGAGGGCGGGGGAGGAGAGGGGGAGGGGGGAGGAGGGGAGGGAGGAGGGGGAGAAGGAGGGGGGGGGGAAGATGGGGGAGGAGGAGAAGGGGGAGGGGGAGAGGTAGGTGGGAGAGGAGATGTGGAAGGAGGGGGGGGAGGGGAAGAGGGCGGAGGAGGGGAGGGGGGAGGGGGAGGGGGGGGAGAGGGGGGAGGGGGAGAGGGGGGAGGGGGGAAGGTGTCGTCTGGGTTACCACCTGGGTTTGGTGATCCTTGAAATGGTGGTGGGGAGAGGTTTTCAGGGGGAGGGGGAGGGGGAGGAGAAGAGGGGGGAGGGGACCATCCTTGGTTTGGTTGAGGTACGAAGATAGAGGGGGGAAATGGAGGAAGGATGGTGGAGGACGGTGTGGGAGGGGGGGGAGGGGGAGAGGGAGGGGGAGGAGAGTTTTCAATGTTTCCACCTGGGCTGGGCGGTTTGGGGATGAAGTTGACAGAGGGGGGATATGGAGGGAGGGTAGAGGGCGGAGGAGGAGAGGGGGGAGGGGGAGGAGGGGAAGGGGGAGGGGGAGGGGGAGGGGGAGGGGAAGAAGGCAGAGGGGGAGGGGGAGGGGAAGAGGGAGGAGGGGGAGGAGGGGGGGGAGGGGGAGAGGGAGGAGGGGGAGAGGGAGGAGCGGGAGAGGTTTGTATGTTGCCATCTGGGTTGCCACCTGGGTTAGGCGAGCCTTGGTTTGGCTGGGGAAACACGTTGACCGGAGGGGGAGGGGGGGAGGGGGGAAGAGGAGAGGGGGGAGGTGAGGGAGGGGAGGGAGGGGCAGGGGGAGGAGGGGAGGGGGGAGGAGAGGAGGGTGGTGGGGGAGGAGAGGAGGGTGGTGGGGGAGGGGGGGGAGAGGAATCCACGTTATTGCCAGGGTTGCCGTCAGGGACCGGTGATTCTTGGGATGGGGGAGAGGGAGGGAGCGGTCCAGGCTGCATCAAGTTCACTGAGGCTACTGCGTGGATCTCATTGACCGCGAAGGGCCAAGTGAAGACGAGCTGCAGAGGCGGGGAATGAAGAGAAGAGGCAAGCACGAAATACATTTCAGCAGTGTCTGTTTCGCAAACTACAGGTACTTTTGAAACCACTGTTTTGAATTTCACATTTTGTGGTGGGTTGGACAGAACATCATGCAATTGTGCGATCACAGAGTAGGCGATGCCGCACGATGCCGTGCACGTTCAATGACATTAAGCGATGCCAAGCACATGCGATGATATAGAGCGATGCCATGCTTGATGGATGGTGACACTGCATGACGCCATGCATGCTACTTGGAAGCACTCGCACCTTATCCCCAACATAGAGCGTCATGTTATCAAAGGATCCTGTCGTGACCCACTGATCGATAATGTGAACTTGGGGTGGGAGTACGGTGCCCACAGAAGCAGGGTACACATTGATGACGAATCCCATGCCCTGCAGCCACGTCAGAGAGCAGAGTGTCAGTAATGGATGTGTGCACGGCTTGTCGGTGCATGGGTGCAGCCATGTCAGAGCGCAGGGTGTGTCAGGCTCGGCTCTGATATCATTGCATGTTTACACCAGTGTTCTGGTTTGGGGGCATGGGAATCACACATGGGGATGGAGGCATGGATTTGGGGATCAGGGTGTGGGGTTTCTCAGATTTCTTGGCAGCAGGCAGCGTGGCTGCTTATGTTTCCTCCCTGATGAGCTCCTCAGGCTCTGCATGGCTCTGCATTCCTCCACCATTGCATGCATGGGGATTCACTGCCCATCATCACTCACATATTGCGCACAGTTTTGCCCCACTGGGTCGAAAAGGAAGAACTTTCCCGTTGCGCTTGCGTAGAACATGTAGGTGCCGTTGGGCGTGGCGCCTTGAAGGACAGTGTAGCAGATCGGCCCGACCACCACCGCCGCATTCGGACACAAGACGGCAACTGCAAATGGGTGGATGATAGGGATCTTTATATTTGATGCCGTGGGGAGGGACAGATGTGCACCTCTGTGTGCACCTCTGTGCAAATTTTCGGTTCCCAGTGCGCCGTGCATGACAAATGCGATCTTTCAAATTTTTGCAATCCAGTCTGCAGCCTGTTAGACACGCGTGCACTTGCCTGCATCTGCGGTCGTGCTTGCATCATCGCCTCCTTCGACAAGAATAATGTCATGGGCTTGCAGGTCTCGTTTACTTGAATTCGTGAGGCCTGAGACAAGTGCCAGACAGGCAGGGCATGGATGTTAGAAAGAGAATGTCTGACAAGTGAGGGAGCGAGGTGCTAGCGCTCTTGTTCGTGGTGAGGGTCACTTGGAATCTTGGATATGGGTGTCGAGTCGGAGTCTAGTCGGTGCTTGCGTAACCGTGCCGCTTCTCGACCGGGGACGTCTTCACAGAACGGTTGAGAACTTCAAGGGGGCGTTCGTCATGAATGGTGCGTCTAGCACCATTGCGTCAGTTGCGAAGAGACCAGAGGGATCATCTTCATGGGGGCGCTCTTGGTGAAGGGTTCGACGGCTTCTGTTGTTTAAGGTGAATCAGTGGCACGCGGGCGCACGAGATAGAAAGCTTATAGACTGCGGGCTGACAATCAAACAGTACAGTAGCGCCTATGGGTGCAGCACTCGTGGTATTTATATTTCAGGAATATACAGGTATACCACACAGACGGCAAAATTTAAATAATGTGCACAGAGTGGTGGCCCGGCTACTGACACACAAAGCGACAGAGAATGTACCCACCTCGTGCGGCTGTGCTGTCCAGAGACAACAGTCCAATAACCGCGATGGCCAGGATGCGCATGCTCGGCGACGCCATCTTCAACGAGCGACAGACGACTGTGCCACGGCCGATATTCCGAATAACAGCCAAGTAATAAGAATGCGTTTGAGAGTGTGCGTCTTATCTGCAATAATGGGGCGCAATGTTTCAGTTTAATAAATGGATGCCATGGTGTGTTAGATTTGAACAGCAGACATGCATTGACAGCTAGTACCGGTAGATCGTTCTTACCTTCAGCGAGGAACGAGCGACTGAATCGCAGGATGGGTGACTGGATTACACTGAACTTTTTCTCTGACGGACTGTGTCTTGCTTGAGCAATTGGGACTCGAAGCTTCTCTGTGGAACAAGATATGGTGTTCATCCTGGTGATCGAGCTGATAAGCCGATTCAAATCAGTTGGTCGTGGTCGGTTGTACTTTTTGCCGCTTACGTAAGCGCGTTACCCCCGCGTCCCGTGATGACACCGAGCTGAGTCACAACTCGCCACTGCCCCGAACCTGACCAAAAGCCACCAACTAGCTGACGTCACTCAAAACACGCACGGTGAAGTTCCATGAAGTTCCATTTGAATTACAGTCCCTGCTTTGAATTTTTCGGCTGCAGCAGTGTCAGATGGCTGCGTTGGCAGTTTGAAACTGGGTAGATCGTTACGAGGACATCCCAATTGAACGGTTGGGTGGGTGGCGGTTGTGCTCACGAAATGCGGGTCGTCCCCGCGCGCGTCCCGCGATGACGACTTGGCCCCTGGTGTCATCGCTGGTGCGAGGGCGGCCGGGGGGGGGCGGTGTCATCCAGATAGACTGAATGAATGTCACAACGCCCCACCGGCCCCCGCCCGGCGGCGAACGGGGGCCCAAATGCCCTGCGATGACGACTCG
The DNA here is from genome assembly GCA_037349105.1 of Limnomonas spitsbergensis. Lineage (NCBI taxonomy): Eukaryota > Viridiplantae > Chlorophyta > Chlorophyceae > Chlamydomonadales > Limnomonas > Limnomonas spitsbergensis. Next base: position 1,278,087 of record JAYJMM010000097.1, read on the forward strand.
TACCCAGTGCCCGTACCAACAGGAGGTGCCACTGACTATACGCACCGCTATCCGTCGCAAACATGCATGCATGTAATGCCTCTGTACCACGCCTCGCCCAGCAACAGCCGGCTGGCAGGAAGTCGAGCTGAGTGGGGCCCATCCATGATCTGAATCTTTCGCCTAGCACCATTGCGCCAGCTGCTGCGACGGCAGCCGGCAGTGGATCTGGACCATTCACTCGCTCGGCATCAGATGGACAGATTACGCCGGCATGCATGCAGATTACGCATGACCGGCCCGACTAGCCGTCGCTATCAGGTGTATGGCCCAGAGACCCATGATCCTTATGTAATAACGGCTCGAATAGCCAGTCACAGCCGTATTCTTTGCCAGACTAGCCAGACCTGTCCAATGTAATTTGTGTGTCAACCGTTTCTATCTGATCTGCCATCAGGACCAGAGATCAGGACATAGGTATCCATCAGGACATATCTGGAATGCTGGACTTATCATTAAAGACTTATTTACAGTGGAAAGACGCATTCAGAAAACCTGAAAACGAAAAAGTAATCGTCAGGCAAAGCACGGCAACGTGCGCTGATCAAGCATTCAGTCCTCTGCTTGGCCGTGTTTTTTTATATATGTCAATCTCATTCTCATCAGCATCGTAATCGCACAAGCCCCCATCGTATGAGGGCAAAACACAGCAAACGCCCGCTGACCAGGCATCGCTAGCTGCCGGCAACCTCGTTCGCAGGTTCGATGTCATCGTCCTCGATCTCGTAGTCACACGAGCCCTCATCATCGTCCTCCTCAGACCTGGCTGCTGCCGCTGCTGCTGCGCCCCGGCCGGGTGTCCCCTGCGCGCCCGCTCCCAAACCGCCCCCGGCAGCGCCTGGTGCGAGCCTGGTCTTGGCCATGTCCTTTTGCAGCCTCTCCACCTCTTTCTGAGCGTAAGTGTAAACGGCGGGTAACACATGTCAGGGGATGAGAAAGAGAGACCAGCACGTTGACCCAATCCTCGTCAACGTGCAGGCCGAGGAGAAAAACGGCTGGCCGTGCTTGACCACGCTTGATGGCATGGGGTTCCTTGGAACCCCAGGGATAATATATTGGAATACATTTACTTTTGTACTTGTGTACCGCCTAATCAATGGGAGAAAATCAAAGAATTATCTGACGCGGGGGATCTCTTGCATACATGGATCCCAAGGATCCCCATGGATGTCATGGATCTCTTAGATCTCATGGATCTGGGGGATCTCATGGAACTCACGAGCCTCACAGATCGTGTATATCCCATGGATCTCGTGAATCTCACGAATTTCAAAATTCTCGTAGATCTCACGGATCTCACGGGTCTCATAGACGGAAACATATGCGTACTATTCACACCCTCCTACATGCGCCTAACTAAGCAGGGGGGTAGGGTTTGGGGTTAATGGCTTAAACCCTATGTGCACCTGGAACTAGCGGATCTCAAAGATCTCAAAGATTTCGTAGATCTAATGGATCTCATGGGTCTCATGAATCTCAGAGCCAAGCGCCTCATCAGCGCAAACATAAGCGCTAGAATGCTCAACATCCTGAATGCAATGGTTTAGGGTTGAAATTCTTTCAACCCTCAACCTTATTTGCACCCTCCTTAACGAGCCTCCTAACTTAGAGCGAGGGCTTACGATCACTATTTACAGCGTGCTTTAGCTATCCTTCAGCCTGTGGTTGGCAGGATCTAATGCAACAAGCCCTGCTGCTTGGGCCACCAGCATAATTGCATTGCTCTTGGATGATTTCGTCTGCAGTGTACACCGCACACATAGATAATGTACTCAGCCATTCGGAGAGCACTCACTTGCTGCCGGGCAGACTCCTTCTCGGCCTTCTTCTTCTTAAGAAGCTCCATTTCCGGGACGTACTCGTTCTTGTAGTCTTCCGCACATGCCGCAACTCCCTGTTCTCCAGGTGGAGGTAGTTGGAGGTAGTTGGAGGCAGTTAGAGGTAGTTGGAACAAAAACAAAAGCTTTGGGTCAAATTTGTAACAACAACAAAAAGAGTCGGATCGAATACAATGAAATTAGGCATGTGCAGGGGTAAGCGCTTAGGGTGCTTATAAGAGTTTAGAAGAGCATCCCGTGAGAAGTAAGAAGTAAGAACTACGTGTCGTTTCCAATCGTTCGTGAATGTAACGGATCCCTAGGTGTAGGCGACCCGTAGGTAAACCTGCCCGTACGGGATACGCGCACCCTCCCCCGAGTCATAGTAACTGTGGATCAGTCACTCGTCGGTACCTCTTTTACTTTGCGATTTCCCTCATGACTGGCTACGGCGCGTGCGTAAACGCACACATATCGCCGAGAGGTTTTACCAGTCACTCAGGTAGCTCCAGTGGGATTCCCGTGTTATTATGAGGCGCAGCCCACTCACCTCGAAGAACTCGGCCATGCCTTCTCCTGTGACGGCTGACGGGCCGACACATCTCATATTCTTGTAGAATTCATCCAACACCAGAGACATGGAGCGACTACAGGGGGCAGGGATTTTGAACAGGCTTTGTGACAATCTTGGTAGTTACATGTAGCGATTAGGGGGCAAACAGGATATGTGACGGGCTTATATTTACTACTTTCATTACCCTGAGCGACTGTGTGGCGGGCAAGAACTGTTGACAGAATTTTGGGGAAGGGATGATGGACAGAAATTTCGAAGGCCTCGTAATTGCTACGGTAGCTGCAAGGAGCGGCCGCGCGGGGTTAACGGGTTTTGGTGAGAGCACCTGAGGAAGAGGGGAATCCCGGAGACAACGCCCCCCCGCAGGGTTGTGGGGTCATGAAAATATTAGTACAATACTACAGTCAGGAGAATAGTACGGGCCCAGGTTGCATCCGCACTGTTATCGTCACAACAAGATGGAAAAAATGCTTGTAAGGGTGGAAAGCACACTCGTATCTGCTCACCCCAACAACTATTCCGCACCCCTCCCACTTTCTAAACATGTTCAAGCTACGGAAAACGCCATACTGAACGCGGAAAGAGCAAACAAAAAATGTCTCGGTCGAGGCCAGGTATCGTCCCTTTGATGCCTAGCTGGGGTTCCTTTCAAGGGCGGTGGCGTGTCATATAAAATCTGAGTATGGCGAGCGTCTTATGCCTCACATGAGCATGGATGCGCACCGAAGGTGTCACGTTCTAAGGCAGCCTGACAAGAGTCAAATTTGAGTGTGGTGAGTGTCCCATCCCTAACATGAGCAATGATGCGCAATTCAGGGTCACATTCTAGGGCAGCGTGGCAATCAAAATATGTGCAACTTCAGTTTTGCAGTTAATATCTCAGTGCGGCTAGTGTCCCAGGCTTCACCTGAGTGTGGATGCATAGCTCGGGTCGCGTTCTAGGGCAGCGTGATACGTGTCGTAGTCCGCCATCCACTCCATTGCAAATTCGTGTCGCGTAACGTCCACTTTGTTGAAAGCCTGGATCAGCAGATCATGAATATGCTTAGATTTTGAAATCCCAGATCCAGAGAATGTCACGAAAAGCAGTCCTGCTCAAATAAGGAAAGGGGGTATGTTAACCTTCCTAGCAGGGTTAAGAAAGGGTAATCCTAAGAAAGGGTAATTGAATAGAGTAAATTCTGAGAAGAAGTTTAGGGTTTATAATTTAGGGTTAAGGGGTTTAGGTTCTAGGGTTAAGCACAACAGCATTTAAGTTCTGCAGGGTTGTGCCCCACCAGGAACTGACCGGGGAAGCCAAAGCACCAACAGGGAACACCGAAAGCTCAGTGTTAAGCTGAGGGTAAAGCTGAGGGTAACGATCTCGGGGTATAGCTCAAGGTCTAGCTTAGGGTGAAGCTCAGGGTACAGCTCGAGGTTGAGGATGCAGCTTAGGGTATAGCTACATGTGCATGTCGAGGTGCAGCGCAGGGTTGGGCTGTTAATCTGAGGCACGTACTCCACCCAGCAGCTATAAAACAGAATTAAAAGGTTTTCGAATAATGCAATTTCATATTTAGCAACAACTTCCTTGTTATTGACATGGATCGAAACTCCAAGGGGGAGGGCACAGAATCCAGAGGGAGCCACAACACTTGGCCTTCCGTCTTTACCAAGGCAAGGTAGGGGGCACAGACCAAACAGGCTAGAGAGAAATGCAGGTGATATAACCCAGAAACCGTGTTTCCCTGTTCACCCTGGGCAGGGGGGAGAGGAGGCACATAACCCAGAAGTAGCCACAAGACTTGGCCTTCCACCTTTTACTCAGGCAAGGGCACAGAGCAAACATGCCTGAGAAACACATGCAGGAGATATAACCCAGAAACCGTGTTTCCTGTCCACCCTGGGCAGGGGGGGAGGAGGCACAGAACCCAGAAGTAGCCACAAGACTTGGCCTTCCATCTTTTACTCAGGCAAGGGCACAGAGCAAACATGCCTGAGAAACACATGCAGGTGATATAACCCAGAAAACGAGTTTCCCTGTTCACCCTGGGCAGGGGGGGGAGGAGGCACAGAACCCAGAAGTAGCCACAAGACTTGGCCTTCCATCTTTTACTCAGGCAAGGGCACAGAGCAAACATGCCTGAGAAACACATGCAGGTGATATTACCCAGAAAACGAGTTTCCCTGTTCACCCTGGGCAGGGGGTGGAGGAGGCACAGAACCCAGAAGTAGCCACAAGACTTGGCCTTCCATCTTTTACTCAGGCAAGGGCACAGAGCAAACATGTCTGAGAAACACATGCAGGTGATATTACCCAGAAAACGAGTTTCCCTGTTCACCCTGGGCAGGGGGTGGAGGAGGCACAGAACCCAGAAGTAGCCACAAGACTTGGCCTTTCATCTTTTGCTCAGGCAAGGGCACAGAGATGATACCCAGGATGCAGGATGATGCCCAGACTTGCAAGTTGGGGTATCATCCGAGTCAGGGAGACACAACCGTGACATTTGCTTACAAGGGTGTCAGACTTATGATGGTGTACCTGCTGGTAGTTTTCATGTGTGCTGTACTTGTGGCGGTGACGTCGGAGAAGAGGTCGTCAGCATCATTCTCAGTCTTCCACTTACAACACATTGTTAGAAACAAAAGCAGCATCTTTTACTGCAGAGAACATTATGCCATTAAAAAGCGGCAACTTATTTTGAATTCCGGTTCACCACATTAATTTCGATGTTGCTAAGTGAAATCGAGTCAATTTTAACAAAGCCTTACACGGCCAATCATTACAAAACCTACAAAACCCTCACTGTCAGTAAGGTATCCATCTTAATATACCCAAGGCATAATCACAAACCCATGTTATTATCTACCTGGCAAGCATATAAGATGAGATAAATAATGATTTCACATTCTTTCTCTCCCTCGTGGCCCTGGCACAAATCCAGGAACCAGCTGTTCCCTTGTTCATTATGCAACTGCTGGCGGCACACACGGTGCACCATACAGTATTGGCACAGGACATTGATATCACTTGTCAGTACGTAATATACGCAATATCCATCAGTCAACTCTCGATATGTAACCATGTTTATCTGCAAAATAATGCATGTTCAAAATTGCGAATCACAATTTACCTAAAAAACACGGTATTGCGACATCAGCAAAAGTTCCGATCCTGCAGAAGCTCATGCTCAATGTCTAGCCTGCAACATTATGCCTGGACTGCATGGCTCATAGAGTCATAGCAGGTGCTGCCCGCTATATGCTCTCTGCAAGAATGCTAAAACCAGTAGCTCATATAAACTCTCCTGGCTCCTCATCTCAAAACATGGACACATGAAAGCTCATACTGAACCTCATTCTGGTGGCTTATATAAATGTGCCTGGCTGGTGGGAGAATCCTGAGTTTTATTGTGTGCAACTACTGCAGCTAACCTGTCGTATCAGACAAGGGACCCACGGAGACATCCAATGTGGAAAAATGACATTGGACAGCTAGCCGTGGCTGATGGTCGCAGCTTTTAAGATCTTCAAAGCAGGCACACGCCGTTAAGTCCAAGCCAAGAGAAGGAGATCTGCACACACATCGGGACAAACAATTGAGGTCAAACAATTGGATCAGACAGGCTGCTAACGGCGTAGGCTAGCGTCAAGGAGGAGCCTAGGGAGCGGTATTAGGAGGCAGGCAGGATACATGGCCAGCTTCGATTTTGAACATCATCCGTTGAGCAACAAGAGATGAATGGGGTGTCATTCAGGATCAGCGAGGCTTGCTTGTGCCCTGATTGGACCATTGGTGTGTGGATTATCTCACCGAGTCTCCCGCCCTGACGGTGACATCTGCGAAGGCTCCCACTGTCCACGCGGGGATGCTGTATGTCCTGGGCGTGTAGGAGGGCGGGGCTGACAGGCAGGTCACCTTGAAGATCATACCCTGCAGGTGCACAAGACAGAAAAATAGGTCGATAAACGCAAGCTTGTGGAGAAGGAAAAAACATGCATTCTACAGGATCCGTTTCAGGGGCATGACTATAGTCATCACCCTCAATAACATATCCCTATATGGGTGGACAGCCCCCGTCTTTTGTCATGTTTTGTCATGTTTTTTCTTATCCTCAATGACATATCCCTCATCGAAAGCACCTCCTGCTCATTATCGAGACAGGACAAATAAGCTCCACACAGCCTCGTCCCCCGTTTCCCGTGATCCCCCCCCGGACCTACCAGCAGGCAATTTCCGGGTGCCTGGCTAAAGAAGGTGAGCTTTCCAGCAACAGTGGTTTTGTACGTGTAAGTGCCTCCCAAGCTGAGATCTGCCAGGACTGTGAAGGCGGTCGATGTGGGGGCGGGGCACAGGCCCAAGAGGTTATGGAGGGCGGGGATCAGGCCGCCGAGTAGGGAGGGGGCGGAGGGAGTTCCGGGGGCGAAGGGGGAGGGAGGAGGGGGAGACGGGGGAGAGAGAGCTGGAGGAGGGGATCCGATCATGGCCACACCATTAAGGTCGATCCAAGAGAAGGAGATCTGCGCACGCATAGGGAGGAACAATTGTGGTCACATGGATGCATCAAACAAACAGGATTCCATGTATGGTACTTGCCATCGGGCAACGCAGGGTTCAATCGCATGCAATTGAAAGCCAAACATCGCATGGGATGAGCCAGGAAGGGCTAGCAGGAGTGAGATGGCCCCACAATATTTTATCTCGGCACTTAAGCCATGATTTTTGCTTTTAAGACTTTTTGCTTTTCAGGCTAGTAGCTCACCGCGTCGCCTGCCGTGACGGTGACGTCTGCGTATGCTCCCACACTCCAGCTGGGGATGGTGTAGGTACTGGCCACGTGATCAGCCGATGCTGTCAGGCAGGTCACCTTGAAGATCATACCCTGCAGGCACATAAGATGGAAAGGAGGCGTCAACAAACCGAAGATGCAGTAGGGCTAATGCCGAGGGCTATCCGCATGAAATCAAGGGCTATGCGTCCCGACCACATAAGTAATGCTGCCGGATGGATGTCGGTAATGTGAACTAACACAGCATACCGGTAGAGGTTATCTTCCCATGCAATGACTCAGCCACTGGGAAACAAAACAAATGACCCTCATCCTCCCCTGCCTGTAAGAAAGCTCACCAGCCGGCAGTTGCCGGGCGCCTGACTGAAGAAGTACAGAGTGGCAGCGACACTGGTCTGGTACCTGTAGCTGCCTCCCAAAGAGACATCTGCCAGAACTGTGAAGGCCGATGTGTCGAGGAGGGAGGGGCACATGTCCATGAAGCCAGGAGGGGGAGGAGAAGGGGAAAGAGGAGATTGAGGAGGGGGAGATGGAGGAGGGGGAGAGGGAGGAGAGAGCGCGAGGGGAGGAGCTCCGATGATGGCCACACCGTTGAGTCCAATCCAAGAGAAGGAGATCTGAAATTACAAGGGGGAAAACAAGTGGTCAGAATCATATGCAGGGCACCAGACGTTTGGCATGCTAATAGCGGCTAATAGGAGCATGGGACTAGATGTCAATCCCTCAAAGAAGAGAAGGGCTAGCATACAAGGGAAGGAACATGGGATTGCATGGCTCAGTATTGAATGTCGCATGAGGTCACTTTGCATGCTCAGCTGCCATTCCTCCCGTCTCACCCAGTCGCCTGCCGTAACGGTGACGTCTGCGTATGCTCCCACGCTCCAGATGGGGATGGTGTAGGTGCTGGCTACATGATCAGCCGATGCTGTCAGGCAGGTCACCTTGAAGATCATGCCCTGAAGGTGCACACAATGGAAACACAGGTCAATAATGGATGCAGAAATCTGGGAGGATTGAAATCAATGCGATTCTGGGGATGTTGCCGGGAAAACAGGCACACTCGCCACATGCACGATCGAACAATGTGATAGGGCAGCGCAGCTGCTAGCATGACGTCCCGGGAGATCTTGCGTTGTGCACCAGCAGGCGGGCGCAAGGCATAACAGAGGCAGAGGGTTCACATGGAATACAGGTTGTTGTAGCTGTGGTATACAAGCTGTTGTAGCTGAATGACCCCTCCATAACAGCATTCCACACTCACCAGCAGGCAGTTGCCGGGAGCCTGACTGAAGAAGTACAGAGTAGCAGCGACATTGGTTTGGTAGCTGTAGCTGCCTCCCAAAGAGACATCTGCCAGGACTGTGAAGGCGGTTGTGTCGAGGAGGGAGGGGCACATCTCTATAAGGCCATTGGGGGTGGGGACCCCTGGTGGGGGAGGAGATGGGGGAGGTGGAGGAGGGGAGGGAGGAGGGGGAGAAGGAGGGGGGGGAGGAGATGGGGGAGGAGGAAAAGGGGGAGGGGGAGAGGTAGGTGGGAGAGGAGATGTGGAAGGAGGGGGGGGATGTGGAGAGGGCGGGGGAGGAGAGGGGGAGGGGGGAGGAGGGGAGGGAGGAGGGGGAGAAGGAGGGGGGGGGGAAGATGGGGGAGGAGGAGAAGGGGGAGGGGGAGAGGTAGGTGGGAGAGGAGATGTGGAAGGAGGGGGGGGAGGGGAAGAGGGCGGAGGAGGGGAGGGGGGAGGGGGAGGGGGGGGAGAGGGGGGAGGGGGAGAGGGTGGAGGGGGGAAGGTGTCGTCTGGGTTACCACCTGGGTTTGGTGATCCTTGAAATGGTGGTGGGGAGAGGTTTTCAGGGGGAGGGGGAGGGGGAGGAGAAGAGGGGGGAGGGGACCATCCTTGGTTTGGTTGAGGTACGAAGATAGAGGGGGGAAATGGAGGAAGGATGGTGGAGGACGGTGTGGGAGGGGGGGGGAGGGGGAGAGGGAGGGGGAGGAGAGTTTTCAATGTTTCCACCTGGGCTGGGCGGTTTGGGGATGAAGTTGACAGAGGGGGGATATGGAGGGAGGGTAGAGGGCGGAGGAGGAGAGGGGGGAGGGGGAGGAGGGGAAGGGGGAGGGGGAGGGGGAGGGGGAGGGGAAGAAGGCAGAGGGGGAGGGGGAGGGGAAGAGGGAGGAGGGGGAGGAGGGGGGGGGAGGGGGAGAGGGAGGAGGGGGAGAGGGAGGAGCGGGAGAGGTTTGTATGTTGCCATCTGGGTTGCCACCTGGGTTAGGCGAGCCTTGGTTTGGCTGGGGAAACACGTTGACCGGAGGGGGAGGGGGGGAGGGGGGAAGAGGAGAGGGGGGAGGTGAGGGAGGGGAGGGAGGGGCAGGGGGAGGAGGGGAGGGGGGAGGAGAGGAGGGTGGTGGGGGAGGAGAGGAGGGTGGTGGGGGAGGGGGGGGAGAGGAATCCACGTTATTGCCAGGGTTGCCGTCAGGGACCGGTGATTCTTGGGATGGGGGAGAGGGAGGGAGCGGTCCAGGCTGCATCAAGTTCACTGAGGCTACTGCGTGGATCTCATTGACCGCGAAGGGCCAAGTGAAGACGAGCTGCAGAGGCGGGGAATGAAGAGAAGAGGCAAGCACGAAATACATTTCAGCAGTGTCTGTTTCGCAAACTACAGGTACTTTTGAAACCACTGTTTTGAATTTCACATTTTGTGGTGGGTTGGACAGAACATCATGCAATTGTGCGATCACAGAGTAGGCGATGCCGCACGATGCCGTGCACGTTCAATGACATTAAGCGATGCCAAGCACATGCGATGATATAGAGCGATGCCATGCTTGATGGATGGTGACACTGCATGACGCCATGCATGCTACTTGGAAGCACTCGCACCTTATCCCCAACATAGAGCGTCATGTTATCAAAGGATCCTGTCGTGACCCACTGATCGATAATGTGAACTTGGGGTGGGAGTACGGTGCCCACAGAAGCAGGGTACACATTGATGACGAATCCCATGCCCTGCAGCCACGTCAGAGAGCAGAGTGTCAGTAATGGATGTGTGCACGGCTTGTCGGTGCATGGGTGCAGCCATGTCAGAGCGCAGGGTGTGTCAGGCTCGGCTCTGATATCATTGCATGTTTACACCAGTGTTCTGGTTTGGGGGCATGGGAATCACACATGGGGATGGAGGCATGGATTTGGGGATCAGGGTGTGGGGTTTCTCAGATTTCTTGGCAGCAGGCAGCGTGGCTGCTTATGTTTCCTCCCTGATGAGCTCCTCATGCTCTGCATGGCTCTGCATTCCTCCACCATTGCATGCATGGGGATTCACTGCCCATCATCACTCACATATTGCGCACAGTTTTGCCCCACTGGGTCGAAAAGGAAGAACTTTCCCGTTGCGCTTGCGTAGAACATGTAGGTGCCGTTGGGCGTGGCGCCTTGAAGGACAGTGTAGCAGATCGGCCCGACCACCACCGCCGCATTCGGACACAAGACGGCAACTGCAAATGGGTGGATGATAGGGATCTTTATATTTGATGCCGTGGGGAGGGACAGATGTGCACCTCTGTGTGCACCTCTGTGCAAATTTTCGGTTCCCAGTGCGCCGTGCATGACAAATGCGATCTTTCAATTTTTTGCAATCCAGTCTGCAGCCTGTTAGACACGCGTGCACTTGCCTGCATCTGCGGTCGTGCTTGCATCATCGCCTCCTTCGACAAGAATAATGTCATGGGCTTGCAGGTCTCGTTTACTTGAATTCGTGAGGCCTGAGACAAGTGCCAGACAGGCAGGGCATGGATGTTAGAAAGAGAATGTCTGACAAGTGAGGGAGCGAGGTGCTAGCGCTCTTGTTCGTGGTGAGGGTCACTTGGAATCTTGGATATGGGTGTCGAGTCGGAGTCTAGTCGGTGCTTGCGTAACCGTGCCGCTTCTCGACCGGGGACGTCTTCACAGAACGGTTGAGAACTTCAAGGGGGCGTTCGTCATGAATGGTGCGTCTAGCACCATTGCGTCAGTTGCGAGGAGACCAGAGGGATCATCTTCATGGGGGCGCTCTTGGTGAAGGGTTCGACGGCTTCTGTTGTTTAAGGTGAATCAGTGGCACGCGGGCGCACGAGATAGAAAGCTTATAGACTGCGGGCTGACAATCAAACAGTACAGTAGCGCCTATGGGTGCAGCACTCGTGGTATTTATATTTCAGGAATATACAGGTATACCACACAGACGGCAAAATTTAAATAATGTGCACAGAGTGGTGGCCCGGCTACTGACACACAAAGCGACAGAGAATGTACCCACCTCGTGCGGCTGTGCTGTCCAGAGACAACAGTCCAATAACCGCGATGGCCAGGATGCGCATGCTCGGCGACGCCATCTTCAACGAGCGACAGACGACTGTGCCACGGCCGATATTCCGAATAACAGCCAAGTAATAAGAATGCGTTTGAGAGTGTGCGTCTTATCTGCAATAATGGGGCGCAATGTTTCAGTTTAATAAATGGATGCCATGGTGTGTTAGATTTGAACAGCAGACATGCATTGACAGCTAGTACCGGTAGATCGTTCTTACCTTCAGCGAGGAACGAGCGACTGAATCGCAGGATGGGTGACTGGATTACACTGAACTTTTTCTCTGACGGACTGTGTCTTGCTTGAGCAATTGGGACTCGAAGCTTCTCTGTGGAACAAGATATGGTGTTCATCCTGGTGATCGAGCTGATAAGCCGATTCAAATCAGTTGGTCGTGGTCGGTTGTACTTTTTGCCGCTTACGTAAGCGCGTTACCCCCGCGTCCCGTGATGACACCGAGCTGAGTCACAACTCGCCACTGCCCCGAACCTGACCAAAAGCCACCAACTAGCTGACGTCACTCAAAACACGCACGGTGAAGTTCCATGAAGTTCCATTTGAATTACAGTCCCTGCTTTGAATTTTTCGGCTGCAGCAGTGTCAGATGGCTGCGTTGGCAGTTTGAAACTGGGTAGATCGTTACGAGGACATCCCAATTGAACGGTTGGGTGGGTGGCGGTTGTGCTCACGAAATGCGGGTCGTCCCCGCGCGCGTCCCGCGATGACGACTTGGCCCCTGGTGTCATCGCTGGTGCGAGGGCGGCCGGGGGGGGGCGGTGTCATCCAGATAGACTGAATGAATGTCACAACGCCCCACCGGCCCCCGCCCGGCGGCGAACGGGGGCCCAAATGCCCTGCGATGACGACTCGTACCCAGTGCCCGTACCAACAGGAGGTGCCACTGACTATACGCACCGCTATCCGTCGCAAACATGCATGCATGGAATGCCTCTGTACCACGCCTCGCCCAGCAACAGCCAGCTGGCAGGAAGTCGAGCTGAGTGGGGCCCATCCATGATCTGAATCTTTCGCCTAGCACCATTGCGTCAGCTGCTGCGACGGCAGCCGGCAGTGGATCTGGACCATTCACTCGCTCGGCATCAGATGGACAGCTTACGCCGGCATGCATGCAGATTACGCATGACCGGCCCGACTAGCCGTCCCTATCAGGTGAATGGCCCAGATACCCATGATCCTTATGTAATAACGGCTTAAATAGCCAGTCACTACCGTATTCTTTGCCAGACTAGCCAGACCTGTCCAATGTAATTTGTGTGTCAACCGTTTCTATCTGATCTGCCATCAGGACCAGAGATCGGGACATAGGTATCCATCAGGACATATCTGGAATGCTGGACATATCAGCTCTGAGCCTAGTTCCAATATGTCCATGTCTTCTTGCATGGGAGGTTGGAAATTTGGCATGGCTGCACCTTGGTCCTAGCTGTGCATGGTATCTGGAATTGAGCTTGCTCATCAGGCATGTTAGCATGTCATGGGAAATCAATACGCTGACACGAGGGAGGAGGGCAAAAGGTAAAGTTACATACCCGATCCTCCAAAGTTATAGAGCTTGACTGTGAGAGCTATCTATAATTGGTCCCATATCTGTTCATGGCTTATATTAGGGGAGGGGGGCGATATCAGGCGGCAAAGTCGGGTGTGGGGGGGTGGGGGATAGACTGGGGGTCCCCCCATAATGACTCATAGACAGTGATCATTGACTAGTGTAGAAAGTGTTTCCAAATTATTTTCTAGGCATCCGATTGAGAAGATAACTGCGCCACTGCATTCCCCATGTTGAATGTTATCGGTTTCCACTGTTAAATGTGGTATGCAGTTACATCATACCTTCAGTCCTGGCATGCCACATTGGCACGGGGGGACAGGGGGGGCAGGACCGCAAACACGATCACCTCAGGTACCTCAGGCCGCGGCATTGCATCAACAGCAGAGTGCAGTCCAGATTTCTCCATCATATGCGCCAGGCTGCAGGGCTACCTGCGTCCGCTGCCAGCTTGGGGTCATGAAGGACCTGCAGATCCAGCCGTTGCAGCGAGGTTGGTGGCAGAATGTCCTTCGCTTCTACAACGCAGCGGTAACACCAGCAGCACAGCAAGACAGTCCACTCATGGTATGGCGGCTGCCATGGCGGCCGACATGCAGCTCGCTGTTAGGCAGGGTACCGGCGAGCATGTGGAGGATGCACTGCATACATCAATACATGCTTTCAATGCCCCAGTGTGCAGGATCGACTTAGGGAGAGGACTAAATGGGCAGGTCCTCCAAACGGTGCTAGAAAGTTCTTCGAGTTGTACCGGTGCAAGCTTGGGTGGAATGCCCTGGCTTTTCTGGAGGACGTGGTAGATATCGTTTTCAGGCATAGACGTCCTCAGAGGCTGGAATTTTCCTTTGCCTTTCTTTCCCAGCCTTTTGTCTGTCCCTTCACTTTATTTTCCCCTTTTCTTACTTGCCTGCCCCTATTACTTAGGCGCCCACGCAGCCGAGCCTTTATATTATTATATGAGCAGGGCCCAGAGTTCAATAACATAACACCTCTGGGCCCAGCTCAAAAGGCTCCTCTGCATGGGCGCCCAACTTATGTCATTGACTGTTGTTAACTTTATGCATCCCATTCACGAGCGAAAGAAAACAGTGTATTTCACTTGAGATATGGATGATAAGAAGACTCAAGACTGTCTATTCATTCGATCAATCGATCTGTGTGGCAAGGTCTTTAAATCCACAGGCAGCGCATCAGCTCTGAGGAACCACTGACACCCCCTAGCCACTTGGCAATGATACCCCCCAGCAGGTCAACGACGTTACACCTCTGGGCCCTGCTCAATTAAGGCTCGGCCGCGTGGGTGTCTAAGTAACCCCCAGCAGATGGAGAACCTCAACAGGCAGCTGGAGGACCTTGAGCTAGAGCAGGGCACCCAGGGTGGGAGCAGGGGCCAAAGTAGCTGGGGATGCGCTGACAGGTGTGTAAGGTGCAGGGCTTAAGGAGGACGGTTAAGCAATCAGCGATGTGGATGCACGTCGTATGTTAGTATGAATCTCGCGCTGCGCCAATGTGGTGCAGCATGCGGCTTGGAGCCCGGTAGTGCCAAGGCTTGCGGCTTGTGTGGCCTTATGTGCGCTGACAGGGTAACTGGCCAGGGATAAACCTGGCCTGGTGAAAGACTCTAACAGCAGCAAGCTGGCTTTCAAGTCCGCCTTGCCGCCTTGTTGATGACATTACACCTATAGGCCATCTGCGCCTTGTACTACAGGCAGTCAAACGCGGCTGACGAGAAAGGTTATATACTTATATTTACAATCCATGCGCCAACATGCCTGTGGCTTGCTCCATATGCCTAGTTTAGAGAGCGTTGAGGGTACCATCCGTAGTCATGTCTGGAGCTATCACTTTTCAGACCACAAGGAGTCAGTCTAACCTGGATTACATCGGTGCACACCTGCTGAACCATGCAAAACGCTCGGCCACGTGGGACTAGTAGGGAATGACTAGGCTCAATTCCAGGTACCATGGACAGCCTGGGCCTTGGTGCAGCCATGCCACCCTCCTATGTGGGGAAGCAGGAACATAAAACCTGGCGTTCTGGGAGGGGAGAGAGAATATCGTGTGGCGGGTTCGATACCTCAAGCTCTGGGTATGGATGCTGCCACATGCGTTGTACCACTGGTGAGGAGCTAGCAGAGGCAGGTAAGGCGACATATGCCATAAGTGCCACCCTAGCCGAGTTTGAGGGGGTGCTGGGCAAGGAGGTATCTAAGAAACACAAGGGAGAGGCGCTTAAGGTGTACACTCATGTCGCAGTAGCTGAAGTTAGATGCTAGTGTATTGCCTAAAGCCCCACGTTTCTGGAGCTCTTTGATCTTCAGCAAGATTAGGTAGGAAGACAGGTAGGCGGGTACATACCGGTAGTCAGTATCTCGGGCTGGATCCCACACATTAAAGACTTATTTACAGTGGAAAGACGCATTCAGAAAACCTGAAAACGAAAAAGTAATCGTCAGGCAAAGCACGGCAACGTGCGCTGATCAAGCATTCAGTCCTCTGCCTGGCCGTGTTTTTTTTATAGATGTCAATCTCATTCTCATCAGCATCGTAATCGCACAAGCCCCCATCGTATGAGGGCAAAACACAGCAAACGCCCGCTGACCAGGCATCGCTAGCTGCCCGCAACCTCGTTCGCAGGTTCAATGTCATCGTCCTCGATCTCGTAGTCACACGAGCCCTCATCATCGTCCTCCTCAGACCTGGCTGCTGCCGCTGCTGCTGCGCCCCGGCCGGGTGTCCCCTGCGCGCCCGCTCCCAAACCGCCCCCGGCAGCGCCTGGTGCGAGCCTGGTCTTGGCCATGTCCTTTTGCAGCCTCTCCACCTCTTTCTGAGCGTAAGTGTAAACGGCGGGTAACACATGTCAGGGGATGAGAAAGAGAGACCAGCACGTTGACCCAATCCTCGTCAACGTGCAGTCCGAGGAGAAAAAGGGCTGGCCGTGCTTGACCACGCTTGATGGCATGGGGTCCCTTGGACCCCCAGGGATAATATATTGGAATACATTCATTTACTTTTGTACGTTTGTACCGCCTAATCAATGGGAGAAAATCAAAGAATTATCTGACGCGGGGGATCTCTTGCATACATGGATCCCAAGGATCCCCATGGATGTCATGGATCTCTTAGATCTTAAATTCTTTCAACCCTCAACCTTATTTGCACCCTCCTTAACGAGCCTCCTAACTTAGAGCGAGGGCTTACGATCACTATTTACAGCGTGCTTCAGCTATCCTTCAGCCTGTGGTTGGCAGGATCTAATGCAACAAGCCCTGTTGCTTGGGCCACCAGCATAATTGCATTGCTCTTGGATGATTTCGTCTGCAGTGTACACCGCACACATAGATAATGTACTCAGCCATTCGGAGAGCACTCACTTGCTGCCGGGCAGACTCCTTCTCGGCCTTCTTCTTCTTAAGAAGCTCCATTTCCGGGACGTACTCGTTCTTGTAGTCTTCCGCACATGCCGCAACTCCCTGTTCTCCAGGTGGAGGTAGTTGGAGGTAGTTGGAGGCAGTTAGAGGTAGTTGGAACAAAAACAAAAGCTTTGGGTCAAATTTGTAACAACAACAAAAAGAGTCGGATCGAATACAATGAAATTAGGCATGTGCAGGGGTAAGCGCTTAGGGTGCTTATAAGAGTTTAGAAGAGCATCCCGCGTTAATATGAGGCGCAGCCCACTCACCTCGAAGAACTCGGCCATGCCTTCTCCTGTGACGGCCGACACGCCGACACGTCTCATATTCTTGTAGAATTCATCCAACACCAGAGACATGGAGCGACTACAGGGGGCAGGGATTTTGGACAGGCTTTGTGACAATCTTGGTAGTTACGTGTAGCGAGTAGGGGGCAAACAGGATTTGTGACGGGCTTGTAATAACTACTTTCATTACCCTGAGCGACTGTGTGGCGGGCAAGAACTGTTGACAGAATTTTGGGGAAGGGATGATGGACAGAAATTTCGAAGGCCTCGTAATTGCTACGGTAGCTGCAAGGAGCGGCCGCGCGGGGTTAACGGGTTTTGGTGAGAGCACCTGAGGAAGAGGGGAATCCCGGAGACAACGCCCCCCCGGAGGGTTGTGGGGTCATGAAAATATTAGAACAATACCACAGTCAGGAGAATAGTACGGGCCCAGGTTGCATCCGCACTGTTATCATCATAACAAGATGGAAAAAATGCTTGTAAGGGTGGAAAGCACACTCGTATCTGCTCACCCCAACAACTATTCCGCACCCCTCCCACTTTCTAAACATGTTCAAGCTACGGAAAACGCCATACTGAACGCGGAAAGAGCAAACAAAAAATGTCTCGGTCGAGGCCAGGTATCGTCCCTTTGATGCCTAGCTGGGGTTCCTTTCAAGGGCGGTGGCGTGTCATATTCAAAATCTGAGTATGGCGAGCGTCCTATGCCTCACATGAGCATGGATGCGCACCGAAGGTGTCACGTTCTAAGGCAGCCTGACAAGAGTCGAATTTGAGTGTGGTGAGTGTCCCATCCCTAACATGAGCAATGATGCGCAATTAAGGGTCACATTCTAGGGCAGCGTGGCAATCAAAATATGTGCAACTTCAGTTTTGCAGTTAATATCTCAGTGCGGCAAGTGTCCCAGGCTTCACCTGAGTGTGGATGCATAGCTCGGGTCGCGTTCTAGGGCAGCGTGATACGTGTCGTAGTCCGCCATCCACTCCATTGCAAATTCGTGTCGCGTAACGTCTACTTTGTTGAAAGCCTGGATCAGCAGATCACGAATATGCTTAGATTTTGAAATCCCAGATCCAGAGAATGTCACGAAAAACAGTCCTGCTCAAATAAGGAAAGGGGGTATGTTAACCTTCCTAGCAGGGTTAAGAAAGGGTAATCCTAAGAAAGAGTAATTGAATAGGGTAAATTCTGAGAAGAAGTTTAGGGTTTATAATTTAGGGTTAAGGGGTTTAGGGTCTAGGGTTAAGCCCAACAGCGTTTAAGTTCTGCAGGGTTGTGCCCCACCAGAAACTGACCGGGGAAGCCAAAGCACCAACAGGGAACACCGAAAGCTCAGTGTTAAGCTGAGGGTAAAGCTGAGGGTAAAGATCTCGGGGTACAGCTCAAGGTCTAGCTTAGGGTGAAGCTCAGGGTACAGCTCGAGGTTGAGGATGCAGCTTAGGGTATAGCTACATGTGCATGTCGAGGTGCAGCGCAGGGTTGGGCTGTTAGTCTGAGGCACGTACTCCACCCAGCAGCTATAAAACAGAATTAAAAGGTTTTCGAATAATGCAATTTCATCTTTCGCAACAACTTCCTTGTTATTGACATGGATCGAAACTCCAAGGGGGAGGGCACAGAATCCAGAGGGAGCCACAACACTTGGCCTTCCGTCTTTACCAAGGCAAGGTAGGGGGCACAGACCAAACATGCTAGAGCGAAATGCAGGTGATATTACCGATAAACTGTGTTTTCCTGTTCACCCTGGGCAGGGGGGAGAGGAGGCACATAACCCAGAAGTAGCCACAAGACTTGGCCTTCCATCTTTTACTCAGGCAAGGGCACAGAGCAAACATGCCTGAGAAACACATGCAGGTGATATAACCCGGAAAACGAGTTTCCCTCTTCACCCTGGGCAGGGGGGGGGAGGGGGCGCAGAACCCAGAAGTAGCCACAAGACTTGGCCTTCTGTCTTCAATCCAGGCAAGTGCACAGAGCAAACATGCCTGAGCAATGCATGAAGGCGATATACTGATACGTCATATAACCCAAAAACCCAG
Organism: Limnomonas spitsbergensis; assembly: GCA_037349105.1. NCBI lineage: Eukaryota > Viridiplantae > Chlorophyta > Chlorophyceae > Chlamydomonadales > Limnomonas > Limnomonas spitsbergensis. Next base: position 1,296,930 of record JAYJMM010000097.1, read on the forward strand.
AAACCTTGCAATTAAAGGCAATTAAAGATACTTCACACCCCGTGATTTTTCTCATACCTTTTCGACATCCATGAAGTGGGGAGGGGGGGGGGCAATGAGAACTTTGCCTCCAATCAAAAGGCATACTTATCATGCAAATTTGCCTACCATCCAGTGGGGAAGGGGGGGAAACTGAACGGCATCTCCCAGTATCCCAGGATTGCCCAAGTTTGTATCCAATACAATACGCTTCCTTGTAGGTTTACGTGCTCAAACTAAAAAAATAAGTGAACAGGAAATTTCAGGAGCTCCACAGAACCAGATTCCATATTTTTGCTTCGCCAAATGATATTACGCAGAAAACTGCATCACCCACCCTTGGGTGAGTGGTCCATTCCAGGGTGGGGGAGGGTGGGGGGTAGGGAGGGACACAAAGTTCAGGAGGACCCAGAAAATACATTTTTTTGCGTGCCCGAGAAGTCATTACATGACTCCTAGGGGAATGATTGGGTTGTACGTACCAGTAGCATCGGGAGCTTGGTCTTGTACAGGATGCTGCAGGCCTGCAGCATGTTGCTCATGAACGTCTGCGGGTTGACGCAGCGAGGGGTGTCCACAACGTACACGACCTGCCCAGGTGGAGGGGTTCATTTTAGGATGCTTCAGCTACAACTCAGCTACATGACGGTGAAGGTGATGCAGCAGGGGGTGTCCACGACGTACACAACCTGTGTGGGGATCGGGTGGATGGGAACTTGGTATAATCTAAGGGGCTTCAGCTACAATTCAGCTACATATCAGTGAGGGTGACAAGGCGAGGAGTGCTCTTGACACACACGACCTGTGCGGGGATCGGGTGGATGGGAACTTGGTATAATCTAGGGTGCTTCGGCAACAATTCAGCTACATATCAGTGAGGGTGACAAGGCGAGGAGTGCTCTTGACACACACGACCTGTGTGGGGATCGGGTGGATGGGAACTTGGTATAATCTAGGGTGCTTCAGCAACAATTCAGCTACATAACAGTGAGGGTGACGCAGCGGGGGGTGTCCACGACGTAAACAACCTGCCCAGGGATGGGTGGAGGGGCAGCCTTCACACTTTGAAAGCGACGAATCCTGGATCTCAACCACGTCGGAAAGACAAAGCAAGGAGCTTGACATGGTTGGAAAGCTTGGGGCCAAAAGCACAGGAGCTCACCAGAATTCAAAAGGATGGGGCCAGCAGCTTAAGCTAAGAAACAAAGATATGCCCTAATGGGGCGTGGAGGTTGAGGAAACAACACAGCTTGGGGGGCCAGTAGCTCAGCAGCTCACCATGGTCGGAAAGGACGAGGCCAGGAGCTCTGTGATGATCGCACCAGACGCCGACCAGGTGAAGATCTCAATCTGCCCGGGCGTGTCAGCAACGATGTACTGCAGCGGTGGGTCGCGCGGCTTCTCGCACAGCATGATGACCTGGAGATTCAAATTTGAAATTGCAGATTCCAATTCAAATGTGGCACTGATCTCGGATCTGCGAGGGTGCAAACGAGGCAAGCAGCAGAGCAGGCCTGGGAAGCTGGGTGACGGGGTGGCGGAAGGTGCAGGTTTGCAGTTCAGAGGCACGGCTGGAGCAAAGTGTGGACCTCAGGTCACAGGCTGGCTTCCCACCAATCACACCGCATTCAAACTACACGATCACACAACATCAAATACTCAAATACGACACGCCAAGTCGCAAACACAGCAGATTCGAACTGCACGTTCACACTACAGGTTAAAACCATATGTTCGCACCACAGGTTCATACCGCATGTTCTCACCACATGTTCAGCACGACGCACTTTCTGGTCGTGCCTTACACCACACCCCTCCGCCCTGACACCTTACCTCTCTTGAGCGCACATCAATTGAGCGACTGGCTATTACATGGCTGACACCGTAAATTTGATTTGCCTTCCCTCGGGCATCAAAACAAGACTTCTTTTATTACTGCCCTCAGGGCAAACTGTCGACAAAGACTCATGATTTTCGACTGAAAGCTGGCGTTGACAATCAATATAAAGTAAATGAATGGGACTCTCAACCCCAAACAACATTAATTATGAGGGAAGGCAAAGCAAATCTACGGTGCATGGATTACTTGGCTATTACATGGTGAATGGAAGACGCACAGTGAGGGTGTCAGGTACACCTGGTCAAACCGCGTAGCGAACAGGTTGCAGGAAGTGAGGATGCCGCCATTGGGGCCCAGGCTGGGGTGGCCGGCGGGTGGGGAGGTGTTCAGCCAAGTTGGGTGTCAAGCTCACCTGGTCAAACCGCGTAGCGAACAGGTTGCAGGAAGTGAGGATGCCGCCATTGGGGCCCAGGTTGTACTCCTTCATCACGCTCTTGTATTTGACCTGAGGATGCAATGGAGCAGCGGGCAGCGAGGCAGGAGTGGTGGTGAGGCAAAGAAGCAACTGCCAGGGGGGGACAGAAGGGGTGATGTAATGAAGAAGGAGGGGGGGGGGGGGCGAGGGGGCCGGAGGGGTCATGCAGCAAAGGGGAGGGGGCGGGGGCAGGAGGGGTGATGTAACGAAGGGAGAGTGGTAGGCGAGGGGGCAGCGAGGAAGAGGTGGAAAGGGGAGGGGAGGGGTGACAAAAAGGCATAGGAGGCAGCGAGGGGTCAGCGGATGGGTAGCAGGGCAACGGGTGAGGGGGGTGAGAGGGGTCATAAAAGCTGCCCCCACACCGTCATCGAATTTTAACAAACCCGCCACCCCTGATTAATCCTTGCCTTAAGGACCCAGTAAAACCGAGATTTCCAATTTCCAAGGACCGGAACTGGCAAGAGGGCCAAAGGGCAGTATTTGTTTTATTGCGCGCCAAAGGGCAGTATTTGTTTTATTGCGCGCCAAGGGGCAGTATTTGTTTTATTGTGCGCCAAAGGGCAGTATTTGTTTTATTGCGCGCCAAAGGGCAGTATTTGTTTTATTGTGCGCCAAAGGGCAGTATTTGTTTTATTGCGCGCCAAAGGGCAGTATTTGTTTTATTGCGCGCCAAAGGGCAGTATTTGTTTTATTGTGCGCCAAAGGGCAGTATTTGTTTTATTGTGCGCCAAAGGGCAGTATTTGTTTTATTGTGCGCCAAAGGGCAGTATTTGTTTTATTGCGCGCCAAAGGGCAGTATTTGTTTTATTGTGCGCGCCAAAGGGCAGTATTTGTTTTATTGCGCGCCAAAGGGCAGTATTTGTTTTATTGTGCGCCAAAGGGCAGTATTTGTTTTATTGCGCGCCAAAGGGCAGTATTTGTTTTATTGCGCGCCAAAGGGCAGTATTTGTTTTATTGTGCGCCAAAGGGCAGTATTTGTTTTATTGCGCGCCAAAGGGCAGTATTTGTTTTATTGCGCGCCAAGGGGCAGTATTTGTTTTATTGCGCGCCAAGGGGCAGTATTTGTTTTATTGTGCGCCAAAGGGCAGTATTTGTTTTATTGTGCGCCAAAGGGCAGTATTTGTTTTATTGTGCGCCAAAGGGCAGTATTTGTTTTATTGTGTGCCAAAGGGCAGTATTTGTTTTATTGCGCGCCAAAGGGCAGTATTTGTTTTATTGCGCGCCAAAGGGCAGTATTTGTTTTATTGTGCGCCAAAGGGCAGTATTTGTTTTATTGTGCGCCAAAGGGCAGTATTTGTTTTATTGTGTGCCAAAGGGCAGTATTTGTTTTATTGCGCGCCAAAGGGCAGTATTTGTTTTATTGCGCGCCAAAGGGCAGTATTTGTTTTATTGCGCGCCAAAGGGCAGTATTTGTTTTATTGCGCGCCAAAGGGCAGTATTTGTTTTATTGTGCGCCAAAGGGCAGTACCGGTATTTGTTTTTTGCGTTTTTTTGCGTTTCATTGCGTGCCATACCTCTTTGAGGGGGCGGCCGGGCGGCTTCCACTGGGCCTTTCAAGATCTTAATAAAAGCGGTGAATGGACGGTGGCCTAAGCATCAAGGCTTGCTGCACCGGGCACTATTGGTCATGGGCCGTGATCCAGCTGAAGCATGGCTTGAGCGCTACCGTAGATTTGATTTGTCTTCCCTCGGGTATGAAAAATCGGTTTCTTTTAATTCTGCCCTCGTAGCAGATCATCACCCAAAACTCTCAATTTCTGACCAGAAACTGGCGTCGACAATCGAGCATTAGTATATTCATGGATCCCTCATAACCGCAAACAGCGTTAATTATTATGAGGGAAGGGAAGGCAAATCTACGGTAATTCAAACAGCGGCAGAAGGGCAGGGCTATGGATTATTTGTTTGCTTTGATAACCCTTTGGCCCCTTTGGACATGGTAGCCTGATAGGGGAATTAAAAAACACAACACCCAGCAGTTGATTTTTAAATAAATTACACACCCTAGGATGCGGATCTATGGAGTCACACGACCGGGCTTAGCACTGGGTACGCTACCAAAAGGAGTTGGGCTGACAATGAGGACGGGGCAGCAAGCACCGCTGCTTGGGCCACTGGCTGTTAGCATAAGGGTTTAAACTCTATCGGCCCAGTCGTGGCTCTCTAGCAGCCTGGCAAAGGCAGCTCTGAGCAGACTGTGGAATCAATAGCCCTGAGTACCCAGAATATGGGCCACCAGTAAGGGCGGGGTTGGCGAGGCCTTTTTGGTTTGCACCGGTTATCCGTTACGGTATACCGTACATTTAAAAAGCCCTCCTGCACCCCTAGGAAAATAAATTTGTTTAATAAGCCCCGCATGTGTTTTTGTAGTATATATAATATATTAATTCCCACAGGAATTAGATGAATTGTTTGTTGGACCACACACAGCCGGATTCCGGCCAATTATGAACGATTCCAACCGATTTTAACCTATTCCGCTCAGCGTCGTCATCGCGCACCGCAGATATTGATTATTTCTTAGTTGGCGCGGCCTATCGTGCACCCTCAGATACAAAACTTTTGCGCGAAGGCAATCTTTAAATACGGTACAGTACTTTCATTTAAATATTTTGTATACCGCACTAATAAAAAAGGCGAATACGGTAAGTACCGACAATGCCGGGGACCAGCAGAGGCCGCAGCGCCCATCACATACATTGCAATCAATTTTTCGTCTTAATTCGTCAGTTGAAGTCACACGAGCTGGTAGTTCACCCTTCTGTCCTCAAAATGCTAAAACAAGGAACACTAGCAGGACCTTCCCTCTAGCAATTGACTCAGCAAAAGAATACTGCCATTCCTCATCTCATGACGATAGGATTTCGATGCGAATGAAGCGCGTCTGCAACATGAACGGCGCTTCTCTTTATGTGACGATATTTTGAAGGGGTTTGAGGCCACCGGTATTATGTTCGTTTTTTGTTCGTTTTCGTCTTACGAAACATGATACCGTATGATGGACATCAACCATTCGTTTTCTTGAAAAACGGTCAATAAAACGAAATCGGACTGATACTATGGTAAATAAAGATACTGATTATCGAATGTCAACGCCAATTTTCAGTCGAAAATCGAGAGTTTTGGTCCAAAGTTTGCCCTGAGGGCACAAAAAAAATAATTCTTGTTCATACCCGAGGGAAGGAAAACATTTTACGACACGGTATATAATGTACTTTGCATTGGTGGGGCATGTAATTATGTTGCCGATGCCTGTGAGGCATGTAAGTATATTGCCGATGCCTACTCACTGTGTCTCTGATGTCGATATTGGCGCTGTATGGCATGTGTGTGACAGCTGGATCGAGGTTGATTATGTAGCCGGTCTTCTTTTGGGCGTGAAGGTAGGAGTTGATCTGCTGGATCAGCGTCGTCTTGCCGGATCCGGCCATGCCTGCGGAGCAACAAGATTCGAGTGAGCGCATTTTTTTTCTGCATGAGTAATTTGTTTCGGATTGAGCAATGGGTCGAGAGGTGCGGGAGGATAGATCAGCGTCGTCTTGCTAGATCCGGCCATGCCTGTGGCACAACAAGATTTGAGCGAGCCCGTTCTTTCTGAATGTGTTTTATCTGTTCAGAGCTGCGGGAGTCTGGATCTGCGATGTCTTGCCGGAGCCGGCCATGCCTGCGGCATAAAAGATTAAAAGCATGCTCCATTGAACAAAGTCGTTTAAATTTGTACAGAGCTCTGCGAGGCTGGCATAGCGATGTCTTTCGCCGGAACTGGATTTGCCTGCGACACTACAAGATTTTTTTAAACGGTTTTCATATAAGCTTGTTTCAATTCTAGACCTGCAAGAAGAAGGATCAGAGTTGCCTAGCTAGGACCGGCCATGCTGGCGGTTCAAAATATTTAAAACACGTTTCACATGAATGAGCTTATTTTCTTGACTGAGGAACGGGAGGATGGAGCTCCTGCCTTGTCTCTGCCCCTGGAGACAGGCGACCCCTCTCATGAGGCACCCCTCAAGCTGAAGGTGGGGATCCGCCACCCCCCCCCGCACTGGTGCTGTACATCAAAGAAAATCCCCAATTTGAACGAGCATGGCAGAAGTGATACCCATACCCATGAGCGCAGCATGAGAAACACCGTGAATGGATGTGCTGGCATACTTTTTGTAATTGTTGTCGGGTTGTGCCATGAAGGGATGTGCGTGCATGATTCTATTTTATATTTGGGTTGTGCCATGAAGGGACGTGCTGGCGTACTTTGTTTATCAGCATCAGGTGGTGCCATGAAGGGACGTGCGTGCATAACTTGTTTATCAGCATCAGGTTGTGCCATGAAGGGATATGCATGGATGATTTAAAAATCATTGTCGGGCTAGACCTACAGGATGTGGGTGCTTCGGTTTTAGGGCTTAGGGTTTAAGGCAGCCGAGAGCTCTTGAGGCACAGGGGTGCAGAGGTACACGGGTACAGGGCTTACGTGAGCCAGCACTGAGCAAACAAACCAAACATGTTACCCTCAGCAGTGCATGGCTGCTGCAGGTGGCAGGTCTACAATGCAATATACACATTGGGAGGGCACTTGTTTCGGTGCGGCACTGTCTGTCTTTGATACAATTCAGGTACAATTCAGCTGCATCAAGCCCTACGGCCGAGGGGGTCTGCTAGCCCTGCTGGTCGGGCCACCGGCCGTAGACCGGATTCGTTTACGTCACTATCGGCCTGCTATGGCTGTCCAGCGGCCTGGGCTGGAGAGCACTCGAGTAGACTAGTGCAGTCCATCCATGTGACATGGGGCTGAGCGGCATGGCATGAAGGGCAGACATCGGTGCATGAGCAACAGGTCGGCATTGCCATTGCTTTGCATGCGTAGAGGGGTTTCACAGTGGGTGTGTTTGGTTCATGATGCAATCGAGCCTGCTTCTGCTTTGGGGCCCAGCACGCAAAAGATCCCCCGCACCTATGACCAAGATGGCGATAGGGAGGCTGGAGGCAGGGGCGCTGGTGGATGGCCCATCTGGGACGCCGGGAGCTTCCATTAGAATTCGATACAACGTAATCGGGAACCGAGAAAGTGTTTGCGACGCCGAGCGGGGTGCCCAGGTTTAACCATGGTGTGGGGGTGTGGGGGTTCAGGTTTTGGTTGACGACGAAAACACCAATCTGTCGTCCAGGCTCTCAGGTTGCCTGCTTAAAGCTTGTTCTTGTGTATACCTACTTTTCAATATGTCCACTGCGTGGCCCGAGCCCCCTAACTACTATGACACGCCATCGAAGGGGTACAAGGTGATGCTCCAGACACCTGGGTACCCAGTGATCTACCAGGAGCCATCTATCTCCCAAGTTGGTAAGTTTATTAATATATCCCGTGCGCGCTGAGACATGCCCGATGCAAGACTCTGACGACAACCTAGCTCAACACGTTGCGGATTCTCGACGCGTACCCGATTGGGCTGGCATTGACGATTGATGGCTGTAATCATTTAGGTGCAACTTGTGCCATCGGGATGGGCATCATCGCATGTTCACCCTCCTTCCCTGTCCCACTTCCATGGCACCCGCAGTTTCGAATATGAGACCAGCCCATTGGGGATTCGTCGCTGGCATGTCCTTCCTCGGTTATGGTCTCGGATACTGGAAGGGTACGTGAGCCAGGGACATTGAGGGAGAAGATATTAAGCACCTGAACGTCTCTCTCAGCAACTCTATTTCGTTGATGCGGTTGTAATCGACGAGGGTATTCCAATCGCGCAGCTGACAGCAGAAGGCGTGCTCTCTGCTTGCACGTAGGGTCTGGAGTGCATTGGCAAAAACCAGCGTCGCTGTTCGGCACGGCGTTCATGGGTCAGTTCGGCCTGCTGCACATGATGCAGGATTCCGCATGTGAGTTCACGAGCCTGCCCGGCAGTTAGGAAGGAGAAGGCAGACATAATAGGTGGGAGCATGGGCACGAAAAAGCTGGCTGAGGCAAGGCATGAACAGGCAAGCAAGGCTCAGGCCAGCAGCCAGAGTGGATGCATGGGAAACTCCAGCTTGTACAAAGGAAGGGATTGTAGGCTCATCATGGTCGCTGCCAGGGACAGCCTGGCATGGGGAGGCCATTTTGTCAGTGGAGCCCTCGCCCGCTGGGCGAGCTGACCATCTTGACTGAGATGTCCATTGGCCGCAATTCAATACACGCATGAGATGATGAAAGGGATATGCTAGGGAGCAAGGATTCTGGATTTGAATCTTCTACCAGTCAGTTGGCTCGGTGAGGTGGTTGACCCTGAGCCTGAGTCCAGCACAAGCCCATGAGACGAGCCCCAGGTCGTACCGGCCATGTACAACTAACCGCATGGCAGCTTTTGTGCAGTTTTGCTATCCAGCACTGAAATGCATTGTTTAAGGAAGGTGTGTAGAAGGTTCTCTGGGGCTAAAGAGTTGACTCGTGAGTCATGTAGGTCGTCAATCTGTTGCCAGTTTAGGATGCACACTGGCAAGCCACCTCTTGCCCGGTCTCAAGTCTTCATACAAAAAGCTGTGGCATGGCATGGATTGTGATATATCCAGGCCCGCGCATGCCAGCGTGCTGGAGTGCGCGATAGGCCGATATCCTGCATGGGAATAGGTACATGAACGGGTGAAGGATCCGCATGCCATGCAGTACGGGTTGTGATGTGTCCCGGCCTTCACATGCCTGCATGTCAAAATGCGTAATAGCATGAAAATCCTGCGGCTGGGCAGCCCCTTGGGTAAATGACCAGCACGCCCAGATGCTGGTCATGAACGATGTCCTTTCCAGGCCTAGAACACGCCCGCGTTCCAGGCTGTGCGACAGCTACCACAGGAAAGCTGCAGCTCGGCACTTGTGCAGCAAATTTAGCCTCATGGGTACATGCAGAGCATGAAGAACACGCCCCAAAATCAAGATTACGGAAGCCACCCGTTCAGCCAGAGCACTGAGTCCTGCACCAAAGGCGACAAAGCTCAAGCCAGATGTGATAGAATTCAGAGGTGGATGCCATAAGCATCGCTTGGTCACTGCAAGCATATTCTGTTCCCATGCCCGGATGCTCTGGTGAGTGGTGAAGGGGTGGTGAAACTGTGCCGCAGAGTGCTGAGCATTTTCGCTCGCTCGTCTTGGCAAATGGGTGATGAAACTGTGAAGTGACTGCGTGACCGTCACACTTGGTTTGCATTGGCATTTTGTAATGGTCATGGCGCGGATGTGGCCTCTACCCAGGCTGCATTTTTTCTTACCTCTCATGCCCCCCACGGGTTGTATCTTTTTTTCTGGCTTTCCGTACATTGCCCGGGTCCTCGGGACCCAAAGGCATGCGGCAGGGTGTATTTCAGTGCGCGCCTTGATGGGTGATGCAGCCTTGACTGGCCTCCGATCGACAGCCCAAGCAGCTTGCGGCACCAGACCTGCCCAGCTACAGACCATGACGTGTCTGTATTGTAGCTGAAGCATGCATGAAATTTTGGCAACCAGAAGCTCTGCCATGCTGGATCTGAAGCTTCCAGTGCAGGATCAAGACTGGGCCTTGCAAGTGACGCTGCTGAGACTGCTTGCATGGCCCTTTTTAAACGGTTTTCATATAAGCTTGTTTCAATTCTAGACCTGCAAGAAGAAGGATCAGAGTTGCCTAGCTAGGACCGGCCATGCTGGCGGTTCAAAATATTTAAAACACGTTTCACATGAATGAGCTTATTTTCTTGACTGAGGAACGGGAGGATGGAGCTCCTGCCTTGTCTCTGCCCCTGGAGACAGGCGACCCCTCTCATGAGGCACCCCTCAAGCTGAAGGTGGGGATCCGCCACCCCCCCCCGCACTGGTGCTGTACATCAAAGAAAATCCCCAATTTGAACGAGCATGGCAGAAGTGATACCCATACCCATGAGCGCAGCATGAGAAACACCGTGAATGGATGTGCTGGCATACTTTTTGTAATTGTTGTCGGGTTGTGCCATGAAGGGATGTGCGTGCATGATTCTATTTTATATTTGGGTTGTGCCATGAAGGGACGTGCTGGCGTACTTTGTTTATCAGCATCAGGTGGTGCCATGAAGGGACGTGCGTGCATAACTTGTTTATCAGCATCAGGTTGTGCCATGAAGGGATATGCATGGATGATTTAAAAATCATTGTCGGGCTAGACCTACAGGATGTGGGTGCTTCGGTTTTAGGGCTTAGGGTTTAAGGCAGCCGAGAGCTCTTGAGGCACAGGGGTGCAGAGGTACACGGGTACAGGGCTTACGTGAGCCAGCACTGAGCAAACAAACCAAACATGTTACCCTCAGCAGTGCATGGCTGCTGCAGGTGGCAGGTCTACAATGCAATATACACATTGGGAGGGCACTTGTTTCGGTGCGGCACTGTCTGTCTTTGATACAATTCAGGTACAATTCAGCTGCATCAAGCCCTACGGCCGAGGGGGTCTGCTAGCCCTGCTGGTCGGGCCACCGGCCGTAGACCGGATTCGTTTACGTCACTATCGGCCTGCTATGGCTGTCCAGCGGCCTGGGCTGGAGAGCACTCGAGTAGACTAGTGCAGTCCATCCATGTGACATGGGGCTGAGCGGCATGGCATGAAGGGCAGACATCGGTGCATGAGCAACAGGTCGGCATTGCCATTGCTTTGCATGCGTAGAGGGGTTTCACAGTGGGTGTGTTTGGTTCATGATGCAATCGAGCCTGCTTCTGCTTTGGGGCCCAGCACGCAAAAGATCCCCCGCACCTATGACCAAGATGGCGATAGGGAGGCTGGAGGCAGGGGCGCTGGTGGATGGCCCATCTGGGACGCCGGGAGCTTCCATTAGAATTCGATACAACGTAATCGGGAACCGAGAAAGTGTTTGCGACGCCGAGCGGGGTGCCCAGGTTTAACCATGGTGTGGGGGTGTGGGGGTTCAGGTTTTGGTTGACGACGAAAACACCAATCTGTCGTCCAGGCTCTCAGGTTGCCTGCTTAAAGCTTGTTCTTGTGTATACCTACTTTTCAATATGTCCACGGCGTGGCCCGAGCCCCCTAACTACTATGACACGCCATCGAAGGGGTACAAGGTGATGCTCCAGACACCTGGGTACCCAGTGATCTACCAGGAGCCATCTATCTCCCAAGTTGGTAAGTTTATTAATATATCCCGTGCGCGCTGAGACATGCCCGATGCAAGACTCTGACGACAACCTAGCTCAACACGTTGCGGATTCTCGACGCGTACCCGATTGGGCTGGCATTGACGATTGATGGCTGTAATCATTTAGGTGCAACTTGTGCCATCGGGATGGGCATCATCGCATGTTCACCCTCCTTCCCTGTCCCACTTCCATGGCACCCGCAGTTTCGAATATGAGACCAGCCCATTGGGGATTCGTCGCTGGCATGTCCTTCCTCGGTTATGGTCTCGGATACTGGAAGGGTACGTGAGCCAGGGACATTGAGGGAGAAGATATTAAGCACCTGAACGTCTCTCTCAGCAACTCTATTTCGTTGATGCGGTTGTAATCGACGAGGGTATTCCAATCGCGCAGCTGACAGCAGAAGGCGTGCTCTCTGCTTGCACGTAGGGTCTGGAGTGCATTGGCAAAAACCAGCGTCGCTGTTCGGCACGGCGTTCATGGGTCAGTTCGGCCTGCTGCACATGATGCAGGATTCCGCATGTGAGTTCACGAGCCTGCCCGGCAGTTAGGAAGGAGAAGGCAGACATAATAGGTGGGAGCATGGGCACGAAAAAGCTGGCTGAGGCAAGGCATGAACAGGCAAGCAAGGCTCAGGCCAGCAGCCAGAGTGGATGCATGGGAAACTCCAGCTTGTACAAAGGAAGGGATTGTAGGCTCATCATGGTCGCTGCCAGGGACAGCCTGGCATGGGGAGGCCATTTTGTCAGTGGAGCCCTCGCCCGCTGGGCGAGCTGACCATCTTGACTGAGATGTCCATTGGCCGCAATTCAATACACGCATGAGATGATGAAAGGGATATGCTAGGGAGCAAGGATTCTGGATTTGAATCTTCTACCAGTCAGTTGGCTCGGTGAGGTGGTTGACCCTGAGCCTGAGTCCAGCACAAGCCCATGAGACGAGCCCCAGGTCGTACCGGCCATGTACAACTAACCGCATGGCAGCTTTTGTGCAGTTTTGCTATCCAGCACTGAAATGCATTGTTTAAGGAAGGTGTGTAGAAGGTTCTCTGGGGCTAAAGAGTTGACTCGTGAGTCATGTAGGTCGTCAATCTGTTGCCAGTTTAGGATGCACACTGGCAAGCCACCTCTTGCCCGGTCTCAAGTCTTCATACAAAAAGCTGTGGCATGGCATGGATTGTGATATATCCAGGCCCGCGCATGCCAGCGTGCTGGAGTGCGCGATAGGCCGATATCCTGCATGGGAATAGGTACATGAACGGGTGAAGGATCCGCATGCCATGCAGTACGGGTTGTGATGTGTCCCGGCCTTCACATGCCTGCATGTCAAAATGCGTAATAGCATGAAAATCCTGCGGCTGGGCAGCCCCTTGGGTAAATGACCAGCACGCCCAGATGCTGGTCATGAACGATGTCCTTTCCAGGCCTAGAACACGCCCGCGTTCCAGGCTGTGCGACAGCTACCACAGGAAAGCTGCAGCTCGGCACTTGTGCAGCAAATTTAGCCTCATGGGTACATGCAGAGCATGAAGAACACGCCCCAAAATCAAGATTACGGAAGCCACCCGTTCAGCCAGAGCACTGAGTCCTGCACCAAAGGCGACAAAGCTCAAGCCAGATGTGATAGAATTCAGAGGTGGATGCCATAAGCATCGCTTGGTCACTGCAAGCATATTCTGTTCCCATGCCCGGATGCTCTGGTGAGTGGTGAAGGGGTGGTGAAACTGTGCCGCAGAGTGCTGAGCATTTTCGCTCGCTCGTCTTGGCAAATGGGTGATGAAACTGTGAAGTGACTGCGTGACCGTCACACTTGGTTTGCATTGGCATTTTGTAATGGTCATGGCGCGGATGTGGCCTCTACCCAGGCTGCATTTTTTCTTACCTCTCATGCCCCCCACGGGTTGTATCTTTTTTTCTGGCTTTCCGTACATTGCCCGGGTCCTCGGGACCCAAAGGCATGCGGCAGGGTGTATTTCAGTGCGCGCCTTGATGGGTGATGCAGCCTTGACTGGCCTCCGATCGACAGCCCAAGCAGCTTGCGGCACCAGACCTGCCCAGCTACAGACCATGACGTGTCTGTATTGTAGCTGAAGCATGCATGAAATTTTGGCAACCAGAAGCTCTGCCATGCTGGATCTGAAGCTTCCAGTGCAGGATCAAGACTGGGCCTTGCAAGTGACGCTGCTGAGACTGCTTGCATGGCCCTCTCATGTGCCGCATACACTCTCCTTGCACTCCATGCAGTCATGGACCCCATAGGTGTGTACGGTCATTGCTTCACACAGCAGCCCACCAATTTATATTTGTACAGCCCAGTTGTACAGCCCTCCGTTTTCAAATTTTAGAGCCCACCACTTTTACATTTGTACGGCCCGACCGGCAGGTTTAAGACTTGTACAGCCCATTGAGCGCCGAGAAGACAAAGACATGGGGCTCCATTGAGTTACAAGTCTTTGTTTCATTTTGGGGTGAAGGCTAGGAAACGCCTAGGCTTTCAAAACCGCTTCATGAGATTCAGCAGTGGGCCTGGTGGCGCTGCCTTCCCCCCTCATGCGCCAGTTGACCTTCTGCCCGATCACTTGATTGCGCCGGCAGTGATGGCTTGCAGCCTGGTTGTGACTTTGACGTAGGCGCTGACTTGCCCGCAGAAGGCGGGGCTCGCCAGCTATGGGGTCACGCCTAGGCTTGCCATGCAAATCTGGTTGTCGTGGGCCTGCATGTTCTTTCAGATTACTCAAACCAGGTTGTCATGGCCAAATAAACCGTTTGTCATGGGCCTGTCTATCTTACAGATCCCTCCTCCTGTCTGAGTGCCTGCAGATGCAGTCACCTCCATGTAGTACCTCCCTATCCCCTTGACCCTGAACACCTTAACTGCCTGCCTGCCGGCTGATGGGTTCGAAGGAGAACGGGAGGGAGGTCCGCACGGCCTACAGATCAGTCTACTTCGATCGACCACCTTCCTATACTTTGAACCCTGAACACCTTGCTGCCTGCAGATCAACTGATGGGCTGTAAGGAGAATGGGAGGGAGATCTTCACTGCCTGCAGGTCTAGTTACCCCAATGAAGTACCTCCCTATCCCCTGAACACTTTCACTACCTGCCTGCAGACCGACTGATGGGCTTCAAGGAGAACGGGAGGGAGGTGACCAAGAACATGCCTGGAGTGCTGGCCCAGGAGAAGTACTAAGCAGCGTGCCTAGAGCGTTGGCCAACAAAAAGCCCATGACATAACACCCCTGGGCCATGCCGAAAAAGGTTCGGCCGCGTGGGCGCCCGCCGCGGCCAACTTGGAAGTGATGAGCCCTGGTAGGCTTGTACTAAGAAGCTTGTCTGGAGTGCTGGCTCGGGAGTTGTGCTGAGCCGCATGGCTGCAGTGCTGGCTCAGGAGACGTTCCGAGCAGCGGATTTTGTGGCAGGGCGCGGCTTGCACGCAGCAGCATGCAACAGTGACGCAAATGCATGGGACAGCCATGCAAGCTGTGGGCCTGGTGCATTTCAGTTTTTCTGTGTTTAGGGTAGCGCCATGGTATGGCGCATGAACTTTGGCAAGGTCAAGGGATGAGATAGACCCCAACGGTGCGCCAATGTATAGCGCATAAACATTGGCCAGGTCTAGGGATGAGATAGGCCCCAAGGGCTTGCCTGATGGTGCTCGAGGTTGTGTTATGATTGGCAACCGATGGGTGAGGGTTTGGGATAAAGAGGACAAGTGTTTTAGTCAGATAAACTGTTGGCCACGTTTTTCACTAGCTGGATGGAGGGATGTGTCGATGATGTTAGACCTCTGGTCCCTGCTCAAAAGGTCTGGCCGTGCGGGCGCCCTTAGTCGTTTGGGAGGAAAGTCAAACATCGATGGAGGATATGTCAATGACATGACACCTCTGGGCCATGCTGAAAAGGCTTGGCCGCGTGGGCGCCCGAATGTCTGGTGGGGAAGAAAATAAACTCAAGGCTAGAGGAGAAATGAAAGGAGCAGACGATGAAGGAGAAGGAAAATACCATCTCGAAGGAGGGATATGTCATTGACGTCACGCCAGGAGGGATATGTAAGGTCTCTTATTAGCTAAGGCCTATGTGGTGTTAAGGTGGCCAATGTTAGGCTTGGCAAAGGATGCTGAGCACCCTGACCAGAGGCGGTGAAGCAAAGGATCTCGAAAATATACTGTTTAATATCGGTTTTTTGCATGAGTACGGCCTAGTGGCCTATCAATCTCTCCCCATACAAAAACTACCATAATCTTCAACTAGACTCCGAGATTATTTCCTCTCCTGCCCCCAGTTTCCTTCTATTCGATCCAGGCAGTTGGGAGACCACGCATTTGAAGTTTGACCATGACCCAAAAGTTACGGTGCATACCAGCTGGGCCCAGAGGTGTCATGTCATTAAAAAGTTACTGATAAACCAGCTGGGCCCTGCTTCTCTGAAGAACATGAATACATTATACAAAAGTTACGGTGCGTACCAGCTGTCTATGCAGCGCCTGCGGCCAACTACGGTGGTGTGGGCCACCAATCACCTCCGGTCGCGGCATCGCCTCAAGAGCAAGATGCAGTCCAGCTTCCTCCAGCATCTGCGCCATGCAGCAGGGCTACCTCTGGCCGTCTTAGAAAAGTGCTGTGACTTCAGGAATATGACAGATTCCTGATCACTGCTGTTGAGACTCGAATCCCCAGCTGTAAACCTGGGGATCAGTCGATATATTTAAGATAAGTATCCCTTGGACTACTTACCTGACTATTCTCTACTGTTGACAAGATTGCCTGATGGGTCGACCCTTCCGAAGGTGACTGAAGTAGCAGTTGAAGATGTAGTACACTGATGACAGGGTACGATGATCTTCAGTGGGAGGTCGCTTGTAGGCGATCTTCAGATGGGGAGACTCGCTTGATGATCTATCAGTGAGTCGACTTGGAGCCTCTGGACTGGCTGTTGATGAAGTGTTGATGGAGTTGGTGGTGGTAAACCAGCCGGAAGGCTGGAGAATGCCTGATAAGCGAAATATCAAGAGAAGACCTCCAAGACTAAGCAGTGTTTGTGCTTGCTTAGACTGAAGGGTCGAACAGTGTTGGTGCTTGTTCTGTGTGATGGATCGATATTCGAGCAGTGTTTGTGCTTGCTGGAATAAAGTGAGCAGTGTTTGTGCTTGCTCGATGAGGAGTGACTATGTAACTTCAGATTAAAGGGTGATTACGAAATCAGGGCTTCAAGTAAGAAAGAAATAGTGGCTGCAAGAGACAAAACAGCCACTTTGGGAGACAATAGAAGTGTGAACAACACACTTCACAGACAAACAGAGCAAGCACAGAAGTGTGACTGTGACAACAGTTTCACAAACAGAGTTCAACAGCAGAGATCCTTAGTTCAAGAAAAGATAAGCCAATAATACGCACGGTGCACTAGTTCAGCATGACACGTCCGCTGCCAGTTGGGGGGGCAAGAGGGAGCTGCAGATACAGCCGTTACAGCGTACCGGTAGTTGGTGGCAGCATGTACTTGAAATCTACAAAGCGGCGGTCGCACCAGCAGCACAGCAAGACAGCCCACTCATGGCCGCAGCCATGGCGGCCGTTACGTAGCTCGCTGTTAGGGCCCCGGAGGGCGTGATTGGTGCAGGAAATTGCTTGGTGCTTTGGAGGAGCTGGAGCTGGGATCATCAGCCATCCCCAAACTGCGTCAGACAGCAACTAACCTGCAGACGCTACCTGTCCCAGAGGTGCTAGCGCAGGTTGATGCAGCATACGAGCAGGCGCAGCTGGATGCAGCTGGCAGAGGGGACCCCAGAGATCCTGCCACTGAACACAGGTCTACATCCCCTACCGCACCTGGTTTCAGTAGTTGACGTTTAGGTTCACCGGAATGCTGATCATCGCAGGACATACAATTTGTGAAACTAATGTCTTCGCGTTTTCTGTCGTGGCCAGGAAGAATGAAAGAAAGAAGACGCTACAGCAGGGCGCTACTGTCTCAGTTTCCCAGCCCTGTTGCCCAGCCCTGTTGCCCAGTCACTGAGTGTGGAAAGTGGGAATTTTGACGTAAAGTAAGTCTTGAAGCGCCATCATGCTTATATGAAGGTGACAAAATGGCTGAAGCGGTTGATGTAGAAGCCATGGAGTTTGATGTCCCGTTGGTGAAGCACAACTTTCAGTTTCAGCTTCTCCAGCTCATCAAGGTTGAGCAGGCGCACAACGGAGTTAAGCACGGCGACTACGCCAGATATAGGTATATTTATATCTTACTTTCTGATGTTCGCTCGAATGAAGCCTTGCAAAGATCTCGACCACGTCTCTTCCACTCTTATTCATGCAGGCGACACTGCACCAACAAGCTGAAATCCTTGTTCAAGGTTTTAAATTACCAGCACGGTCGCACTAAATATGCAAAGCGGAAAATCGACATCGCCACTGTCACAGACGCCAGGCAAGATCTTTAGCTGGGCCCGTGCCAGCAGATTTCTGACTCCAGTAGCGTGCATGATACCTTGAATGCCTGGATGTGCACCCTGATACATATGGTGCGGCCTCGGCAGGTTCTTGCACATCCTGCTCTTCAACACAGAGCGGGCATGGGCTTATGCTATGGAGCTTAAGAAGGAGATTGAGAAGATGATGAGCTTGCCAAAGCGCAACCACCTCATCCGTCGCCTCGACAAGGTACTGCAGCCATCCAGCATGGCAGCCTACTCGTCATGGGGTGTCCCTACAGTTCATTTACTTCCATCCAGTAGGGTGGACTTGCATGGGTTGTTCCTGCAGTTGATACATCCATCCAGCAGGGTGTGATTGGATGGGGTGTCCCTGTGATCCATGCAGCCAGCCAACATGACAGCCTAGTTGCATGGTGTTTCCATGCAGTTTATGCAGCCATGCGGTATGGCATCCTAGTCTTCATGTCGCGTCCCTGTAGTTCATGCAGCCTGCTAGCATGGTAGCCAAGTTGTTACGGGGTGTCTCTACTGTCCATGCACACCATATGCCTTGTGGCCCGAAGCCCCTGTACTGACTCCACTTCAGGGCATCCAGCACAGATTTTTAACAAATTGCCCCATAATCTGTTGGGCTTTTTTGGCAGGGAGGTAGTAGGAATCAGCCTGTTGGAATTCAGACTTCCGGATTACATTACGCGGCACAGGGTTCCTAAATAGTATTTTTATGTTACGTGGTATGACTCTCGCCGAGGAAGGATACCGAGGAAATAACTGGCCTCCAATTGAGCTTGAAGAAACAGGGCCACGGAAATTATGTTCCGGTAGCACCCCAAAGTCTGGAATCAAAAACTGGTCACAGGTCGTCCAGAAGCCTTTCAGGCCCCAGTGTTAATTTAAGCATGCTGCAGGCTGCAGCCACCGTGAAGCTTGCATGGTGCATTGGCATGCATTGCTTGCATGGTGTTTCTCCTTGTGCCAACTTCCGCCGTGCTCTACATTGACACCGGCCTCAGAGCTTGGCACTAGCTGGGCACTGCATCGCGGCGAGACGCTGCGCTTGGGGCATAGCTGCATGGCCGAGGGGTCCTGGTGTCGCAAGCCCTGCCACTCAGGCCTTTGGTCCATATTTGGGCCTCACGGATCCTTTTGTGGCTGGCCAGCGGCCATCCAAAGACGGTCCGGTGCGCAATAAATATAACGCGGGCAGGTACCCTCCAGGAATTCGCCTCACCAACCCCTCATCCTCTCCCCCTCAGGCTCGAGCCTGGTCCCAGGAGCTGGCGCGTGTCTCGGCAGAGTGCTGCGACGTACAGACGTTGCTTGAGGCGCAGGCGTACGCAGCGTCGATGCACGGCATGATGCTGCTGGAGAAGGAGAGCAACTGGACGCTGGCGCTGGCCAAGCTCACACGGGCGAAGTGAGTACGCAGCGCCCTTGGGCATAGCATGGGACGGCGCACAAGCTTAGCATGGCATGGGCGCTTGCGGAGGCCAAGCTCACTTGGGCAAAGAGGTTCCGCAGCGCCCTAGGGCATGGCATGGAACGGCGCATATGCTTGGCATCACATGGCATGGATGCCTGCACTGGCCAAACTCACTTGGGCAAAAAGGGCGTCCGCAGGACAGGGTAGTCAGGATGGGACAGGGTATTGGGATGGCATGGGACCAGGCATGGGCTTGACATGGCATTAAACGGCGCTTTGACATAGGCATGACATGGCATGACATGGCACTGAAAGGCTCTTAGACATAGGCATAACATGGCATGACATGGCACTGAAAGGCTCTTAGACATAGGCATGACATGGCATGACATGGCACTGAAAGGCTCTTAGACATAGGCATGACATGGCATGACATGGCACTGAAAGGCTCTTAGACATAGGCATAACATGGCATGACATGGCACTGAAAGGCTCTTAGACATAGGCATAACATGGCATGACATGGCACTGAAAGGCTCTTAGACATAGGCATAACATGGCATGACATGGCACTGAAAGGCTCTTAGACATAGGCATAACATGGCATGACATGGCACTGAAAGGCTCTTAGACATAGGCATAACATGGCATGACATGGCACTGAAAGGCTCTTAGACATAGGCATGACATGGCATGACATGGCACTGAAAGGCTCTTAGACATAGGCATAACATGGCATGACATGGCACTGAAAGGCTCTTAGACATAGGCATGACATGGCATGACATGGCACTGAAAGGCTCTTAGGCATTGGCATGACATGGCATGACATGGCACTGAAAGGCTCTTAGACATAGGCATAACATGGCATGACATGGCACTGAAAGGCTCTTAGACATAGGCATGACATGGCATGACATGGCACTGAAAGGCTCTTAGACATAGGCATGACATGGCATGACATGGCACTGAAAGGCTCTTAGACATAGGCATAACATGGCATGACATGGCACTGAAAGGCTCTTAGACATAGGCATAACATGGCATGACATGGCACTGAAAGGCTCTTAGACATAGGCATAACATGGCATGACATGGCACTGAAAGGCTCTTAGACATAGGCATAACATGGCATGACATGGCACTGAAAGGCTCTTAGACATAGGCATGACATGGCATGGCATGAAACTGGACGGCTCGTAGCATGGCTACCATTTGACGGCATGGTATTGCGTGGGATTGTGCACAGATATGGTAGGGCAGGGATGTAGGCTTGCCTAGCTAACTTAGCACCCAGTCCTCACCGAGCCATGTGGGCATGTGTCAGTATCGTATTCCTGGCGAAGGCAGTATCAATGACGATGCAATTCCTTCCGCGACCAAAACCTCCCTCTTTCTGTAGATACCGACAGTTCTATTAAGTTATGTATACGGTATATTAACATATCTACCCTCATGGCGAATGGGGACCCGGCTACATTTCCTACTACATGGCATGGCCGGGGCTGTTGCATGGCACAGCGCTGGGTGCTGCGTTTGGTGTTGCATGACGGTCCACGTTGTGGGGGATGGATGGACCCGCCTTGCGTGGATTGAATCTTGATGCCCATGTCTGTGACCACCAACCCTGACGCCGCTGTCCTCTCTTTGATGATGTCCGAACCCTGAGCCCTGACTCTGCTTTCATCACTTTGGTAAACCCAGGGACCTGAAAGTGACGCTGCTGTCGAGACTTTGGTAAAACTTGAACCCTGAAACTGACGCTGCCGTCATCTCTGTGCTAGACCCTGACGCACTCGTCATCTCGCAACTTTACCCTGGACCCCGACGTTGACGTCACTCCTCCGCGTGCTGGCAGGATGATGTTTGAGGAGCTGTCGAAGGTGGTACCGCTGGAGCAACAGACGCTGTGCCTGCAGTTGAGGGAGGAGACGGAGCCATCTATCAGGCAAGCAGGGATAAGAAAGAAAGAAAGCTTCGCCCTATTAGGGCGTGGAGGTCAAGGAAAGAACGCAGGAGGGATAGGGGTATGTCGAGTGCATCAGGTATGCGGGGGGCACCTGGCAGTGGAGTTAATGCAAGCAGTGCAGTGAATGATACCCAAGATCTGGGTGGGATAGTGTAATCAGTGTGGGTTACTGGGTTGCACTATATCCGGGCGAGAAAGTGTAATCAGTCAGTACAGGTTTCTTAATATCTGGGTGTATTGGTGTAAGTAGAAAATGTTGGTTACACCATATCCGGGTGGGAAAGTGTAATCTTGGTTTGTATGTTACATTCTATCCGGGGGGGGGGGGGATGTGTGATTGGAAGGTGCGGGCTACACTAGATCGGAGGTTGAGGGTGTAATAAGCGGATCTTGCGCCTCAATACCACACTTCCTACCACACTTTTCAGGTACTGCTCGTACCAGATGGAACGCAAGAGCGTCGCGGTGCCCTCTGAGAAGCAGCTTCTGGTAGCTTCCGACAGCAACGGGCAAGCGGGACTGGATGCCATAAAGGTGTGTAGGAGGGAGGGAGGGGCGGTGGGAATTGAAATAAATTAAGGATGAAGATAACGGGTTGTGGGGAAGAGGCCAGCAGGCATGGATGCCATTGTGGTCGGGGGGATCGGGCAGTAGGCAGTGGGAGTTGAAAAAAACAACGACATTTAGTATGTAGGGGCCCAGGCTGCGAGCTGACTCCGTCTCACTCGTCACACTCCTACTCAACAGCACGTTTCATGTTTAAGCGTGGCCGTCACTGCCTGGCTTGGCTCACTAGATACTTGGTAGGACCAATGATGTGCAGTGCTTGATTACAGTATCACAATGACTTCATTGTAAAAAAAAAGGGACTCGATTGTAAAATCATTACAAGGAACTCGATTGTACAAATAATGAGAATAACTCGATACCGGTACTTGAAACAATATGAAAACTCAATTGTAAAAACAATCAAAAGGACTAGGATTGAAAGGGCAATCAAGAGCACTATCGAAAGGACTACGATTGAAAGGGCAATCAAGAGGACTATCAAAAGGACTACGATTGAAAGGGCAATCAAGAGGACTATCAAAAGGACTACGATTGAAAGGGCAATCAAGAGGACTATCAAAAGGACTACGATTGAAAGGGCAATCAAGAGGACTATCAAAAGGACTACGATTGAAAGGGCAATCAAGAGCACTTCACTGGCTCTGTGCGCCATGTTTCACTTAAATCAAAGCTCGTAAGCGCAATTGGCTGTTTCTGGCCCAGGACAATCCCAGGACCCAGGCCGACAGCTGAAGCTCAGCTAGCTGCTGCAAGACAATGATCTTGGAATCATTAACCCCAATTACCTGTGCAATGCTCTTAGGCGCAGCTGGCCGTCCTGGCCCAAAACCCTGGCAGCTGAAGCTCAACCGGCTTGTTTTTGTAGAGGGTTTTCAGAGTTTAGGGTCAAGGGTTTGAACTGGGCATCATAAAGAAACTTATTTGCCTTACCAAGGCTCATGGGTGCTGCTGGCCCCCTGCTGCTGGCTGTCTTGGCCCAAGATCCCGGCCGGCAGCTGAAGCTCCATCAGCTTGCTATTCTAAAACTCAACAAACTTGGTACTATACAAACACGATTGCCTCGCCCATGCTCACAGGCGCAGCTAGCCGTTCTGGCCCATGACCCTGGACGGCAGCTCAAGCTCAAGGAAGGCGCCGCGGCCGCGACAGTGCTGGAGTGGCAGGGCAAACAGTTCCTGGTCAAGTCGGATCGGGCCAGGGCCTGCCTCAACCAGGTAAGGGTTAATGGGCTTAGGGCCAGGGCCTGCCTTAACCAGCTTCGGGTTGATGGGGGTCCTGTGCCGATTACGGCCCTTACGGTGGCTGGATCACGTAGCTGAGTTGCATTCCGTAATTCTGTAATTCCAAGTCAGCTTCTCATACGATCTCTGAATAACGGCGGAATGGCACGGCACTGGTTAATGGGTTGAGGGCCAGGACCCGCCTCAACCAGGTATTGTGATGCAGGTAGGGCTTTTATAAGTTAATGGCCAGGGCCTGCCTTACCCAGGATGCTGGGCCTGTCCCACGCAGGTGGCACTAGGGCCTGTCTGACGCAGGGGGGTGGTTGGGGTCTATTTAGCGCACGCTGGACCACATTTAGGGGTCGGCTGGCCCGGCCGCAGGCTGGGGTGTAGCTGATTGTGGCAGAAGTGTGGAACTTGTACAACAGTACCGAACCGTACAAGAGAACAAATCAGTTGATGTTATCATCTTTCCAAGGCCATTCCCACCCATCTGAAACAGTGTCTGCTCGCCTGGGCATCTGCTGCACACAAGCGCCTTGATTCTGCCCCTCAACCGACTTGTACCTCCCTCCACACCTCCTCCTGCCCGACCCTCACCTTCATATACGCATGTTCACACCCGACCCACACCTCCCTCCACACCTCGTCACACCTGGCCAACACCTGATCTGCATTTTGCACTGGATCGATACCTGATCAGCTCCGGATCTGAATTCCGCACCAGATCCGTACGAAAACTGTGCCTGATCGGAATTCCACACCAGATCAGCACCGGATCCATACCTGATCAGCACCGGATCAGAATTTTGCACCAGATCCGTACCGGATCTGTGCCTGATCTGCACCTGGTCCGTATTCCATACCCCGGGTCAGGTCCTGATCGGCATTCCGCAACAGATTTGCAACTGATCCGCACACCGCACCGAATCTGCATTCCGCACCGGATCGAACCTGATCCGCATTCCACACCGGATCTGCATTCTTAGGCGAATGACTACGCCGCGCAGCTGGCTGCCGCCACGCCGGGCAGCGATGAGGTGCAGGCGATGCACACGCGCATGATCGCCGCGTACAATGAGGCACGGAGTCACATTCGCAACGCCCTCAAGGCTAGCACGGGTGAGCGCCCACTTTATGTGGTTAGGGATTAGGGTCACATTCGCAACGCCCTCAAGGCCAGCACGGGTGAGCGCCCACTTTATGTGGTTAGGGATTAGGGTCACATTCGCAACGCCCTCAAGGCCAGCACGGGTGAGCGCCCACTTTATGTGGTTAGGGATTAGGGTCACATTGGCAACGCCCTCAAGGCCAGCACGGGTGAGCGCGTGCGCGTGTGTAAGGGTTGAGTGTTTCTGCTTGGGGCCGCGGCTCTAAAACCGCGGCGCTGAAGTGGGGTTCCTCAGTGATTCTGGAGCCGCGCAGCTCTGCGTGTCAATGCTGATTGGGGCAAGCGCATATTTCAGACACGACCCTGGCCTGAGGCTGAGGAGTCCTGGCGCATGTGTCAGCCACCTCTCCTGGCCTGTGGCCTTATATCCAAGGAGTCCTGGCGCAGTGTACCCTGTTGCGCTTTCAGGGCTGGCGGCAGGCCTTGGTTTCAGATTATTCTCCTCTTGGCCCCCCCCTCTGTGGCGGTTACCTGCCGGCCCTGGAAAGAAGGTCTGGTGTGAACTTTGAAGTGTAAACAAATGCTGGCGTGGCGTCCACCTGCCCAGCAGGCCTGAATCCGTGCCAGGTTTTAGTGTTTAACCGAAACCTTCGACCCGGAGGTCAGAAAACATGTTTTGGCAATTGTTTACCGTATACGGTATTTGCCTTGCCTTCCCTCATAATTAACGTTGTTCGGGGTTTCGAGGGATCCATGAATATAGTAATGGTCGATTGTCGACACCTGTATCCAGTATATAAGGGTTTCCGTCGACAGTTTGCCCTGAAGGCAGCATCGAAAGAAAACGGTTTTTCCGTCACAGGGAAGGCAAATCAAATGTATGGCATGTCTGCAGATGCTGATGGCGAGCTGCGCTATGAGGAGATGTCTAATATGGGTTGGAACGCACACCCCATGTAGTATTGCTGGATGTCTAATATGGAACGCACATCCCATGTAGTATTGCTGGGACTCGGGTCAATTAAGAAGTGCATCTTGTTCCGCCCCCATGAGAAACCACCTATAAATAAGGACACGTCTTGGTGCAACTACGGGGTGGGATTTTTGCATCCCTTTCCTCTTTACCTTCTTACCCATCTCTTTTTCCCCACCCCCATCACCAACCGCAGCCACTGAGGGCGACCCGTGGTACGAGGCGATGTCTAACATTAGTTGGAGCTCACACCTCTTTTCTCCCACGCACTATTGCTGTACCGCAGCCACTGAGGGCGACCCGCAGTACGAGGCGATGTCTGCGGTGGAGATGGCGATGCAGGGCGTTATCCTCGAGCGCACCATCGAGCGCGGGCTGCAGCTTGTGCGAGAGGCGGAGGAGCGCTTTGCATTAGGGTTGGAGCGGACTGCGCTGGGCAAGAGGGCGAGGGTGAGACCTGGGGGATGGACCCGGGGGGAAAGGGGGGGAGTAAAGAGGATGGCAAGGGGTAGAAAGGGGAAGGAGAGGGGAGGAGGAGGTGGGTGCAGGAGGCAGCCGGGGAGGTCGAGAAGGGAGTGGGACGGAGAAATGGGCGTGGGGGATGCAGGGGGCGAGATACAGAGGGTGGGGACGAGGGTGGGGGAGAGCATTGGGACGAGGAGGAGGGGTCTGAAAGCTGAATGAAAACCTAGATCGGAAGCATGGAGATCTGAGTTTCAACCCTTGGGGTTTGAAAGCTCCTGGGAACACCAGGCATGTGCCATGAAGTGTTTTTTGCGACAGACTTAATCAGCAGACTACCCTAGCTCATGATTGACACGATGCCCGTGCAGAGGTTGAAGCGTAACCTGAAACATGAAAGGTCCAACCTCCACAATAAAAGAAACGTAAGCCGAAACCCATGCCCTAAACTTTTAACTCTCACCCTCCATGTAATTTTGCTAGAAGGAGAAAGACGAGCATGCCCGTGCAGAGGTTGACGTGCAGCCTGGAACATAAAATAACCAGCCTCCTGAAACATATACCCGTGCCCTGAACCCTAACCTGAGCTCGTGCCCTGAACCTTAACCTAATCCTGTGCACAACCTTACCCCGTGCCCAAAACCTTGAACCTTAACCCCCTGCCCGAACCTAAACCCTTGCCCTGAACCCTAAGCCCCAACCCTCCACCTGATTTTCCTTGAAGGAGAAAGACAAGTATGCCCGTGCAGAGGATGACGTGTAGCCTGGAACCTACAATTTTCATCCTCCTCAAAAAATTCAACCTGAAACTGTGCCCTAGACCCTTACCTGAATCCGCGCCCTAAACCCTAACCTAAACCCCATACACAACCTAATCCCCGTGTCTAAATTCTTTAACCCTAACACTGTGTCCTGAACCCTAAGCCCTAACCCTTCGCCTGATTCTGCTTGCAGGAGAAAGACAAGTATGCCCGTGCAGAAGATGTGGTGAGGTTGCTCGAGGTTGCGGCACGCAGCGTTCGCGAGCTAGGTGAGATGGGCGCTCGCCTGGGCGGGCGGCCGGGCGAGGCGCTCCACGACCGATGCTCCGCGACGGCGGCACAGCTGGGAGCAAGGAGGTGCTACTACCTGGCACAGGTGGGTGCAGGGCGCAGGGAGGAGGGTGTAGGGAGTGCGCCTGGGCGGGTGCCTGGGCGAGGCGCTCTGCAACACTGGCAGGGCTGAGTGGGAGGAGGTGCTACTACCTGGCACAGGTGGGTGCAGGGCGCAGGGAGGAGGGTGTGGGGAGTGTGCCTGGGCGGGTGCCCGGGTGTGGCGCTCCAGGACAAGCCTCTGCAGGCTGCCTATACCGATGAGCTGTTCAGTAAGCTTGCACATCGGAAGGGTAACTCTGAGCATCTGGCACCCCCTTCCCTGGCACCCCCTCCTTAGGCCCACCTGGCCAACGGCAAGGCTTTGGAGGCCTACGCGCTCTTTGACCGTGCGGCGCAGCGCGTACAGGAGGCGACGCAGCGGCTGGGCGAGTTGCCCGGCCCGGCAGACGCACGTGCGTTGGAAGAGCTCAAGAGCACGGTGGCGCAGGCGGCCGCGTACAAGTAGGCAGAGGGCATGGTTCAGGGCCCAACTATGGTTGGCCTTAAACTAGCGGTGTTTGTTTTTCTTGGCTCAGCTTCATGTCAGCTACATCCTAGCCTCTGGACCGAGGCCCCAGATGTGTACAGCCATGCTGCCTGGGGTATCAGTCATAGGCCAGTCATGGTTTGGTCCCAATCGGGCCCTCGGCGGCCGCCGGGCGGCCAGCCCAAAGTAGACTCATAGCCACAAAAAGAAACACGGTAAACGAGACGACAAGGGCAGCGGGATACAGGTACGCTGTGTGGGGGGGGGGGGGGGGGGGGGGGGGGAAATGCGTTCCCCAGGTGTCAATGGGCCCTCAAATATGTAGATAATGTGCATGCGGTGCTTGCTTCCAAGGTTGACAAAGCGTTCTCTGACATGTGTGTAGGCCGGTAGGGTAGAGTGTGTGAATGTATAGCGTATGTGTACAGTTTGTCCTGACTGCCCAGGTGCTAGCCCCCACTGACCTGTTGGGGAGTGTGTGCATGTGTCCTGGATCCTGACTGCCCAGGTGCTAGCCCCCACTGACCTGTTGGGGAGTGTGTGCATGTGTCCTGGATCCTGACTGCCCAGGTGCTAGCCCCCTCTGACCTGTTGGGGAGTGTGTGCATGTGTCCTGGATCCTGACTGCCCAGGTGCTAGCCCCCACTGACCTGTTGGGGAGTGTGTGCATGTGTCCTGGATCCTGACTGCCCAGGTGCTAGCCCCCGCTGACCTGTTGGGGAGTGTGTGCATGTGTCCTGGATCCTGACTGCCCAGGTGCTAGCCCCCACTGACCTGTTGGGGAGTGTGTGCATGTGTCCTGGATCCTGACTGCCCAGGTGCTAGCCCCCACTGACCTGTTGGGGAGTGTGTGCATGTGTCCTGGATCCTGACTGCCCAGGTGCTAGCCCCCACTGACCTGTTGGGGAGTGTGTGCATGTGTCCTGGATCCTGACTGCCCAGGTGCTAGCCCCCACTGACCTGTTGGGGAGTGTGTGCATGTGTCCTGGATCCTGACTGCCCAGGTGCTAGCCCCCACTGACCTGTTGGGGAGTGTGTGCATGTGTCCTGGATCCAGCCTGCCCAGGTACTAGCCCCCACTGACCTGTTGGGGAGTGTGTGCGTGTGTCCTGGATCCTGACTGCCCAGGTGCTAGCCCCCACTGACCTGTTGGGGAGTGTGTGCATGTGTCCTGGATCCTGACTGCCCAGGTGCTAGCCCCCGCTGACCTGTAGGGGAGTGTGTGCATGTGTCCTGGATCCTGACTGCCCAGGTGCTAGCCCCCACTGACCTGTTGGGGAGTGTGTGCATGTGTCATGGATCCTGACTGCCCAGGTGCTAGCCCCCTCTGACCTGCTGGGGAGTGTGTGCATGTGTCATGGATCCTGACTGCCCAGGTGCTAGCCCCCTCTGACCTGTTGGGGAGTGTGTGCATGTGTCCTGGATCCTGACTGCCCAGGTGCTAGCCCCCACTGACCTGTTGGGGAGTGTGTTCATGTGTCCTGGATCCTGACTGCCCAGGTGCTAGCCCCCACTGACCTGTTGGGGAGTGTGTGCATGTGTCCTGGATCCTGACTGCCCAGGTGCTAGCCCCCTCTGACCTGTAGGGGAGTGTGTGCATGTGTCCTGGATCCTGACTGCCCAGGTGCTAGCCCCCACTGACCTGTTGGGGAGTGTGTGCATGTGTCCTGGATCCTGACTGCCCAGGTGCTAGCCCCCTCTGACCTGTTGGGGAGTGTGTGCATGTGTCCTGAATCCTGACTGCCCAGGTGCTAGCCCCCTGTGCTGCTGCTGCTGCCCCTGCTGCTGCGGTACCTTAAAAATCGTGGCGCAGGTCAAGCTTTGCCCCCTTCCCACAGAGACCCTGTTGCCCTCTTTTGACCTGGTGAAACCTGGTGCCAGTAACCCTTAACCTCAACAATCATCTCGGCAATTAGAGTCCCCGCGCCCTTTCTGCTGCTGCTGCTCCCCTTGAACTGCTGCCCTTCTGATGCTCCCCCGCTGCTGCTGCTGTGCTTCAGGGCGGTGGCGCAGGTTGAGCTGTACTCCAAGGGCTTGCGCCAGCAAGAGGCTGTCCAGCAGGGCATGGGCGGGATCTCCTTGTCCGAACCGCAGCCGCAGCAGGCCGGCTATCTGCTCAGTAACTTGGACAAGTGGGAGTCGTTCACGGGGCAGCCGGGTGTCAAGGCGCCTCGGATCTACCGCGCGCCTTTCGAGATGCAGGTAAGAGAGGAGAGAAAAAGACGGGGGGGAGGGGAGAGAAAGAGACGGGGGGGGGAGGGGAGAGAAAGAGACGGGGGGGGAGGGGAGAGAAAGAGACGGGGGGGGAGGGGAGAGGAAGAGACAGGGGGGAGGGGAGAGGAAGAGACGGGGGGGGAGGGGAGAGAAAGAGACGGGGGGGAGGGGAGAGAAAGAGACGGGGGGGAGGGGAGAGGAAGAGACGGGGGGGAGGGGAGAGGAAGAGACGGGGGGGAGGGGAGAGAAAGAGACGGGGGGGAGGGGAGAGAAAGAGACGGGGGGGAGGGGAGAGAAAGAGACGGGGGCGAGGGGAGACAAGGAGACAGGGGAGAGAAGGAGTCGGGGCGAGGTGAGAGAAACAGGCGGGGGAGAGGGGAGAGAACGAGACGGGGCGAGGGGAGAGAGCTGGGAAGGGGCCAAGGGAGAGAGCTGGGAGGGGGCGGTATCTGGGGGAAAAGGAGGGAGAGTAGGGTGCCAAGGCGCCACCGATCTTCTGCTCGCCTTTCAAGATGCAGGTGAGAGGGAGAGAGAGAGTACTGCCCCTGGTAGATGATTCATGAGCTGGGCAAGGCCCGGTTGTGGGTTGATGGAAAGCCTGTCTGTCTCAACTTGCAAACTAAGCTGCGGTTATTCACACTCTATGGCGTGCATGATCCCGGGGAGGCCACATGTTTGCAGTCTTTGTATGTTTCTGTTGTCCATCTCCTTGCTGATGTGCTTGCTCCCCCCCCTCCCCCCCCAGACACACCCCTTTTGTTTTTGCAGCCCCACCCCTTGCTGATGTGCTTGCTCCCCCCCCTCCCCCCCCAGACACACCCCTTTTGTTTTTGCAGCCCCACTCCTTGCTGATGTGCTTGCTCCCCCCCCTCCCCCCCCAGACACACCCCTTTTGTTTTTGCAGCCCCACTCCTTGCTGATGTGCTTGCTCCCCCCCCCTCCCCCCCCAGACACACCCCTTTTGTTTTTGCAGCCCCACTCCTTGCTGATGTGCTTGCTCCCCCCCCTCCCCCCCCAGACACACCCCTTTTGTTTTTGCAGCCCCACTCCTTGCTGATGTGCTTGCTCCCCCCCACCACACACACCACACACACACACCTCTTGTGTTCACAGTCCCTCCCTTTGCTGATGTGCTTATACCTCCCCCACACAACTCCTCTTGACCTCTTGTGCCTTCAGCCCATCCCCGTTGCAATCCATCCCTGTTCTGATGTGCTTGCCCCTCCCTGCCCCACACCTCCTCGTGTGCCTGCAGTCCAACCTCAGTGCAGTCCATCGAATTTGCAGCCCATCATCTTGCTGATGTGCTTGCCTCTCCCCCCACCACACCACCTACTGTGATATCTTGTGCCTGCAGTCCATTCCCGTTGGCCCCATCATGTTGGACACCGCCTCCAATTGCATCGAGTACCCCTCGCTGAAGCACCGCGTCAAGAAGCCGGAGAAGAAGACCATGCTGTCCTCCGTGTTCGGCTGGGGCGCGAAAAAGTGAAGTCCTGCGCCATCGACGCATTGCTGGCTGTCTTGCAGTCCATCTGGGGGGCTGAAATCAGCTAGAGTCAAAAGTGTGGGATATTATTTGGCAGCCTACAGGCTGTGACCTGGCAGCACACGAGGTGTGACTTGGCAGCGCAGTGGCTGTGACCTCGCAGCACCCAAGGTGTGACCTGGCAGCGCAGTGGCTGTGACCTCGCAGCACACGAGGTGTGACCTAGGAGCGCAGTGGCTGTGACCTCGCAGCACACGAGGTGTGACCTAGGAGCGCAGTGGCTGTGACCTGGCAGAGGGCGTCCGGAGGGGTCCTGGCCCAGCCTGGACCTGGGCTGGCTGAAAATCGGTCCCAGGCCTCTTTGAGGAAGTCCGGACGGGTCCTGGCCTAGACTGGACCTGGGCTGGCTGAAAATTAGTCCCAGGCCTCTTTGAGGAAGTCCGGATGGGTCCTGTCCTAGACTGGACCTGGGCTGGCTGAAAATCGGTCCCATGCCTCCTTGAGGAAGTCCGGATGGGTCCTGGACTGGACTGGACCTGGGCTGGCTGAAAATCGGTCCCATGCCTCCTTGAGGAAGTCTGGACGGGGTCCTGGCCTAGACTGGACCTGGGCTGGCTGAAAATCGGTTCCATGCCTCCTTGAGGAAGTCCGGACGGGTCCTGGCCTAGACTTGACCTGGACTGGCTGAAAATGAGCCCCACACGCAGTGATGCCAATCATTGTATGATATGGTATGCAATGATGCATTTGTTCCGACCAAAGAGGAGTGAGGGCAATGGAGCCGCACGGACATGGGCTGGGCAGTCTGGGAAGCTGGGCTAGGCTGGACTGGATTCAAATTTTCGTGTGGTTTATGCTTGACCAGAGCAGACGCGACTTGACAACGGGTTCAAGCTGGGGCTCTGGTATTTGAAGGTTTATTAGCGGTTTATTAGGGTGCAGGCACAGAACAGGCAGTAGCCCCTCGCTCGGTTATCCATGTTGAGTTGATGGGTGCGAATGCTGGCAAGCTGAAATAGTGATGTAGGCCAAGCTGGCTGGCCAATCGTATTCAATGACGTTACACCTCTGGGCCCTGCTCAAATATGGCTTGGCCGCGTGGGCGCCTAACTAAAGAGGTGGGAGGAAAGTTGGAAAGAAACACAGAAGGGGGCAGGGGGCAGCAATGTTATTGAAGCTGAAGCTCAATGATTGGCTGGCCAGTATTGGTGTAGCTAAAGCAGGCTGCACCAGCATTTTTATATGTCGATGCCGGGTTGATGCTGCTGGTTCCCGATTTCAGTGTCTCATGGAATATTAAGAGAGATTGCATGACCGATGAGACACCACCGCAGGGACGATAGGTGATAGCATTAACCGGCCAGTGGCATCAGCAGCAGGGCTTGCTCGGCAATTCTTTTGAAATTTGCCACACAATCATGGGTTAGCATGGCGTTCAGCAGGGCCCAGCGGGAATGCACCGTCACAACTTTGCCACCGTCTGGGCTGGAACAGCTCCTTACAGATTTGAAGAGAGAAGGCCAAACAACATACGACAGGACACCAGAATGGCGGTACTGTTAGGGGAGTCGTCATTCACTACTATGTGTATTTGAAATGTCTTGCGATCTGTGCTGATGCTGGACAGCAGCAAGCTCCATCGCCTCCCCCTTTGGTGCCCAGACAGGGGGCCCACCGCCTAAGTGCCTCCCCCCACCTCTCCCCCACACACCTCAACTCCGCCTCGACTTTCACGTGTGTTCATACTTTCCCACCTAATGATTTAAATTGAAACCAACATTTGAAATGTTCATCATTGCCCCATTCCATCCAATCGTGGTCCTGATCCACAAGTCGCCTACATAGAACATCTTCATGTTAATGACATAACAACTCTGGGCCCTGCGGCCGGGCTTTTTCGGCATGGTTTAGAAGTGGTACGTCATTGACCTCTGGGTCCTGCTGAACACCTTCAGTTAAGCACCTGTGTTGAAGCAGTCAGCTGCCATCAAGCTCACATAATTGGGCAGCCCTCCTTTATCTCAAGGACTGTCATGTGTTCAAAACAGTCAATGAGGCAATGACGTTACACCTCTGGGCCCTGATCACAAATGTGTTCGTAACAGTGCATACCTCTGGACTGGCAGAGGAGGAGGGCATGGCTGCACCATGGTCCATGCTGTGCATGGTAGCTGGAATCGAGCTTGGTCATTCCCTACCAGCCCCACGCGGCCGAGCGTTCAGCAGGGCCCAGCGGGCATGCACTGTTCTTAACCCGCTGGGTCCTGCTGCACAATCGTTATGTGTGCATGCTCTATCCATTCAGATGGGGCTCCAGTAAAATATCCGAACAAAATCCAGTTGCCATGTGTGTGGTCCTTTATCACAGCCTGCCATTCCTGACACCAAGGATACCTCCTGGTCAAAGAAGGTATGACATACCGAGTAGCCTTCAAAATTTGAAAAATATATGACGTATAAATTATATCCGAGAGATCCGATCTGACAGCCTTCAGAGATCCGATCATTCCGATCCAAGAGATCCGATCCGACATCTTTCAGGGGTCCAATAGATCTGACTGAGATCCAACACACATCCCGGATCTACCTGTTCCGACATCCGTCAGGGATCCGGCACAGATCCGAAAGAGATCCGATCCCAGACTTCGTTCTGCAGTACGAGTGTACAACTGCCCTAGTCCAGACCAACCCGGCCGTCAAAGCCGTCCAGAAAGCCACTCCACTTGTCATCTCCTAAGCAGCAAAATCAGCATCAAAAGCAGCAACATCAAGGTGTGTGTTGGCAGCAACATCAGCAACATCAGCAGCTGCATCAGCAACAGCAATGTATGTCTTGACAGCAGCAACAACAACGTGTGCATTGGTAGCAGCAACAGCAGCAGCAGCAGCAACATCGTGCGAATTACTGAATCGGCAGCATCAGCATCAGCAACGTGTGAATTTGCGGCAGCAACAAGAGCAGCGATTGTATATGCAGCAACAGCAGCAAAGCATATTGACGTGTCCAAGGATGTCCGACAACGACTTATACATCCCTCTGCATCCCGATTCCCACCTGACAACGGCGCCAGCTCAGCCGCGAACCGAGCCCAGGGAGGCAGGCCCTGCCCGCTCGCCCGCACTCGTCCATCCAGCCGCAGCCCCACAAACAATCCGTTGTCCGTCGTAGCCTGGTCAGCAGAAAGAAGGACGAGATGGTCGGACATGGATCACAGTCAACGGAACGATTTATTAAGGTGCCTCAGCAACCACCGGCAGGGCTGGATGCAGCAAGCCCTTTTGCTGGGTCCCGGATAGGTCCTTGTCGGCTCCTTAGTGGCCGTGCAGTCGCCCCCCAAAAGTGGTCTGGTGCACACTTGAACAACGCTAATGGCTGGCAGGCTTTCCAGCCACGCCCTCCTGACAAGGTTTCTAAAACACATGAGCAACTCCGAGAGTACCTCAACTCAAGAATTTTCCTCAACAAGGAAACACAAAGAGATAGGTAGCAAAGGAATGGACACGTAAGTACCGTAATATTTGTCTCATTTCGTTTTCCTTATAATTCATTGGAGCTTAAATGTCGCTTTAATTAAAAACAGAACCATTGGTTTAAAAAAAAAAAACATCTGCCCTTGGCCCCGTCCCCCCAACACAACTTTCCCCGAACCCTCAAAATACCAATCTGGCCGAAACGAAAGGCTCGGTATGTCCATGCATCAGGGCCGTAATTCAGTTCTCCTCTGCATGTCTGCCTTCTGCCAGTAGGGTCAAGGGTTTGGGCCTTCTGCCAGTAGGGTTCAGAGTTGAGGGTTTAGGGTTAAGGAATTCTGCCAGTAGGGTTCAGGGTTCAGGGTTCAGGGTTTAGGCCTCCTGCTGGGCATGACGCCTGGCCCTTTTGACAGGCAGCAACGCACAAATTTCTCGTCGAGTTTACCACTCCTGGCAAGAGTTGCCGATCCTGGCATGTACCAATGATGTTGACCAGTCCCGTGGATTTTGGTGGCATGCCCTCGGGTATGCCTTCGTTATTTCTTTTGATGCTGCCCTCAGGGTACGAATCGCCCCAAGCTCTTGATTTCCAGCACACTTCGTTTTTCACAGGAGATTGCGCATCCCTCTCTCCGCACCTTGCTCGTGAGGGCCAGTTGGGATTCAAACCACTTGCGCCAATCCTCTTGCCTCAGCGGCGTTGCGCGCCACCGCAGGTCCACTTCCTCCAGTTCAGGCAGCTCCTCGCCCTCCTCGCCTGCAAGAATTTAGGGGTCAGGTTTAGAGCTCATAATTCAGAGTTTAGGGTCCAGGAATCAGGCAGTTCCTCACCCTCCTCACCTTCAGGATTGAAGGTTCGTAGTTCGGGGTTAAGGCTTCTTGGCTAAGTTAAGTGTCTAGGGTTCGGAGTTGAGGGTTAAGGGTTCAGACAGCACCTCAGCCTGATCCCAGCTGATGCCTCAGGGGTGCGCAGCTAGCGGGCTTTAAGGAGGGTGTGTAAAGCAACGAGGTCAAGAAGTGCTCAGCGGTGGGTCTTAGCGGCATGCCGTGGGTGTCAGTAAAAAAAGGAACGAGCTCAGGCCGAGTGGGGATCAAGCGCTAGGCATGTTAGCCCACCTAGTGCTCCGGACGAACAGGGGGCTCCCTAAATCCATGCCTCAGGGAATATTGATGCTATGCCTCTGAATGTCCCCCTCCCTCCAACGGAGGGCTAACAAGGCATAGGGTGCCTTGGCTTAGCCCTGTGACCAGAAAGATCGTTTCATATCAGAGAGCCCTCAGTATCCTGATCCGCTAAGGGATGGACAGAGTCTAGGGTGAGAAGACCTAAATCCTGATCCGCTTAGGGTCTAGGGTGAGAAGATCTAAATCCTGATCCACTCAGGGTCTAGGGTGAGAAGATCTAAATCCTGATCCGCTCAGGGTCTAGGGTGAGAAGATCTAGATCCTGATCCGCTTGGGGATGGACAGATTCGGATTTAGGGTAAAGAGAGCTAAGCAGATCCGACCATTGCTACATTCATCACACACCAGGCCACCTTTTGGGGTCTGCCGAGCGGCCAGTCTCTGGAGCAAACCAAGGGGGTGGCCAGGCAGCCACTACTGGGACAAACCGGATGGTAACGGCGCGGACGCGGTCTAGGCCCATGCCGCGCTGTTTCCTTAACCCTCACGCCCCTGCAGGGCGTAGTATTCTTTCTTTCTGGGGCAAACCGGGGGGACAGCCGGGCAGCAGCCTCAGGGCCAAACCAGGGGGCTCGGCCAAGCAGCTACCACTAGGCTAAACAGGGGGGACAGCCGGGCGGCCACCACTGGGCCAAACCAAGGGGGTCGGCCAAGCAGTTACCACTAGGCTGAACGGGGGGGACAGCCGGGCAGCAGCCTCAGGGCCAAACCAGGGGGGTTGGCCAAGCAGCTACCACTAGGCTAAACGGGGGGGACAGCCGGGCAGCAGCCTCTGGGCCTACCAGGACCAATCCGCAAGCAGCCGGAGGTCCAAGCAAGCGGACATGCTGCAACAGGAGTCCAGGACCCCTCAGCCACAAGTTGTGATGAAGCTGTTTTGTAGCTGAATTATAGCTGAGTGCACAAACAACACAACTGCTTACACCCAGCTAGGAAGATATGGGGCAGACCGAACCTCTGCGGAACGTCTGCGGAACTTGACCCCAGATCAGTGGTTATTTTAGGGTGCTTAAGCTACAATTCAGCTACCCCATCGCCAGTGACCAAGGTGGCTAGGAGTGTCTATTGTAAGGTGCTTCAGCTACAATTCAGCTACCCCATCGCCAGCGACCAGGGTGTGGCTTGGAGTGTCTATTTTAGGGTGTTCAGCTACAGATCAGCTACGCCATCGCCAGTGACCAGGGTATGGCTTGGAGTGTCTATTTTAGGGTGTTCAGCTACAGTTCAGCTACACTAGCGCCAGTGACCAGGGTGTCTTGGAGAGTCTATCGTGGGGTGTTCAGCTACAATTCAGCTACTCCATCGCCAGAGACCAGGGTGGCTTGGAGTGTCTAATTTAAAGTGTTCAGCTACAAATCAGCTACGCCATCGCCAGGGATCAGGGTGTGGCTGAAAGTGTCTAAGTAGGGTGTTCAGCTACAAATCAGCTACACCAATGCCTATGACCAGGGTGGCTTCGAGTGTCTATGTAGGGTGTTCAGCTACAAATCAGCTACACCATCGCCTCTGACCAGGGATATACCTGGTGTGCACCATGCCCTACTGCTTGGGCGGTCACCCATAGGCCAGTCAAGGTATGCCCCCCCTCCCTTGCCCCCGTAACGGTTGCACAGCCACACGCCAAACGTGGTCACAGACAAAATGAAACCCTAAAACCTGACCGCTGTATAAAAAAACAGCCCCCATGCGCTCTAAGGATGCACACCTTGAATCAGATTGAGGATTAAGCCCGTAAGGACTCTGAACCCTGTAACCCAGAAACTGAACCTAAAACGACATGAAAAGATAATAAGTCAAATCATTTACTTTTAGTAGGCCTAGGCCCGGGGGAACCCAAGCAGGCCCAATAAAATACCGCAATTGCAGTGGGGCCCGTGGCAGCTGGAATCACAGAATTCAAGTCTCGTAACTGAATACAAGTATTTAAAGTCTCGTGAGAAACGCAAAATCCAGTTGTCGTACCTAAAAATTTGACCCCCCCAATACCACATGCACAGGCCGATCGCATCCGGGGATCGCATCCGCACGGCACGACGGCCCCGATCTGCGGGTCTCCGACCCTACGGTAACGGCGCGGCCGCAGCCTTGGCCCACGCCGCACTGTTTACGTAACCCTCACGCTCCTGCGTGGCGTAGTTTTAATTATTTTTTGTAATTTCTTTATTTCTATGCAACCCTAGACCCTGCTGGTATCGCAAACTAGGGTGTCAGCTATCGACCAGCTACATCATCAGCTACCGGTCAGCAACATATCTTCACACAACGGTCACCTGTACCTTCAGCTAACGGTCAGCTACATGTTCAACTACCTCCAGCTACATTTTCAGCTACCGGCCAGCTGCATTTTCAACTACCTGAAGCTACATATTCAGATACCAGTCAGCTACATCTTCAACGACCGGTTAGCTACATCTTCAGCTACATTTTCATCCAACGGCCACCTACATTTCAGCTCACGCGCAGATACGTTCAGCTACAATTTCAGCTGCATCTTCAGCTACAAAGTCAGCTACATCTCCAGCTACCGGCCAGTTACATCTTAAGCTGCCGGTCAGGCGGTCAGCTACTTCTTCAGCTGTCCACCAGCTACAGCTTCAGCTACACCTAGCTAAACCTCGAAACACACCGTAGATTGGTAGCGTCACCACAAATACACCGCGGCGCACAAGCTCCTCGCGAAACGGCACCGCAGCATCCAGCGCCGCCTTGACCTGCCCAAGGTGAGGCAAACCACGAAAGGCAAACCACAAAAGTAAGCAGCATGGGGAAGGGGATGAATGTGTCAGCGCGGCGGCTGGCGACGTGGGCATGGTGCTCCACCTGTCAACAGGCTGTGCCACATTCTGGCTTGCACAAGACCTGAGGGTTTAGAACAGGCACAGGCTTAAGGTTTACACTGACATAGACACAAAAAACAAGGTTCAGCACACAAAATTAAGCAACGTGAGCAAGTTGCTCCACTCGTCAGCGCCGCCTTCACCTGCACCTGACAGGAGTGTAAGGAAGGTGCCGAGTTTTAACGCGTGGTGCCGTGGTTTTCTGAACGTGTGCTCGGCAGTGTGTTTCCTTGGAAGGATAACTGCAAATCCGATTTGCTTCCCCCCTCGGGTCCATATGGATCATGGGAGGATATATGCACAGGACAGGGTCGGATCCTTGCGCCGTACAGCAACGCGATGCCTCTTGGCGTAGCGGCTTTACAAATCGTTTGGTTCACAGCTGCCCAGAGGGCCAAATCTAGATCCAAACTTGCGATTTCCGGCTGAAAAGTGGCATCAAGAACTGACCACCACATGGTGGGGTGTTCAAAACAATCATGTGAGCGCCCCGAAATGAAATGGAACTTTTGGATAACACTCATATTCGTCAAATGCATGATGGTGTACGGTATCCCCAAGGCCAATGGCACCCCCACCCTACACACATGTTCATACATGTTCACACTTCACACCTGTGCCTTTGAACCTGCCACGATGACCACACGCGAGGCCCCCCTCAAAGCCCCCATGGCCAGCTTCTTCCCATTGGCCAGCTTGAGGCCGAGGTTACCCAGCTTCTGCTCGCGCAACAGGCGCGCCATCTGCTTGTCCCTTGCCTGTGGGGACAGTGTGAGAAAAGTGTGGGGGGGATGTGAGAGGGGCTTAGACCACTTCTACTCGCGCAGCAGGCGCGCCATCTGCTTATTCGTTGCCTGTGGGAACAGTGTGGGGAAAGTGTGGATACGTGTGGACAGTGTGGAGGCCGTGTAAGAGGGACGTGGACCACTTCTGCCCAGCAACAGGTGCGCCATCTGCTTGTCCCGTGCCTGGGGGGACAGTGCGAGAAAAGTGAGAGGGGAAGTGTGAGAGGGGTGTGGACAGCGCAGGGGGAGTGTGAGAGGGCTTGACCCACTTCTACTCGCGCGACAGGCGCGCCATCTGCTTGTCCCTTGCCTGTGGGGACAGTGTGAGAAAAGTGAGAGGGGAAGTGTGAGAGGGGTGTGGACAGCACAGGGGGAGTGTGAGAAGGGCTTGACCCACTTCTGCTCGCGCGGCAGGCGCGCCACCTGCTTGTTCGTTGCCTGGGGGAACAGTGTGGGGAAAGTGTGGGAAAGTGTGACCATTGTGGGGGGCAGTGTGGGAGGTGTGTCCCTGTGTGGACCAGCTTCTGCTCGACTACAAGCCTACAACCTCGCCATCTGATATTCCTCTGCCTGCTCAAGGTATGGAAGTGTGGGGGCAGTGTGAGGGGGTTTATGAACTGGCATCTGCTTGCGCGGGTGCCGTGCCATCTGCTAATTCCATGCCCGCTGAAGGAGTGGAAGTGTGGGGACAGTGTGGACATGGTGTGGGCAGGATGAGGATTATGTTGACAGTGGTCAAAGATTCAGACAGGCCCTCCTGATTAGCGCATGTCTTTCTTAGCAAGGCATATCCGCTTGACCTGGGCATGCCCTCCTGGTCAAGGCATGCCCTCCTGGTCAAGGCATGCCCTCCTGGTCAAGACATGCCCTCCTGGTCAAGACATGCCCTCCTGGTCAAGACATGCCCTCCTGGTCAAGACATGCCCTCCTGGTCAAGGCATGCCCTCCTGGTCAAGACATGCCCTCCTGGTCAAGGCATGCCCTCCTGGTCAAGGCATGCCCTCCTGGTCAAGACATGCCCTCCTGGTCAAGGCATGCCCTCCTGGTCAAGGCATGCCCTCCTGGTCAAGGCATGCCCTCCTGGTCAAGACATGCCCTCCTGGTCAAGGCATGCCCTCCTGGTCAAGGCATGCCCTCCTGGTCAAGGCATGCTCTCCTGGTCAAGGCATGCCCTCCTGGTCAAGACATGCCCTCCTGGTCAAGACATGCCCTCCTGGTCAAGGCATGCTCTCCTGGTCAAGGCATGCCCTCCTGGTCAAGACATGCCCTCCTGGTCAAGGCATGCTCTCCTGGTCAAGGCATGCCCTCCTGGTCAAGACATGCCCTCCTGGTCAAGGCATGCTCTCCTGGTCAAGGCATGCCCTCCTGGTCAAGGCATGCTCTCCTGGTCAAGGCATGCTCTCCTGGTCAAGGCATGCCCTCCTGGTCAAGGCATGCCCTCCTGGTCAAGACATGCCCTCCTGGTCAAGACATGCCCTCCTGGTCAAGGCATGCCCTCCTGGTCAAGACATGCCCTCCTGGTCAAGGCATGCCCTCCTGGTCAAGGCATGCTCTCCTGGTCAAGACATGCCCTCCTGGTCAAGACATGCCCTCCTGGTCAAGGCATGCTCTCCTGGTCAAGGCATGCCCTCCTGGTCAAGGCATGCCCTCCTGGTCAAGGCATGCCCTCCTGGTCAAGGCATGCTCTCCTGGTCAAGACATGCCCTCCTGGTCAAGGCATGCCCTCCTGGTCAAGGCATGCTCTCCTGGTCAAGGCATGCCCTCCTGGTCAAGACATGCCCTCCTGGTCAAGACATGCCCTCCTGGTCAAGGCATGCTCTCCTGGTCAAGACATGCTCTCCTGGTCAAGGCATGCCCTCCTGGTCAAGGCATGCCCTCCTGGTCAAGGCATGCTCTCCTGGTCAAGGCATGCCCTCCTGGTCAAGACATGCCCTCCTGGTCAAGGCATGCCCTCCTGGTCAAGACATGCCCTCCTGGTCAAGGCATGCCCTCCTGGTCAAGACATGCCCTCCTGGTCAAGACATGCCCTCCTGGTCAAGACATGCCCTCCTGGTCAAGGCATGCCCTCCTGGTCAAGACATGCCCTCCTGGTCAAGGCATGCTCTCCTGGTCAAGACATGCCCTCCTGGTCAAGACATGCCCTCCTGGTCAAGACATGCCCTCCTGGTCAAGGCATGCCCTCCAGACTAATATCTAGTCCCAACTGAGCCAATCAGTCCCTCTCCTCACATGGAACCGCACCCAGCTCAAGGGAGAGGTCAGGATGGGGAGCAATGGGACATGAAGCACCCCCCCATCAGCACAGCATGCCCTTCTAAGCAGTGCCGAAAGACAGGTCATGCTGAGTCAGCATGGCATTCCCCACTCAGCAAAGCATGCCTTCCAATCACGCAGGATTGAGAAAGGTCTTTACATGTTTACAGGGTATTGTGGTTCACTCAGTAATCCTGATTCTCTGGAGGGGGTCTGGTGTATGAGATTGTGTGGTTCACACATGAACCCTGCTTACCTTGAGATCTTCTTTAAGGAAGAGGCCCAGGACCAGGATGACCCCGACGTCCACGCCGACGTTGGTGAGCACGTCGTTCAACGGCATGGCCCTGAGGAGCAGCATGCCCAGGGTTTCGGAGCCTGTCGGTGTCACCCCGGTTACTGGGACAACTTGATTGATTTCCATGCCATTTTGTTTGCACCGTATTTAGAGTTAAGATGGCTCAAATAAATAAGCCTCAGGTCTGTCAAATATGCCTCAGGTCTCTCAAATAAGCCTCAGGTCTGTCAAATAAGCCTCAGGTCTCTCAAATAAACCTTAGGTCTGTCAAATATGCCTCAGGTCTGTCAAATAAACCTCAGGTCTGTCAAATAAACCTCAGGTCTGTCAAATATGCCTCAGGTCTGTCAAATAAACCTCAGGTCTGTCAAATAAGCCTTAGGTCTGTTCTGTGTGTATTGGCATGGCCCGAAGAACATGCATGCAGGCGCTTTCGAGCCTGTCCGCGTCGCAGGGATAACTTGTTTGTTTTGTGTGGACGTTGTAGTGCTTGGTATACAGAGGAGGGATGGCTCAAACCTTGTTGTACATCCTTTCGGCGTGTTACGACACGGCCCAGAGATATCAGGCATGCGGGGGGGGGTGGACCCCGTCGGCATCACACGGGTCACAGGGGCAAATTTTGTTTCAGGGTTATAATTATAGCTTTTTATTAGGGTTCCTATTGACTGTTTTAGGGTTTTTCTTGGGGTTTTGTTTAAGCTGCGTTAGGGTTAAGCTGCGTTAGGGTTTTGCTAGGGTTTTATTACGGGTCCTATTTGTTATGTAGGGTTTTTATTAGGGTTTCGTTAATGTTCCGTCAGGCTTTTGTTAGGGTTTCATTAGGGTTTCAATTTATTGTGTAGGGTTTTTATTAGGGTTTATTAAGGTCTTGATAGAGTTCCGTTAAGGTTTAATTATGGTTTATATTTATTGTTTCAGGGTTTTTATCAGCGCTTCATGTTCAGTGGTTGAAGGTCGAACCTGCTTGTCCGCTCGGTGCGCAAAGACAAACACATACACTTTCACGCCCCTGCCAGTGTGCCTGTCAGTTGCCACAGAATGACCAAAACCAATTAACAACATAGGCCTCTTGCCCCTGCCAACGCAACATACACTCAACTTACCTTTGTGCCAGTGCGCCTGTCAGTTGTGGCAGACCAACCAGCATCCCAAAACAACATTCCCCTCATGCCCCTGCCATTGCATCATACACGCGCAGTGTCACTTTTCTGCCCCTGTGGGCGTGCCTGTCAGTGGTGGCAGACCAACCAGCACCAAATAGCGATACTCCCCTCATGGTACCCTTAACAATTCAACACACAAACACACAACGTACTCCTCCCAACGCGCCTGTTGGTTGCGGCAGACCAAACAGCACCTAAGAACAATGTTCCCCTCATTCATAATGGGTGCTGTTCATGCAAACACAGTAACACACACACACGCACACACACGCTGTTACCTTCGTGCTCCTGCCCCTGCAAAATACACCCGATGTTACCTTCGTGCTCCTGCCAGTGCTCCTGTCAGCTGGGGCAGACTGACCAGCAGGCTGACGACGGCGCTGACAACGCCAAAGCCAAAGAAGGTGAAGCGAAGCGCTCTGAGGAGAGGGTGGTGGGGGGCAGGCAGGGGCTGTCTTATGGCTTATGAGCATGGGTCAGCAAGGGTGCTCTGAGGAGAGGGGTTTAGGGCTTTGGGTTTAGGGATTAGGGTTGAGAGGGGGGGGGGTCTTGCTTGGGATTGTCCACGCCATTGTCAAAGTCAAAAAATGAGTGGTTGTGTGTCCATGTTTTGGCCCAAGGGAAGCATTCCACAAAAAAAATGAATTCATACCGGAGGAAAGGCAGTTCAAATCTTCAGTCCTAACAGAATAGAATGCTTCTTTCAAAACACAGATGAAAGTTGAACTAAGTGCTAGGAAGTATATTCAGCAGTATAGGGGTGGGGAAAGGGGTCAAGGTAGCGGTCCAGGATGGCAGGGGTCTTGTTGCGGCCCTGCACAGCAGCGGTGAGGACCCCCTCAGCCGCAGCAGTGGCCTGCAACGTACCCCGTTTGATCCCATGGGCAGTAGGGGTGGGGAAAGGCTTAACACCGTCGCGCACCTTGATAGCGCTTATGCGTAACTCTGCAGCCTTTTACTGAAAAAAGCACCAACAAGCTATTTGGGACTAAAAAGCTTAGATATAGAAAGTTGTGTTCCATTACCCCTACCGGTGTCTTGTAAAATGTAGTTGGGGTGGGGTGTATGGGTTTCCACTTCAAAGTTATCGCTAGCGCACCTGAACGGCGCCTCAGCTTCACTGCGTAGCCTGACCTGGTCCT
This sequence comes from Limnomonas spitsbergensis, assembly GCA_037349105.1. NCBI lineage: Eukaryota > Viridiplantae > Chlorophyta > Chlorophyceae > Chlamydomonadales > Limnomonas > Limnomonas spitsbergensis. The sequence goes on from JAYJMM010000097.1 coordinate 1,340,995, forward strand.
CGTCAGACCTGCAAGGCCAAACGACAGGGAGTGTGAAAAGTATGGATAGTGTGACCCAAGATGAGAAAAAAATCCAGCAAGGAGAGTCTGGAAAGTGTGGCCAAGGTATGTCTAGGAGGGGCCCATCCATCGAGTTGCAGCTTCTACTTGGGTTCGCAGTATACCAACCTCCTCAGGCAGCTGGGCAGGCCCCACTGGACCCCCCGCTGGCCCACCCACTGGCCCACCCAGTCGCCCACCAGTGGCCCACCCACTGGGCCAACCAATGGCCCACCCACTGGCCCACTTAGTCGCCCACCACTCCCACCAGTAGCCCACCCAGTGGCCCACCCACGGCCCACCCACGGGCCCAACCACGGGCCCAACCACGGGCCCAACCACTGGGCCAAACCCGGGACGGCCGTCGGCAGCTGAGATTGCTACACCAGGCCGGGTCATCGGCAGGTCTCGATGGAGCTGAACTGTAGCTGAACTGTAGCTGAAGCACCCCAAAACAAACACACGCTAAGTCGGCAACCCACAGCAGGCAATCAGTCAGAGAGCCACACCTAACACAGGCTTGGCAAGGCATTCAAGGCAGCAATACTACTACATTATGCTGGCTACAGCTTGATTACACTGTTTTGATTTCCTACATCTAAGCAAGCCACGCCTATCACAGGCTTGGCAAGGCAGAACTGCGCTAGTTACAGCTGAGTCGGACTTTTTTGTATCCTTTACATAAAAGCAAGCCACATACCGAATGACACATGCTTGGTGGGAAGCCGCTACTGAAGCGTCGTCACAAGGGAAAACGTGGTAACGCAGTGCCTGTGGTTGCTACACTACTTACGCTGTAATAACTGAAGTAACTAACATGGTACAGCACATGCACCCTATGCAAGTTCTAGTATGACAGGCAACACAAGCAAAGCGCCCCTTACTTTGTCCTAGATCCTCCACACCTGCACCCCACACCTCCTCCTATATCCTCCACACCTGCACCCCACACCTCCTCATATATCCTCCACACCTGCACCCCACACCTCCTCATATATCCTCCACACCTGCACCCCACACCTCCTCCTATATCCTCCACACCTGCACCCCACACCTCCTCCTATATCCTCCACACCTGTACCCCAAATCTCCTCCTAAATCCTCCACACCTGCACCCCACACCTCCTCCTAGATACTCCACACCTGCACCCCAAATCTCCTCCTCAATCCTCCACACCTGCACCCCACACCTCCACCTAAATCCTCCACACCTGCACCGCACACCTCCTTCTAGATCCACCACACCTGCGCCCCACATCTCCTCCTATATCCTCCACACCTGCACCCCACACCTCCTCCTATATCCTCCGCACCTGCACCCCACACCTCCTCCTAGATCCTCCACACCTGCACCCCACACCTCCTCCTAAATCGTCCACACCTGCACCCCACACCTCCTCCTGTATCCTCCACACCTGCACCCCACACCTCCTCCTAAATCGTCCACACCTGCACCCCACATCTCCTCCTAGATCATCCACACCTGCACCCCACACCTCCTTCTATATCCTCCACACCTGCACCCCACACCTCCTCCTATATCCTCCACACCTGCACCCCACACCTCCTCCTAGATCCTCCACACCTGCACCCCACACCTCCTCCTAAATCGTCCACACCTGCACCCCACACCTCCACCTAAATCCTCCACACCTGCACCCCACACCTCCTTCTAGATCCTCCACACCTGCGCATCACACCTCCTCCTATATCCTCCACACCTGCACCCCACACCTCCTCCTAGATCCTCCACACCTGCACCCCACACCTCCTCCTAGATCCTCCACACCTGCACCCCACACCTCCTCCTAAATCGTCCACACCTGCACCCCACACCTCCTCCTGTATCCTCCACACCTGCACCCCACACCTCCTCCTAGATCCTCCACACCTGCACCCCACATCTCCTCCTAGATCATCCACACCTGCACCCCATATCTCCTCCTAGATCCTTCACACCTGCACCCTATACCTCCTAGATCCTCCACACCTGCAGCCCACATCTCCTCCTAGATCTTTTACACCTGCAACCTATACCTCCTAGATCCTCCACACCTGCACCCCACACGTCCTCCTAGATCCTCCACACCTGCAGTCCTGCACCCCACACCTTCTAGATTCTTCACACCTGAACACCTGTTCCGAGAGCCATCTCACCTGCCATCATATACCCTTGCCATCAGACCACGCCCACATAGGGTGGTGCAGCCTCAGCCCACCCTTCACCCACCCTCAGCCCACCCTTCGTCTACCCTCAGCCCACCATTTGCCCCACCCACTGAGATCCCCCTCATGTGCCGCTGCCATTTGATGGCTGTCGGAGCAAGCCTGCATAAGGGCCAACCTCAGCCCATCCCTAAGTCCTCAGCCCACCCTTCGCCCACCTTTTTCCCACCCACAGAGAGCCCCCCTCATTTGTTGCTACCATTTGATGGCTGTAGAAGCAAGCATGCATTGGTGCCAGACTCTGCACACCCTAAGCCCACCCTCAACCCACCCTCGACCCACCTACCGCCCACCCTCAGTCCACCCCCAAGCCACCTACCACCTACCTTCAGCACACCACCCCACCCCCAAACCACCTACATACAGCCTACACGTGTGTCGCCGACATGTCCTTTGGAAGTAACCAATGACGATGAAAAGTGAGGACTGTGGACGCTCTCCACTGATCACCCCCACTTCAGCCCAACGTTCGCCCACCCACCAAAAGCCTGCTCACCTAAAATTGGTTGGCTCATTGCCATCTTACCGTGCCTGCATGGGAGCACGACCCCACCCTGCTGTAGCCCACCCAACACCCACCCACCAAGCGCCTCATTAACTGTCCACCTGTCACGTTTGTGTGACCTGAGCCTGCATGGTTCCAGCCCCATATTTCACCTTCAGACCAGACGCAGCAGCACAATGAGAGCATGTTCACCTGTCAGTGTCGTTGCCGTCAGACCATGCCTGCATGGGGGCCAGCCTCGACCCACCCAAGCCGGGGCAGGGAGCAGCTCCTCCCCAGTAGGGCTTGGATGCATCAGGTGCTCTACGAAGCCAGCTTGAGCGAACGGACGCACACCCGGAGCGGATCCGCTGGCAGTTCCCTTCACTCCGCCTCATGACGGAGCGCGCATTGAGCGACAGGTGGTTCATGGTTGCGGGTATACGTGGGTGGTAGCTGATTAGTTGCGTCAACTGGGACAGCAACTGAAAGGTTATTGCGGGAAGCGTGAGCGAGTGGAAGGTGCGGGTGACGATGATGACTCTGACCACTGGTGTGTGGCTGTCGCAGGGTGGAGGGTTTCGCGGAGGAGGATGTGATTCCACACTTTGCCTTCCCACACCTGAGCGGGGACATGCTGAGAGGACATCAAAATTTAGAAGACCTGAATACTGCCGGTGTACGGCATTTAAAATCCCGTATTCCTCAAGCCACGCTCAGGCGTTTTCTTTCTTTCTTTCTTGCCTGTGCACAATTTCTGATATGTACATGGGATCACGGAGTTATAGCAACTAAACGGACCCCACCCTTGTTGAAGGGTAGGGGTGAGTTGGATGTGAAGTGCTGGCCCGATGACAGGGTGTATCCGCACGACCAGCAGTCGCAGCAGGCGCGAGCAGGATCATGCATTCTATACAACCAAGGCGCAATTGACGCGCGCCTACCTGTTTGGGTTGGAGGAGCGACCCGGTCCAATGAAGCAGGCCAGCAGCTGCAGGGAGCAACAGCAGCATGAACAGCAAAGCAAAGGTGTTGGGGGACGTCGTGACAAGGGCAAGTCGCATATTGCCTCGGTTATCCTACCCGCGCTGCTGCTATCTGGGAAAGAAGTTGAGAGGGATACTGCATTGCTCGACAGACTGCACGTCACGCACATCCTGCAGGTGAGAATCAGGTGCATTGCCCTGATATAGGCAGTAGGGGGGACTATTCATAAGCCTCGTAAGACGCAGCCGGTTCTTGACCCCCTCCATCAACACTTCTTCCATGCAGCATCTTCTTTGCATGGAGCTAAAGCTGATGGGAAGACAGCTCCTTCTTTAGCATGGAAAAAGTGTTGTTATGTTGCTCTCTGTCGCACATGCTGGGAGCATGTCTAGGTCCTGGACGTTCCTTTTTTCTCCAAAAGCTCCTCGCCCAAAAGCCTCCAAAAGCTCCTCGCACACAATTAGGGTCCCAGACGGTAAGAGGTTCAATTCAAATTTCAAACCTCGTAGCACCTCTCTCGCTCACAGCTACCAACGATGCCATGCCCACAATGCACCGTACAGATCCCCACTCCAGCATGGGAAGAAGCCATCGCAGTCGAATTAAAACATCTGCAACTCATGACCTGACACACTATCATCTCTTAAATGCCAAGGAGTAAAAAATGTATCATGTCTCCTATGTCCTATCTAGTAATGCCAGTACCCATGCATGCCCTCGAGCCCTTGCCCCCCTATTTGTTTTAATCGCAGGTTGATATTCAGTGGAGGTCCATGACCCAAGTCTTCTTGCATGGCTGAAGCATTGCATGCATGCCATTTCCTTAGCAGATTGGAAGAGAGTTGAGCCCCATGCACCCAAGCACCTACTATTACAAGACCGTACCCATGTTCGCTTATGATGCCTAAAGCAAGTCATGCACCTGCTCTCCCTGCGCTCCTTTTACTTTCAGGATGGGATCGAGTTGAGCCCAACGCACCCAGGCACCTTCTCGTGCAAGACCGTGCCCATGCCTGAAGCAAATTCATGCACCCACTGCCTGCGCTCCTTTTATTTTACTTTCAGGTTGGGATAGAGCTGAGCCCGACGCACCCAGGCACCTACTCCTACAAGACCATACCCATATTCGACCTGGAGGAGCAAGACCTTCTGACACACCTGCCTCAGTGCTTTGAGTTTATGGAAGATGGAATTCGAAACGGTAAGCCCACAGACTGCACTGGACCTGCCCGCCCAATTGCCCATCACCACCCGCCTGCCCATAATTACTGCACAGCCATGATCGCCTGCCCATCACGAACGCATGGCCATCGATTCCCGATCGCCCAATGCCCTGCCTCACCATTTTTTTTCCACCTGCAGTGAGGGTGCTCGTACACTGCGCCGCCAACATCTGGCTATGGGTTGTAGTTGGACGACTGCTGTCCACTCATTTCATTCCCCTGCCTCATGGTTTCACTACCCACCAGCAGCCAAGGTGCTCGTACACTGCGCCGCCGGCAGCTGGCTATAGTTGTACGGCTGCTGTCCACGGCTCACTTATTTTGTGTTTTAGACTTGCAGACAAGGTGCTGATGCGCTGAGCTGGCAGGCTACCAGGATCCAGATATGAGCATAGGTGCGATCCATCTCCCCGGCTCCCCTCGGCTCACTCATTATTTGTCCTTTTGACCCGCAGGCAAGGTGCTGGTGCACTGTGCTGCGGGCATCTCGCGGTCCGCCTCTGTCGTCATGGCTTTTCTCATGCACCATCAAGGCCTCTCATTCTCGGCTGCCCGCGCGGCGGTCAAGTCCGCACGACCCACCGTGAACCCCAACCTCGGCTTTGCGCTGCAACTGCAACTCCTGGACCGACCCGGCTGGCCAGGCTTTGCCCGCTGCCCCGCCTGGGACCTGGAGCAGTTTCTTGACGCTAAGGCCGAGGCTGGGGACGACAGGACCATGCAGGGTGCCTGCACGACGTCTGCGGCGGCGCTAGTCGACGGAGACGAGACGGACAGCTGCGGCGGTGCAAGCCCCGAAACCGCGGTTCCAGGCTCTTGGGGTGGGCGAGTGTGCCTGAACCCGCAGCCGTCGATGGTGCCTGCAAAGGCGCTGGAGGCGGGCCGCACGCGCACACGCCTGTTGCCGCCTCATGACTGGTCCTCCGTGCCGCACACACCGGTGGAGTTGCGGACGGCCGGAGACGCCGCAGAGGGGCTTTTGGTCGGCCGCGCATACAGCCTGCCGCATATGGTCCCGCCGGAAGTTGTTGGGGCAGCGATGGCGGCGACTGCACCCGCGGCTCACTTAAGCTCGCGTGCAGCTCGCAGCCTGAGAACCCTGAAGAGCACCGCTACCGCTGCCCCGCAGCAGCAACAGCCACACAGCCCTAGCCGCCTCGCCAGCATGGATGCCGCGCCCGCGGGCCGCCCGCACGCGGCAGCGACGGCCGCCGCGTCGCTCGGGGTGATGCCGATGAGTTCTCCGTCGGTTCTAAGGCATGTGACGCAGCCGCCTGCAGGAGAGGGAGCTGCAAAAGCCGCAGCGGGCAGGGAGCGACGGAGGCAGCCTCCAGCTCTTCAGTTGACTGCGCCTGAAAAGCTCGAGCCGGACCTGGAGCTAGAGCCAGCCTGGTGGTCCTCGGTTCTTAGAGACGCAGCAGGAGGCACGCCGGGGGCAATGGAGCGCCTGTCCCCCGCCGCTGCTGCTGCTGCTGCTGCACATGCTGCATATGATGCTAGCCCTGCCGCTGACGCCGCCCCCGCCGCTTCCGCGTCTGCGTCCCGTGGTTGCGCCGCACCACCCCGCTCCGTGTTTCTGGACCGGGCCCCTGCGACGCTCCCGCTTTCGCCGCCGCCAACGCCGCCCCGCACGGATCCTGCAGCCGGTCCGTTGGCCCCCTGGCTGCAGCAACCTCCGGACGCCTGTCACGAGGGCAATGCTGGATTGGACGAGGCTGACGGGGATCTTTCGCCACAGGGCATCGCGGGCGGTATGGCCGCTCAAGCCAGGGCATCCGCCCTCGCAGAGGATCCCTACCGCCCCCACCTGATGTACCAGTATGCTTACGCACTCCGCCAGGCTGCCTCTGGCCCGGCGGCCGCGCCGCAGCTGCAGGTGTGGGGCTCGTCCAAAGACCTGACGGCCTACGACGACTTGCCGGATGGCGACAGTGACGAGGGCGGCGGCGGCGGCGAGAGCGGGGCCGAGGAGCAGGACACGCGCCCTGTCAGCGGCCAGAACGTGTTGAGCATCAAGAGCAGGCTGCCGGAGGCCGACGTGCTGTCGCCTTCTGGGAATGATCCGCGGCGCGGGGCGAGCAGGGAGGACCGAGGGAGGAGCCTTAGCAGCGGTGTGCTACTGCCGTTGCTGTCCTTCGGAAAGCGCAGCGCGGCGGGCAGCGGCGGGAACGGCAGCATCGGCAGCCGGCCGAGCACGGCGCAGAGCGTGCTCAGCAACGCCAGCTTTGGCTCGTGCTTCTCGACCTCGACCGCCGGCGCTCGGGCTGCAGCTGGGGGCAGCCGCGCGGAGAGCGTGCGGAGAGGCAGCGATGGGCAGCCGATGGGGAGCTCTGACGGCCGCCCCGCAGTCAGCAGGGGCGTGCCGGTCATTCCCCTGGTCCTACCGCGCATTGTGTCAGGCCGGGCGCAGGTGTGCACACCGAATGACGCAATGCACTGAAATGGGCAGTCCGCCGGGTTGCATGAGGGATGCAGCTCTGCGGCTGCAGCCCGCACGCACGCCTCGCCATGCTGGCTTCGTCGCAAGTTCTCACGCCAGCCGTGCGCCTTTCGATGTAGATCTCGATATTCTGGCGTAAAATGCGCGTCGCTCTCAACAGCCCCGGGTCCAAAGCCTCGCATGCCCGCCTTCTGGATTGCCTTTAGGCATTCCCCTCTGTACGCTATCACCGCGTCGCAATTACGTTTACGTTTGCGCCCATGTAACTCTATTCAAAATCAGGACAGCGCTCTTGTCTGGGCCTGCCTGCATTTCCATATAATTTGGCCTTGGACCCTCTGCATTCCTTGCATGTTATACTTTTGTTTTGCCGATGCCGGCAGTTTTGAGTGGTGACCGTCTTTCAGGTAGAGTGCGTTCTCATTGTTGTCGAAACATTCATACTTGGGGGGTGCGGTACTGCCGGTACATCCCTAGGGTTACTTCACGTGTGGGGGCCATCATGACACTTTTAAGGTTCCGTTACATTGATATAATACGGATTCGTGATTGTACATCTTGCGGGCCCACCGCTGACGGCATTCCCTGCCCCCATGTTTGGTCCACATCGGCCTTGAGTGAGACTGCCCAATGGCCTGCCAATAGTGGCAAACCCTTGAACCCTAAAAATACTGGTGTGGGGTATGGGATATGTAGGGGGAGGGGCCAACAGCTCTCAACCCTCAACAGCTCTCAACCTGTCTGAGTGTCTGATTATTTGATTTTGTGTTCATGAGGCAGAGGATTGATTTGATGCTACCGGTATTACAATTTTAGCTGAAGTTAGAATGCCGAGGGACATCTATCTCTGTGGCATGTCCGGCTAGTAGGCGGCGGGGCCTACCAGGTCTTGTTTGTGTTTTCCTTCAGATGAATTTCACTTGTACCCCCTAGTTTCTGATTCGGAAGGTAACATCACTTACTGAACGGAGCCCGCGTAACTTAAGTTCCTTTTCTGATCTCCAAACGGGACAGTTGGACGCCCGAGCGGCCGAGCCTACTTGGGCAGGGCCCAGAGGTGTCATGTCATTGGCTTAAGAAATGGAGCCCACGCGGTCTCCTTAAATAGAAGATGAAACCTTTGATGCATGTGCAATATGTGCTTGCCTGTGTACTTCATCATGTACTTAATCAGTTTGTTTCCTCTTATCACTCAGTAGACGCATTGAAACCACATTGCACAGCTGATTGGATGCTGGTGTTCTGAATTGCTGGTCATTGTTATGGATGCTGATTAGGATACTGAGATTATCGGATGCTAGTAAGGATATTAAGGTCATCAGATGTTCGTGATGATCCTATGGTCGGATATTGAAAGGGCGTGATAGTTACAACATCACTCAATGACGCAACACCTCTAGGCCCCGCTCAAAAAGCTCGGCAGCATGGGCGGAAAGAAACAAAAGTTGGTCAATAAATCTAAAAGGGTAAATAAAGGCAAGGCACATACAAACTGCTTGGAAGGGAAGAAGGGCAGTCAAAGAAAGCCCCGGCCTCTGAAATAAAGACGAGGGGCACACAACTGGCCTGGCTGGAAGGGAAGAAAGCCATTCAAAGAAAGCCCCAGTCTCTGAATCGTCTATGCCTAAAGATGTCTACCACAAAAGCCAGGGCATCCTACACCATACCCTGCCCTTCGATATAATACAAATATTGTGGGGTGCTGGTAACGATACAATATGACGAGGTTGTGATTTACTGAGAGGGGTGCAGGTAAGGATCCCGAGGTCATCAAATACTAGTCAATAACGTTACACCTCTGGGCCCGCTCAAAGCTTGGCCGCGTGGGTGCCCAACTGTTCGGAAGGGAGAAAATAAGGAGCTAAAGAGGAAGAGGGGGGGGGAAGGAACAAATGGAGAGGCCGGAAAGGCAAAGAAGACCAAGTCCGACACCTGAGTTCCACTAGAGAGGGTACGAGACTACGAGGTGATGGTCAAGGCCATAGCACCTCTGGGCCCTGCTTAAACAGGCTGGCCCGCACGGGTGCGAAAATGGATGTCAGTCAATGACGTTACACCTCTGGACCCAGCTTAAAAGCTCGGTCGCGTGGGCGCACGGCAGAGAAGTTGGGAGAGGGAAACTGAAGGCAAGAGGGGATCACAAAGGAGGAGGATAATACCGCCCCAAGGGGGGGGGGGGTAATTACTGGAAGCACCCCCCATCACCACAGAGTTGACCTATCGATTGCCTGCCTCTGAACGATGGAATGTCTGAGACCAAACCGGCCAGACATAAACACTGAGGTGTGTGCCTAGCAATGAGTTACACAAGAGGGGGGCCGTCATTTATCTAAAAAGCAACCACACCATATTACGTTCCAGACTCAGCAGAGTTGCTTCCCCATGGGGCCTGTTCACTCAAATTTCAGATAATAGTTAGAAAATAAGAGCAGGTAATTGCACTGATAGGGCGTTGCAAATACTACCGTCTGCCCTCCTTATCGTCTACCCCGATACTGTCCACCTCACAAAGACCTGCCTCGCTTCCAGTTGCGAGCAGGTAGCCGGCTACCGTCGAGTGGCGTCAAGCCTGCCCCCTGTCCCTCATCTCCTTCATAGCGGCGCCGTTTTTCACGTGCCCGCCACTCCACGCCTGCACCTGGCAGGCCCCACAGCAGTACCTCGCCCCGCACCCGCTAGTGCACGCCAGCGTCTTGACAGTCATCTCACACGGGCCGCCCATCTGGAGGCAAACAGGGCTGTAGCAGGGCCCAGTACCCCACAAGTCCTCAGGCAGGCCCAGCAGAAGCTCCGCCCGGACTAGCTCCCAGCAGCCGCCATCAGCCACGCCACTGCCTCCAAGCTGGGGCGGTGCCAGGGGTGAGGGAGCAGCATCTATACCGCTTCCACCCTCTATCAGCATCGCAGCCTGAGTGCCCAAGAGGCAGAATTGTTCTCAACAGCCCCAGCAGGCTATGGCAAGCCTCCATGGTGTCAGAGGGGTTCTCTGCAGATGCGCTGCCAATCCCTGACCCTGGGACTGGTGCTGCTGAGCAAAGGATCGGAAGACTGCGTGTCAGATCACTGACCAGGGCCCCTGCCTCTGCAAAGCGTGCATCCAGGCCAGGGGAGTGAAGCAGCTGCATGAGCACGATCAGAAGCTGATGGAAGCAGGTGCTCACAGCCACAGCCACTAGAGACGTCTAAGACATGCATTCCAGCAGCAATCCCCACACCTGACTGCCCAGGACTCTTGACAAAGCAGCCGGGGACGTCGGCTGGCACCACAGCTGCAGAGCTCCCCTCAGCCTCTGATAGCTCTGCTGCCGAGGAGCTGGACGGCTCATCAGGGCATGAAGGAGCCCGCTCATCAGGGTGACCCCGCATCTCAGCGGCCATGTATCTGAACTTGGCTGGGCAGTCCGTCTCCTCCACCAGAGTGCCGGACCCCAGCAGTGCGGAGCATTCGTATGCAAAATCCGCCCATCGCTGGGTGCAACATCCGCCCATCCGCCCACAGGTGCTGCAGCAGCGCATGCTGGTGCTGTACTGCTGGCAGGTGCTGCAGCAGCGCAGGCAGGTGCTGTACTGCTGGCAGGTGCTGCAGCAGCGCAGGCAGGTGCTGTATCGCTGGCAGGTGCTGCAGCAGCGCAGGCAGGTGCTGTGCTGCTGGCAGGTGCAGCAGCAGCGCATGCTGGTGCTGTACTGCTGGCGGGTGCTGCAGCAGCGCAGGCATGTGCTGTCCTGCTGGCAGGTGCTGCAGCAGCGCAGGCAGGTGCTGCACCAGTGCAGGCAGGGGCTGTATCGCAAGCAGGTGCTGCAGCAGCGCAGGCATGTGCTGTACTGCTGACAGGTGCTGCAGCAGCGCAGGCATGTGCCGTACAACTGGTAGGTGCTGCAGCAGCGCAGGCAGGTGCTGTACTGCTGACAGGTGCTGCAGCAGCGCAGGCAGGTGCTGTACTGCTGGCAGGTGCTGCAGCAGCGCATGCAGGGGCTGTACTGTTGGCAGGTGCTGCAGCAGCGCAGGCAGGTGCTGTACTGCTGGCAGGTGCTGCAGCAGCGCAGGCAAGTGCTGTACTGCTGACAGGTGCTGCAGAAGCGCAGGCAGGTGCTGTATCGCTGGCGGGTGCTGCAGCAGCGCAGGCAGGTGCTGTGCTGCTGGCAGGTGCAGCGGCAGCGCATGCTGGTGCTGTACTGCTGGCAGGTGCTGCAGCAGCGCAGGCAGGTGCTGTACTGCTGGCAGGTGCTGCAGCAGCGCAGGCAGGTGCTGTATCGCTGGCAGGTGCTGCAGCAGCGCATGCTGGTGCTGTACTGCTGGCAGGTGCTGCAGCAGCGCAGGCATGTGCTGTACTGCTGACAGGTGCTGCAGCAGCGCAGGCAGGTGCCGTACAACTGGTAGGTGCTGCAGCAGCGCAGGCAGGGGCTATACTGCTGGCAGGTGCTGCAGCAGCGCAGGCAGGTGCTGTACTGCTGGCAGGTGCTGCAGCAGCGCATGCAGGGGCTGTACTGCTGGCAGGAGCTGCAGAAGCGCAGGCAGGTGCTGTACTGCTGGCAGGTGCTGCAGCAGCGCAGGCAAGTGCTGTACTGCTGGCAGGTGCTGCAGAAGCGCAGGCAGGTGCTGTATCGCTGGCGGGTGCTGCAGCAGCGCAGGCAGGTGCTGTGCTGCTGGTAGGTGCAGCAGCAGCGCATGCTGGTGCTGTACTGCTGGCAGGTGCTGCAGCAGCGCAGGCAGGTGCTGTACTGCTGGCAGGTGCTGCAGCAGCGCAGGCAGGTGCTGTATCGCTGGCAGGTGCTGCAGCAACGCATGCTGGTGCTGTACTGCTGGCAGGTGCTGCAGCAGCGCAAGCATGTGCTGTACTGCTGACAGGTGATGCAGCAGCGCAGGCAGGTGCCGTACAACTGGTAGGTGCTGCAGCAGCGCAGGCAGGTGCTGTACTGCTGGCAGGTGCTGCAACAGCGCATGCAGGGGCTGTACTGCTGGCAGGAGCTGCAGCAGCGCAGACAGGTGCTGTACTGCTGGCAGGTGCTGCAGCAGCGCAGGCAAGTGCTGTACTGCTGACAGGTGCTGCAGTAGCGCAGGCAGGTGCTGTATCGCTGGCAGGTGCTGCAGCAGCGCAGGCAGGTGCTGTACTGCTGGTAGGTGCAGCAGCAGCGCAGGCATGAGCTGTACTGCTGGCAGGTGCTGTAACAGCGCAGGCAGGGGCTGTACTGCTGGCAGGTGCTGTAATAGAGCAGGCAGGTGCTGTACTGCTGGCAGGTGCTGCAGCAGCGCATGCAGGTGCTGTGCTGCTGGAAGGTGCAGCAGCAGCGCATGCTGGTGCTGTACTGCTGGTAGGTGCTGCAGCAGCGCAGGCAAGTGCTGTACTGCTGACAGGTGCTGTAGTGCTGGCAGGTGCTGCAGCAGTGCAGGCAGGGGCTGTACTGCTGGCAGGTGCTGCAGCAGCGCAGGCAGGTGCTGTACTGCTGACAGGTGCTGCAGCAGCGCAGGCAGGTGCTGTACTGCTGGTAGGTGCTGCAGCAGCGCAGGCAGGTGATGTACTGCTGGCAGGTGTTGCAGCAGCGCAGGCAGGTGATGTACTGCTGGCAGGTGCTGCAGCAGCGCAGGCAGGTGATGTACTGCTGGCAGGTGCTGCAGCAGCGCAGGCAGGTGATGTACTGCTGACAGGTGCTGCAGCAGCGCAGGCAGGTGCTGTACTGCTGGCAGGTGCTGTACTGCTGGCAGGTGCTGCAGCAGCGCAGGCATGTGCTGTACTGCTGGCAGGTGCTGCAGCAGCGCAGGCAGGTGCTGTACTGCTGGCAGGTGCTGCAGCAGCGCAGGCAGGTGCTATACTGCTGGCAAGTGCTGCAGCAGCGCAGGCAGGTGATGTACTGCTGGCAGGTGCTGCAGCAGCGCAGGCAGGTGCTTTATCGCTGGCAGGTGCTGCAGAAGCGCAGGCAGGTGTTGTCCTGCTGGTAGGTGCTGCAGCAGCGCAGGCAGGAGCTGTACTGCTGGCAGGTGCTGTAACAGCGCAGGCAGGGGCTGTGCTGCTGGCAGGTGCTGTAACAGAGCAGGCAGGTGCTGTATCGCTGGCAGGTGCTGCAGCAGCGCAGGCAGGTGTTGTGCTTCTGGCAGGTGCAGCAGCAGCGCATGCTGGTGCTGTACTGCTGGCAGGTGCTGCAGCAGCGCAGGCAGGTGCTGTACTGCTGGCAGGTGCTGCAGCAGCGCAGGCAGGTGCTGTACTGCTGGTAGGTGCTGCAGCAGCGTAGGCAGGAGCTGTACTGCTGTCAGGTGCTGCAGCAGCGAAGGCAGGTGCTGTACTGCTGGCAGGTGCTGCAGCAGCGCAGGCAGGTGCTGTACTGCTAGCGGGTGCTGCAGCAGCGCAGGCAGGTGCTGTGCTGCTGTAAGGTGCAGCAGCAGCGCATGCTGGTGCTGTACTGCTGGCAGGTGCTGCAGCAGCGCAGGCAGGTGCTGTACTGCTGGCAGGTGCTGCAGCAGCGCAGGCAGGTGCTGTAATAGAGCAGGCAGGTGCTGCAGCAGCGCAGGCAGGTGCTGTGTTGCTGGCAGGTGCAGCAGCAGCGCATGCTGGTGCTGTACTGCTGGCGGGTGCTGCAGCAGCGCAGGCATGTGCTGTCCTGCTGGCAGGTGCTGCAGCAGCGCAGGCAGGTGCTGCACCAGTGCAGGCAGGGGCTGTATCGCTGGCAGGTGCTGCAGCAGCGCAGGCATGTGCTGTACTGCTGACAGGTGCTGCAGCAGCGCAGGCAGGTGCCGTACAACTGGTAGGTGCTGCAGCAGCGCAGGCAGGGGCTATACTGCTGGCAGGTGCTGCAGCAGCGCAGGCAAGTGCTGTACTGCTGACAGGTGCTGCAGCAGCGCAGGCAGGTGCTGTATCGCTGGCAGGTGCTGCAGCAGCGCAGGCAGGTGCTGTCCTGCTGGTAGGTGCTGCAGCAGCGCAGGCATGAGCTGTACTGCTGGCAGGTGCTGTAACAGCGCAGGCAGGGGCTGTACTGCTGGCAGATGCTGTAACAGAGCAGGCAGGTGCTGTATCGCTGGCAGGTGCTGCAGCAGCGCATGCAGGTGCTGTGCTGCTGGAAGGTGCAGCAGCAGCGCATGCTGGTGCTGTACTGCTGGCAGGTGCTGCAGCAGCGCAGGCAGGTGCTGTTCTGCTGGCAGGTGCTGTACTGCTGGCAGGTGCTGCAGCAGTGCAGGCAGGGGCTGTACTGCAGGCAGGTGCTGCAGCAGCGCAGGCAGGTGTTGTACTGCTGACAGGTGCTGCAGCAGCGCAGGAGTTGCTGTACTGCTGGTAGGTGCTGCAGCAGCGCAGGCAGGGGCTGTACTGCTGGCAGGTGTTGCAGCAGCGCAGGCAGATGCTGTACTGCTGGCAGGTGCTGCAGCAGCGCAGGCAGGTGATGTACTGCTGGCAGGTGCTGCAGCAGCGCAAGCAGGTGCTGTCCTGCTGACAGGTGCTGCAGCAGCGCAGGCAGGTGATGTACAGTTGGCAGGTGCTGCAGCAGCGCAGGCAGGTGCTGTACTGCTGGCAGGTGCTGCAGCAGCGCTGGCAGGTGCTGTACTGCTGGTAGGTGCTGCAGCAGCGTAGGCAGGAGCTGTACTGCTGGCAGGTGCTGTAACAGCGCAGGCAAGGGGCTGTACTGCTGGCAGGTGCTGTAACAGCGCAGGCAGGTGCTGTTCTGCTGGTAGGTGCTGCCGTAGCGCAAGCAGGTGCTGTATCGCTGGTAGTTGCTGCAGCAGCGCAGGCAGGTGATGTTTCGCTGGCAGGTGTTGCTGTACCGAAGACAGGTGTTGTCTTGCTGACAGGTGCTGAACTCGACAGACGGAAAGAGGAGACGGAATAAACTGCCCGAAAAAGGCAAGGTGTCTGAAGAGTCCCCAGCCCGTTTAGTCAGAGTGTCAGACCCTAGCCCTACAACAGGGGCCTCGACTACGCTCAAGCAAAGAGGACGGATAACAGTAGGTCTGTTCAGGCCCCTGGTTTAGGGTTTAGGGAATATTTGCTCTGTGCGAGACCGGCCTCTTAGATGTATTTCAATTAGCCAGACTGAGATTTGCGCTCCCGCACGTCCACATGAGAAATTACCGAGGGACTAAAGTTTTTAAGGAAACCAGAGGAGGCCCCAGGAAACCAGGAGTGGTTCGAGAAAAACATTGCGGCTATGTCTGTTTGAAGTGTACACTGTACAGCATTGCACTTGCTCTCTGAGACGCTTCGAGTCTGAGCAAGACAAAAAAATAAAGTACAGGATCGGTACTCGACCCAATCTCGACCACCATATCTAGGGGCCTGAGAGCAAAGTGAACCAAGCAGTCATAGGGGTCTTCCTCTCCACGAGCACACTACCGAGGGTCTTCCTCTCCTCTAGCATGCCAAGTGCCCATAGAGAGGCACTGCCACCAGAAAATAAAGACAAATGAATCAGTGATTGCTCGGTAACACCAGTAGAAAGGAAGAAAGCGACAAGCAAAATGACTGATGTGGACAGGTTAAGGGCCGCCGTAACTTTGTAACTGCCCTAAACAACCGGTACCAATGTAACTCTCATACAACGCCACAACTGCCGTTACTATCAAATTGCCGTCATCCAGCAGCTTCCATCCCGGGAAACCTTTCAAAGTAGTCAACAGCAGGGTTATCCCCACCCTCACCCACCAAACCCACCCCACTACCACCACCGCAGATCAGATCATCGTCAGCCGGCTCATTACTCATGCAGCGCCCACCCACGGCTGCAGCAGCGGCCATGCGGGTGAGGAAACATGCTGCTTCTCCGGCGGCGGGGCACCTGCAGTGGGCCCAGTCGGCCGCCGCCCCTGAGATCTAGGTACCATCTCCTCCCATGATCCCTGCGGGGAAGATTTCCACTACCTCCTCGCGGTATGGAGCATTCCGTGCGACTGGCTTGCTCACAAAGCCTGCCACTGTCTCCGCAGCTTCTACACTTCAAGGCCGCCGGCATCCATAACTGGATGGCCAGCCGACAAGCAGCACTTCCTGCCAGCTGGATTGGAGGTGCAAGGAAGGTACCCGATGGCGCAGCTGATCCACGGCCCCTCAGCTAGCCGCCACCTATGCCCCACGGCAGCCAGAGGCGCCACCGCACTGCCGCTGCTTGAGACCGTGACTAGAGCAGCGGGCACACCTGCTATCACCACGGCGGGGGCGGCGGCGGCGGGCTGGCCACAATCGGGCCGGGACCGCCGCTTGCTCCTCAGGGCCAAGAGCTGCGCAAGCTGCCTCTCTGCTGCATGTAGCGCACCGTCACCCGACGTAATCACTTCCGCCGGTTCCTCAATGCTGCTGGGTCGCTGCTCCCCGCCAATGTCCCCTGCCGCCGCTTGGCTCTGCTGCTGATGTGAGGCGCCTGCTGCTGGTCCCTCTCCGCCAAGCTCTCGAGCGCTAGCCTGCTGCTGGGGACTGGCGGATGGGGCCAGCTCCGCCGCTCGATGTGCCTGCGTCACACCTCCTGTTCCTCCCCTCCCCTCACTCTCCCGCTGCAGCCTCCTCGCCAGGCACTTCTGCTGCTGCCTCCTCGGCCAGCTCAGTGACCCTGCACTTTGCTTTCTTGTGTCTGTCCCTGTGAAATACAGTCCCCATTGTCTTCCCCTATTCTGTCCCTGTTGTGGTCGTAGAGGACCACTGAGCTGTCAGGCAGCAGGCGGGTGAGGGCCAGCTGTTATGTGGGGTGGGCCTTGGGCAGCTGACGCATCGCTGCATGAGGGGGGAGCAGAGAGCATGAGAGCAGAGGGCAGGGGCGGTGGGGGGTGTTGGGTTGGGCGGGGGCCAGGAAATGGGAGTGGGGGCGGTGGTGAGGGTAGGGGCGGGGAGCGGGGATACAGCAAGGGAGTGGGCCATGCCTTGATCAGCTGATGCATCGCTGTGGGACAGGGCAGGTGAGCGGGTAGCTAGAACGATGGCGGGCCCTGATGGGTGTGGTGCTGAGTGCCGGGAGCCAGGAGTCAAAGAGGGGCCAAAAGCTGGGAGGGGGGAGCAACAGATGCACGAAACTTTCATAACTCTGAGCCGAAATTTAGCCAAAAGCAAAACAACATATCTGAAATGATTCTGAACGGATGTCACGGGATTGAGGGTTGGGGGTAAGAAAGAGGGCAAGGTTTTGTTGGATTCTTGCAATGTTAAGCGGTACAGCTGAGGAGAGCGGGGTGGGCTGAAGGGTGGGGGTGGCCCTGCAAGATTCAGCTAAAGAAACAAGGAATGCAGGGTGGGGAGGTAAGGGTGGAGGGTGGAGGGGTTTTAATCCGGCAACAATAGGCGGTACATTGTTCAGTCATGGGAATCAGGGTGGGGAGGTCAGGGAAGGAGAGGGTAGAGAGGGGAGGGGTGGAAGGGGAGAGGAGGACCGAGGGGAGGGAGGGCGGCATAGAGGGAAGGGGAGGGGGGTGCGAAGGGTCGAGGGGAGGGAAAGGGAGGGGAGGAAAGGGGGGTCAGCTGCAATAAATGGTGCTGGCAACGGGATCGTGAATACGAGGCTAGCGGAGGGTCTACACCAATGCTCCCGTCTAACGTTAACGCCAAACCTGAAACCCTAGGCAGAAAATTCCCCTTTAACCTGAACCTTGGTCCAGAACCTCCCACCCTGACAGTCTACCTGCAGCCCAGGCCTGATCTTCAGTTGCAGAGGCTGAAGCTGCTTCCTTTCCTTAAACACAGTTGTTGATGCTTGGCAATCTTTTGACGCGTATTGCGTCATGATATGCTCGGACATAGAATCAGCAGCTGTCAAATCTGTCGGCAACAGCAGAATGCAGTCTAAATGGTGTCGACAGTGGTCGGCGGGTTCAACCAGCAAGGAGTTCATAAACTGCTTCGACCTCGCACTCTCATGCGTTCCCCATCTCCAGCTCTGACATCGTTGCAGGGGCTGCAAAGGCCTTGATCTCAGCTACCAGGACGATGATGAAAGCTTGCTTAGTTGACAACTGCTATGAACCCAGGACATAGCCACAGCCGCATTCTTGGCTGATGCAGCAGGGCTTGGCAAGGGAGATCTCTGCATGGGCCAAGTTGCTGCGTCCTGCTCTACCAGGCATTTCTCCCTTGGTCGGGGCAGAGGCCCTTGCACATCTTAACTGGATCCTCCCTCTCAGCAGCGGCTGCCACAACAAAGGGTGGCCCCTCCTCGGCGTGAGGACCAATGTCATCGTGGAGCTCCAGCACAGCACCTCTCTCAAGTACCTCATCCCCCAGGTCCGCCAATGGCTGGATGCTGACAGCAGCACTCGAACCTCGATGAATGATTTGTAGGTGGATTTTTTCTAAATTTGTCATATTGGGGAGCTCCCCCACCCATTTCCCGCCTCATATCGCCAAGGCCAAAAATAATTGTAAGGCTAGATTTAGTTAGATCGTCACGCTCTACGACTTTGGAGGGTAACCTTTTGCCCGCCCAGTACTGGTATAAGGAAATACCTGACGCATCAGCCTCACAGCTTTTGTACAGCACAGGGGGACGTTGCTGACGCATCACTCTCGCTCCCCTTAGTACAACAAGGGCATCCCTTTCCCCCATGCAGTCATGGTTTACCAGTAGGTGGGTCACCTAGACCTGTAGAGGAAATGTTACCCATGGGTACAAGAGCACGGACATGACTTTCAACCGGTCTCTATCTGTTGGTAGCTGTCAGCTCATGCGCAAGAGGAAACATGCGAACAACGAAAGGCCCTGCAAGCCATGCATGCCAATCCACCAAGAATGTAAGGCATGGCCATGTAAGCAACGCATGTCAAAGCAAAGCACATGTATGGCAGGCACACTCATTCCCTACCAGCCCCACGTGGCCGAGCGTTCAACAGGGCCCAGCGGGTATGCACCGTTCTAAACAGGTAGGGCATGCGCACTTGAGTGAAGGTTTTACAATCCAGCGAGGCATCTCTTTTGACGCAAGGGACGGGTGCCTGTAAACTCAGGCCCCCCCTGGAAAAGCAACCAACACACAAACACAAGCGAGTGGCATAGGAAAGAAACCCACAGTGCAGAAGATAAGCCCCAATCGCAGATTAGAAATGAAGGCTTCAACAGACTGGGCCGATCCTGAGCAAAACACCGTCACTGCAAATTACAAGAGGCAAGAGCGCCTTCCTACACAAGATAGGAATAGGCTACGCATACAGGCACGCAACCAGCAAAGCATGATCTCCCCCATTCAAATAACTGACCATGATATAATATACCGGCACCCTTTAAAATGAATACTATCTTCCAGGGTTTGGCATTCACCATGATAATCGCCGCATTCACTAATACCCAAACCAACGATTCCTCTCATTCCTGCAGCCTCAGCATGTAACGCACAGCGAAGACTCTGGCAGAGGGCATGCCGATCCTCGTCAGATCAGAGGGCCTGACGCCAAAAGTGCCATGAAAAATTAAGTGTAATAATGGCTAAGACCACGCTCGAGTTACTTGCCACTCAAAGAAGAAACATACTATTCAGTACACAGTGCAGAGAGCATTAACAGATGTATAATCCATCTATGTCACTTACAAAGGGAAACCTCTAGATAACGATAGAGCCCAGGAAATCACCCCCATTTAAATTCGCTTGCCACCTGATGGCGGGCGCAGTGAAACAGTCGGATGCCCAGGAGGAAGTTCACTGTAAAATGTGGCCCGGGCAGACAGACATGGGCGCACCAAGCAACCTCGCATGATTTGCTGCATACTATCATTGCTCGCATCATGGGGTGTAGCCATCAGGAATAGGATCTTGTGCAATGCTTAGGTATTGAAAGTCTCCATGACAGGGCCTGCTGCGAAACTACAGCAGCAAATTTCTCCAATAAACAACATTGGCAAGGCCAACAGGAACAAAAACAGGAATGAAGCACAAATCCCAACAGCTAAGGAACAGATTAACAACAACGACTTCACAAAACAATGGTAATAGTCGGCAGAGTAGTAGCTCTGCAGGTGGCGTGGCTCCCGAGCTGAAGGCGCGCGTAGGTCGTTTGAGGGGCAATGCGCTGGATGAGGTCAACCATGCCCAGTTCAGAGGAGGTTGCCCATGCACCGATATAGGGATCGGCATATGGGGTGGTCGTCTTTGCACCGTAACATGCGATCGTCCATGGACCTCTAGAGTCTAGAGGTGGTCGTCCATTCGCTCCACGTCAAACGCAAAGTACCAGTCCGCAGGGTGCAGCAACGCGCGCGTACGCGAGGGGCTACCGGAGGACGCCGTTGATGCGTCGCCCTGGCCGCCAGCACGGCAACCCCTGCTGCCATTGTCGCCGCGCAGCAGGTCACCGAGGCTGCCGCTAGTGGTGGTGCACGAGCTGCCGTTCATGCCGCCGGAGTCGCAGCTGCTGCTAGTCCCATGCATCGTCGCCGCAACCTTTCCGCAGGCTAGGCGCCGCTGGTGTGGCTCCCCTTGCTGCACGGGTAGGGCTTTTTAGTATATAGATAGCCACAGTAAGAAAATACAAGGCCACAGCTCTCACTCCTGCAGCACTGCTATCTTCTCGCGCATCAGCAGGTGAAGGCCCCCCCAGGATCTAGTCTGCTTCCACACCTTTTGTTCTCCGTACAGCAGGCAGACATCGTACTCAGAGAGGGCCAGGTCCTTGATGAGGTCGAAGTCCGAGTCCAGGCGGTAATGCACTGGCAGGCCCACAAGCTTGGACTGCAGGGAAAATTGGAGTGGATCAATTCTATACCGATTACAGACGTGTGCACGGTAACATACTCAAATGACTTAAGGTACATATTCTTCACAAATATATGGGACCAGATAGATTGAGGGCAGAAATGGAGGGGGTGCACAAAAAAACATAAATGACTGCTCACTGCCGTGCGGGTTCGATGGACAGTACGATATACAGATATTTCCTGAATGGATAATGTTTGCCAGAAAACGGAAGCCTGGCCCGTTCCCAAGCTAGCGTTTGGGCTCCTCACCCTCAGCATCCCCTCTCGATCCCTCCCCACACCTGCACAATGGCGTCCTGCCCGCTGGCCTCCGCCGACTGTGCAAACTCTAGCAGCAAGTGCAGCGCGGCCACCTCTCCATTGCAGTTGGGGTCAGGCGAGCGGGCCTGCACTCCGAGTGGAGGGAGAGGGCGGAGCAGGGCAAGTGTGAGGCTTGGTTTGCATGGACAACAAAATGTGTGTGTCACACATGCTAGGAGCTCGTTTCCCGAGGCGTGGCAACATTTCAGCTACCGATCGCCTCTGACTGGGGGCCCCATGCGCTGCTGATTGGGCCTGTAGCCACTGTCTGCTCAAGGTCTGTCCCCATGGGACTTTAGGCAGCCGCAGCGCAACCACCTATGGAAGCCTTCTGGCCTGAAAAAGAAACGCTGCGCATGCCCCTCCGCCCACCCTTGCTGGCCAAACAAATAAAACAGTACGTTAGCCACATGTCGTCACCCACCCTGGCTAGCCGTGTGACGATTCTCTTCAAGCACTGTGTGAACGAGTCCCACCACTTGGGGTCCTGGGTGAATGGGCGAGCGATGGGCGGTAGGCTGAGCGTACAGCACGCGGGACCTTCAACTGCAGGTCAGCAGGATCACGTCAGTCAGGGACGCTTTGGGGTTTTGTGGTGGACAATACTGATCATTTTGAGGTGGACAAAACTGCTTACCGGTATTTTGAGATGGACTACAGGATTACTGCTTATTTTGAGGTGGACAATACTGCTTATTTGGGGTTTAGAGGCAATGCAGCCAATCTCAGAATGCAGTCATGGGGACCTGGTGCAGCAAGGTGCCTGCTCCTTGGCCAGCCGAGGTTTGGTCTCAATCACCCCAGTGACGGGCGCTCAGCGACTTGCCAAAGGTGGCCTAGTCTCCACTGAAGTAAGCACTGGCAGAGTGTGCTGGGTTTCGAGGGGGTAGACATTCAGACATGACTATGCTATGATTCATAGTGAGTAGGTGGATCGTAGGGAGAGGGTGGGCGCAATACCAATATTCTGACACAAAGCAGTGTGCTGCGCATCTCAGTGAGTGGAGAATACCAGGAGAAAGGCTGTATCGGTAACTGTACCCCGAAATCCGTGCTCGACGTTTGAATCCCAGTAGGCGCACAGTTGGCGGAAGTGCTAACGGGGCAGACAAAGCGTTTTCAGGTGACAGGCAGATCCAGCAGCCTAAAGCCCTCCGCGGAGGGGTGTGTGGGGACATTTGGACGCCTCAGACAGGACAGGTTTTCTGAGGACAACAGCGCAGCAGGAATATCTACGAATAATGAACTGGTGCCCCCTCTATGTGCGACGCAGTGCCTTTTTTTCGTGCAGCACTATGACGCATTGTTATAATCTCGTCCCCAGTAAGCCTGCTCACCGTCTAGCACTCGACAGAGCGCCAATCCCTGCCAGAACAGCTTGCAGGCCATCCGAGGAGTTAAGTATACTATGAGGCACCGAGACCTGCTCCGCTCGCCCTCGCCAGTGTCCATCGCGTCTTCGTCATCTTCGTCGCTGGAGCCCCCCATGAGCAAGGAGAAGAACTGCGAATCTGCATCATTCTGCAGCGCCGAACAAAAGCTTTCGGTGAAATCCGGGACGGGCACCACCAGGCTCTTTTTAACACGGGCGTATCGGAGGGCCGCATAGTTGGAAGCAGCTGCGGGTTCCATTCGGGGAGGTTCCATTGCGAACTGCAACATGTCTGAATCCGGCGATTTCGAAATCTTCTTGTTATGATATTGTACGCAGTGGCGAGAGGGCAGACGGTGTCATCTGCCACTGCGGATGCCAACCTGTCTGGAGCAAATATTGTTTGCCCCGTTGGAGGCCGACCGGTGATCTGGCGGCCACGCTGTCGCACTTTGTGGAGGCCAATTTGCGTGACGACGCGTACTAGATTTGTGTACGGCACATATGTCAGCGTTGCAGCCCCTCACCCCAGCATGACGCTGTCCAAGAACGCTTCCCTGCTTAATCTCGCAGCCTCAAACGTTGAGTCTACTAGGAAGCAGGGGGGCGCAAAGGGCGGGATCGCTGGTCGTTGCTTGCCAGCGGAGCGAGGTCGCACCTAGGTCAGTACACGTGGTGACGCCTTGGCTTCCCAGTGAATTTCCCTATACCCACCTACCTAAAACCTTGCCAGGCCATTGCTTCCTGCCTATAACACAGACGGGGCTTGTGTCCACGATGATACCAGTGCCAACAAGGTTAGGGCTGCCTTTTATTTCAATGCAATGGCTCCACTCACACCATCCACCCTACTGGAAAATGTGAAACTAACACCATCACCAGCAGAGCTGAACTTAGTGGATGGCAGCTGCCCTCGATCACGCCCACACACCTTCCGAACCCGCCTTGACCGTTGCCCCCTTCCCTACTATCTTCACTGACAGTCTCTGCAGCATCCACCTCATACAGAAACTGTCTTATACATACCGGTACCCGCATGATCTCATTGAGCGGAGGACACGTACGCGCCGGCGCCGCTAGATACCCTACTCCTGGCTGGCCATCCGCCATTTCTCCAATCCCGGATGCACAGTGGCTTACACACGCTCCTCCAGAAGGTAAAATAATTACGCGTTGGTATTATCGGCAATGAGCTTGCTGCCATAGGGATCAACCACACAGGCCTTGGCATCACCCACCACTTGTACATTTAACCTGCCCCCCATCAACAACCAGTGCATGGCTTCCCTCCCAGCTTGACCCTGCCTACCCCAGAGGATTCTCCGTAGGGTTCCCACGACACCCCTTGGCTCACTTCAGGCCTCACCTCCTGCCTCTATCTATCAAGGAGCATCTTCACTCTTCTTAGTTGCCCTCACATCATGGATGCATGGTGATACCGCCTTGTCTTGTGCTAGCTAGCTAGCCTATGCCCGCATCATCGCAGAAAATTTTGCCTCTTTACCCCTGTGTAATAATCATGTGTGGCAATCTTCTTCTTGCCACTTCTCTCTCAAGCGCTGCAACCCCCGTATGCGCGCCAGCCTCTTATGGACTGCTAGTCGTGCCCTTCTCTTCCGTATTCCCTAGAAAATAACAGTCCGCAATGTTATGCCATCCACATTCTTGAAGTTGGATTTACTTCCAATCTTCAACTTTGCCTTTCCCACAAGTACGCACATCATGAATAACTGGTACAATATCTGCGTGCCTCTGGATGGACCCTCGCTCTCTACACCTACCGTTATGGACCCTTAAGCCACCCCACCCCACGGACGTTCATCAGCTGTACCGGACTACCGGGACATGCACGGGTAACACGGGTGGGAGGCTCTGGAATGTTTGGAGGACGTGGTTGATATCGTGGAGGTCAAAGAGTTTCTTGAGGAGCTGGGGAATTGGTTTTCTTTCCCTTTCGGGGACGGTGGCGAGCGAGGGTGTGAGGGGTCTTTCAGTTCCGTGTTGTTCCCCTCTCTTGCTTACACTTTAAATTCCCCTTGTTCAGGCCTTGACTCAACAGGGGCGAACAATTCTCTTCTCCTAGACTGGCTACTCCGGCATATCTCACATCTGCTGCTGCTGAGGATGCTGCTGCTGCTGTGGACACCAGCGCTCTTCCAGGACCATCAGATGCTGTTGAGGTAACACCCGATAGCCCGCCGTAAACCCCTCCCCGGGTGCAGTGCGACACAAGTGACCCCTCATGGTCTCTAGCGAGGATAGGTAACTGGCAGGTGGTAGCTTGAGAAATTGTATCGTGGACTAGATTTATTTGTTTCACCATTTGATCTTGTGAACCAACTACATTGGTCGACACCATAAGAACTATTGGGCTGATTGGTATTGATCCCTGTCCCATCCCCAGAATTTTTAATTTTGACTGAAAATACCGGGTAAGTTTATCTAGGTTCCCTGGGGGTGGAGGGTAGCCATGCCATGAGTCTATGCACATTTTTGATGTTTTCCATTTTTTTGTTTTGTTTCGCCCCTCCTCCCTCGGGCATAATCAATACCTACCCTCAGCTGCATCCCATACCTTTATGTTTTCTTCAATGGACATTTGATTTGACTGGGTTCTGGAGTTGTGGGAGTGGGTGGGTTGCCAGCAAGGGGTCTATAAACATTTTTTTGAGATGGGTGGTTTTTTTTGCCCCTCCTGCCCCCCCCCCCCCCCCCGCCCCCTTCCTCAGTATTGTGTGGTAATAATGGTGTCCAGCTTAACGTTTCAGGTGTTTGCGGTACATAGGGTGCTAGCATGCGCATTTTACTTTCGCAAGCAAATCATTTCGAGCACCAACATTTTTTACAGCAAAACAAGCCAGTCGTCTTCATTCCTTGGGCTGTCAGAAAGCTTCCTTGAACGGCGACTCAAGTTCTAGGTGACATGGAATATAAGAAAATGAATGAGGTAAAAAGCTGAGTTGCATCACGGAAAATGTGGCGTTGCATCGCTCATGTCAGCAAACAGAGGGATTGACTGATGGATGGGCCAGGCTTGCCCACAGTATCCAGTCCAGACCTTTGCCCTGCTGCAGCACATTATCCTAACATAAGATCCCAACTCGAGGTACATCATAAAAGTCCGGGAACTATGAGTTGATTGCATGACCTAGTAGAGGTCTGCATGCATGCACTTGTCGGGTCTTTCCACCCAATGACATACGGGCCATGCAAGATTGCGATTCATGCAATGTCGGGTAGCATTTACCGGTATAGATCCGAGTGCCTTCTGCAGCAGTCACCAAAACGTGATGCGATGGCTGTAACGCTGCATGCAGAGTCAATGGCATTACACCTTTGGGCCCTGCTCAAAAAGGCTCGACCGCCGCGTGGGCGCCCAACTGTACCAACTGTCCCGTTAAAGGAAAGAAAATAAACTCAAGGAAAGAGGGAGAAGAACACAAAGGAGAAAGAAATACCTCCCCCAAAAGGAAAAGGCAGCCCGAAGTATTCTTGCCCTTCTTAAGCCTATTCCCCAAGAAGGCAAAGATAAGCAACAAAACTAGGCCTCGCTGTCACACGCAGAGTGCATGTTGGCACGTGGTGTCATGCAGTTTTTGCTCACTAAACGCATGATAACATCACACCTGGCGAGCTGCGCACAGCGCATGGACAACATGAGACCATCTTGACAGTAAATCGGTAATGAGTAATCATGTTTCTTCAAGTCGATGTGATATTGTGATATGTTAAGAGAACGCACAACTTGTGTCAGACTGACAGTCAGGCCAGGCCGCCAGGGATGACCCATGTTGGACTTGGCGATCAATGTATGCCTGTATAGTACACCCCTATCTACTCCCCCATGGTATCGTAGGTATCGGCTGATGATGCCCGTGCTAGCCCGTGCATGCATGCCTTCGAGTCGCAATCGTGAATCATGCAACCTGTTGGGATTAGCCGTGTTCTTCATTTCTACATCCTGATTTCGAAATCCTCATTCCTCAATATCAGTCACAGCCTTATCATGCACACGATAAGCTACTGTGCGTCCTGTCGAGATTTAGCCCGGCGTAATGCCCGACGCTTGGCCTAACGTAACGCAATTTGCGCCGAACCCCCATGAGCCACATGCTCCACTTCCTGCTGCCTTGCTTGCCAGTTGCCACACAACCGAATCACGATCGAGCATCTCATGAACTCCAGCCGACGAAACGGCTGATGCGTAATCTGCTGCCGAGTGAATGGTGTCAGATATCTTCTTATCGATCTACACAGTGCTGACGCCGAACGATTCAAATTAGTGTGTCTGACTCAAATGGAACTTCCCGGAATTTCACGGGACATGACGGAACTTCACCATCTTTTGAGTAATAAACGTCAGCGGGCTGATGGCGGGTTCACAGATGCAGGGAAGCAGCGAGTCTAATCAGCGGATGGTGTCATCGCGGGACGCGGAAAAGTACAACCACCCACCAACCGTTTGATCGGGTTATCAGACCAACCACCAGCTCAAACTCATCATCATCCTACTTTATACTTCCACCGCAGTCTGTGGAACAATTGCTTCAGATACAGTCTGACGAGCAGTCGAGCGGAGCCCATCCGGCCAACTTCTGATCACCACATCATCAGAAGTACATACTCACGCACAGTAAGGACGTTTGAATTGCCGATCTAAAATCTGCATGCATGCTGTCACTTTCCGCCCGCTTTCCAGAGTAAACCTCCGTGTACTTACGTTATATGGTGCATGCCTTAAGCCTTTGATCTGGCCCTCTTGCATACGCAGTTCGAGCTGTCCATCAGTCATTGCGTTTACGTCGGGACGATCGAGCCCCGCCTTCTTGAAGGCCGCCTGAACTCACCATACGACCGACAACCGCCTGTCGCTCGTTGATCATGGCGCTACCGAGCATGCGCATCCTGGCCTTCACGGTCTCTGGGCTGCTATTGCTGGACGGCATAACCGCACGCGGTAGGACAAACTAAGTTAATAAGCCTAAGTGGCTGTTTATCCCGAGTCAGTAGCCGGACCACTACCGTGGATTTGTGTTCATTCTTTTGTGGTGCGTCCTTACACGTTAGACCAGCTAGCCAACCGACCCCCGTCGCCTCCGTACATTGAAGACTGCGATGGAATCAGAATTTTCCTACCTGCTCTCATGGCTTGCATTGCAACCATATACAGCGGCGTGGGCCGCTGCTGTTGACTGCTGACATGTACCTGCCAGCGAGACAGCAGTCAGCATGCAGGGGCGGGTAGGTCAGTGGCTCGCTCAATGCCACTAGGTGGGGGCAACAAATGCCGTTCTAACAGCCATTCCGCAATCGACCAATGATATCCCTCGTGTCTGTCAGGTTTCCATGGCACCCTTCACCCTGAAAGTTGCAGTTGGTGTACTGAATTACTGACGCAATGACAACACCCTTCGCAACGAACGCCCCATTGAACTTCTCAACCGTTTTGTGAATGCTGCCGGTACCCGATACCCGGCCGGGAAGCGATGCAACTATTACGACCTTGCCCTGGTGTCTGCTTCAGGCCTCTCGGCTTCCATTAAAAGGCGAGACTTGCTGCAAGCCGACGTCCTTGCTAACAACGGTGGAACCCCCATCGTCGGAGGTGAGTACGACGCCTAGTAATCCAGGCGAGTGTATACATAGTATGCATGCTTTGCTTGCATCATGCCTTTCTAATTGTAGGTATGTATCGTGCTTGAGTGTGTTAGTCAAAAGCAGCACCTTATCCTTGGCATCAACTTCTCCCGCCCCCCATCCCCTCAGTGTCTAAAATATTCGAATCCCTGTACCCCCACTCTACAGTCGCCGCTTTGTGTCCCAATGCGGCAATCGTGGCCGGGCCCATCTGCTACACTGTTCTGCAAGGCGCCACGCCCGACGGCACTTACACCTACGACGCCAGCGCGACGGGAAAGTTCCTCCTTTTCGACCCAGTGGGACAAAACTGTGCGCATTATGTAAGTGTTAATGGACATTAAACCCTTTCTTACCATGTGTTCAAATCTCATGCATGGTGGAGGGATAGGTGAGGAGCCATGCAGCGCATGAGAATGGAAGCTCGATAGCGAAGAGCACGGGAGCCCAACATGAAAGTGACGAACATCGGACCCTTGCCTTCCTAATCATGCACATCCCCATGCATGGTGGAGGTATGCAGAGCCATGCTGAACACTCCTTGCATGGGACTATGGGTGGCTCTTCATTACTACGTGAAGAAACAAGATTCTTGTAACACTGCCTGCTGCCAAGAAACCTGGAAATCCCCATACCCTGAAACTTACACCCCCAATTCCCTTCCTCCATCGCCCAAACCACTGGTGCAATCATGCACAACTGAGTCACGCATGACACACCCTACGCTATGACATGCCTGCACCCATGCACTGGCTTTGAAGCCTTGGACACGAACCTGCTTCTTACACTCTGCTCTCCATGCACCGACTTTGAGGCCGTGCACAAATCCGTTTACTGACACTCTACTCTCTGACGTGGCTGCAGGGCATGGGATTCGTCATCAATGTGTACCCTGCTTCTGTGGGCACCGTACTCCCACCCCAAGTTTACATTATCGATCAATGGATCACGACAGGATCCTTTGATAACATGACGCTCTACGTTGGGGATAAGGTGCGAGTGCTTCCAAGTAGCATGCATGGCGTCACGCAGTGTCACCATCCAGCAAGCATGGCATTGCTCAACATCTTTGAACGTGCATGACATTGTGCAATAGTGCGGTGTCCTTCATCTCATGATTTCCTTCACGTGCACATCGGCCTTGTCAGCCACAACAAAACTATAATACCAAATGGGAAATTCAATGGACCAGTACTTTGCAAGACATCCCGTTTGAATGTGTTGCGCTCATACATCTCCATTCTCCGCCTCTGCAGCTCGTCTTCACTTGGCCCTTCGCGGTCAATGAGATCCACGCATTAGCATCAGTGGACTTGATGCAGCCTGAACATCTCCCTCCCTCTCCCCCTCCTTCCTCCCCCCCTCCCCCTCCTTCCTCCCCCCCTCCCCTTCCCCCTCCCTCCTCTCCTCCTCCCCCCTCTACCCTCCTCTCTCCCCCTCAGCCAAATCAAGGATCACCCAACCCAGGTGGAAACCCGGATGGCAACTTGAATAAATCTCCTCCGCCTCCCTCTCCCCCACCCCCCTCCTCTCCCCCCCCTCCCCCCCCCCCTCCCTCTTCTCCCCCTCCCTCTCCCCCTCTCTCCTCATCTCCCCCCCCCTCCCCCCCTCCCCCCTCCTCTCCTGCCCCCCTACCTCCCCCCTCTCCTCCTCCGCCCTCTATCTTACCTCCTTACCCCCCCTCTGTCAACTTCTTCCCCCAACCAAACCAAGGATCGCCCAACCCAGGTGGTAACCCAGATGGCAACATTGAAAACTCTCCTCCCCCTCCCTCTCCCCCTCCCCCCCCTCCCCCTCCGTCCTCCACCCTCCTTCCTCCATTTCCCCCCTCTATCTTCGTACCTCAATCAAACCAAGGATCGCCCCCTCCCCCCACTTCTCCTCCACCTCCCCCTCCCCCTGTCAACCTCTCCCCACCACCATTTCAAGGATCGCCGAACCCAGGTGGTAACCCAGACGGCAACTTAGATAACCCTCCTCCCCCCCCTCCTTCCTCCCCTCCCCCTTCTCCTCCCCCGCCTTCTTCCCCTCCCCCCTCTCCTTCCACATCTCCTCTCCCACCCCCCTCCCCTCCTCTTCCTCCTCATTCTCCCTCTCCCCCTCCCCCCTCCCCCCCTCCCCCCTCTCCTCCCCCACCCTCTTCCCCTCCTCCCCCTCCTTCCACATCTCCTCTCCCACCCACCTCTCCCCCTCCTCCCTCTCCTCCTCCCCCCTCTCCTCCACCTCCCCCTCCCCCTCCACCTTCTCCCCCTCCCCCATCTCTCTCTCCTCCCTCAAACTCCCCTTCTACATCTCCCCCTCCTCCTCCCTCCCCCCCTCCTCCCTCTCCTCCCTCCTCCCCTTCCACTTCTCCACTCCCCCCTCCCGCTTCCCCCCCTTACTCTACCCCTCCTCCTTCTCTACCCCCTCCCCCCACACCTTCCCCTCCTCCCCCTTCTACGCCCTCCACAACTCCTCTTCCCCCTTCCTCCCCATCTCCCCCCTCTTCCCCTTCCACATCTCCCTCTCCTCCCTCCCCCCCTCCCCCCTCTCCCTCCACCCCTTCTCTTCCACCCCCATCTCCTCCTCCCCCATCTCCTCCCCAACCAGGGGTCCCCACCCCTAATGGCCTTATAGACATGTGCCCCTCCCTCCTCGACACATCCGCCTTCACAGTCCTGGCAGATGTCTCTTTGGGAGGCAGCTACAGCTACCAGACCAATGTCGCTGCCACTCTGTACTTCTTCAGTCAGGCTCCCGGTAACTGCCTGCTGGTGAGTGTGGCCACAGCTAATGTCATGCGCTTTGCTTCACACCAATTACGTAGTCATCACTGGTTGCCCTGCACCTGCCTGTTTGCCACACCCAGGCTCCTGCAGACATGTTATTTGTCAGGCCCTAATCCTTCTTGCAGCATCTTTTATTGAAATGAGGTTTCCTGTCTTGTGCACCTGCAGGGTATGATCTTCAAGGTGACCTGTCTGGAAGCACCGGTTCCTTACACCCCCACCACAGTCACCATCCCCACATGGACTGTGGGCGCAAATGCAGACATCACTGTAACGGCAGGCGACATTGTGAGCTATCAACCCGAAATGCAAACGTGTTTGCAGGGCACTCATTCATGATGAGCTTAGCAATGGCAAATTTCATGTGTCTTCATGTTCTTTGATGGTGTTTTAAATGCCATAGCCCTATTGCAAGTTGCTTGATTAGCCCATGTTTCTTTCTAATGACCACGATTCCTTTCCAATGTATGCGCAGATCTCCATCTCTTGGATTGGACTTGACGGTGTGGCCATCATCGGATCTCGTCCTCCCTCTCTCTCTCCTCCCTCTCTCTCTCCTCCATCTCCTCCCCCTCCTGGCTTCACGGACATGTGCCCCTCCCTCCTCGACACATCCGCCTTCACAGTTCTGGCAGATGTCTCTTTGGGGGGCAGCTACAGCTACCAAACCAGTGTCGCTGCCACGCTGTACTTCTTCAGTCAGGCTCCCGGCAACTGCCTGCTGGTGCGTATTGGTCGCCGTTTATTTTAGCATGCCTTACCTTCATATCTTCTTTGGGAGGGTGGGGGCAGGTGCAGCAATCCCTGCTGCTTGTACCACGGGCCTGTTCCTGATGGTGTCCATTTCCTGTTGGCATCCACTTCCTGATGTATCTGTGGTCGCTTTCTTGGCCATGGTCTGTGGGGGGTGGTCACTTACTTGGCCAGTGGCAGCTGATGATATCATAGCTTGAGTTGCTGACCTGCTGTGATCGTTTCTGTGCGCTCTTTTCACTCCCGAGCGGTAGAAACTTTACTTGGCCAGCACATACCCTCAGCTAATGCGCATCGTTTGTTTGCTGACCTGCGTGTTTTTCCTCATGTGCACCTGCAGGGTATGATCTTCAAGGTGACCTGCCTGGAAGCACCAGTTCCTTACACCCCCACCACAGTCACCATCCCCACATGGACTGTGGGAGTAAACGCTGATGTCACCGTTACAGCAGGAGACTCGGTAAGCTACTAACCCTAAAAGGAACTCTGTGATCAGACAACGTTCCGAATTACCGTTAGAGCCATGCATTCGAATTGCGGCATTTGCCTGGAGCGGCTAGCAGGGACCTTTCCCATGCACCCCCTTGGTGCCCCATGATTGATATGTGACATATCTGGAATCCTGATTGATTTCTTACTTCACCCATATTCTTAAATGTTATCTCCAATGCTTGCGCAGATCTCCTTCTCTTGGATTGGCCTCGACGGTGTAGCCATCATCGGATCTCCTCCTCCCTCTCTCTCTCCTCCCTCTCTCTCTCCTCCCTCTCTCTCTCCTCCATCTCCTCCCCCTCCTGGCTTCACGGACATGTGCCCCTCCCTCCTCGACACATCCGCCTTCACAGTTCTGGCAGATGTCTCTTTGGGGGGCAGCTACAGCTACCAAACCAGTGTCGCTGCCACGCTGTACTTCTTCAGTCAGGCTCCCGGCAACTGCCTGCTGGTGCGTATTGGTCGCCGTTTATTTTAGCATGCCTTACCTTCGTATCTTCTTTGGGAGGGTGGGGGCAGGTGCAGCAATCCCTGCTGCTTGTACCACGGGCCTGTTCCTGATGGTGTCCATTTCCTGTTGGCATCCACTTCCTGATGTATCTGTGGTCGCTTTCTTGGCCATGGTCTGTGGGGGGTGGTCACTTACTTGGCCAGTGGCAGCTGATGATATCATAGCTTGAGTTGCTGACCTGCTGTGATCGTTTCTGTGCGCTCTTTTCACTCCCGAGCGGTAGAAACTTTACTTGGCCAGCACATACCCTCAGCTAATGCGCATCGTTTGTTTGCTGACCTGCGTGTTTTTCCTCATGTGCACCTGCAGGGTATGATCTTCAAGGTGACCTGCCTGGAAGCACCAGTTCCTTACACCCCCACCACAGTCACCATCCCCACATGGACTGTGGGAGTAAACGCTGATGTCACCGTTACAGCAGGAGACTCGGTAAGCTACTAACCCTAAAAGGAACTCTGTGATCAGACAACGTTCCGAATTACCGTTAGAGCCATGCATTCGAATTGCGGCATTTGCCTGGAGCGGCTAGCAGGGACCTTTCCCATGCACCCCCTTGGTGCCCCATGATTGATATGTGACATATCTGGAATCCTGATTGATTTCTTACTTCACCCATGTTCTTAAGTGTTATCTCCAATGCTTGCGCAGATCTCCTTCTCTTGGATTGGCCTCGACGGTGTAGCCATCATCGGATCTCCTCCTCCCTCTCTCTCTCCTCCCTCTCTCTCTCCTCCCTCTCTCTCTCCTCCCTCTCTCTCTCCTCCATCTCCTCCCCCTCCTGGCTTCACGGACATGTGCCCCTCCCTCCTCGACACATCCGCCTTCACAGTTCTGGCAGATGTCTCTTTGGGGGGCAGCTACAGCTACCAAACCAGTGTCGCTGCCACGCTGTACTTCTTCAGTCAGGCTCCCGGCAACTGCCTGCTGGTGCGTATTGGTCGCCGTTTATTTTAGCATGCCTTACCTTCGTATCTTCTTTGGGAGGGTGGGGGCAGGTGCAGCAATCCCTGCTGCTTGTACCACGGGCCTGTTCCTGATTGTGTCCATTTCCTGTTGGCATCCACTTCCTGATGTATCTGTGGTCGCTTTCTTGGCCATGGTCTGTGGGGGGTGGTCACTTACTTGGCCAGTGGCAGCTGATGATATCATAGCTTGAGTTGCTGACCTGCTGTGATCGTTTCTGTGCGCTCTTTTCACTCCCGAGCGGTAGAAACTTTACTTGGCCAGCACATACCCTCAGCTAATGCGCATCGTTTGTTTGCTGACCTGCGTGTTTTTCCTCATGTGCACCTGCAGGGTATGATCTTCAAGGTGACCTGCCTGGAAGCACCAGTTCCTTACACCCCCACCACAGTCACCATCCCCACATGGACTGTGGGAGTAAACGCTGATGTCACCGTTACAGCAGGAGACTCGGTAAGCTACTAACCCTAAAAGGAACTCTGTGATCAGACAACGTTCCGAATTACCGTTAGAGCCATGCATTCGAATTGCGGCATTTGCCTGGAGCGGCTAGCAGGGACCTTTCCCATGCACCCCCTTGGTGCCCCATGATTGATATGTGACATATCTGGAATCCTGATTGATTTCTTACTTCACCCATGTTCTTAAGTGTTATCTCCAATGCTTGCGCAGATCTCCTTCTCTTGGATTGGCCTCGACGGTGTAGCCATCATCGGATCTCCTCCTCCCTCTCTCTCTCCTCCCTCTCTCTCTCCTCCATCTCCTCCCCCTCCTGGCTTCACGGACATGTGCCCCTCCCTCCTCGACACATCCGCCTTCACAGTTCTGGCAGATGTCTCTTTGGGGGGCAGCTACAGCTACCAAACCAGTGTCGCTGCCACGCTGTACTTCTTCAGTCAGGCTCCCGGCAACTGCCTGCTGGTGCGTATTGGTCGCCGTTTATTTTAGCATGCCTTACCTTCGTATCTTCTTTGGGAGGGTGGGGGCAGGTGCAGCAATCCCTGCTGCTTGTACCACGGGCCTGTTCCTGATGGTGTCCATTTCCTGTTGGCATCCACTTCCTGATGTATCTGTGGTCGCTTTCTTGGCCATGGTCTGTGGGGGGTGGTCACTTACTTGGCCAGTGGCAGCTGATGATATCATAGCTTGAGTTGCTGACCTGCTGTGATCGTTTCTGTGCGCTCTTTTCACTCCCGAGCGGTAGAAACTTTACTTGGCCAGCACATACCCTCAGCTAATGCGCATCGTTTGTTTGCTGACCTGCGTGTTTTTCCTCATGTGCACCTGCAGGGTATGATCTTCAAGGTGACCTGCCTGGAAGCACCAGTTCCTTACACCCCCACCACAGTCACCATCCCCACATGGACTGTGGGAGTAAACGCTGATGTCACCGTTACAGCAGGAGACTCGGTAAGCTACTAACCCTAAAAGGAACTCTGTGATCAGACAACGTTCCGAATTACCGTTAGAGCCATGCATTCGAATTGCGGCATTTGCCTGGAGCGGCTAGCAGGGACCTTTCCCATGCACCCCCTTGGTGCCCCATGATTGATATGTGACATATCTGGAATCCTGATTGATTTCTTACTTCACCCATGTTCTTAAGTGTTATCTCCAATGCTTGCGCAGATCTCCTTCTCTTGGATTGGCCTCGACGGTGTAGCCATCATCGGATCTCCTCCTCCCTCTCTCTCTCCTCCCTCTCTCTCTCCTCCCTCTCTCTCTCCTCCCTCTCTCTCTCCTCCATCTCCTCCCCCTCCTGGCTTCACGGACATGTGCCCCTCCCTCCTCGACACATCCGCCTTCACAGTTCTGGCAGATGTCTCTTTGGGGGGCAGCTACAGCTACCAAACCAGTGTCGCTGCCACGCTGTACTTCTTCAGTCAGGCTCCCGGCAACTGCCTGCTGGTGCGTATTGGTCGCCGTTTATTTTAGCATGCCTTACCTTCGTATCTTCTTTGGGAGGGTGGGGGCAGGTGCAGCAATCCCTGCTGCTTGTACCACGGGCCTGTTCCTGATGGTGTCCATTTCCTGTTGGCATCCACTTCCTGATGTATCTGTGGTCGCTTTCTTGGCCATGGTCTGTGGGGGGTGGTCACTTACTTGGCCAGTGGCAGCTGATGATATCATAGCTTGAGTTGCTGACCTGCTGTGATCGTTTCTGTGCGCTCTTTTCACTCCCGAGCGGTAGAAACTTTACTTGGCCAGCACATACCCTCAGCTAATGCGCATCGTTTGTTTGCTGACCTGCGTGTTTTTCCTCATGTGCACCTGCAGGGTATGATCTTCAAGGTGACCTGCCTGGAAGCACCAGTTCCTTACACCCCCACCACAGTCACCATCCCCACATGGACTGTGGGAGTAAACGCTGATGTCACCGTTACAGCAGGAGACTCGGTAAGCTACTAACCCTAAAAGGAACTCTGTGATCAGACAACGTTCCGAATTACCGTTAGAGCCATGCATTCGAATTGCGGCATTTGCCTGGAGCGGCTAGCAGGGACCTTTCCCATGCACCCCCTTGGTGCCCCATGATTGA
The DNA here is from genome assembly GCA_037349105.1 of Limnomonas spitsbergensis. Lineage (NCBI taxonomy): Eukaryota > Viridiplantae > Chlorophyta > Chlorophyceae > Chlamydomonadales > Limnomonas > Limnomonas spitsbergensis. The sequence goes on from JAYJMM010000097.1 coordinate 1,377,367, forward strand.
TATGTGACATATCTGGAATCCTGATTGATTTCTTACTTCACCCATGTTCTTAAGTGTTATCTCCAATGCTTGCGCAGATCTCCTTCTCTTGGATTGGCCTCGACGGTGTAGCCATCATCGGATCTCCTCCTCCCTCTCTCTCTCCTCCCTCTCTCTCTCCTCCCTCTCTCTCTCCTCCCTCTCTCTCTCCTCCATCTCCTCCCCCTCCTGGCTTCACGGACATGTGCCCCTCCCTCCTCGACACATCCGCCTTCACAGTTCTGGCAGATGTCTCTTTGGGGGGCAGCTACAGCTACCAAACCAGTGTCGCTGCCACGCTGTACTTCTTCAGTCAGGCTCCCGGCAACTGCCTGCTGGTGCGTATTGGTCGCCGTTTATTTTAGCATGCCTTACCTTCGTATCTTCTTTGGGAGGGTGGGGGCAGGTGCAGCAATCCCTGCTGCTTGTACCACGGGCCTGTTCCTGATGGTGTCCATTTCCTGTTGGCATCCACTTCCTGATGTATCTGTGGTCGCTTTCTTGGCCATGGTCTGTGGGGGGTGGTCACTTACTTGGCCAGTGGCAGCTGATGATATCATAGCTTGAGTTGCTGACCTGCTGTGATCGTTTCTGTGCGCTCTTTTCACTCCCGAGCGGTAGAAACTTTACTTGGCCAGCACATACCCTCAGCTAATGCGCATCGTTTGTTTGCTGACCTGCGTGTTTTTCCTCATGTGCACCTGCAGGGTATGATCTTCAAGGTGACCTGCCTGGAAGCACCAGTTCCTTACACCCCCACCACAGTCACCATCCCCACATGGACTGTGGGAGTAAACGCTGATGTCACCGTTACAGCAGGAGACTCGGTAAGCTACTAACCCTAAAAGGAACTCTGTGATCAGACAACGTTCCGAATTACCGTTAGAGCCATGCATTCGAATTGCGGCATTTGCCTGGAGCGGCTAGCAGGGACCTTTCCCATGCACCCCCTTGGTGCCCCATGATTGATATGTGACATATCTGGAATCCTGATTGATTTCTTACTTCACCCATGTTCTTAAGTGTTATCTCCAATGCTTGCGCAGATCTCCTTCTCTTGGATTGGCCTCGACGGTGTAGCCATCATCGGATCTCCTCCTCCCTCTCTCTCTCCTCCCTCTCTCTCTCCTCCATCTCCTCCCCCTCCTGGCTTCACGGACATGTGCCCCTCCCTCCTCGACACATCCGCCTTCACAGTTCTGGCAGATGTCTCTTTGGGGGGCAGCTACAGCTACCAAACCAGTGTCGCTGCCACGCTGTACTTCTTCAGTCAGGCTCCCGGCAACTGCCTGCTGGTGCGTATTGGTCGCCGTTTATTTTAGCATGCCTTACCTTCGTATCTTCTTTGGGAGGGTGGGGGCAGGTGCAGCAATCCCTGCTGCTTGTACCACGGGCCTGTTCCTGATGGTGTCCATTTCCTGTTGGCATCCACTTCCTGATGTATCTGTGGTCGCTTTCTTGGCCATGGTCTGTGGGGGGTGGTCACTTACTTGGCCAGTGGCAGCTGATGATATCATAGCTTGAGTTGCTGACCTGCTGTGATCGTTTCTGTGCGCTCTTTTCACTCCCGAGCGGTAGAAACTTTACTTGGCCAGCACATACCCTCAGCTAATGCGCATCGTTTGTTTGCTGACCTGCGTGTTTTTCCTCATGTGCACCTGCAGGGTATGATCTTCAAGGTGACCTGCCTGGAAGCACCAGTTCCTTACACCCCCACCACAGTCACCATCCCCACATGGACTGTGGGAGTAAACGCTGATGTCACCGTTACAGCAGGAGACTCGGTAAGCTACTAACCCTAAAAGGAACTCTGTGATCAGACAACGTTCCGAATTACCGTTAGAGCCATGCATTCGAATTGCGGCATTTGCCTGGAGCGGCTAGCAGGGACCTTTCCCATGCACCCCCTTGGTGCCCCATGATTGATATGTGACATATCTGGAATCCTGATTGATTTCTTACTTCACCCATGTTCTTAAGTGTTATCTCCAATGCTTGCGCAGATCTCCTTCTCTTGGATTGGCCTCGACGGTGTAGCCATCATCGGATCTCCTCCTCCCTCTCTCTCTCCTCCCTCTCTCTCTCCTCCCTCTCTCTCTCCTCCCTCTCTCTCTCCTCCATCTCCTCCCCCTCCTGGCTTCACGGACATGTGCCCCTCCCTCCTCGACACATCCGCCTTCACAGTTCTGGCAGATGTCTCTTTGGGGGGCAGCTACAGCTACCAAACCAGTGTCGCTGCCACGCTGTACTTCTTCAGTCAGGCTCCCGGCAACTGCCTGCTGGTGCGTATTGGTCGCCGTTTATTTTAGCATGCCTTACCTTCGTATCTTCTTTGGGAGGGTGGGGGCAGGTGCAGCAATCCCTGCTGCTTGTACCACGGGCCTGTTCCTGATGGTGTCCATTTCCTGTTGGCATCCACTTCCTGATGTATCTGTGGTCGCTTTCTTGGCCATGGTCTGTGGGGGGTGGTCACTTACTTGGCCAGTGGCAGCTGATGATATCATAGCTTGAGTTGCTGACCTGCTGTGATCGTTTCTGTGCGCTCTTTTCACTCCCGAGCGGTAGAAACTTTACTTGGCCAGCACATACCCTCAGCTAATGCGCATCGTTTGTTTGCTGACCTGCGTGTTTTTCCTCATGTGCACCTGCAGGGTATGATCTTCAAGGTGACCTGCCTGGAAGCACCAGTTCCTTACACCCCCACCACAGTCACCATCCCCACATGGACTGTGGGAGTAAACGCTGATGTCACCGTTACAGCAGGAGACTCGGTAAGCTACTAACCCTAAAAGGAACTCTGTGATCAGACAACGTTCCGAATTACCGTTAGAGCCATGCATTCGAATTGCGGCATTTGCCTGGAGCGGCTAGCAGGGACCTTTCCCATGCACCCCCTTGGTGCCCCATGATTGATATGTGACATATCTGGAATCCTGATTGATTTCTTACTTCACCCATGTTCTTAAGTGTTATCTCCAATGCTTGCGCAGATCTCCTTCTCTTGGATTGGCCTCGACGGTGTAGCCATCATCGGATCTCCTCCTCCCTCTCTCTCTCCTCCCTCTCTCTCTCCTCCCTCTCTCTCTCCTCCCTCTCTCTCTCCTCCATCTCCTCCCCCTCCTGGCTTCACGGACATGTGCCCCTCCCTCCTCGACACATCCGCCTTCACAGTTCTGGCAGATGTCTCTTTGGGGGGCAGCTACAGCTACCAAACCAGTGTCGCTGCCACGCTGTACTTCTTCAGTCAGGCTCCCGGCAACTGCCTGCTGGTGCGTATTGGTCGCCGTTTATTTTAGCATGCCTTACCTTCGTATCTTCTTTGGGAGGGTGGGGGCAGGTGCAGCAATCCCTGCTGCTTGTACCACGGGCCTGTTCCTGATGGTGTCCATTTCCTGTTGGCATCCACTTCCTGATGTATCTGTGGTCGCTTTCTTGGCCATGGTCTGTGGGGGGTGGTCACTTACTTGGCCAGTGGCAGCTGATGATATCATAGCTTGAGTTGCTGACCTGCTGTGATCGTTTCTGTGCGCTCTTTTCACTCCCGAGCGGTAGAAACTTTACTTGGCCAGCACATACCCTCAGCTAATGCGCATCGTTTGTTTGCTGACCTGCGTGTTTTTCCTCATGTGCACCTGCAGGGTATGATCTTCAAGGTGACCTGCCTGGAAGCACCAGTTCCTTACACCCCCACCACAGTCACCATCCCCACATGGACTGTGGGAGTAAACGCTGATGTCACCGTTACAGCAGGAGACTCGGTAAGCTACTAACCCTAAAAGGAACTCTGTGATCAGACAACGTTCCGAATTACCGTTAGAGCCATGCATTCGAATTGCGGCATTTGCCTGGAGCGGCTAGCAGGGACCTTTCCCATGCACCCCCTTGGTGCCCCATGATTGATATGTGACATATCTGGAATCCTGATTGATTTCTTACTTCACCCATATTCTTAAGTGTTATCTCCAATGCTTGCGCAGATCTCCTTCTCTTGGATTGGCCTCGACGGTGTAGCCATCATCGGATCTCCTCCTCCCTCTCTCTCTCCTCCCTCTCTCTCTCCTCCCTCTCTCTCTCCTCCATCTCCTCCCCCTCCTGGCTTCACGGACATGTGCCCCTCCCTCCTCGACACATCCGCCTTCACAGTCCTGGCAGATGTCTCTTTGGGAGGCAGCTACAGCTACCAGACCAATGTCGCTGCCACTCTGTACTTCTTCAGTCAGGCTCCCGGCAACTGCCTGCTGGTGAGTGTGGCCACAGCTAATGTCATGCGCTTTGCTTCACACCAATTACGTAGTCATCACTGGTTGCCCTGCACCTGCCTGTTTGCCACACCCAGGTTCCTGCAAACATGTTATTTGTCAGGCCCTAATCCTTCTTGCAGCATCTTTTATTGAAATGAGGTTTCCTGTCTTGTGCACCTGCAGGGTATGATCTTCAAGGTGACCTGTCTGGAAGCACCGGTTCCTTACACCCCCAACACAGTCACCATCCCCACATGGACTGTGGGCGCAAACGCAGACATCACTGTAACGGCAGGCGACATTGTGAGCTATCAACCCGAAATGCAAACGTGTTTGCAGGGCACTCATTCATGATGAGCTTAGCAATGGCTAATTTCATGTGTCTTCATGTTCTTTGATGGTGTTTTAAATGCCATAGCCCTATTGCAAGTTGCTTGATTAGCCCATGTTTCTTTCTAATGACCACGATTCCTTTCCCATGTATGTGCAGATCTCCTTCTCTTGGATTGGACTCGACGGTGTGGCCATCATCGGATCTCGTCCTCCCTCTCTCTCTCCTCCCTCTCTCTCTCCTCCATCTCCTCCCCCTCCTGGCTTCACGGACATGTGCCCCTCCCTCCTCGACACATCCGCCTTCACAGTTCTGGCAGATGTCTCTTTGGGGGGCAGCTACAGCTACCAAACCAGTGTCGCTGCCACGCTGTACTTCTTCAGTCAGGCTCCCGGCAACTGCCTGCTGGTGAGCTTTCTTACAGACAGGGGAGGATGAGGGTCATTTATTTCAACTGTATTAGAACGGCAGCGTTTGTTGTATAGCATATTGGCAAGACTGCAATATTTGTAACGGGGGGCAGTTCAAGGAACGGAAATGACGGCTTGTTTCTTATGCTCTTGGTGCCATGGACCTCTCTGCTGGTGTTTCGTGTTAGCTCGTATTACTGATATAGCCTTGGTGGTTTTGCAACATGGTTTTTTGTACGCATGGCTCTCGATTTGATGCTCTCGCAGCCCCCGCCAGCCGCCCCTAAAGCAACGTCTGATCGTGATCTCATTCCCATCCCTTCTATCGTGTGCACCTTCAGGGTATGATCTTCAAGGTGACCTGCCTGACAGCATCGGCTGATCACGTGGCCAGTACCTACACCATCCCTAGCTGGAGCGTGGGAGGATACGCAGACGTCACCGTTACGGCAGGAGACACGGTGAGCTACTAGCCCGAAAAGCAGAAAGTTCTAAAAGAAAAAACCATGGCTGACGGTGCCGAGGAAATGCCACACACTCCTGCTAGCCCTGCCTGACTAATGCAAATGTTTTGGCTTTCAATCGCATGCGATTGAACCCTGCATGCATCATTAACGAGACCGCTCTCACTAGTCCTGTGCATATATTTGTAGGCCCAGTGGCAAGTACCATACATGGAATCTTGTTTGATTGGATGCATCCATGTGACCACAATTGTTCCTCCCTATGCGTGCGCAGATCTCCTTCTCTTGGATCGACCTTAATGGTGTGGCCATGATCGGATCCCCTCCTCTAGCTCTCTCTCCCCCGTCTCCCCCTCCTCCCTCCCCCTTCGCCCCCGGAACTCCCTCCGCCCCCTCCTTACTCGGCGGCCTGATCCCCGCCCTCCATAACCTCTTGGGCCTGTGCCCCGCCCCCACATCGACCGCCTTCACAGTCCTGGCAGATCTCAGCTTGGGCGGCACTTACACGTACAAAACCACTGTTGCTGGAAAGCTCACCTTCTTTAGCCAGGCACCCGGAAATTGCCTGCTGGTAGGTCCGGGGGGGGATCACGGGGAACGGGGGAGGAGGCTGCGTGGACCTTATTTATGCAGTCTTGAGCAAGAGGAGCTTGATATGACATATGTTGAGGGTGACGATGAATTACGCAGGCCATTGAAATCTACCTGTCGCCATCTTGCTCTGTAGTCATGCCACTGAAATGGACCCTGTTGAAGCATGATAACTCTTTCTACACGAGCTTGGCTATATAAATTATGCGTTTGATTATCGACCTGTTTTTCTGTCTTGTGCACCTGCAGGGTATGATCTTCAAGGTGACCTGCCTGTCAGCCCCGCCCTCCTACACGCCCAGGACATACAGCATCCCCGCGTGGACAGTGGGAGCCTTCGCAGATGTCACCGTCAGGGCGGGAGACTCGGTGAGATAACCCGCACACCAATAACCCGCTCACCAACGGCCCAATTAGGGCACAAGCAAGCCTTGCTCATCCGGAATGAAGCTCCATCATGCATCTCTTGTTGCTCAATGGATGATGTTCAAAATCGAAGCTGGTTGTCTATCCTGCCTGCCTCCTAATTTTGCACCCTGGGCTACCCTTGACGCTAGCCTAGGCCGTTAGCTCATCGGGAATGAAGGTCCATGCATCATATGTTTTATGTGCAGAATATAACATCCTGTATGATTCATATGTTTAGAGCGGTGCATAACCTGTTCATGTGTGTGACCCAAATTCGTTGTCTCGTTGCGTTCGCAGATCTCCTTCTCTTGGCTTGGACTCAACGGCGTGTGCCTGCTGTGAAGCTCTTGAAGCTGCGACCTTCAGCCGGAGATGTGTAGAATTATTTCCGCATTGGAAGACTCCAGGTCTCCTGCCCAATATGGCAGGTTAGCTGCAGTAGTTGCTCACACTCTGTTCCCTGCCAGGCACATTTACATAAGGTGCGGAATTGCTCCCCATAGGGGATTGCTCGCCATAGGGGATTGCTCCCCATAGGGGATTGCTCCCCATAGGGGATTGCACCCCATGCCCCCATCTGATGGTTGGAGCGTATCGGGAGCACAAGTTTACGAGCTTTGGGTCTAAGCGTTGTGGGTAGTACCTGACACGATCCATGCAGGCCAGGCATACTTTTGCAGGCCAGGCACTTTGTGTGAGCCTTGGCAGGGTAATTATCTGCGCCGATGCCTCTAGGTAGTTGTTAGGAACCGTTCGTGCCGCCAGCAGTGGCAGAATGAACAAGGTAGCGGCAGGTCCCTGGATTTGTGACAGGGACAATGCTCGCATGAGAATAATAATGCCATTCAAAATTTATTCTGTCCTGCTCATTTACTAGCCTATTTATCAAAGGGTTTGTGAGTACGCCTTGGGTATATTAAGGAACCGCAAGATGTTTTGCGCCGGTGGTCAATTAAATGGCCGTTTTATGGCATTGACTGAAATGAAGGTTGATGCAGTTTCAGAGATAAATGTTCAAATGACGTGCTGTAAGATGGGGAATGAGAATTCTGAGGCTTGTCAGGTCGACATGCATGATGTCGAATCATGTTACGAATCCATCAACTACATCACCATGAGCTCGCCATCACCCGCCCATCACCTTCTATTACAACACTTGACAACATGTGCTAAACAAAGGGAGCATTTTTGCTTCGTGTGGCTTGATAATTCAGGTCATGGTACTTGCGCAGCATGCTCTGGGCACAGACTCGTCAGAGAAATGTTTCAGTTGGCTGGTGACTGCTAGGCACTTCCCACGTGGTTCATTCACACTTCAATTACGGGTACAGGTTCGTAACTCATCAAATAAAAACAAATGGCGTAATCGCTTACCATGCTGTGCATCTACCAGGCCCTCACAGCGTGATGTAGCTGACACATAGCTGAAGCCCACGCACTCGCACATGTCGTCGGAGGCTACCATTGGGCTGATGGGGACATACTAGAACATGCATGCACATGGTGTATGTCCCTTCATTTGTGTGCCCCTTTTCCTTTTTTTTCTGCCCCTTTCACTTGGACACGCCGTAGCTGAGAGCCTGAGATGCTAGTAGGAAGTTCGGGAGCTGATATTATGAATGCTGCCTGTCCATAGTGTAGTACCGGTAGTCAGTGGTCATTTTAGCGCATGCCAAACCTGCCTTACTTGGTCCTAGGTGCCCACGCGGCCGAGCTTTCTTAAGCAGGGCCCAGAGGTGTAACGTCATTGACTTGGGCCTAGGCTTTTACGTCAAACTTGGGCCTAGGTAGGTCCAGCTGGTTCCAATTGGCTGAGTGACGAATCCTCAGAAGCCTCCACTACTTTGGTGGTCACAAACAATAGCGCACTCAAAACGACACCAGGCTGGCTTTGCAGTTTGTACTGAATCTGTCCTGCTATGCACATTATGTCCGCCCCTGGACTGTCAACTTCTGAAATCTGGAAAGAAGGCGGTAATGGACAAGTTTCTGGAAGCAGCGGGTGAGTGATCCTGGTTGGAGCTCAGTCAGTCCCCATAGTTTTGAAACAATCCAATGATCGGCATTAGCATACATTGCGCCAAGAGTAAGGCTATGTTCCCATCCTAGGTCTAGCTAGAGGCTCTATTTTGTAGAGCCACTTGTCCCATGCGCGTCAAACATGTTATTATCCTGATATTTCTTTAGAGTTCAAGAAAGCAGGCCATACAAAAAAAACTTTGGGGGGGGGGCCTTTCCTCATCCCCTGCCCCTCCTTGCTTGGGACCCCCGAAGGGAGGGGGGGGGTAGGAATGGGAGAAAGATTCCGCCTCAAAATCTTGTTTAACCGCTTGACTTCTGCGGAAATCTGCACCGTAAAATCTTGTAAAGCCGCGACTTTTTTTTAGGGAAAAAAACCTTTCCCAAGACTTTTTGCAGGGGGTAGGTTAATCTCATGTGCCGAGCATAAGACTTCCACAAGAACTAATCTTATCTGCATGGTCGCCCCAGTCTTGCAGCGATTGACCATGCAGGGGGGGGCCGGGCAAAGGCAGGCAGAAGGGGTTACGATTGGCGTAGACAAAAACTTATTGACCTGGCATTCATTAGATTAAGTGCGTTGAGTTAGCACCAACCAAAAATGTTTAAAATGTCAAATACAAATTGGCAATGCGCGGAGTCACATAAAGATCGATGGCCACAAGTACCGGTACATATGGAAGTAAAAATCGAGCACGTTCTAACGGTGCACAATTGCATCCAAAAATTAAATTTAAACAAATAAAACTTGTCTTTGATCAAATAAGCTTTTTTTTTACCAAAGGTAAACGTAAGTTTTTAAAGTTTTTGAAGTTTTTAAAGTTTTTAAAGTTTTTAAAAAAGGAAACTTTTTTTCTCGTAACGTCCATCTTCCTTCTGATAATTTTATTTATTGACTTTTCCCCCCTATTTTTTCCCTTTTTTTTCTTTTTTTTCCCCTCCCTTTTTTATATATTTTAAAATAAAGGCTAATTGACCGAAGAACCCACAGTTCAATTTAATAAGTTATACAAGAAAACAAGGTGAATTACATAATATCTCTGGGCCCTGCTCGAAAGGCTCGGTCACCCGATAATAATGGGAAACCAAGATATAGGATCATGTCATCAATTGCACCTTCCTCCTCCGCTTGTGCCGGGGCAGCCTGGTAAGCCTGGTGTAAGGGACCAGAGGCAAGGAAGTGTGAGTAAGAGGGTTTTGCAGTTCGAGTACAGGCATAAATATTTGTTTGTCGGGGGGCATGGGGGGAGAGTGATAGAGTGGCGGTTACGCTAACGCCATGCGGCATGCATGGCACAGCGAACCAACCATACATCACACAAACCCTAATGTATCATGGGGACTTCATGGTCTTGTTCATGTGTGTGGGTAACAGCCTTGGACGGACCTCTATATACCCGGAAAGCACTCGCCTGAGCTTCGTCACCAGGCTCAGGCGAGTGCAAAAGACATGACACTTTAAGCAGTGTAAAACCAGGGGTGACACCAACGCTTAAAGTAATGAGCGGCGAAAGATTGACGGCGATTCGTCATATCGTCAATGAATGCACTTCGTGCATTGACTAGACATAAGGTCAGCAGGGCAGTGAGTCCTTCTGCGTCACTCCAAGGTTCGTATAACCCGAGGCGGTGGTACGAATGGCTGTCTAAGGCCACATCCTCGAGAAGTGAGGGCGCCTACCTCAGCGTTGTCAGCCGCGGCCGGGCTGTCGTCAGCATGGGGTGTCACAGCAACGGGCTCCGTCGCGACAGCAGCAGCCTTAGCCGCAGGGGCTGGTTCAGCATCCTACGAGATTCAATGATTCGAATTTAGGAAGGTGTAGTGCCGATTGGCGGAGATCAAATTGGCAGGAAATACAGTGGTTGAGTTGGAATTTCATGCTCCAGCGATTCGGATTTTGTAGGGTGTGTTGGGACTATGGGTGAGATGGAGTGATAGACGACAAGCTAAAATGTTGATATCAGAACTAGAGAGGAATGCAATGATGCAAGCACGGGGCGGAGCCTTACCGCTTGCCTACCGGTGTTGACTGTATGTCCGCGGCCCATATTATAAAGCAAGTCTTGTCTCTTGAATTTGAACAGCTAGTAAGCCTTGTCTAAACAGCTTGGAATACGCTTAAATGAATGACGTCAGAAATGGTCAAGGTCAATGACTAAATGTTTCAGCGGCGTATATCCAGTCGTGTGTAAAGCGCGGCCTGGCGTCGACAGAATTTCGATGGTACGGCACTGCACACGCACGCAGCTGCCAGCGAAGCAGCTTCATGTGGATTTTGCGGGGTCAAGGAGCTGTCTCATCTCTCTGCTGAACTCTCCTTACAGCAGGGCCTGCCCCCCCCCACGAGTAACTTGCTTATTTTCGTTACTTAGCTGTATGTCAGCTACACTCCAGCCTCCAGCCAGAGGTTTGGCCAGAAATGATGCTTGCCTGGGCTGCTAGCCGTGGGACAGCCTAGGTTTGATCATGTGTGGCCTAGTGGCCGAAATAGAGACTCTTCTTCACTCAGGTCCTGTATCCTCATCTTTCCTGACCCAATTCCGCCCCACCTGCCCCCAACCGAATAGACGAGCGCCCACGCGGCCGAGCCTTAGTTATCACGGCCAAGATCTTTAGAACGCACGATGCATACCCTGCTCCCTTTTCTAAAGCACGGCCAAGATGTGTAACGTCATTGACTCACGGCCCCGAGGTGTCACGTCCCTGTCTCGTTGACCTCATAAAGAAGCCAGAGTATGCGGAGGAAGGGGAGCATGAGGAGGAGGATGGAGGGGTCTGGCAAGAAGGCACATTGCTCATCAGGTCGTATTTAAAAGCTTATATTGCTACATTGCTCCAAGTAGGATGAACCTTCAGCACGGCATAGGGAGAGGGCAGAAATTCCCAATATTTGAGCGGAAGCAAAGTAGCAAACCGCAAAAACGAACAGTAGGCAACGAATATCCCCTTGAGTATAGCAATCAATACATCGTGAAGGAGAACTCAACTTGGAAACAAATTATGACTTAATCATACCTCAATCAAAAGTCCTCGGTCTTGCTAACCGTACTGTTAAGGACATATCATGTTTTGCTCCCTACAGCCCTTCAGCAGTATTTTCTGAAATCGGTATCCCTGTCCGATACGTTACAATAGGTACAATCACATAAATGCAATGCTCTTACGCAATTTACATCATCATCTTATTCATCTGATCGAAGCCAGAGATACTACAAGTCAATGACACTACACCTTTGGGTCAAGCTTAGAAGGCTCGGCTGCGTGGGCGCCCGCCTGTTTGGTTTGGAGGAAAATAAACGAATGGCCAGAGAAGAAAGAAACAGACGAAAACAGGAGAAGGAAAATGTCACCCCCAAAAGGACAAGGAAGTCTGAAGACTCCCGAACCTGTCCAGATCTTAGCCCTGAACTCAGCAAAAACAAATAGACTAGGAGAGGAAGCGGGAGGGAAACAAAAGGCCCGCCCAAAATATGGAAGGTAAGCCGAATCCCCAGGGGAAAAGGCAAGGGACACAAAAAGGCTTTTGTCTTGCCCCCTTCTGTGTTTCTTTCCATCTTTCCTCCCAACTCTTCAGTTAGGCGCCCACGCGGCCGAGCCTTATTTGAGCAAGGCCCAGAGGTGTAATGTCATTGACAATTTGACATGTTGCCCCACATCTTCAGGGTGTTGTGGGCAGGGAAGATGCATGTGAGAGCCCTGAAGGCAAAGTTGCTTGGTTTTTTTGGCTATGAGCCCACCTTCGGCGTGCAAGTGAAGGCCTGGCTGGGACCAGTTTTCGACCGGCTAATAACATACACATGCCCACGCAACTTGATTGGCTGCACAGTTTTGCTTGGGAGGCTCCTAGAGGCTCCCAGAGACAGTTGAAATACAGCAGAACTGAAGCTAAGCAACAGAATTAAACGAACACTGTCGTAAGGCATCGAGCGTTTTGAGGGTAGAACAATTGAATACAAAGGTATCAGCTTAGAACCATGAAGACCCTCAAGGTGTCCTTAAGGGTATATATATACATTCATATGGACCGTTTCACCAAAAAAACAAGCATTGATAGGCAGTCAACATAATATAGTAGACAAATCCAGAACACAACAAACTGGACCATTCAAGCATACGACGTATTGGACCTTTTCAACAAAACAACTGACAATTTTAGGCTGCATTTAATAATACCGAAAGCAAGAAACTGGTAAGTGACAAATAAATTTCATAAGCTGACACTTTCACTACCGCCAACCAGTCAGGTGTCCCCATTGAGACCCAGCTATTGGCCAGACTGCCACCTGTCCCTCATCTCCTTCATGGCAGCGCAGTTTTCCACGTGCCCGCCACTCCACGCTTACACCTGGCAGGCCTGGCAGCAGTACCTCGCCCCGCACCCGCCGGCGCACGCCAGCGTCTTGACAGTCATCTCAAACGGACCGGCCATCTGAAGGCAGGCGGGGTTGCAGCATGGCCCGGTACCCCACAAGTCCTCAGGCAGGCCCAGCATAAGCTCAGCCCGGATCGCCTCCCAGCTGCTCCCATCAACAAGGCCACTACCGCCAAGCAGTGCAGCTGCAGTGGCAGTGGCAGTGGCAGCAGCAGCAGCAGCAGCAGCAGCAGCAGCAGCAGCAGCATGTGCGCTGCCTACCCCACCACCCGATGTTTCCTCTTGTCCTCCCAACATAATCTGCCTCAGATGACCCAACAAGGTTTGGCTGGTATCCCTGACCTCAACGCACTTTGCCATTGCAATTCCTTCGTGACTCCTAGGCATACCGCTGGGAAGGGAAGTAGACACTGCTGTGAAGGCCACGGGCATACAGGTGACTAGTAACCCGCAGTGTCCCCGCCTCTGCAAAGAGCACGTCCAGGCCAGGGGCATGAAGCTGCTGCTTGAGCACAATCAACAGCTGATGGAAGCAGGTCAATAAATTTACACCTCTGGGCCCGCTCAAAGCTCGGCTGCGTGGGCGCCCAACTGTTCAGAAGGGAGAAAAGAAGAAATTAATAGGAGGAGGGGGGGAAAGGAACAAAAGGAGAGGCCGGGAAGGCAGAGGAGACCAAATCTAACACCTGTGTTCCACTAGAGACTAGCCCTCAACAAAGCCTCTAAGAACCTGCCCGCCCCGCTCCCGTAACTGCTCGCTGACGGCACTAGGGCACTGGAAGCACACATGGAGCGCATCCTCCACCTGCTCGCTATCCCCCTGTGCCCAACACCGCTGGCAGCAGCGTGCCTCTCGCCGCTGACTGTTGCGCCGTCCTTTGGTATCAGCTGTGCTGATCGCGCCGAGCCGCAGTCACAAATTCATGCGCACACAAGCACACTCCCTCTGGCTAGTGCGGCTCTTGGCTTGCGCCAGCACGGCACCCACTGTGGACTAGAACCAGGCACGGTAGGTCGCCGCAGATCTGTAGGGTCCCTGGGGTCCCCACCGCCGCTTGCGTCCAGCCGTGCTTGCTCGTAGGCTGCGTCAACGAGTGCCAAAACCTCTGTGACGGGTAGGTGCTGTAGGGCAGCTGCTGCCTCGCGCAAGGTGGGGGTGGCTGTCCCCCGCTCCAGCTCCTCTAAGCTCCAGCTCCTCTAATGCACCCAGCAGATCAGAGCACCAGGTGCGGCCGCCAGTGCCCTGGCTGACTGCAAGCTGCATATCTGCTGCCATGTCTTGAGCCATGAGAGAGCTGTATTGCTGTGCCGCCGGTGCCACCGCTGCATTGTAAAGCGGAGGATATGGGTCCACCAGTCTCGCTGTAGTGGCTGGAGCTGCATCCCTCTCAAGACACCCCAACTGGCGGCTGATGCAAGTAGCCCCGCAGCTGCAGCCTGGCGTAGGTGCTGAAGCAAGCTGGACTGCATTTTGCGGGAGAGACATTGCCGCGGCCGAAGGTGGCTGGTGGCCCACACCACCTCGCCGTAGTTGGCCGCAGGCGATGCGTACACAGCTGCTAACCTGATGCGGGTTGGAAGATGGCGCCTTAGGCCCACCTTGGCTGCCATGCGGCGAACGAGGTGCAGCGCGGCAGCCAAAGACGCCTCTCTACCCTCCATGGCCCTCTCCAGGCCGCCGCTTTCGTGCTGAGTGATGCCCAATAACTTGAATTCTTGGACACGCTTCAACACAGCACGGTCAGGGCCGTAAACGCAAATAACAGCCATGGCCACCGGCGATGTCTGAGGCATGCACTCCGGCAACACCTCCCACACTCCGCTGGCCAAGACCTTTGAAAAAGCATGTCGCACCCAAGCTGCATCGCTCCCCCCTGCCTCTGACAAGCCTGCCAGCGAGGAGCTGTACGGCTCAAGTTCTGGATGAGTCTCCTCATCAGGGCGACCTCGCATCTGGGCAGCCATGTGTCTGAACCTGGCAGGGCGGTGAATCTCCTCTGCGAGGATCGCTCCCAGCAGTGCGGAGCACTCTGATTCAACATAAGCCCATGCCTTAGTCCAGCTATAATGCATGTGCTGCCGGCCACAGCGGCACGGCCGCTCACCCAACGATGTGCACGCCAGGCTATCCTCGAGCCGGGGCACGCCAAAGCCTTGGGGCTGAACAGCTGGAGGAGCCCTGCAGCAGCAGCAACAACAATCAGCGAGCTCATCAGCACACAGCCAGTGGGCAAAACTTCTGACTCTGTCCCCATGCAGTGGGGTCGGGAGCACGAGGGCAACGTGCTCGCTCTCTTCCTCCATGGGCACGATTCCTACGGCCGGATCAAACTGCTAGAGGCCTTCCCCAGCATCACCGTGCATGAGTGTAGCCTCGAGCAGCTGGAGGTTGCCCTCGGAGGTTTACCATCCCTGCCCTTACTGTAACGAGTCTCACCCGAAATGAAAGGAGAACGAGTCTCGGAATGAATCAACATTTTTTGTTTGGCGTCCGAAGGTATGGTCCCACAGCTCATCAATACGCCACGCATGGACACATATCTGGACATATGGCCATGCATGATTACACAGCTGAACAGCTGACCATGCATGATGAATATACTGCTGAACAGCTGGCCGTGCATAAATCCCCAGCTGAATTGCTGGCTATGCATGAATACGCAGCCGACCAGGTGTCCATATATGATTGCACAGCTGCCAAGGCAAGGCTGACAAGTTAAATTAGCAAGTGGAAGGCCAGTGTGATGCCGACAACTGGGACAAACAGTGGTGGCCTGGCTGCAATATCTCTTGCGGCTGCAAGTACCTAAAATTGCAGCCTCATGCTTTCTTCTTCTTGGAATCTCGCTTGGAATACTGACATACCGTTATTCAGGGTTTCCACCAATTCATGACCTTGTTGCTGGGTGCACTAGTCAATGATGTTACATCTCTGGGCCATGCTAAAAAACACTACACATTATTTCCTTGAAGCACACTGTTTTTCAAAGCGTTTTTTTTACATGATGCCATTTCCACCTGCAGTCCATGGCGTGCAAGCACTATCATGCCATGCGCCCCGATGGCGCATATCGTATGGACTGCACAGGTAACTTCTCTCTGAATAATTTGAATCATATACAAAATCACCCCTGCTTGGCGGCAGTACACTACGACAGTACGATACAATATCTTAGAATCGCTTGCTTTATTTCTAGCCAAAAGTAGCGGGTGCCAATACAGCATACACTCAAGCGGAGGACCCAGGCCACCAAGAGCCGTGATTTTCACGAACGCAACCAAACAGTAATAATGCGTTCGCCGCCATCGTCTCCGCAGCTAGGCCATGGGAGCAAGCAGGCCAGTGCAACCATAACCATTACGGTATGGAACACAAGACGTAAAAACGCTACCGTACCGATACCTTTGACAAAACACAAACTTTTATCCTTCACAAACATTTATCAGTCCATAACTAGCCAGGTCTACAGATGCCAGAATTACGTGTCCTATCAACAGATCCAGTCTTTCAGGTTCTGGGGCAGTGCTTATTGAAGGGGGCCATGCGCCTAACTTTGGTGGGCCCACGGCCATCCCAGGCCTGAGTGGAGTTAAAATTGACCAGCCTACAGGCACATGTACAAGCAGCATGGCTGTCCATGCACATAAAACCTCTGGCCAGGAGGTAGCTGAAATGTAGCTGTTCTGCAGCCGAGTCACAACAAATCGAAACACTGCAATATAATCTGAAGTAGGAATCTGCTACAGAGCCCTGTCCCCAGATACTGCCATGCATGCAGCATTTGAGCATGTGAGCTTTTCAGCATCGATTTCAGCGTACCGGTCGTGAGTACGATATAATTCTACACAGACCAGGTCCCCCCAGAATGCTACTCTCACGCTCATCAGCCCTCCCCCACACTTTCCTGCGTAGCCTTCACATTTTTGCCAATTCATGTCACCGGCGCTTCAGATGCGCAGCCAGGCGAGCGGGGGCACCCTGTTGAGAGAATATAATCACTGCTGGGTAACCAGCTACAGTTGAATAAATCTCAACCAGTTTGTAATTTTAGGGAGACTACAAGGGTAGCAGAGCAACAGCAGCCATGTCTGCAAAAGTAACAGCCGCCAGGTCTGGCCAGGTCTGGCCACGCTAGCCCCTGGCAGCGGGGGGCTACAGCTGCCGAGTCAACGGGGGCAACAGCCAACGCCCTCTGCTTCCTTTTCGACACTACCTCATCTGCCGCTTCGCAAAGCGTGCACTCTCGCCCTGAAAGACGCCGTTGCTGGGGTACTCGACATGCTTGATGGTCGCGGGACTCATGTCGTGCTTGGGCGCAGCCAGAGCAAAGCGCAGCGGCACAGGCACGTTGTCCAAACGCACCGCAAGTCTTTGGTTGAGGGGGTCGTCGTGCGGGACCATGGTCACAGTGCGGTTGTCCATATCAAACAAGACACCCAGGAGCAGGTCAGGGCTGCTGCCGGTGTTGCAGTTTCCAGGGCCCCCGTCGGTCATGATGCCAGCCAGCGAGATCATGAACGGGAATTCAGGCTTGCTGATCAGCTCGCAGTTGTGCGGGAGGCTGCTGAGGGAAGATGAGATGACACCCAGCAGCGAGACGCAGCAAGGGCGCTCCCCAAACTGCTCGGCGAAGTAGTGTTGGCCGGTCGTGGGGAGCACTGGGGTGTAGGCGCTCCAGCCCCCCGAGTTTCCCCTGCCGACAGAGAAGGACAGGCCATCCAGTGAGATATCGCCTCCGCTGGCACGGTCCCACCTGCGCCATTCCTTTGGACCTGACTGGCCATCTCGGGCACTCCCCATAGCAATAGCGCGCTGCCAGGCTTGCTGCTGCAGCAGCAGCTGCCCTGCAGGGGCGTGATTGATTGGGACACTCCGCTGCCTCTGTTGTACCTGCTCTGCTGCTTCTGCTGGTCGCTTCCGCACAATGGGCACGGCATGAAGCGTTGCTGAAAGAGGAGCTGGAGGAGGCGTTGCTGCAGCAGTTTGAGTGGGGACACTTGCCACCACGCCTCGGAAGAGGATTCCACTCTCGACGGTAACGTGGAGCACAGAGCCATCTGGCATACCCAGAGGGGACAGAATCACAACGTCGCCGTCGGCGTCTCGGAAGCGGAGCGGCGTGTTGGGCTGCACGCCCATTACCTCTCGGATGCCGGCTAGCAGGTCATCCCTTGGACCAGCGGGAAAAAACTTGATGAGCTGGAACGAGGTGCCGAAGTGGATCGTCAGGCTGCGAGCCTCGACAGGGATCGACATCTGCTGCATCCTACGATTAGGGGACGTGGCCACGTCAAAGCAAGGTCGTGTAATGCCTGGTTGCAGCTCGGCGGTCTGACGTAAACTTCTGGGTTTATAGTGGATAGGTGCTAGACCGCTGCGACATGAATGCATCACAATTGCGTGTATAACCTGTCAGCATGCGTGTTCTCACATGCTGTCCCATAGCCTGCCCTGCAGCCCTACTGTACTTGGGTTGCATCATCCCATGTCGCAGTGTTTCGAGACAATATTTGATGTTTTGCATTGCCAAAAATGATGACATACAACAAGTCACGGAGGCATAGCTCGCACGAGAAAGTACCGTCCAAAATGTAAGGGGGCAGTGATGGTGTGACCCCCTTCACTTGCCCCTGGACACGCCCTTGGATGTACTCACATCGATGATAGTTTCAAATACCCAGCTTAAGCTTGATTGAAGGTTGCCTAGCTTGGAGGCAGCACAGAAGGCCGTAGACAGCGGGGTGGGTTTGCCCCACTGCTCTGTCGAACGTTGTTTCACCTTAACGGAAAACTGGGCCCTTATCAGGATAACATACCTTGTAATCAAACTTGTTTATTGAGGTAAGATACGCGCCGAAATCTTCTGGACTCAGGGGTTGGACTGGCATTCATGCGATCCATGGCGTGCAAATACCACGTGCTGGCTATGATAGGGTCGTCAAGCAGGGCTGGCCCACCTCAACCGGCCCCAACCAATATGTGCGTCTGCCACGACTTCACATACTCACGCATTATGAAGCCCAGAGAGTTATGTTCACCCTCAAACGCAAGCACAATCCACGTCTCGATTTGAATGAGAAAAGGCTAGCTGAAACGCGAGATCTCTGAATTGCGAAGCTGGAATCCCGCTAGCTGGTCTCAGGTAGTTGCGCTGCTCACCAGAGAATGCCTGAAGGGCTACCGTCTGTGGATCACGAGTTTGTTGTCCAGTGTATCAACGACTACGACAACAGCTTCGCCCGGGGAAGCCAGAAGGAAGCTAACGAGGCCCGTCTCAGGTGCGCCGCTTGCGTGCTGAATGTCGGCCCAAACATAGGATTGTGTACTGGACATCCCTGAACATAATAAAAGTCCTGGGGTTGCCGCTTTAGTAAGGCCCTGCTGGAGTATCTGGTACCCACTGCATGGCTGCATGGCAGATATTGTGGGCTAAGCTGGCAAAGAGACGATGAGTACATGCATTGCCCTAGTGTGCATTAACGCATGGCACCGCATTTCATGACAAGCCTAAATACAATCTACAAGGGCCTATCATTAGAATGGATGACCCAGCAACGTGTTGCGACCCTGCTACTACTATTTTTCTGCCTCTGCCAGCCGCTGAGTCACTGACATGCCTTTGCCTGTTCTTTCCAAGGCTGATTTGGGCTCTAGTGCACTCTGACAACCCGACTCATTCGAAGAGAGGCCGAGATCTTGCGCTTGTGTGTATTTGCAACGGTACAGACGGCCAGAATCTGAAGGAGTACAAATATATGGCCGCAGGTAAGACCTGGGGGAGGAGAGATGGTGACGCTGTTTATCTGAGGGTTCTTCAGCTACAATTCAGCTACATTATGGCCTGCGGCCGAGGGGGCCTGGTGCAGTGAGCCCCTGACTCTACCGGGGATACTGGCAGTAGGCCGGTCCGGCGGTCCAGGTGTGGTCGCCATGGGCCCAGTAGCGGCTGTCAAACGGCCTTGGGAAGGTGGTCAGGTGCGCATTTACAGACATCAAGTGAGGGCATGCAAATATTCAGATTGCAGCAGTCTTCCGGGTCCCAAGATGCGTGTGACGCTTGTGGTCATGTACTTGGAGAAGTGAAACTGGATGGCTAATCCTCAAGGCCAACCCACAACGTGTAAGGGGGATCAGTGTGCATGTGCTGGCTAGACATGGTATGCAGCTCAAGGAACGCTCGTGGGGAAGGAAGTCCAGGTGCTTTCTTAACAGGCGATGTAACTTGGCGATGGGAGCCTCAACAACCAGTGAAATAGGCGGTCGGGGAGAATCTTGGAGACAACTTAAAGAGGGTTTTGAGCAGAATCTTGAGGACTTCTCACAGAGGCGGTTGGAGAGGTGAAGGAGTGGAGTGACCTTCCTTACTGGAGGCGAGGCGTATAGCGTGTCCAGCACTATGAGGTGCCTGTCCACTGTCCAGCCCCTGATTTGGATCCTGGGATTGCCATTTTTTAGCGCATTGGGCGGCTTAAGTGTTCTACTCAGTAGACACAAACTATCCTTCCTCACTGCAGGCGAGGCCCATATCATGTCCAGCTCTATGAGGTCTCTGCCCAGCCCCTGATTTGGATCCTGGGCATGTCATATTGACATTCAATAGCGGCATGAGGGGCCTTAGCGCTCTACTCAGTAGACACAACACAGCCTTTCTCACCAGAGGCAAGCCCTTAGCGTGTCCAGGTCTATGTCTGCCCAGCCCCTGATTTGGATCCTGGGCATGCCACTCTATAGCGGCATGAGCGGCCTTAGTACTCTGCTTCCTGCAGCAATTCATGCAGTTATCCATGCAGTTATCCATGCAAGTAGCCATGCAGTTAGCCATGTAGTAAGCCATGCTGTTAGCCATGCAGTTAGCCATGCAGTTAGCCATGCAGTTAGCCATGCATTTAGCCTTGCAGTTAGCCATGCAGTTAGCCATGCAGTTAGCCATGCAGTAAGGCATCATATTGACACTGCCTAGATGCGAATGACCGATTACCACTGAGTTGGACGTGCCTGCTTTCAGTTGGAGCTTACCAGCTGCGGAGCTACGTGGAGGCTAAAAGAGAGGTGACGCAGTTGGTGGAGGTGAGAGGTGCTGTGAATGTTATTAATAAATAAGTACCACGAAGTTCATCAAAAGTATGATTTGCCGATTCGTGAATTTGCCGCTGCCGGAAAAAGTTACGAAAGACATGCTGTACCGTAGGATTTATTTCCAGCAAAACTGTTAAGGGGGTGATGCGTTGGGCTGTGCAAACTATGAAGTAATATCAGAGGGGCAGAATATCGTCGCTGGTTGGAATCAGTCGGAATTGGGGTGTTAATTTACTTGGCGTGCAGAAGGGGTATTTTATCTACGGTACGGTACTATGGAATGAATACAAAACAAATACTGATACAATACCATTCAACAAATGACTGGCAAAAAACAAAGGCGGTACCTCTCAATAAAGAATACTATTACACTCGCTGGTGAATGGTTAATTGGTGACCGGATATGCAAGGGCTCCTCTATTCATTTTGAAGTTGCTGCAGCTGCGATTCAGCTACAACAGATCCTGAGGCCATGGGTTCTGGTGCAAAAAATTCTGAATGCTGCGGCCCCCAGCCGCTGCTCGGTCGACGTCTGGTCCCCGTTGTCCTAGTGGTGGTACCCTAAACCCTAACCCTTTAACCACACCAAAATATACACTGATAGGCTGGTTCTGTCTGCTGCAGACAGCCATTCTGCTAGAGTACCACGGTATTCTACACTGTTAAAGTTCGCCAAAATGTGGAAAATAGTTGAACTCAACTTCATGCACAGTTCACACACCCGTTCCTGATGAGGAAGACACGTTTCTCGTGGCAGTATCATGGTGGGGCAGACTGACGTGATTCTTGCGCTGCCGAGCGGGGTGGGAGCTAAACCCTTAACACTAAACCTTCAACCTAAACCCTGGTATGTGAGCTCTCCGAGAGCTTGGCACTCTTTGTTTCTGCTACAATGCAGCTAGTGCGTCACAGCTTCCGGCCAGGGTGGCCTGGCGCAGAGCCCTGACTGCTGGGGCCTCCAGGGTTTAGGGTTTAGGGCTCAAAATCCCTTAACCCCTTAACCCTAGGGCCTCCAGGCTTAGGCTGGTCAAGATTTTGTTCCCGTCCACCCAGCGGTGGCTGCTCAGGGGGCTGTCCAAATAGAAAAACTTGGCTATATAATCTCGGTTGTCTGGAGCAGTGTTGCTTGGCAAACAGTGCTGTGCCGATTATGGGCCTGCGGTGGCTGAAAATCTGAAATACGTTTCAGTTTCAGTCACCGTAATTTCAAGGCTAATTTCAAGGCTACTCTTACCAGTGAGAGATAGATGGGGTGAGATACTGTAATGACTGAGACAAGCTTTAATTACGGCGCGATTGCGCAACACTGGCGGCAAAGCATGCTGTCTGTCCAGCAGGTGCGTGTCAACGTCGAGGTGGAATTCTGAGGTCTGACCCTCACGTTTTTTACTGGGCAAGGATGCGCGGAACGTGGTCAAAGCGTAGTCTCCTTACAGCATCGCGATACCTCTTGGTGTAGTGGCTTTACAAAGTGGTTTTAGAGCCAGGGCTCGGTGTTGACCACGGGACTTCAGTCGAGTGTTTCCGAGAGTTGCGGACCCCTGCATTGCTTTGAATTTGTGCAGCTGTTCAAATTTTGAATGGCGGTTGGGAAATCTGGATGGGAGTGGGCTACAGCTGGGGAAGAGATGCCATGTCATGAAAAAGAAAACGGGTGCTAGTGTCGCAGGATTATTTGGTAAGCGTCACATCCCAGTCCAATCCGAATATACCAACCAGGACCCCGTCCATACAGTGGCAGAGAGCTGGTGTCTGGCTGGCTGGGGCTTGGACAGCGCGATTCTTACTACCCGTGCTGGGGTTCGGGCAGTGCGAGTCTGTAAAAAAAGTGCCCTGAAACTCTAACGTAAAGGGCAGGTGGAGAAGGTGGACATGAGAGGTCTGAGGGGATGTGATGTCAAGAAAATGGAAACGAAATAACATATGCTGGAATTGCGCTAAAATCGCGCTGTGCGGCACCCTAAACCTGCTCTCTGCAGCACTGGTTGCACCCCCTTTAAATTTATGGGCAGGTGGGAAACTGGATGGGAGGGGTGGCTGGTGGGTTGAGAGATGCAATGTCAAGAATACAAAAACATGTGTTGGACATAGTCAAGAAGCGCCGAAACTGCTTCCTCCAACTCGAAGGACAGGAGGAAAATCCGGGCGGGAGTGGGCTGGAGGGGGAAGAGATACAATTGCAAAAAAAGATATGCAGGCGCTAGATTTGCGCTGAAATTGCGTTGTAGAATGCTTGCTGCAGCTTCTCCCACTTAAAGGATGTTGAAGTAGGAGGTGTAAGATACTAGGACATCTTGCGCAAGATGTCTCAGTGGCTTTGGCCTCCTACTCCAACAAAAGGCAGGTGCAGAGTATCTGGGCACAGGTGGGCCAATGGGGGAAGCTAGGCGACGTCAAGAAAGAAGGGGAACTTCGCTAGAACTGCGATGTGTGCTACTTGTTGCAGCCGTTCCCAATTGAAGGGCAGGTGTAAAATTTGGACAGTAGATTACTCGTGGAGAAAGAGAGATGCGATGCCAAAAAGAAACCAACGAGGGGGTATGATGGGTAGAATGCCCTGAAAGGGCCCACTCCAGCTTGAAGGGAACAAGCTTTTCTTTTCAGGTGGAAAATCTGGACAGGGGTGCGGTATCCAGTGGCTGATTCGCTATCCCTTTGAGCTAGGAACACGCCCTGGCCGGCCGGCTTTGGGGGTTTCTTGTGCGCTCCAGGGGGGCACCCTGTAAGCCTGCCATCGCCCGTCCCTCGTCTCTCGCACACTGCTTTTAAGACCACCTTTTCTCTAGGCAGAGGCAGAAACCCTTAACCCTTAATCCTCTACTCTTAATATCGACCGGTCGTATAGGTGCGGTATCAGTGTTTTTTTGTTGGCGATAAATGGCCTCAGGCGATAATTGGGCTTTTTTATTAATTATATTTTGAGGAAAAAAGCCTGACTGAAACATTGGCCCTGGGGCTTTTCGCTGCTGCGCAGCGGCTGTACGCCTGTAGCTCGCTCCGGAGTCGCTCACAATCGCTGTTCGGTACCGCCTTTATCTCCGCATCATCGAAACACTATCGACTCGCGTGAATCGCTTAATATGTCTACATCATCTACTGATTCTAGTCATTCTGGGCGGCCCGTGAAGCGTCGAAATGATGAAATCGATCTCTCGAGGGCCACTTCTCCTCGCCAAGCAGGCATTCTCAGCTTTCTCTCCGGCCATCAGTAACAACCCGTACTTCTTCATAGACATGGGCATGGGGTGAAAAGGCCTGGGCGCCCTAAGGGGATTCCAAAGATTGCAGCAAGGCATGGGCCATCAGCAGTTGAGCCGGCCGGAAAGGCAGGGCCATCAGCGGTTGGGCCGGGAGAGGCAGGACCATCAGCGGTTGGGCCGGGAGAGGCAGGGCCACCAGCGGTTGGGCCCGGAGAGGCCGGGCCACTGGCGGTAGAGGCGTGGCCAGCAGCTCCTCGGACCTAAAGAGGGGGCGCTACCAGTCTACGTAGTCAGAAATTATCTGCATACGGTATAGCTGCATATTGGGAACTCCCTGACTTGGCCAGAACTTGCCTCTCATGAATATTGGCTTTGCCGCCTTTGCTGATATTGACTTCCGACTTAATTTTCAGTTTGTGATATTGTAGGCTTGAGTGCCTTCAGGGTTACACAGTATGGCCGTATTGGCGAAAAAACCCGTACCGTATCCGTACCGTACCGTACCGTTTGGCCGTACCGTACTGCTCGGAACTACCGTATTTTCCATTTTCTGACTAGCCCATCCAAAATCCCGTACCGTACCGTACCCGTACCGTACCGTATGACCGTACCGTATTTCCGTACCGGGTAACCAACCCTGAGTGCCTTTGAGGCTAGTTACGGAGTTTTTGACTTGAATATCGGTACTCATAACATTGACTGAATGGACTAACACAGTTAAATTACAACAGATTTGGGATAAGAATCTAGAGTTGAAACCTCACACTGTTTCTGAACTTTGGGGGCTTCGCCCCCAAACCCCACCGGGGGCCGCTGGCCCCCGGACCCCCCTCATTTCTCGCTCACTCGTTTGCTATCCCTATGAATTAGAAACGCTCCCTGGCCGGCTGGTAGTGTAGGTGCGATATGCGCTCCGGGTGAGCACCCTGGCAACCTGTCATTGCCCACCCCTGATTTCTCTCTCACTGCTTTGAGCAACCCCATTCCTCCAGACAGAGGCAGAGACCCTCAACTTGTAATATCGTAAGGTTGTGTAGGCGAGGTATGTCCTCTGGGAGAGGGGGGGGGGGGGGGCATCCTCACAGCCTGTCGTTGCCCGCTGCTCGTTTTCTTGCCCACTGCCTTTCGGAGCACCGTTCCTGTAGGCAAAGTACAATAAACTCAACCCTTAGTCCTCTACCCTTTATATCGACCGCATGTCCTCTACGCTTAATCCCTTACCCTGTTGGAGCAAAACTCCTCCAGGCCATCACATCTCAATCCTACACCGAACTTTGCAAGTGCCACCCTCCTTCAGGCAGGCCGGGTTCCGCAAACAGAGAGCGTCGGCAATGCAATCATTGCACACCCACTCCTCATTCCTTACATACTGCTAGTAGGCGCAACCCTGGTTCAGGCAGGAAACACCCTAAATAGTTAACCCAAGTTCAGGTAGGAAACCCTAGTTTAGGCAGGAAAGCACCCTTCATTTTGAACCCTAGGCCAGGCAGGAAAGCCCAGCTCAGGCAGGAACCACCCTAGAT
Source organism: Limnomonas spitsbergensis (assembly GCA_037349105.1). NCBI lineage: Eukaryota > Viridiplantae > Chlorophyta > Chlorophyceae > Chlamydomonadales > Limnomonas > Limnomonas spitsbergensis. The sequence continues at coordinate 1,403,022 of JAYJMM010000097.1, forward strand.
GTTGAACCCAAGTTCAGGTAGGAAACCCTAGTTTAGGCAGGAATCACCCTACATTTTGAACCCTAGGCAACCCAAGGCCAGGCAGGAGAGCCGAGCGCAGGCGGGAACACATCCCTAAACCTTGAATCCCAGTTCATACAGGAAACCTTAGTCCAGGCAGGAACACACCCTAAACCTTCAACTCTAAATCCTGAACCATCGAGGGACAGTGGAAAGTCCTACTTCAGGCAGGCCTAAACTAGAACCCTTGCAGGGGCGTCTGTCCTTCAGACAGGCCTTAAACCAATTATTGAAACCTTGACCCTTATCCTTACAGGAGCACCCCTCCTTCTGGCAGGCCTAAATCCCACATTTTGCAACCTTGACCCTAATCCTTACAGGAACACCTCTTTTTCAGGCAGGCCTAAAACCTACATTTTGCTACCTTGACCCTTACCCTTACAGGAGCACCCCTCCTTCAGACAAGCCTAAAACCTACATTTTGAAACCTTTACCCTAATTCTTACAGGAGCACCCCTCCTTCAGACAAGCCTAAAACCTACATTTTGAAACCTTTACCCTAATTCTTACAGGAGCACCCCTCCTTCAGGCAGGCCGAGTTCCTTAAAGAATGTGTTGGTGATGCCATCGTGAGGGATGGACTGCAAGGCCTTGGGATCGGCGTGGCTGCAGCAGTTACGAGCGTAGCGGGCATAGTACTCACGGTTATGTTGTCATCTGGGGGCAGGAGAAAGTGAAGAGCTGCCAGTGAGGAGCTGTAAGGCCGAGGCTGCAGCGGCAATGTGTGTGTTGGGCTTGGTGATCGCGGCGCTGATGTCATTAGGGGGCAGGAGCAAGTGAGGAGATGCAATTCAGTGGTGAGGCTGCAGCGGTCACGTGTACGGTGGGCTTCATGCTCACGGCGCTGATGTCGTCTGGGGGCAGGATAGGTGTGGCTGCGCCAGTTACTGGTGTAGTAGGCTTCATGCTCAAAGTGTTGGTGTCCTCTGGGGGCAGGAGCAAGTAATGAGGTGCAAATGAAGAGCTGCAAGGCATCGGCATGGTCGCTGGCATGGCGGGTGTGTTGGGCTAAGTGCTCATGGGGTTGATGTCGTCGAGGAGCAAGAGCAAGTGAAGAGCTGACCGTTAAGGGCGGCAAGGCATTGGTGTGGCCGCAGCGGTTACGGGCGTGGTGGGCTTGCTGATCGCGGCGCTGATGTTGTCTGGGGGTAGGAGCAAGTGAAGAGCCGTGAGTGAGGAGCTGCAAGACATGGGTGTGGCAGCACTGGTTACTGGTGTGGCAGGCTTCTTGCTCACGGTGCTGATGCTGTCTGGAGGCAGGAGCAAGTGATGAGCTGCAAGGTTGCGGGTTCGCCATTTAAGAAGGGGTGCTCCTACAAGCAGTGAGCAAGGATGGGGAGCGGGCGAGAGATGAGGAGGGGGCGAGGGTGGGTTGTCAGGAGGTGCTCAATTGAGGCGCTCCTCTTTTCCCAGCCAGCAGACGAGAGGTACTGCATGGCGACTGCATGCATGACGTTTTGGCAGCGGGCGTTCTTTTGGGCCGAACTAGCTCTAATCCCATAGCCTTTGCAGACCATATTCAGCAGGCCGGCCAGCAGCCTCGATATCTGCATCGGTGGTCGATACATGGTCGATGGTGGAAGCATGGTTGTTTATTGCGTCTTAGAGCAGAGAGCAAGATGAAGCCTGGTGAAGGTGTCTATTCTAGTGCGCACCAGACCACCGTCAGCAGGCTGCTGAGCCGACACTGTTGGGCAGAGTGGGACCTCGGCCGGAGGCCCAAGCAACAACCCTGCTTGACCATTGCCTGTGATGTAGCGGAACAACAAGTCCAGTGTGTTAAATGTAACGAGGAGCATGGTCTAGCGTTGAGCTTTCCAGTTTCCACCGGTGATGATAGGCAACGGCCTGCATGCACATAAAACTGCTTCTTGGCCTCGCGGCTAAACAAACTCAAATTAAATGATTCACTCGAAGGCAAAGAACGTCTACAGTACTACAGCCATATTTGGTGGTGGAAAGTGATAGCATTTGACATGGGGGATGCAGCGGTGGAGTTATCTTCTCAATCTGATTAAGTGCCTAGGAAAACGTTGTAAACATCCTGAAAACATCTCTAAATTTATCACTTTTGGGTCCCCTCCTAGCCTGCCCCCTCCCACACAAATTTGCCGTCTCATAATTTTGAATTTGATTGCAATGGGGGGCCGACTGCTGAGTTGCCATTATCCCTACTGCTAGACATGGAGAGCCAGATCCAGGGGGCACAGATCTACCAGATCCCAGACAGACAAACCGAAAAACAAGCTGGCTCAGCCCAGGGCAAGTCGATCTTCAGAAGGGAAAGAGCAAGAGGAAGAAAAAAAAAGGAGAGATCTCGTCCTGAAAGAGCTAGAGAGAGTACCCCACTCGAGGAAAGCCAGGAAAATAAGTTAACCCTGCCACTCTAAAATGCAGCGTTAAGGCAGAGACTGACCGAACGCCCTGAGGACCTGGCCCAAAGAAATTTCCACGGGCTACAGCGTCAAGCACATCTTTAAATAGCTCCGTTACCGGGGCAGAGACTACGGTACGGTACCATAGCAAAGTCAACAACGTTACACCTCTGGGCCCGCTCAAAGCTCGGCCGCATGGGCGCCCACCTGTTCAGAAGAGAGAAAAGAAGAAACTGACCATAGCAAAGTGAACTGCCCAACAAGCAAGTCCAGACGGGAAGTGGCCATGAACAACAAAAAACACTAGGTGCTTCATATCGCCCCCCCTCCCCTAGGCCAAAAACAAATTTAAGACCAGATTTAAATAGCTCTCGTCAAGCTCTATACGGCTAAAACTTTGGAGGATGTGGTATTTAACTCGACTTTGTGCGACACATCCCCCCCTCGAATGCACAGTGCACAAAGTATGTCAATGATATTACACCTCTGGGCCCTGCTAAACAAGGCTCGGCCGCTAGCGCCCAGCTGCCCCGTAAACGTCTGTGTATTAAATGTCTCTCTCACCCAGTCCAAATCACCGGATTCCATGTTCCTGCCCACTCACATAGAAGCCTCTTATCAGGAGGGTGGCATGGCTGCACCATGGTCCAGGCTGTTGCGCATGGTAGCTGGAATTGAGTGCGGTATTATCATTCCCTACAAGCCCCACGTGGCCGAGCGTTCATTAGCAGAGCCCAGCGGGCTTGCACCGTTCTAAACCGGGCGTGTGCCGGTCTACAGCCCCATGCATGATCTCCTTTGGCCCGGTGATGGCCGCCCGACTGCCCCACAGATGGGGTGTATGACTGTATGGTCGGTATGCAACATGAAACACCTGTGATCACAACGTGTAGTGAGTGGTTATAGCCCCGGTTCTATTACGGCCAATGCATAGGGGGGAAGACCTTCGTTTTGTGGAGTCTGACTTTGTATGAACGGAGAAAGTGTGACGATAAAGAAAGAAAGAAAGCTACGCCCTATTAGGGCGTGGAAGTTAAGGAAACAACGCAGCTTGGGGCCGTAGCCACATCCGCGCCGTTACCATGAGGCAAGAAAGAAAGAAGCAACTTCCTCACGGTGGTTTTCTCTTATGGGTGTGCTTTATTTGCCCAGGGACAGGCTTTGTGGCGGAAAAATATTCGAGTCTGCGTCTGGTTTGTACTATGCTATGCAAGAGTTTTATCGAATGGACATGCATTTTCTGGGCGCATTTCTTGGCATGGAACGCGGTGATCCCTAGAGACATCATGGCTTCAATTGTGTGATTAATATAAATAGTGCCCGATGTGCCGATCAAGATTGGAATAATTTTTATATTGTTTCGTTGGTGCCCGTTCAGGATCAGTAGCTCAACGAGGTCAGTGTACTGGTTTAAGCACGCTTTTAACTGGTCCCCATGCTCAGTGTCTCTGCAATACTTAAATTCCCCAATATGGACTACAAAGTCCTTCTTTTGTCCTGTCGTTTGCATCAACAACATGTCAGGCTGCATTTTCGTTTTCATTTGGACGGCTCCAAGTGCTGGTGCCGCAGCGTGGGGGATTCAGTACGAGGGGACTTTATTCATCAACATGGCTGGTGCTCCTGCTCTCTCACACTTCTCGGCCGTCCCCAGGTCTGCCATGACGATGTCCCCTCCCATGCTGCCTTTCGATACAGCCCTCAGCAAAAACCTTCCTGTGCCATGGTGGCGCTCTATGTACATCTTTTGCATTTCGGGGTGCCTGCATGCGCCTGAGATATGGCCTGCACTGTCGTGCTCACCACACAAGGGGCATTTGTCCGTGGTACTTTTGCCCCACTTGAAAGCCACCTTGTTATTCCAAAGGCATCCATGTCGCCATCGAAGGGCTGTTTTCTTCTCTGCCAGAGTGACTCCTGGGTGGCTAAAGAAACTGTTGCTGAGGGTCCCATCAGCGATCGAGTGCAACCGTTGCCACCCTTGAAAGTATACGCTATCGATGTTGGATCGGCCCAGCTTTTGGCGCTCGTGAATGTGTGTCTTCAAGGCACCCTTCAGATCCTCTAATCCTTGCGGCTCTCCCTGGCTAGGGTCCTCTTCGTCAGGTTTTGTGAAAAGCCAGAAAGAGCCGTACTGTGAGGGTTCGGAGCTCACTGGAACGGTCAGATCGCATTCTCCCTTTTGAGTGGCTGCCCGTTTAGCGACCCCGTCGGCTTTCTCGTTTCCGATATCTCCGTTGTGGGCCTTCACCTTATGGAATTCGACTATTTTTCCTTGGGACGCCATGAGCTGGAGTTGGCCCACGATATGCTGGAGGCGGTCTGTGCTTGTGGTAGGTGAGAGACATGGGGGATCGGATAGCTTTTCGGATTTGGTACAAGGATGTGGCGCTGTCCACAGCTATCTTGGTCTGTCTTTTCACTAGGGCTCCATAAATCCCTGCCAGTTCGGCTCTGTTGATGGTGTTTGTGGGACCTTCTCCAGCCGGGTTAATGGTGATGTCCTGTTGATCGGGAGTGGCGCTCGGGATGTGGAGGCCAGCGCCAGTTAGCTGAACTTTCCTGCCTTCTTTGAGGCTGGTTTCAATACAGCTGCCATCAGTGTAGGCTATCTCCCTCCAATTGTGCTTCAGCGCGCTTTTTTCTTGGAACCACTGGAGGCAATTGCATGCGTCCACTGGGTCTACCTCCGTTGCTCTAGGGATGTCAGTGTCCCTTGGAGAACGTTGGAAGGAGCTTGATCCTATCATGGGCTGGGCATGGCTCAGCTCTCCTTGACCTTCTTCCACCCTATCCCCACATGGGGGAGGAGGCTGGGTCCATGTTGCGGTTAGCAGGGGGTTGGCCCTGGCTTGCGGGTGTTTTTCAACATGTGCGAGGGTTGTGCGGAGCAGTCTGATGAGGAGATCCTGTTTCCACCCGATTTGCTCGGACTGGGCTTCTTTGTTCCACACAACGATTATGTCCATGTGGCATTTGTGCATGGGAGGCGGGGTTGCTCCTTGCGTCCAACTCTCCTCTTTCCACAGGGGGAAAGGGGAGCTCTTGGTGCTAGCTATTCTTGTACAATATTTCGGGTATTTGTCCAACCACTTTTGGTATGAGGGTTTGCCTGACGACTTCATCCCCCTGGGCAGGTACAAGACAGTAGCTGTCGGCTCCCTGGTCATATCTGCAGACCATACTGCCCATCGGACTGCTTTCTCGAGGGATGGTTCGTCCCGGTTTGGGAAGGCATGTGAGTACCCTGTCCACCTGTGTTGGAAGGCATTTGTTTGTGCTTGGAAGGCCTGGTCCCTCGGGTATATACTCCAATAGGTGGTGGCGTGATCTCTAACTTGGAGGGGGCTAGAGAACCGTTCCTTGGAGACGCCAAAGTGCGTGTCTATCAACGCTCTGAATTGTGGTGGGATGCTGAAATTGTCCTGCATTTGTTTGGTCTGTGTCTTTGTCCCCTCCTTGTGTCTGATGATGAGGTCAACCATTTCCTCTTCAAAGGAGGATGGGGGAGGCGTCATTTTAGCATGGATGCCTTCATCTGCAGCCTGTTCATACAATCTTCTGAGGGTGATGAGTCTGTCTTTGGCGATTGTCCCGACGCACCGGCCGTTCCCCTTGTACACGCATGCCATCTCTGTAGTCATGATTTGGGTGGTACTCTTAGGGTTCCATGTCTCAATCTCTCTCACTTCAATTTTACACTCTCCCGTTGGTGCATCGATGTCCAGTTGCGGGTTAATTGGCTCCATATCAAAGGTTATCATTTCCCGGATATTGTCTCCCAGGGTGGTATCCTAACTGCTGTGATTTTGGTGGAACCCTTGTTGGGCCATGTTAGACAAGTGCCTATCTAGCATGGTGCCTTCGGAGGTCCTCGCTGGTGGCTGGTCGTGGTTTTCAGACACCCATTGTCGTAGGAGGGCGGCCGTGTTTTCTTCGGTAAGGAGCATCTCTTCAGGTTCCCAGCTAGGCTTCCATGTGACTCTAACCAGCCCCTCCACTTGTGTGGTGCTAGTTGCATGTGTGCATGCCGGGCATGTCCATTTGTCTTGGGTGGGTCTCCAGTCCACTGGTTGGCCTAGGCATTGGACATGATAGTACTTGTAGCATACGTCGCATGTGATGATGTCATCATAACATCCCGATGCGTCATCGTACTGCAGGCTGTGTGGGTTCCAACAACCTTCGCATGCTGCAACACCTGCCCAATCGTGGGCATGCAGGTCTTGACCAAGTCCTAGAGTCTTCCGGCAACAAGCCTCTATCTTCTCTGGTGTGTACCCTGCCATGCCATGGTATGGGATGGCCCATTCATCAATGATGCTTGGGTGCCATGTGACTTGATATTGAATTTGCTTGATTCTGTCTTTCCCTTTTTGGTAGCGTCCTTTGCTTGGCTCTGTGACCATCCTCCAGCCTGTGATGGCTGCTACTTGGTTGGTGTGCCCATACATCTCTTGTATGACTGTTGCCGCCCTTTCTCCTTCTGATATTTTGCTTTTGGCAAATGCAAAAATGTGCTCTGCCTCCTTCCTTTTGTAGTCATGTCTGGTACATAGGCATGTTCCTGTTGTCTGGCACTTTCTGCGTGGGGCCGCAATCTCTTTCCGTAGGCTCGTAATTGACGAGCATCCTTGTCTTTTCTTGTCTCTGTGGAGGGTAGGGTCCTTGCGCCAGTGTTGTTTCTTCTTGCTGCCTTGCTGTCCCGTCAGGTTTGCTCTGCCCTCTTGTTGTTGGGTGGGGTCTGGGATATCAGCGAGGTCTCCCGGTCTCTCTGTTTCTGTTGTTGTTGGAGTTCCAATGTCCTTGGTATTCAGGTACTGGGTGATCAATGTCTGGTCAGGGTGAAGGGAAGCCTGGAACATGGTTCCTGTCGGCATGGGGTTTCTGGCTATAGCAGTGATGTACATGTTTCCCTCGTGTATCTCTCGTTGATCCTTTGGGAGGCTCAACGTCGTGTTTCTTTTTCTTATCATGTCTCTTAGGTCTTTGTCTGCACCGGGCCCGTTGTTTGCCATGACTGAGAGTCTGTTTAAGGCTATGATGTGCTTATCTTTGACATTTCTCCCGTATCTGTTTCTCAGGCCTCTCCCATCCATCAAGTGCTTGCCTCCCTGTTCTGTCAGGTCTGCTAGGTGAGTGATTCCTAGGTGAAACAAGGGTTGAAGCAGGGTGTACGCATTGAGGGGGTCTGTGGCAGGGAGGGTAGCAGTGGCAGGGTTGAGCTGTTCTAGCGCTTGGGCGAGTTCCGGGGTATGTGCTGTGAATTGTTGCACCTTGCTTTTCATGATGATCAGGTCATTATCTGTGATATGGGACAGTTGTCTGAGCCGCATGCAATGTTTAGCCTGTTGGGCGTCTTTAAACCCTGAGGGGCACCCGCCCATGTATTTGAGCTGCTTCTCCAGGAGACTTCGAGTGACTGTGCCCATGCGCCCTTCATTGCGTAGGGATGTGATGAGCAGTTCTGTATTCTTCTTTGCGTATTCTGCCGCCAGGGATGCACACCCCAGCCCGAAGGACGCGACATCTTGGTGTACGGTAGCTGAGTTAGCACATGTCCACAGTCCGTACGCCTTCTTGATGGCCGTGGCCATGATGCTGTCTAGAATCTGGTGGTCAGCTCCCGTGCATGGGGTTATCCCAAAGGTGTTTGAGATTGAGGGCTTAATAGTTGTCTCAATGATATGCTTAATTTGTCTTGGAGTGGCATGTGAGGCTTGCAGCTCCTCAATCTTTTGCCTTGCCTTCTTTTTCAAGTTTTGGTGTTGGAACTTCCAGTCTAGTGTCATCGTGAGCTCTGCACCGAGGTATCTGAAGGGATCTATTGGGGGGAGGTGTTGCACGTATTGTCCTTGGACCATTATCTGATTTTCCAGTTGTCTTCTTACTTGCACCAGAGCATCCTTGTTCCCATATAGTCCAGTGCGGATGTTTTGATAAAGTACACCTGATACTAGAGTTTTCCCAGTGTTGACCTTCATTTTCGCGAAGTCGGAGTAGAGACTAAGTTTCTTTGCTTGTACATGCAGGTCCGACAGTTTACTTGTCAGCATTGACAAGTCGTCTGCGAATGCTGCATTGCTGAGTGAGTGCTCCATGCGAGCGTTCATGTCATCTATGCATCCAAACATGTAGCCCCTGGCCCCGACTTGGGCCCACCGGAGCAGTGGTTCAATGTAGATGAGGAAAATGAGGGGTGAAAGGGTGTCCCCCTGTATGCTGCCCCGCCCCATGGGGATCTTGCCAGTGAGCTCTGTGCCCCATCGGACCTGGGTTGTTGCCCCCATGTAAAGGTTTTTAACTGAATCCACCGCATCTGTAGGGAACCCTAGGTCGTACATGATCATAAGGAGAATGTCGTGGTCCATCATGTTAAACGCTGAAGAGAAGTCGACTTGTAAGTTATAGATATTCTGGCCGGTGTGTCGCGCATCTTCGAGCGCCATGACTAGCATCTGTAGTTGGTCCATGGTGCTGGCTTTTGTCCTGAACCCCTTTTGGGTAGAGCTCAAAAGCAAGTGTTTTTCAGCGTAGTCGGACATAGCCCTTGTTTGAAGCCTCGTCCAGAGTTTGTATAGGGCATTTAGCATCCCGATAGGCCTCTTCTTATCTATCAAGGTTTCGTCCGTCCCCTTCTCCAACAGTTGTGTAGTACTTTGCTTCCATTCGTCTGGGGTCACACCGGTTGCCCACATGATGATCATGAGCATGTGCATGCACTCCTTGAACTCATGTGTCATCATTTTTAGGAGTTCATTTACGATCCCATCTGGTCCTGGTGATTTCCCATCACTTAGTGTGTGTAGGCATTCTTCAAACACTGAGGATTGCTGGATTGTTCTGTGCAGCCATGGTCGGTTTGGGAGACGGGTCGCCAGTGTTTCCAAGGTAAATTTATCGGGGCCCTTTGTCCACGGGTACTGCCGAGTGACCTCATGTGGGTGGTATTTGCCGCTCTTGGGGGCACATGGGGTCAGCAATTTGGTGAAATGTTCCTCCACAATCGAGATCATCTTCTTGGGGTCGTCAGTGATGTGGTTTGTGGCCGGTTCCACAAGGGCTTTGTAGTTGGTTCTGGAGGCTGGCTTCTTAAAGATGTTCCTGTTTGCCATTTTCGGTTTTTTGTTAATGAGGTCTCTGGTAGCTTTGATCGCTTGGTCGAGATTTTTCTTGTCCTGTCCCTTGTCCATGGTCTGGATCTCGGCCCTAATGCCTCTGATGACTTGTGAGAGGATCTGCCCACTATTCATGCCCACGTTTGTCTCCAAGGTTGCAGCTTCGTGAAGTCTCTTCTCCATACCGCTGGGAAGGTTAGTCTGGTTAGCTATAATCTCTTGCATCCCTGTAGTTGTGTCGATAGCAGTATTGCTAACTTCATTTCTTATCTTATGACAAGTATGAAAGTGCTTGCATAACATTACTCTTTTTCGGGACAGAACCCGTGAGCGGAGGTGGGTGCCAGATGGGTTAGTGTTTTTGCACTCACATGTTTTTAAGGCGATCGCTTGTGTCTTCTGTAGAGCACTCAACAGTTGTTCACTTAGCTCATTCACTTTTACCGACGCATTTTGTCCCTGGATAATAGGTAAGCGATTGCTTGTCTTCCCGTCTTCGGACTCAATCCTTTCGAAGTACGGCTGAATATCTTCTTTAATTACCAGCTGCATTTTATGGTGCAGGTCTCGAGTCTCACCGGCGATACCCTCTGAGAAGGTGGAGATTTTGTTGGCGAAGGCAGTCTTGTCGGTGAGGCTGATGGGGCGGACCAAGACCCGGGTGGAGGGGCGTGTGGGCTGTTCTTTTAGAGTGGGGATGAAAATCCCTGTGTTTCTCAGTTCAATGATGCCTAGCAGGGGTGTGTGATCTGATTGAGTGCCTATTTGGAGGACGTTGGTCTTACTTTTGATGATGCTCATATCCAGGTTTGTGAAAATATCGTCAATTCTGCTGGTCGTGTGGGACTCACTAGTGTTGTTTAAGTGGGTGTAGGTGTGGGCTCGAGGGCTAAGGTTTGTTTCTAGGGGTGAAAGTTTAACTGCTTCAACAAATTTCCTGTGTGTCTCATCCTTGTGGTAGGTGTGTCCGCTGCTCCTGTCATCTTGAAGCAGCGTTGCATTCCAGTCGCCTAGCATAATATGGCAAGAAGGGTTGCCGTTTTGTGCTTCTTGCATGCTTTCCGTGAGTATGCTATACATTTTTAGTCTCTCTGTCTCCTCCTCTGGTGAGCAACCTGCCGGCGCATAGACTCCTGTGATGTTGATGGGCCTGGAGTGGGGCATGTGGATAGCAACGCTCAGAATTCTCCCATTGCAGTTGTCGCCTTCTGTTTGGGTGGCCTTGCCCAACACTGCAATGTGTTCCTTGATGGCAATGATGACCCCTCGCAAGCCTCTGCCTTGTTCGCTGTGTGTACACGCCCAGTATTGATATCCATGTAGGGCTTTTTGCAACCATCTGGCCTTTTTCCGCTTGGGGAGCATGTTTGTCTCGGTGAGTACGAGGATATCTGGGTTATGCTGCTGGATGGTCATCTCTATGTCATACTTTGCAGTGTAGGCCCCCTGGACATTGGCTGTGATCATGCGCAACGTAGCCGGTTGGCAGGCTGTTTGGTCTTCTCTGTGGGGTAGAGCACTTGGCTGGCGTGGTAGGCTTGTATTTTCTTGGGCAAACTTGTTTTGTAAGATCTGTTTCACCCTTGTTTTTTGCTGGGCTGGCTCTGGCGCACCAGTGATCGAGGAAGTGAGGTATGGTAAAATTATGAGGGGCTGAAACAGTTTGTTCTTTTTCTTTCCTTCCGTTGTGTAAGGGAGGGCGGTGCCACATTTAGTTTGTTTTTTCTTGAGCTTACGTACGTATCCTTTGGGAGCCAATTTATTTTGTTTTGTTCTTTCAACACCGTTTATCCTTTCATGCCCTTGAATTGTCCTTCCTTTGATGGCACATCTAGGTGGGTCGAGGGCTGTGACATGGTTTGGGGGGGCTGCATTGGTGTTCGATGTATCATCCTGTTTCATGGTGGCATCTTGGTCTGGAACACATAACCTCATTTGATGCTGGGGCTCATCGTTTCTAGCGAGGCCATGCCTTGGTATGGGGGAGCAAGTGACGTCTACCTCACAATGTAGGTTTTCTTGCCTGGTTGGTGGGAAGAGTTGGCATGCTGTTTTGCAGTCGGCAAGGTTGTTGGCGTGGAAGTAGCCGTAGAAGTGGCGTGATGTCGTCCTCAGAACATCCATATTCCGGATTGCATCCTCTCCTCCTCCCGAGATAATAGCCCGATCGGGTTTCTCAGAGTCTAGCCAGTACCATTGCCCTTTGTAACGGCGCAGGGTGCTTGCGTGTTTGTATGGCTCGCGAGTGTGGACAATGAATGAGTCATATTTGTATTGTTTGTTGCTCTGCACGTAGTCCAAGGCGCTGTCAAGTGCTTCGGTGGTCAGGTTTCTCAAGTCTTGTAGCTGGCTTACAGTGATAAGTTGATAGTCTAGGTGGAAGTTCTGGAAAACGAAGAAGGCCCAAGCTGAGTTTGCGAAGATCCCGCTAGCCTCAAAGGGGGGGTTTCTAGAGTTGGTTAAAACGTGTTTGTGATTTTTGTAGGTGGGATTTTGCTTTTGCTTATCAAACCATGTCATGATGCTATCTGGTGTGTATAGCTCCTTCCCAATCAATGTACATGGCTAAAGCGTGGGCTTGGCAGAACTGACGGTACTGTTGTTCGTAGTAGACTTCGTCAGGGATATGCTGAGGTCGACTTGTCCGCATTTGGGGTTCTCGTATTTTGTTTCTTATGGCTTCCTGTGTTATAGGCCTATGGGGGGGAAGTGTGGGGGACAAGGGCTGACGATACAGATATTGGCCTCATTCATTCAGATTACAAATATAATCCAACCATCCAAGGCACTGCCAAAGTTCACTGATTATGGTGCCAAACATTAACATGTCACAATGGCAATTAACAACTAATGACTATCATATACCTCCATAGACCTAGTCACGGTCCCTAACAGCTGTGTTCGTATCATACTTTTGCTCCAACTGTGAAAAATTAGCAAATAAATTGGCAGAATTTTTTTATTAACACATAATTGAATTGCATTTACTTAACGAACTGGTAATTCACAGGTAAATTGGCAGGTCAATTTAGAGGCGCCTTAAATTAACAGGTAAATTAAGGGGTGTGATACATTAACAGGTAAATTAGCAGTTAAATTAAGAGGGAGTTAATTGACAGGTAAATAGCAGGAAAATTAGAGGGTAAATTAGCAGGTAAATGTCACGGTATATTACCGTATACGTGACAGAACCGTTTAGACCGCAGTTAGCGGCCTCGGTGACTCCGCAGCTTCTCTGCGGAGCCTTCGGATTGGAACTGAGACCTAGAAACCCGCTTACGCCGGTTGATTTGACAGATTGTACCGTATTCTGTATTGGGCCTGCCGGGTCCCTGTATCCCGGCAGTTGCCTAAGCTAGCTACTTCGTCCCTTTCTAAAGGACAGACCTCTATTTGTAACAAGCACCGGCAGTCTTCGAGACCAGCAGCTTTCATATAAGTCAGTACCTCGACCCGAGTCAAGACTAGCTCAGCCTCAGCTGATCTAGCTGGAGACAAGAACCCCAGTAGAGAACCGAGACCCTGCCGAAGAAGAAGTACGCAGTCTACGTCCCGTCACCCTCACCGCGAGACGCGCGGTAAGTGCCCTTAACATAGCCCAGCTGGATCGCGCCCAGACGGCCAGAAGGCCTACGCTACCTAAGTCAATTGCTATACATCCAAACAACCAGTTAGCTGCTTAACTCGTTGAGCACTCGCAGCCAGTGAAGAGTCACTGAGCCTGCCCGTAGGCGTCCATCACTGTCGTGAGGAAAGAAGTCCGCCACGGACCTGAAGCGCACATCGCGTGTCCTTTAGAAAGGGACGAAGTGGATTTAGCCTGATCAGCTTAATTTGCCAATTCCTGCTAAAGGTGCTTGTGCAGCGAAATTGGAAATTTGTTTGCATGCAAACGACCTTGGACAGCATTTGAACTGCACTTTGCTGTGGTAATCTCCAGAGAGAGATTGCCAAGTTGAACTCTGAGAATCACTGAGCGTGGCAGCTTAGTGTTGAGTCCAGAAGTGGCTTGAAGATCTGGCTGTGGATTTATACACCCAGCAGATAATTTCCTGTGTGACTGCGGATTGAGATCAGGTGGATCCAATTTCTCATCATTGACAGAAGTAAACTTGTGGATAGAACATCCAAGTTTGAAATCTTGTGGGTGTGCCAAAGGATCCCCGCAGGAACGCAGAGCTGAGCGGACACTACGCAAAAGGCAACATCCACGCAGGGCGTGTGACATCCACGCGGGACGTGAGACATCTAGAAGCAGCCCGGCCAGCAAGGTGGGAAGAACTGAAAGGGCGAAGGAGGATTCCACCAGATTGAAACTAGTGAGCAGAAAAGCGGGAAGGCGAGGCCTTTCCTGCATAGTGCTGTACCTGCCATCCGATCTTGACTTGCAAAGTCCTCACCAGATTGCAGTAGGAACAAGGGGGCAGAAGCCTAGCGTTAGCAGATCTTGTAGAGGGTGTCGCCAGCACGCTTGCAGGACCGTGCGGTTCGTTAATTGCCTGTAGAATGACAGACGTAGATCTAAATCCCGATAGGCACCAGCACCCTGACGCCCAACGGAGAAGTGGGCGTCTGAGGGGGCTGGAGCCGGGTGTAAACCTGATGGAGGCTAGTGATGAGCTGGCTGCAGAAGCACTGTTGGTGGCGGCAAAGCTGGCAGGGCCAGTGGAACCGCCCGCAGGAAACTGCAAGGTGCCAGAGCCGGGTCGCGTACCGCCCAGAGAGGCGGGGGCGCAGGCAGACGGCTCAGCGCTAGTGACGCGTAAAGGCATCGGCCGAGGGGGTCCAGTGCCCGCCGATTTCAGGGGCAGCCTGGAATTCGAGCAGTGGCAGACTCAAGTTGGAACACCAGAGCTGATTTTGGATCAAGCTACAGAAGTGTCACAGAGCTGTGACACGCGGCAGAACTGTGAGCCCGAGGCCACGCCCCAGCAGAATCCGCCCAGGGTGGCCAGGGTCGCGCAACGGGTCAAAGACGAACCCAGTCAGCCGGATCAAAGGGCCGAGGAAGCCGCAGCACCAAGAGGGGTTGCAGGCTGTGATAAAGCCGGCCCAGACAAACCGCGAATGAAAGCAGAGGAAATGGAGGCCAGGAGTATGCCTGCAAGGGGCAAACACGAGGAAGCTGAGCCCCAGCCAGCAGCGGGCAGGCAGAGCTCGCAGGTCGGCAAGGAAAGGGAAAAACCAGCTGTGCCCGTAGGAAATCCCTGGGCTGACCAAATATCCGAGGAAGAACTGTCAGACCCAGTTCAAGAAGAGAAGGGGCAGCAGTCTAAGGCAGGGCTGCGCCCAAGGCAGCAGCTGCGACCGCGCAGGGTGCTGGTCAGAAGAGGAGCTGGATCCACAGCCTATGGGACGCCGCTGTCCAGGTTTCCGCCCAGTGTGGGCAGACCTGTGCAGAAATCCAAGGAGGGATCTAGCAGCCTGACGCAGAGAGACGACAGCCACAAGGAAATCCTGCGAGGATTTTTTCACGATCCATCAGGAGCGCAGGATACCAGCCCTAGTGAGCCAGAGCGCTCCAGGGCTGGGGGAGCAGTGTGCGGCGAAAAGGAGTCAGAAGGACATATGCAGCCGATCGGATGGACAGTAATTTTGCAGTGGGCAACGGATCTGTGGAAGGAAGTTTGCTCCAGGACGTTCTTGCATTTCCAGGACCAGGTCACAGCTATTGAGGAGTTCAAGGCCCATCATCTGCGGGGATGGGCAACAAAGGCCATGCTGGGTATCCCCCACACAGGGCAGGACAGGGCAACGCTGTTAGCTGCCCTTGGACAGGTGTCCAAGGGAAGGGCGGGACGCGAAGCAGCACTGGCTGTTAAGGCCTTCGCAGACGAGTGGTGCAACGAGGTAACAGGAAATCAGGTGGAACCTGGATCCGAGCAGGAAGAGGAGGAGGACCAGGCATGGGAAGGATTTGAAACAGCAGTGCAGCGGCCGGAGGAGCTCAGGGAGGTGCAAAGGTGGCAGCAGCAGGCAAGAGCCGCGCCAACCCCGGCACTCAGATCAGAGGCCTTCGAGGTCAGCAGCGAGCCAAGCCTCAGAGGGCGACCAAGGGGCAGGGAAGCGCCCAGAGCCAGCAGTCCAGCCGCCAGCGAAAGGGCGGAGTTGACTAGCCGATCACTCGCCAGGATGGCGGAGCAAGGCACAGCAACACGCAGAGCAAGCAGGCAAGAGTCTTATGCGTTGCTACGCATAGTCGAGGACAAAGAGAACACATGCCAGGAAACCCAGGTGGATTACATCAAGGAATTCCTGAGGAACAGGCAGGCGGGCACAGCAAGTGGAACCAGGAGAAATGGGCCTGCAGGCAGCGCACAGAGCAGTGGTCCAAGAATGCAGGAAGCCAGAGAGGAGACGCAGTCTGATTCCTATGCCAGGAATTACACAGGCGGGACGCAGCCAGGTTGGCAGAGCCAGGAGCCGCCCATGGGGCAGGCATACAACAGAGAACAGCCAAACCGGCATAACCAGGAGCAGCCCAGAGGGCAGGCAGATGGCAGGGAACATCCAAGCCAGCATAGCCAGGAGCCGCCCAGAGAGCAGGCAGATGGCAGGGAACAGCCAAGCCAGCAAAGCCAGGAGCAACCCAGGGGACCAGCGGAACACAGCAGAGGGGTGAGGCAGGAACGGCAAGACCAGGAGCTGCCCAGGGGACAGGCAGGGCCGGGCAGAGAGCAGTCTTGGAGGCCTGGCTCTGACAGCAGACCAGGCAGAAGCGAATCAGAACGGCTGCCACCCGAGGGAAGTAGAAGCTCTGCAAGAAGGGCAGGCAGGCAGCCATCACAAGAAGATCAGGATCAGGAGGAGGATTATTACAGACACGACAGATACCATTCAGGTCGCAGCCCATCGAGGGGCGGTGGTGGAGGATCTAGGTCACGGTCAGAATCAGTTGATTCGGGACCAGGAGGAGCGGACAGACGCAGGCCAGGAGCCAGGCAGGAGTCCAGCGACCAGGAAATGAAGAGGCTCGAGAGGGAGCAGGCAAGGGTGAACTTGCAGCTGCAGCAGCAGATGGTCCTGCAGCTGGCAGGGGTAGCCAAATTCACAAAAATCCCAGCCATCCAAGGCAACGTGCCAGTGTTGGATATGTCGCACCCAGGCGCGGTTGCAGCCAGGAAATATTGCCAGGCATGTGGATATTGGGGATCGCACAACAGGCTGGCGCTGTCAGATGACCCGCCAGCGCTGGCTGTGGTAGCCGGAGAAATAGCTGGGTCGTGCCAGTCGCCATCAGCCATGACGATGTTGGTGAAATCACTGGTCAAGCTATGGGACAGCAAGCCGGCTAGCGTGGGGCCGCTGATGGTAGCCATCAGGGCGGCGCCCCATGCAGGAGACAGGGCTGCCAGAGAAGCAGAAAGGATAAGGGGGATGTGGGTTGCCCCAGCAGAGGAGCAGTGCTGTGAGGCCTCGCTGCTAACCTTGTGGATCAAAGTGGTTCAAGCAGAAGTGGGAAAGCCAACCTCGGATGAAAGGACAGCCATTTCCAACCTCAGGCTAGGGGTGAAGACCACTCTCGACCCTGACGTCAAGCCAGAGGAGACGGTGGAAGCATTTGCTCACAGAGTGCTGTCAACAGCAGAGTTGCTGCAGATCTCAAGGGATGCAGTGGACCACTTTGGCAGGAGGCACTCAGTTTCGCATCTGTTCCATGATGGACTTCCAGCGCTCGCTAAGGCCAAACTGAGCAAGTTTGTTATGACCGTCCCAGGGTACCTCAGCATGACAGACGAAGATCAGATTGCAGTTCTCACACAGCAGGTGGTGCTGTGGGAGAAGTTTGCCCTGGAAATGGGGGATCTAGGAGGCGCAAGCCTCAAACAGATGGCCAGTGGGCCTGGCCAGGGGGAGGCGCAGTCCAACAGAACAAGGAAGGAGAGGACAGGACAGTGGGAGATGCGGACACGCCCTGAAGGGGCAGGGAACCCCGCAGGAGCAGCAGCTGTCCAGCAGCAGCGGAGTGACAAACCCAGAGGAGTTACCTGGGCAGATCATTCAGGAGCACCAAATTACAGCGCAGAAGGCGTTGCAGGGGCAGTCAAGGCATGCTACCAGTGTGGTAGCACGGCGCACCTGGCCAGGGATTGCAGGGCACCCAGATCCAGGGATGAGCGCAGGCCAACGCCACTTGCTGCTGACATTACAGCTGGGCAGCCCAGGCCGCAGCAGCAGCAGTACCCGCTCCCACCAAGGCCGCAGCAGGGTCAGCCTGCAGGCAGACCGTACGAGCGGAATCAGAACAACAGGCAGTACCAACGGCCGGGGCCTGGCCAGGGGGGTCAGGCTCAGCAAGCGGCACACGTGTCTCACCTAAGCAGCCCAACGGGGCAAGCCGAGCCAGAGGGCTGGCAACAGACTATGGCAGAGATGCTCAGCGAGTCTGTAGCACTCATGACGCAGGTTGGGCTAGTGCCCAAATCCGCAGGATTCAAGCAGGCGGCTCACAACGCTCGTCCTAGATCATTCTTGCCAGAACCCTGTCCACAGGAGGAACCTGAGCAAAGGCTCGTGGAACCTGCCTCCAGGAAAGGAGCAAAGAGACTGGTTTTGAGCAAATTAGCTGACGATATGTCTGACATCCGACTGCAGGTGTTCAAGTTGAACGAGAGGCTGACGGCGCTGTCTTTCACCACTATGCCCATGGGTTCAGAAGACCACAGGGGTAAGGCCAGTAAGGGCAGGCAGGAAAGCAAGGTGGTCACAGCTGCACCAAGGCTGCAGTATTTTAAGAACGACAGAAGCAACCTTGAGCAATGTGTGGGCCTAATGGTCAAAGGAAAGGTCCTGGTGGCTCAGAAGGCCCTCATGGACTCAGCGTGCTCCTGTCATGTGATCACAGTCAACATTGCAGAACAGTTAGTCGCCATGGGGGCAGAGCTGATCAGGACGGATGAGAAGATCCGCACGACAGACAATGCAGGAGCAGATCTGTATGGGGTGCTGTTCATTTATGTGGTGTACGGATATGGGGGACCCAATGCTATTATGGAACCCACAGTGGTCAGGGTCGTAAAAACGCCACCCGATGCATACGAACACTTGGTGGGGAACCCAGAGTTTCTCAAGTACAATGGGGTTTTGGAGGCAGCAGGAAGGCTGACCTTACGCCCCAGAGATGGTCCCCAGACAGTACGAGGGATCAGGGACCTGACGCTGCCGCTGGCGCTAGCATCCCCAGCAGGGGGGTACCAGGCAGCAGCAGTAGCATGGGCAGGAATCCAGTGTGGATTTGCAGAACGGGAAGGGTGGCCCGCGGCCAGTGTGGAGGAGGAACACGAGCCACTCTTACAGCATGCCATGGCCACACACGCAGGTGCTGCCATGAGGACAGACCAGAAGACGGGACAAAACCGCGGACCAGCCGCAAGTGCAGGCAGAAGCACCGCAGATGCGAACAGGAGCGGCCGTGGGGGCCCACAGGAGAACACTTCCAGGCCGCGCCAGTGCGGGCAAGCGCAGGCTGCAGTCCCCAGGGAGGCCAAGGTGGATGCCAAGGCCGCTGCGTCACTGCCAGGCCAGGCAGCAGCACAGGCAGAGGCCAATGCTGACGTAGCAATGGCACTCAAGGCAGAGTCAAAGCCGGCATACGAAAAGGAAATCATTAGGAGATGTGTGGGGGCAAGCCCACGCTACCCATGTGTTTTGTGTGGTGAACCTGGCCCGCACTCACCAGAGGCGTGTGACCAGAGAATCCGGAATATACTGCAGAAGCCTGCGGCAGTTCCCGCAGCCCAGCAGACATCACCAGGGGCCAAAAGGCAGGTAGGCTTTGGAGGAGCCGCAGCAGCAAGAGCTGCGCCAGCAGGATCCAGCAGGCGCTCGGAGGTGCAGGTGCCTGGCAAAGGCGAGAGGGCCGGTGCGGCTGATGGGGGCGTTAGGAAAGACGCCCCAGCAGCAACAGAAGGAACGCAAGGGATCACAGCAAACCGCGGACAGGAGGAGCCTGTCGGCAGGAAGGAGAGTGAAGTATCAGAGGAGTCAGAGGAGGAAGAGGTCCATGATCGAAGGACCCCGGAGTACATGCATGTGCTGAGGCTGCAGCAACAAGTAGAGTTGCTGCAGCACGACGTCAGGGCAAGGGAAGAGCTGCTGTTCCGCCAGGCGGCTGCAACAATTGAATACCTGAGGTTGCAGCAGGTCAGGTGGACAGGCCTCCAGGACGCCAATATACGGCTCACGGAGGTACAACAGCAGTACATCTTGCGTGCAGACCAGCTGCGAGCGCTGTACGTCAACCTGGGGAACCAGCAGGCAGGAGAGCCGCTGCAGTCCACAATTCCAGGTGACCCAGCGCTGGCAGAGCATATGGAAGCCATGTTTCAAACCGTGGCCGAGTTCGCAGAGGAGGACGAGGATCTGAGCCAGGAGAAGCTGCAGGAGCAGGAGCAGCAAGCCACCGGTCAGCAAGAGCCAGGGGGCAGTGGCGGGGCCAGGCAGGCCAGCGGGGAAACGCGAGTGCGGCACAGGGGGTCAACCCCAGATGACGCTGTACATACAGAAACCAGAGAGCGCAGCAGGAGCGCGCAGAGGGCTCGCAGTGCAGAACGCCGCGGGGCGGTGCCTACACCGGAGGCGCGAACCCAGCGGCCAGACCGAGATGATAGCTTCGACCGGCCTAGAGGCAGGAGGCAGCAGTCACCCAGCGGGGATCGTGGGAGCCAGCCCAGGGGCAGGTCGCAAGAGCGAGGCACAGGTAGCCACGCCAGGCCATACCAGCTAGAACAGAGAATGCAGGATAGAAGGGGAACCTCCGGCCAGAGTCCGCCGGGCAGGGCCCAGGCAGGGCGCAGCTGGATGGGGGGACAGAGGAATGTCCTCGGACCCCACGATGGGGGGGTGTGCTTCAACTGTCAGAAGCCAGGGCACTTCGCTAACGCGTGCCCAGAGCAGGGAGAGGCCTCGCATCCTGGGGACAGCAGCCAGTTTGACCGATCACGGGCAGCAGGAGGCCCGGAAAGGAGCTGGGGAGTCAGGGGACCAGGCAGGAGCCAGGAGGCGCCAGAAGACAACATGAGGCGAGCTTACGAGGCCGCCAAGGAGGTCTCCTTTGAAGAGTGGAAAAGGCAGCAGGAGACAGCTGGACCAAGTGAGCTGCGAGGCCCGCCAGGACGGCCGGGCCCAGCGGGGCAGTCTTACAATTCCAGGTGGGTCAGCCAGGAGAGGCACACGTGCATGATGTCGGTCCATGAAGGGTTTGGGCAGAACACAGCAACTCAGGTTGTAAGCTACCAGGCCGCAGCAATGCCTGTAACGTTCCAGGTGGTGCCAGAGGGGCAGGTGGCCCAGCAAAGGCACCACTGGCAGATGGTGGTAGAGGCCCTAGCCATGAATCATTATGGTACTCGGCCCGCAGGGTCAGCCAGGTCCATGGCACATGCAGTGGAGTTTCTCAGGAACCTCCAGCAAAGGGGATGCCCGGCCCCATGTGAGGGATGGCCTGGCATTCTCCAGCAGTTTCTCGACAAAGAATGGGACATCTACAATGCCCAGATGGATGAATTTGAAAGGTTTGAGCAGGAGGCAGGGCCCCAGCACAGGGTAGACGAATGGGAAACCAGTTCCAGTGGGGATAGCACCAGCGCCTCAGAGGAAGGCTATGAGCCTCAAGCTCCTTTAACAGTGAGTGAGGAGGAAGCTGCCATGCTCTGCCCAGGTACCCCGGAGGGCAACGCGGTCACAGGCGGCGAGGTAGCGGGAGCAGCCGCTGGAACCCGGAATGGGCTCAGCAGGCAGGATCACCACCCAGGGGCCAAGGGGGCAGCAGCTATGAGTCCAGAGGACAATACGGCGGGGGCCGTTAGGACCCATCGCAGTACCACTTCTCGGTCCAGCGCTGCCAGATGGGAGGAGGAGGACAGAGGGCTGCAGAGCAGCCGCAGCAGGGGCGAGAGGCCCGCTGCAGGGAATGAGGATTCCCAGTTCACCCAGGCCGGTACAGGGCACCGGGACAGGTCGGGCAGCAGAGGGCGGGTTCGCCCTGGGCCAGACCCGCCAAGATTGCCAGAGAGCAGGTGCTTCGTGCAATGGTACCGCCTGGGGGAAGAAATGCCAGAGGCATCGTCTTCAGAGGCTATGATCACTCTACCTGCACAGTCCAGAGACGGGCTGTGTAGGTTGCAGAACCACAGGCTCCTGGAGGGCAGGTCGCAAACGTGTGTCAACATTGCGGCAACCATGCAGGCAGTGGCCAGACTGATCTTTCCATGGGACGCGGTGACAGCAGTCCTGCTGGGTGCAGCACTCAAGGGGTTCATACAGCCCAGCACAAGGATGGAGGATTATATGCAGAGGGGATGGTCAAGGCACCCCATCTACGCATACAGCGTCGGCGAGATGGTGGACCTAGCCGTCAAAGAAGGCATCACTGCAGTAGCCGCAGCCGACAGGGCGCACCCAGACGTGCCGGATAGCACGCGCACCGAGGGGGTGTGGCAGGGTGCGCAGCCCGGGTTCATGCGCACACCATGGGCGGAGGACTGCGTCCGCCAGTTGATAGAGCACCCCGCTCTCAGAGACCGCGCTTTCTACGTGCCAGTGCAGGCCTTAGGAGAGCACGGAGGGGGTGACAGGTCCGAGGACGGAACCTACAGCGGAGCAGGGCTGTGCCATGCCGATAGGCCACGGCGGTGTGAGGCCACCGTTGAGGCGTCGGTCACCATCCCCAGAATGGTCGCAGGGCAAGCTGTACCATGGGGAATGGACCCTGGGGAGGCCAGGGCAGCCATCCCAGTTCAGCAGCTGGTAACTTACTACTACGAGGAGCTGGAAGAGGGAGAGATGCCGGTTTCAGCAGCATGGATCCACATGCATGCGTCGCGGGAGGATATGCCAGTCTTCCTGTTCGCCAGGTGCGAAGGGAATGTGGCGATCACCAGGTGTGCATCAGTCGACGAGGCAGAGTTCCACGCGCACACGCACGCCAGGGGAGCAGACCCAGCAACATGGGCAGTCATGCTCATGGCGTTGCAACGGGTTCTGCTTCCGGGGCAGCTGTCAGCAGCCATGCGTCACGTCTGGGGCGTGGATGATCAGTGGGCGCCGCTGGAATTGACAGATTGCCCCACATGGCCATATGGGGCCCAGAGGTCGCCAGCGGATGGAACCATGTGGGAAGACGAGGAGGAGTTCGCGCGCTCGCCGTTTGCAGTGGAACGGTTAGAAGCGTGCGTGCACCAGTGGGTGCGCTGGGAGAGAAGAGCGTGGCGCGACAACAGGGCCAGCAGCGTGGTCCCGTATTGGCAGGCAAACAGCACGACAGTACAGCTGTGGAGGCAGGCGCACCCGGCAGGGGTGCGCACTCTGCATCCCCTGTTCAGAGGAGCAGGGTCGGATACCTACATGGAGGAGCTGGAGGAGCTGAGGACTCAGCCCGTGCCAGGGCGCTGGAGGGTGGGCAGATGGGGTTCCCGCTATTGGGACCCCGCTGCCATCAGTGACGGACCAATCCAGGACACATACCAGGAGCCAACAGAGCAGGGCCATGTCGCCTTTGTCACCACTCTCGGGGCAACAGCATCCTCTTGGGAGTGGCTGGAGCCCATGGAGGACATGGAGGTGTCAGCCCTGGAGGCTGAGACCGGGGATCGGGCAGAGCCCCAGACAGCCCCGGACAGTACCAGCAGACCACTTGTAGGAGACCTGGACAGCAGGAAGCCATGGTCTAGCAATGCGCTTCGCCCCAGCCATGAGGGCAGGGGACTGCTAGAAGAGGAGAATGAAGACCCTTCGGAAGGGCCACCATCACTGGTGCAGGATTCAGAGTCGGAGGATGAGTGGGGCGCTGACAGAAGCCCGTGCCCAGCAAGGATCAGCCTCACAAGAACTGATGCCGGGGATGCAGATGGGATGGAAGAGCCATCCAATGCAGGCCATGGACCAGGGAGTCCAGTGTGGGGCCGCGAGGAGGACTTGTTACAGCTACGACAGGAGTGGTTGCGCGAGGTTGCTCAAGAGCAAGCAGCCATGGAAGAGCGCAGAACCAGAAGAGCTGAGATAGAACGCAGCAGCAAGGTCGCGCTAGAGGAGAAGGCACACAAGGTCGCAGTGGGGGTGAACCCGCGGCAGGCAGCAGACCAGTGCGCTGGCGAGCCCAAGGGGGCAGCAGCAGGCAAGGCGAGCAGCAGGAGCACAGGGGACGCCCAGACCAGCCCGCCAGCACAGGCAGCAGCAAGGGAGCCCTGGGGCGATCCAGCAGCATACAGCACGGAACGCTGGGTGGCAGTGCTCAGGCACGTCGTGGATGAGCTAGACGTGCTAAGAAGGCAGGAAATGGGGCAGCAAGAGGCAAGCCAGGAGGCTAGCCTAGTTTTCAGGCTCAGAATGCTGCCACAGCCCGATCCGAACCCCAGGATGGGAGGTTACAGCAGGGCGGTCAGGGAGCTACAGGAGGAGCTGACGGAGAGAATATCAGCCCTCAACAAGATGGGAGCAAAGGGAGTGGACACCCAACAGCCCTCGGACAGCCGCAGCAGCCAGGCCCGAACCAGCAGGGGGGAGGACCTGGCAAGGAGGGCTGCCAGCGCTCGGGCAACCATGCGACAAGGCTGTGGGCCAGAGGAGCCCGCAGGTGCCAGCAGCAGCAAGACTGTGCAGCGCGCCATTCACAGGCGGGAGCGGCTGGCACAGGGCAGCACAGGTCAGATACCAGGAGCAGGGCCAGCAAGGACTGGTGCGGCTTGGGCTGACACTGCCGAGTTGCGGGGGAAAAAGTCAAAAAAGGCTAGGCGGCGCGCGGGAAAGGCGCAGAGGGCAGCCGAGGACAGGAACCGTGGCAGCAGACCAGGAATGGACTGCCCAGTCCTGCCACTCAGGATCAGCCAGGTGGATCTGGAGATCACATGGGCCAGTGGGCAGCAGAGGCCAGCGCAGAGCGCAGAGCCAGGCGTACAGCCCGCAGAACACCTACCGCAGCAACCCACGAGGCAGATGCCAGCTTGCAGAGGACTCCTCACCTGTACAGCATTTAAGGGGATCCTTACGGGGACGCTCCAGCTGATACTGGTGTGGCTCCTGCTGTCGGTGTGTGTGCCAGGGGCGCGAGCCACCGAGCAGGGGGTACGAGGAGGAGGATTTACAGCAGGCCAAGGGGCTTTTGTGTCTGGCCAAGAGGCAGCAGCGAAGCTGTCGTCTGGATGGTTGCGCCCGCCAGCAGTCATTCCCATGGGGGGTGCCAGCAGGAGGGGTACCTGCAGCCAGCAGGAGAGCTGGCAAAGCGGCAACGACACTGGCAGGGAAGAGCCGCCCGCGGAGGACGACCCGCAAGCGGCTGAGATGATCGACATGTTCCAGCCGGGGGGAGTCGTGGAGCCGCCCGCGGAGTACGTCAAAACCAAGGAGGGGTGGCTGCTGGGCCAGCACCCCGACTTCACTGCGGAACAGCAGGAGAGCCTGGAGCAGAGCCTCAGGGATCGCCAAGGGGCGTTCGCTTACTCCATGGAGGATCTACCAGGCTACTGCGGCACGCAGGGCCTGGACACAGCTTGCCTGTCGGGTGGGGCAGTGCGGGCCTTGGAGACCGAGGGCGTCGTCCTTTTCGAGCCCTTTGGAGGTATGTGTTCAGCGTTGGAGATGGTGCTCAGGGCGGGTATCCCAGTGGTGCAGTACTTGTATGCTGATATCAGTGAGGAAGTCAGAGAGATCGCAGGGGGTCGCCTGGTGCAGTTGCACAGGAGATACCCTCAGTTGTTTCCGGTCAAAGCGTTTGATAAGGCGTTCAGAGCGCTGCCCCAGGATGTGTATGCCATTACGGCAAAGCACCTCCAGGAGGCGGGCGCCCAGGAGGGGCGCCAGTGGTTCATGGTAGCAGGCTGGGAGTGCCAGGACCTCTCGTCAGCAGGCAAGGGGCGTGGGCTCGAGGGAGAGAGAAGCAAGTCTTTCTTCCCGTTAGTCAAGCTGTTGGGTACACTACAGTTCCTGCAGGGGCCTAGGCCGCCAGCGTACCTGATTGAGAATGTGGCAATGCAGTTGAATCAGAAGAGTGTGAAGGCCAGTGTTGAGGCTTTTCAGGAGGTGTGCAGGATTCTGGGAACACCGGCGCTGTTTGACGCAGCGCAGGTGGGGTCTTACGCCCACCGCACCCGCAACTATTGGGGGAATATCGCCCCTGCAGAAGATATTGAGTTTGTGATTCGTGCGTCAACCAGACCCCACGGGGGGATAGTAGACGACATTCTAGACAAGGGTAGCAAGGCCCAGGTCGTCTCATGCCCGGACAATGGGGGGTACCGCATCAACGTAACAGGACAGCCCAGGAAGGTGCTGCCGTGTCTGATGGCCACGCCCTCGTCATATTCTTTTCGGAACGGGCAGAATGGGATGGTGTACAGGTCCATGGGGGACTTGCAGGAGCCCAATGCAAACGAACGTGAGCGTGCCATGGGGTACGCTGTGGGGTCCACATTGCCGCGCCCAGACTTCCCAGAGGCGGCCAGGAGGGCAGCCTTGGGCAGGTGCATGGATTCATGGGCACTAGGTGCATGGCTCAATGTGGCACTTGAGTGTGCTAAAATCATACCAGAGGAATTGAAGCGCAGGGCACGGCTGCCAGGCCCGGACAGGGACCCAGTGCTGGGTGCAACCTTAATGTCCAGCCACTATGCCCTTGCTACTGCAGGAAACGCATGCTCTGGCAGCGGAGAGGTGGCCGCGTCATACAGGCAGTGCCTGGGAGAATCGGCTGCGGCAGACTGGGCCGACGCGGCACAGGAACCAGGTGGGAACACGCCTGAGGGGCAAGTTGTGGTTGAAAGCGTGGTGACCAGGGTCACAGAGAGTGAGAAGGACCCGCCAGGATGCCCTGCAGGACCATCGGTCAGAGTTGATGTGTGGGCAGACGAACCTGTATTGAGGTTTCTCCGTGAGAAGACATATGTTCAGGGAACAGAGCTAGGAGAACAGACCAGAATACAGCGCAGAGCGGCGCCATTCCAGTGGGAATCAGAGAGGGGAGGAGTACTGATGAGACTCATGCCTGACGGTAGACGATGTGTGGTGCCCAGGCCAGAGGACAGGCTTGCAGTGATCCAGACAGCCCATGCCGGTACGGGCCATTTTGGCAGCCACCGCACGGCCTTCATGGTCATGCAGCAGCATTGGTGGCGGGGACTCAGAGCAGCAGTCAAGAAGGCAGTGCAGGAATGTGGTGTGTGTGACAGGGCCAGGGCGTCCACGTTCAATCACATACAGCCCAACCTGCACCCGCTACCCATTGAGGGGTTGTTTTTCCGGTGGGGAGTGGACTTGTGTGGTCCATTTACGACCACTTCCAGAGGCAATCGGTTTGTGATGGTGTGTGTGGAGCATTACTCCAAATGGGTGGAGTTGATCCCCATTCCAAGCAAGGCGTCTGATGTGACGGCCTTGGCATTCTTTCAAAATGTTGTTGCACGATTCGGGGGATGCGCAGAAGTGGTGACAGACCAGGGAACAGAG
Organism: Limnomonas spitsbergensis; assembly: GCA_037349105.1. Lineage (NCBI taxonomy): Eukaryota > Viridiplantae > Chlorophyta > Chlorophyceae > Chlamydomonadales > Limnomonas > Limnomonas spitsbergensis. The sequence continues at coordinate 1,430,011 of JAYJMM010000097.1, forward strand.
TTCCAGGGTGAATTTCAGGACATGTTGTTGGACTGCTTCATTGACCACCGCACCACGTCTGCCAACCACCCCCAGGCAGACGGGCTATCAGAGAGGGCTGTCCAGACCCTCAAGGCAGGCCTGCGCAAGTGCTGCGAGGAGGGCAGCAGCGACGAGTCCTGGGACAAGATGGTGCCCTGGGTAGCCCTAGGCTTCCGATGCTCGCCGCAGCAGGCCACGCGCATGGCGCCGTACGAGGTGCTGTTCGGGCAGAGACCCACCTTCCCCTCCAGAGTGGGGGCGGACCTCTGGAGCACAGCCAAGGTGGCAACAGCAGAGGAGGCAGCAGACCTGCTCTTGGCCAGAGTGGCCAGGATCAAGGAGGCACTGCCAGTCGCGGGTGAGCATCTAAAAATTGCGCAGCACCGCGACAAGCTGCGATATGCACGCATTCGTGGGGGAGGGTATGTCCCCCAGGTCAGGCGTTTTGCAGAGGGAGATTACGTGTATGTGAAGTATTCATCAGAGCGACGCAGCCTCGATCCCAAGGCCAGGCCTGAGATCCTCAGGGTAAAAACACTGGGGGCGACGGGAACCTTAGTGTTGGAAGGGGCAGATGGCCTCACAGTTACAGAGAATGCAGTCAATTGTTCTCCATGCCACTTGCCCAACCTCAGGGGAGTGGTTGATTTCAGTGGAACCAGACCCAATAACAGCCTGTCATGCGAGGTGTGCCAGCTGCCTGATCGCGGAGAGGTGATGCTTCTGTGTGATGCCTGCAATACAGGTTGGCACATGGATTGCTTGGTACCAGCACTCGAGAAGGTGCCTGAGGGCGAGTGGTTGTGCCCAACTTGCGCGCCTGAGGACAAGGGAGCTGAGCCCGCAGCAAGGGCTGGACCCGCTGCAGAGGATTGCAGTGTGCAGGTCCAGGGGCGGCCGAGCCCGGCAGCCAGAGCGGCTGCCAGGACAGCCCAGGAGGCCAACGTCATGGACAGGCCTGAGGTGGAAGTCATGGCCACCAATCCAGCAACAAGGCAGATGGAGCGTGGCATCGCAAGACCAATGGCGAACGGATTGTACGACATCTCGTACACCACTGGCCGGGGAGAGGCCAATGTCACCCCGAGAGCAGTTACGAGAAGGGCTAAGGTGGCCAAAGAAGCAGCAAGGGAGGAAGAGGAGTCAGCTCTTGAGGAGCTTACTGAGACCTGAGGCCGAGCCCAGAGCGGCAAGGCCGCTGAGCACGTGACGTCACCCACGCCGTAACCGGCAAGGAGCGGGCAGGCACCTACAGAGCAGGAATGCAGACGCAGCGCGGCTTGTCCTAGTACCCGGCAGGCAGTGGGCCGGCAGCCAGCGGACCGAAAACGGAAGATGCAGGAGTGGAGTTAAAGCTATCGCAGCAGCATAGTGAAAATTTGTTTCTCACAACACCATAGCAGCAAGGCTACGGTAGTACATATGTTATGACAATGATGAGCGAGGAGAATTAGTCAACTCGGGCAATGATAGCACAGTAGGAGGCGGATCACGCTGCTACGGCGCACAATTCCTGTGGCCATTTAAGACCAGGCGGCTATGGCGCAGTGGGGCGAGAGCAGCGGTTGTTCTTAGCTTGACCTGATAACTTTGAAATTTCCCTGTTTGCTAGCCAGTAGTGGGCTGAACAGCTTGAATTTGTAGGATGCCGCGCATTGCGCTTCAGCCGAAACTCGGTGGTTTTTTTTCTTTTCAAAAATGCTGTTTGAAGAAGGCCTGAACCAGGCAGATTTGCAGAAGGCCTGAACCAGGCAGATTTACGGCAGATGATTTAAGCTTCTACGTACATATTTTTCCAGAGGTTTATTTCAGTACCACCCCTTTTCCGGCTCCCCGCGCACGCCTGGAGGGCTTAACGCTGGGGAGCGGGGGGCGAGTAAAGTAGTAGGGGCGGTACCCAAGAGACGGAGACTTCCAGGCAGAGATATCCAGTTAGGGACTTCCAGTTACAGTTATCTTGTTAACAAGCTCTTGTATGTAGTACAAGGAGCATGAGTGTACGGTGATGTACCGTATTTGTGAGTAGAGGACACCTCTCTAAGGTGTCCTGACCGGAGTTTACGGTATTTACCATATTAGCACGTTTACTGCTTTATGGTGCGACAGCTGTCACGGTATATTACCGTATACGTGACAGAACCGTTTAGACCGCAGTTAGCGGCCTCGGTGACTCCGCAGCTTCTCTGCGGAGCCTTCGGATTGGAACTGAGACCTAGAAACCCGCTTACGCCGGTTGATTTGACAGATTGTACCGTATTCTGTATTGGGCCTGCCGGGTCCCTGTATCCCGGCAGTTGCCTAAGCTAGCTACTTCGTCCCTTTCTAAAGGACAGACCTCTATTTGTAACAAGCACCGGCAGTCTTCGAGACCAGCAGCTTTCATATAAGTCAGTACCTCGACCCGAGTCAAGACTAGCTCAGCCTCAGCTGATCTAGCTGGAGACAAGAACCCCAGTAGAGAACCGAGACCCTGCCGAAGAAGAAGTACGCAGTCTACGTCCCGTCACCCTCACCGCGAGACGCGCGGTAAGTGCCCTTAACATAGCCCAGCTGGATCGCGCCCAGACGGCCAGAAGGCCTACGCTACCTAAGTCTATTGCTATACATCCAAACAACCAGTTAGCTGCTTAACTCGTTGAGCACTCGCAGCCAGTGAAGAGTCACTGAGCCTGCCCGTAGGCGTCCATCACTGTCGTGAGGAAAGAAGTCCGCCACGGACCTGAAGCGCACATCGCGTAGTAAAGTAGTAGGGGCGGTACCCAAGAGACGGAGACTTCCAGGCAGAGATATCCAGTTAGGGACTTCCAGTTACAGTTATCTTGTTAACAAGCTCTTGTATGTAGTACAAGGAGCATGAGTGTACGGTGATGTACCGTATTTGTGAGTAGAGGACACCTCTCTAAGGTGTCCTGACCGGAGTTTACGGTATTTACCATATTAGCACGTTTACTGCTTTATGGTGCGACATAAATGGCATAAATTGGCAGGACAGGGCAGGAAAATAAGGGGCAGGTAAATTACCATGAATTACAATATTGTGGAGGAAGGCTGTGCAGATGCATCATTGTTCTTCGTGGAGGAGGACTGAGCGGATGAGGAGACGGGGCACTAGACTGGGGGCTATGCGACGTCGACTCAGGGCTTGGTATTGAGTTGCGCTTAATTAGCACGGCTGCGATGAATAGCTGGCATTAAGGCGCCTCGCGTGGCGGAAGATTTCATGCTGATTCAAATTGGGTGGAAGCAGCAACGCCCGATGACGACGACGATTTCGACTTAACATTCTTCGCGTCCGGACACCGGAAGATGTGTCGCTGACTCACTGGCTCGCTGTTTTCCCTCATTGTTCCACTCAATGGGATACGAGTGTGTGGAACAGCCCATTACACAGCGCCGTATAGTCTAAAACATGCATGCGATGATCTGTGCGATGTGGCTACGATTGCATACGCACAAGGACGCGGGCGGGCCGCAGGCATTGACCAGCATCGGCTGGCAGTGCCGAGTGTGAGGAGTGTGAACACAGTTTGAATCCCAGCTGTCAGCTGTAGCATGCCCGCTCCCTGGTAGTCATCGCTGTTCACTCTCTGACTCGCGGTTTCCTCTCGCTGTTCCACTCGATATGATATGATAGCTGCGAGCAACTAACCACTCTAGCGATATAAATGTTAACATTAATTCGAGGTCGTGGTGACGAGCGTTGGCCTGCGATGACTGGTTGACGACGTGTCGGTTGCTGTCGGTTTGTACATCACATGGGCTCATTAATCTACTGTGTTGCCGTAAGCGAGGATTGGAACATCTAAATGAGCTCTTGAATAATATACCGGGGCAATGATCCCATTTATAACGACCTGCCGGTCCCTCATGCCTCAACATGGACGAGTGCATGAGCCTGTCTGTATTTGTACGTCCGCTCTCTTGGACGGGGGACAGGGTTGCTTCGTTGGGCAACCCGGGAAATGAGTGTGGATACGGCCCGGAAGGTGTTGCTCCTTCATGATTTAGCAAGTGCTGCCTCGATGTGGTGCAAGAAAAAATGTTATTAGTGTTTATAATTTTATAAATGCACCGTGATGCAACCATGTCACAATGTCATGGTGAAGCGACCCATGTTATGCATGTTCCACACCGTGATATGTTGCAAAACTTTTGAGTATGTGCAAGCGAATGGAGCTTGGGATTGTGCCGGGATTTTGCATGATACCACTCTTAATTGAATTACTGGGAATTACTGGGCAGGCTAATACAAACAGCTTTGGAAGTCATGCCGCAATGGTGCTTGGGCGCATGGCTATATATGCCCCGCATGTTTCGCACCGCAATATCTTGTGAGGCTGTGCGGTAGGGTGTGCTCATAAAGTGCCAATGTATGTGTTCCTTTAATGATGATGTATGACCGGCCGGGAAATGGCGACGAGCTGCATATTGATTGGCAAGTTATGACCTGTAATGGGTCCCATGTGGTATGCATGCATGCATGGCATGGCCACCCGGGTGACGGGTGTGGATACGGCCCGGATGATGTTGCTCCTTTCTGATGCAGCAAGTGAGGCAGCTGCCTCGATCATCTGATGCTCCTTGACTGTATCTTCCTGGTGCCCTTTCCATCGGCACTAGGAGCGGCCGGGTCGGAAACCTAAAGCACAATTGCCCTCGCGATGTGGGCAGGATTGCCCGGGATTATTCTGGAAGGCGCGGCACTCCCGGGCTCGCGTGGCTTCTGAATACTGAGCCCCGGTATGCTAGTTGGTGTCAGCTTCGGGACTTGCTTTCTGTATTGTAAACGTGTCTTCTCTGCGCGTTTGCAATTCCACCATCCATAGGGTATTGCAGCTGTGTTAGCGACCGGTCGGTCGATGCTCACCTGTTAATTGTCACCTGTCATAGTGTCATAGCAACGGACGGTGCACAGGCCAGAATCTCAGTCCCTGGCTCCCTCAGCGCCCACGCTCGAGGCCCAGCGCCTGGAAGCCTCCAGAGTCCACACACTTGGCTCCACAGTTGGCAAAGAGTGTCGCAGACACGTGTCGGCGACACATAGAGGCCAATTGCTCCCCCCTCAGTAAAGCTGCATATCGTGCTGATTATTTGCGAGTTTCGATGTCCAGCTCGCGGCCCCTGGTGCCCTGTCCAATAATTGCATGTTTGGTGTGCACACGTGTCGCTCGAGGCCTGCAACCCAGAAACCACCGTCGAGTGTAGCAAACGTGACAAACCCCCTCGTACTTTGGGCTTCTGTGCCCGAAGCCCCATGCGGCCTCTGCGCGACGCATCCCTGCCGAAACTTAAGGTCACACTATTAGCCCACTCTTCCGCGGAAAACCTCTAGGGTTTTTCTCGGAAGTTTTTAACCGTTTATTTTGTCTTATATCATCAGGTGTCATCCTGAACCTCGTGGTGTGATAACCTTATATAGTAGCGGACGTAACGATCCAACATACCAACTTTTCACGCCACCATCAAATACGACACGTCGGCTTGAATGTGTAGCTTACAGGTTCAGCAAGAGATTGCTACATAACTGTGGGCATGGTCTCATTCACAGCAGCAGCCTCTGTTGACTCGGGGCTTCCGCGAAGAGCAGGGTGTGCCCACTCGGGTTATAAATATCTTTCCTCCACAACTTCAGCGCCTGCCAGGACGAATCTTCAGCACCTAGTGCAATACTCAATTTATGGTTTCTCTACAGAGAAAACCGAAGGCCTCTACACCCAGTTTTTGGACAGGGAGAAGGCCCGCCCCTGGCTTAGTCGGATTTGGGGCTTCTTTTTCCTCGCGGTAGCCCTGCGCTCGCTGAAAGGTGCCGTGGAATCGGTCGATCATTGGAACATGTTGTACACCTGGCCGAACCTGATCCAGGATGTTGCCGCTGCCACGTTGATTCACTTGACCTGGGTGAAGTTTGTCCAAACCAGCAAGGCCATGAGCGGCCTCGCAGCCGTCACGAGGGCTTTTACGGTCATCCTCGCAGTAAGGGCAATAACGATGTTGGGACATTCGTCCATTGTGGGATCTCTGGGCAGCTTATATGGTGAGAACATGGAGCAACAACATGCTGGTACTTTGCATGCATGCCAAGATGTTTGCAAACAGTCGCAGGCCTTCAGTATTACAGACAGGCTACCTGTAAGCAGAGATGTCTTTATTGATTTGGGCACTTAATTGTCCACACCTGAAATCCCGACAAGGGCGCCGTAGGCATGACCAATTCCCGACTCTCATTCATTTCAGCTTGTTTTCGGGATGCTTTCAGTACCCAGCATCTGCGCTCGACTGGAGGACCAGCAATTATGCGCTGCCATGTTTCAGTAGCAGTCGTGCTCACTGCTCAGTACTGACTAAAATAATCAATGTCTGACCGAACCTGCAACATGCATACAGGGGCTCAACTGCCACAGCGTGATGGCTCCGAAGGCGCAGCCTGCGGCAACCGACAGGAGGGAGGTCTTGAAACCAGCATCGTCTATGTCATCACAAGGGCGTGGGGCGCTGGCATCGGTCAAGCGTTTTCAGGCCTCGTCCGCAACCTTCTCAGCTATCCTGGGATCCCCATCCCCATGTACAGACAAGTTCCGCTGTGCCTCGCCTTTGAGTCCATGCAGTTTCTGGTCCTTCTGGTCTCGAATGCAAAGAACGGGACCAACGTCAATGCCCTCCTCTACCTGTCAATGCAAGTTGCTACCGCTATGACTGCTGGGTTGGCGACTGAAGTGAGCAGGTGAATGAATAAGACAAGGGGGGTGTCCGTCCAATCCAGGCCACCCTTTCACTGTGGTCACTCGCAAAATTGAATTGAATCGACTGTTTGGGCACATGACAAATTAATAGTTGTTATTCTTTGCTTCATTCGTGAATTAGTTTGATGGTAGGTGTATGGCATTGTGCTGCAATTGAACTTCTGTCTCAAGACGTGCTCATAGAGGCTAAACCACGGAAAGTGCAAGCTGGGTGTCCACAGCAGTAGCGTCGGAGCCGGAATTCCAAACTATTAGAAATCAAAGGTTGTTAAGAAGAGGCACCACTTGTCGCAACAACATTCTTGCCTACTCTGCCCCGTTCTGCCCCTCAGACGCAAGGATTTTCTGCAAAGCATCAGCGCCTCAGACGACCAAGATTTGCTGCCACAGGGCTCCTTGGAGAATGTGGACGATGTGGGTGATGCTGGTGAGTGGGGTAACGATCATGCTGGCAAATGTGGGATATTGATCACCTGCAAACGTGGGGTATGGGGTATGAGAGCGAGGTATTGATCACTTGCAAATGTGGGGTATGGGGAATGAGGTATTGATCAATTGCAAATGTGGGGTACGGGGGTATGAGGTGTTGATCACTTGCAAATGTGGGGTACGAGGGTAAGGGATATTGATCAATTGCAAATGTGGGGTACGGGGGTATGAGGTGTTGATCACTTGCAAATGTGGGGTACGGGGGTAAGGGATATTGATCAATTGCAAATGTGGGGTATGGGGTATGAGGTATTGATCACTTGCAAATGTGGGGTACGGGGGTATGAGGTATCGATCAATGGCAAATGTGGGGTACGGGGGTATGAGGTATCGATCAATTGCATATGTGGGGTACGGGGGTATGGGGTAATGATCAATTGCAAATTGTGGGGGGTATGGGGTATCGATCACTTGCGAATTTGGGGTACGGGGTATGGGGTAATGATCTTGCTTGCAAATTTGGGGTATTTATGGGCTATTGATCACTATTGATCAAATGTGCGCTGTACTGCGAAGTCAGGCTCAAGTCTGTTTGTGGTTGGTGGGACCATCCCCTGACAGAAACTCCTGCACAGGAGCATCAGAATAGGTCAGCGAACCCAGTGGCCCTCAATGAAATTCAAGCTAAGCTGCCCAGCTTCATTTCCTAGACGCTGCCTGCTCTCTCGGACTGATGGGTTGAACTCTACTTATCCGAGGGTTTGGATGCATCAGTCCAAGAGGGCAGGCGCTCCTCATGCCATCGCTTAGGTACCACTGGCTATAATAGCGCGCTTCAGTAACACTTCATATACATCACGGCCTATGGCCGGCGGGCCTTGCTGCAGCAAGCTGTATTGCTTGGGCCATCGGCTGTAGGCCGGTCAAGGTCTGGTCCCCATCGGCCCAGGGTGGGGCCATCCGGCCGTCTTCCAAAAGCAATCTGGCACACACCAGAATAAACACTGATTTAGTGCCCTGGGAGTTTTCGCCATCTCCTGGTTCAGTAGCCGCTATTATCACCAACAACTGATTGTAAGCCACACTGTTTTTTTGCACATGAGCAGATTTCAGCAGTCTCCACTCTGGCTACAAACCTGCACACGCCCCTCCAGTGCGCCTGGACGCTGCGGTAAACCCTGCTCTGAGCCGAGCGCAGAACAGCTCGGCTTCGGCCGCCGCGACAGGGCTGGTGGCAGCTGAGCAAGGCGCGGAGGTGCCAGGCCGCTGCAGCTACCGCTCAAGGTCCAAGCGCGTGCAAGTAACCCTTAAGGTGTCTATATCGCAGTGTTTGTTTAAATAAATACAAAGATTCACACGCAAGTGCGTGGATTAGTGATGCTTCGGCTGCAACCGGCTTTGGCAGGGCTTGGTGCAGCATGCCCTGCAGTGCTGTGCAATTGCGCCGTAATTCATAAATCGTGTCAGTAATTACGGTCCCTTAGTGGTAAACCTAGCTGAATTTGCCTTCACTTTGCGGTGGCTGAAATTCAGCTATGTAATCCAGCCACCGGAAGGGCCGTTATCGGCATAGCACTGATGCCCCGCTGCTTGGACCACCGGCCATAGGCCGATCAAGGTCTTGTCCCCATGGGTTGATGCCTGCTATGTGATTATAGTTCCTTCGTAGTTTTGCTCAAGCCACTGATTGACCCTCAGTCGTTTTCCTTACACATCTGCACCCAAACCTCACTCCTCCATTTCTTTAGGCCCCGGGCATTGAGCTCGAGGACATCAGCGCCGCCCGCTTATCAGCTTTGGAGACAAGGCTACGCCAGAGGTACAAAATTGTGAAGCTACTTCAGTGTTTTTGTTAATGAAATTTCAAAATTGGAATGAGTTGTTTGCTTCAAGTAGTACCGAAGCCCTCAAAGTTCAGAAACAGTCTCTCGTGAAACTAACATAAGAACTCTTCATTGAAAATGCGCTATCCTCATAAACTGGGGTCTACCATGTTGGCAAATGAGGTCAGTTTTTAACCGCATGCGTCAATTATCCAACTGTCTTATTTAGATTACTATTGGAACTGGAAATAAATCATTACAAATCATTACAAATCACGCCTAATGTGGGACTTTTCCTGTCCAGCCGGGCCTGGTAGCGCGCAACGACAGTGTCGAAGGTTGCTTCAACGGTCTACCTGCCCGAGTGCCTGCATGCCGGGCCTTAAATTGACTCAGCTGCTTCTCGTGCCCCTTTGACTGTTCGTGGGCCCGGATCGCACTGTGCATTGTTCCGCACACTGTGATTGCAATTTGCAAAGCTTGCAACTTTATTCGCGTTCGTGTTTAAGCCGAGGTCCTCGAGCCACGCATGTCGCAATTCGCCTTCGTCAGAGCAAGACGTTTGAAGAGTATTTGTGCCTGACCCCTTCGTAGTCTGCCATACGCCATCACTATGGCCCCTCGCAACCTTGTCCACCAACCATGAGAGGACATTTCTGACTGAAAGTCGTGTGGCGCCCAAAACCCATGGTTCCTCACGGCCCTACATCTCCAAAATACCCTGTTCATCACGAATCGTGATATATCACGGACTAAAATAATCACTAGTACTGGCGCGCTGGCGGGCCTGGCAAAAATGTTTTGCGCTGGAGGCGAAATCAGCGCGTACCATGGGTTACCGAATTAATATTAGCGCACAGCAGGTCCACGCACCCTATTAAATGATTAATTGCATGCGAAGGCTAGCGCAAATTACGGTAACCACTGCACAGAATGCTGCACAATTGCTGCCTCAGTACCATGAGCAGTGATTATTTTAGCATGTGGCAGGCCAGCAGTAGCGAGGGGCCAGTGGAGGGAGGGAGTCTGGGGCTTGCCCGGTGAATGGAATGGATCAGACTCATGGAGCCATCTGCATGCCTTGGTCATGGCTGTTTGTTGTATGCATTGGCCTGGAGGGTCCACACTTCACTCAGCGAGACCAAAAGAACTATCGGGATCAGCCCCCACACACCTCAGACGTGATTCTTATCAACGTGAGTCGTGAAGCTCAGGGCCTGATCATCCATGTCCGCCCCGTCGCAGCCATGCCTGCGTGCCCCCGCATCATGATTGAAAGCTCCCAAATTTCTGGCATGCTATTACAATCCCGCTTAACCTGTGCCGCATCAAGACGTTTCATGCTACCTTGCTGGTACAATCTGTCTTAAACACCATATATATGAAGATATACCGGTGCAAGTTCTTGTTTTTTCTCACGAGTATCGTATCATACTTCCCTAGTTCCATATCCGTTGTTTTCCCTCTCACACCGTCTCTCTTCTGGTCCTTTGTCCTCAGAGTCTCTCTCCTGGTCTCCCCTCTGATCCCTTATGCACCCTCCCACACAGTCTCTCCTCTGGTGGTCAAGTGCTGCGGCTCAGCGTGCGGCGTGGATGCGTCGTCGTGGAACTGGAGTTCCTGCCGAGCCCGGCGAGTGGGGGAGGTCAGGCCCCTGATGAGGATCTGACAGGCGGCCTGCCCATGAACTTGGAGGATTGGCTGGGGCACACAATGATGGAGGACCTAACCGACAAGGACTTCGACAACGGCGACGTCGTTGGCATCAAGGTGGGTCCTCCAGATGTGGTTATGGTTGGATGTGGTTTTGGTTTTGGTTGGATGTGGTCCTCCAGATGTGGTTATGGTTGGAGGCCAGGCCCAGGGCATCCATGTCTACTGCAGAAGCCTACGGTCGGCCTCGGTAGAACGATGTGCATGTTGCATAGAGCATGTCGATTAGCGGCATGGTTCTGATCAGAAATACTGCACACTGAGGCGTGGATAAGGGAAGCCACCTGTTCAGACGAAGCACTAGGTAGGCTGCCATTAGTCCACCATGTGGTTATCAAGAGGGAGCGGGGCTCTGATCGTGAAAGGAAGCCTTGGTAGATTTTAGCCTTTTCTTCACGTTATGAAATTGTGAATGTAACGCGCCTCAGCCCATACCGCACTGTTTCCTAAACCCTCACGCCCCTGCGGGGTGTAGGTTTTGTTATATCTGTAGCGGGTGGCTCTTTCACAGAGCAGCTGGTCAGTTACCCATACCTGCATTTATTTTCTGCACCCTTGTGTTTGTTTTGTTCTTTCCTCCCAACCCAGTTAGGCGCCCACGCGGCTGAGGTACTTGAGCAGGGCTCAGAGGTGTAACTTCATTGAATTGCAGACCATGGGCTCCTTCTGGAGCTGGAATGCCGAGTGGCTACTAAGAATTAACATGTGATCGGATATGATCGGACTTATTCTGGATGGGTGCGTTACTGCGTTTGCTTTGGGTAACGTATTATTTTTTGCAGATTGTGCGATTCCAATTTGTACCACCAGGGGGTACCACAGTCATGGCAGCGAGCTTCAGCTACTGTGCTACATTACTTTTCTCCTGGCAGCCTACCTATTTATCTTGTGTTACGGCCAAACGGGTGGCCTCCTTTATCCAAGCCTCTATGTGTATCATCTGCAAACTTTACGGCAGGGCAGGCGGTGCCGCCGGGGATGTTCTGCATGCCCTACAGTACGTTGTTGGTTGGTTGGTGCCTTGTTTATGCTATCCTTCGTTTGTGACAAGTTCACCGAGCCTCGTTGCCGGTCAGACTATGAAGTGCATTCCTTGCAGCGCACGAGTTCCTTTTTGCGGCTACGAGGCTGCCTGAAGTACGCCTCCAAAGGCCTGTTTGGGACCAAACCTGGATTGGCCTATGAGTGGTGGCCAAAGCACCCTGTCTGGCCACAAACGGGGCCTCCACTCAGAGGCCGGGATGTAGCTGACGTGTAGCTGGCGTGCAGCTCACTTGTAGCTGACGTGCAGCTGACGTGCAGCTGACATGTAGATGTGAGAAGTTGTGAAGGAAGAAACTTTGCAGCCCTGTATCTAGCGCATGGTCCAGCTCTTACGCTTGCCCTGTTCATTCAGGTGGGCGACGCGGGAGGTATTTTCAGATATAATGCGGACAGCGGATCATGGAGCTTGGGGGATGCCATTGAGCAAGCGGCGGAGGCGAAGGTGGCCTCAGCCAAGCTCAGCCTGCAGTCGCACTGCATGGTTCTGGTCCCAGGATTGGTCGTAGGCCTCAATGCCCAGATATCAGCAAGCAGCCCTGCCACCGCCACTGCCACTACCACTACCACTACCACTACTACTGCCGCTGCCACTGCCACTGCCACTTCAGAGCAGCATGCATGCAGCAACAGCTGCGACGTCGGAGGGGAGGGTTGGAGCGTTGAGGCAGTGCTGCACGGCAAGGCGCTGCCGGTGCGGGTGGTGCAGCTCTCCACTGGCCACCGTGGCGAATTTGGAACCACGGCAGCTCTCCCCCTGCTGCATCTGGACAACACCAACAAGGGTTCATTGGTCCAGCTGCAGGCTGGCCTGTCTGACCCAAGGAGCTTGCGCCTTGACGTGGACCTGTACCGCTCAGCGCCAGGCTTGCTCAGGGTCCATATGTGGTGTGGGGTGCAGCTGGTCTCCTCTGACTCACTCCTGCTGTTACCGGCCGGCCTGGAAGCTATGGCAGATGAGCTGGCGGGTTTGGAGGGAGCTCAGGACCTGATCCATGACTTGGCTTGGATAGTGGAAGAGGCCGCGGCCAGCAGTCGTGAGGGGCCAGCGGAGGGAGGGCGTCTGGGGGACAGTGCCATTCAGCTTCCACTCCTGATTGATGTGGCGGAGGGCCTCTCAGGTTGGGCCGAGTCTGCTGGGCTGCCTGCCTTGCAGGCCAGCGTGCAAATATGGCTGCAGCGGCTCAAAGCCGCCAAGCTTCACGATGAGGCGTCGAGGGAGCTGAGGCCTACTGCTGCCGATGGCGATGCCAGGGTTGTTGATGCGGCCGAGCATGTAGAGTTTCCGAAGCCTGGATTCTCTTTCGCCTGGTGTGTTGTCGACATGGCCGTCAAGCTCGTCTGTGTGGTGAAGATGCGCTCGCAGATCTTCAGTCTAGGTGAGAAGCTAGTACCAGGCCAAGCACGTCCCAGTCAGGTTGTGTGCAGTTCTTCCAGCCCAGCATCGTTAAGTCCAGCATAGTTAAGTCCAGCATCGTTAAGTCCAGCATAGTTAAGTCCAGCATCGTTAAGTCCAGCATAGTTAAGTCCAGCATAGCATCACCTTGTGGCCTGACATCGTGGCCATGAATGGTTAATTATGTGTCCTCTTGTCGACGTTTCCTGCCGTCTATGACCATGGTGAATTATAGAACCCTTATATGGTCGCATCGTTCTGTTCAATAACCCTGATATTTTATGCCTCATGTGATGTTGAGGTGGTGGCGTTGGGTGTGTCAACCGTGTGTGGCCCCAGCAAACGGATTTTAGAATATGTTTTTGTACCCTATCACCATCAGGTTGTCTCAAGGGCACACACACAATCCTGGTCTTCTTGCTGCTGCCGACCTTTCTGGTTCTCCTCCACGGCGTGCGGAATCCCAGATTCCCGGGAGCTGGCTTTGCCCGCAGGGTCCTGATAACTGTCCACCGCCGCACACCGCGCTTCTGGCGCCAAGCCGTGTCCTGGGTTCTGGGCCCCAATGTCGGCATCCTCATGCATCTGAACCGCTTGCATGGCTTGTGCACAGTCCTGCTGGGTATCGCTCCGCCATCGATGATCACCCTTTTCTCCGCTTCGATGTCCAACCGTGCATGGCTGACGCGGCTCTTTTGGTCAGTTACGGAGATCTACGACCTGCGGGCTGGCATGCTCGTAACCATCGCCTTGGACTTCCCCATCTGTTACAGCATGGCAGCGCATCAGCTGCAGCTGCCAAATGCACTCCTCAAGATGGCATCCAGCTGTGCCATGGGCTTGGTGGTGCAGATGGCCATCATGCGGTACCAAGACCGGTGCATGAAGCAGCAGCAGGATGCCAATAGGGCTGTTGGGGGAGCTGCGGACACGGCAAGCACCTATCCCTGCTGCGTTGTTGACCACGATGATCAGGAGGGCGAGGACTCCACGCTGCACTCTTAGGGCGACATTCACAGCCATTTACCAGGTCAGCAGCAGGAGCTACTGGAGGCTGCGCAAATAGTTGCAGGGTTTTGATATTCTGATACCCTGTACTTTCTGCTGCTGTATGTATTCGGGGTAGTTAGGTTCCTGCTCTTGCGGTTTCCTTAGGATGTTAAACCTAAGCTCTGTGGGTTATTGTTGCCTGCCCATCAAACGCAGGGGGGCGAATTGGCCGGATCCAGATGATTTTTTTTTTGGTGGACAGAGGGGGGGGCCACCATCGGTTCTGGGGCGGGATTTTTGTCAAAAATCCCCCCTCCCTTGGTGCTGGATGTGCAGATGTAGTAGCACGAAATGGAAAACGCAATAGTCATGGAAGGTGCGCCTTTTTCTTGCTTGCATATGAGTCCCTTAATCTTCCAATGCATGATTCAAGGATAGATTTGCCTCAAATCTTGTGAAGCTTGATCAAAATTTGAGTGCACGATGAAAAGAGGGAGTAAACACAAAACATCGCTTAACATTTAGCCAGAGGGTTTCTTCGGGCACCTGTCCATGCATGAAACGTAATGTTTTCAGTGTAGGGCGATTTACTGTTGCGCTGTAATTATGGTTTTCTTCTCCTTTACACGCTTTTGCGGGCCCTGGGTCGGGCAGGCCGGGCCCCCGCCCGGAGCCCCCAAGGTATCCCTGCCCCCTTCAAGCCTCTTCCCCAAGAAGGCAAAGAAAAGCAACAGGTCTAAAGACTAGGCCTAAAAATGCCTAATACGTCCTCAACAAAATTCAGAGCCTCCCACCCAAGCCTGCCCCGGTACAACTGTTAAAAGGCTGTGGCGCCATCCGGGGGACCTGTCCAGCCTCTCTCCCTAAGCCTCTCCTTCACGCTAGGGCTCTGGAAGCAGGCATGCAGCTCATCCTCCCCATGCTCGCCATATCCCCTTTCCCAACACCGCTGGCTGCAGCCGGTAAAGCACGCAAGCTAATGGCATAACACCTCTGGGCCCAGAGGTGTAACGTCATTGACCTCTGGGCCATGCTGAAATGAAGCTCGGAAAGTCAAGGGAGAATTCATAGGAGGAAAGACAGGATAGCAAGTTCACCCACCAAACAAAAAGAACATAAAGGTCGGGCAAACCGTATCCCCTGCCGTAAAGTACGCAAGTGATACGTGATGGCGATGGGCTGATAATTACGGGGGTCAAGGGGTCGCCCTGCTTGTAAACAAGCTGAATCCTGACTGGCTGCCAGACGTTCCCCCCGCACCGCCATTGCAGTCAACCAGTCTTGCAACAGATCCCCCAGCACGTGCCGTTCTCCCGACCTGGATCGTCCTCTACCACGGCTAGCTAACATGCACCGGACTTGAATATGCAACAGGCACAGGATTTGAAAATGCAAAATGCACGGGATTTTGATTATGCAAGCTGGAAGTATATAATTTCAACCTGCCTGCACCGGTTACGACTAAGAAATTATGGAAAAGAAAAAGAAAACCTAATAATATGCTGTCACATTTCTGATTTGTACAAGCCATGATCCACAAAAAGCAAATGTTAAGGACGTAACACCTCTGGGCCCAGCTCAAAAAAGGCTCATCCGCGTGGGCGCCTAACTAAAGAGTTGTGAGGAAAGATGGAAAGAAACAAAAGGCAAATGTGACCAGCACTGCTTATTTCAGCACACTTCAGCTATTATAATCAGTGCTGTGCAGTTGCGCCGTAATTTATAAATCTTGAAAGTGATTACCGGTACAAATCCGGTACGGCCCCTTGCGGATAAAAGTAGCCGAATTTGCCTTGCAATGGCGGTGACCGAAATCCAGCCCCGCTATTCAGCTACCGTAATGACCGTCCTTGGCAGGACACTGATGTTAATTCCTGTACTTCACAGCCTGGCACCACTGTCAATGACATGACACCTCTGGGTCCTGCTCAAAAAGGCCCGGCCGCGTGGATGCCCAACTGGCACCACTGTATTGAGAAGTTTTCACACTCAAGCGCGACATTATATTTCATGCATGCTGCTGGATATGATGCTTGGGCCACTGGCCGAGAGCCGGCCAAGGTTTAGACATATTGCCTCCAACTGTTGCAGCTTGGTGCCTGCAAACAGTAGCAGCTCACACAATTCAGTGAAGGGGCTGAGACTGACAACTTTTTGTTTTTCTTGAGTGGGGCGGGGGTCCAAACTCGGATCTCCTTCTTCTTTCCCTCTTACCTCAAGTTTCTTTTCTTTCAACCGTGCAGTTGGGCGTCCACGCTGCCGAGCCTTTTTGAGCAGGGCCCAGAGATTTTATGTCATTGACCATGCGGCTGGGCCTTGTTGCGCAGGGCCCCAAATGTGATGTCCTTGACAAGTGCTTTACCCCTTGCCATAATAAGAGTTACACGGATTGTACCATCCCTGCCAGAATGGCTGCTGCCTACATTTTTGTGTTTGACCTCAGTTGCAGTATCCTAGGATAGCTCTTGCTTAGGAAAGTGACATGTCATGCTGATGTATTACTGAATTATCAGTTCCTTGTTTAAGGA
The DNA here is from genome assembly GCA_037349105.1 of Limnomonas spitsbergensis. Taxonomy (NCBI): domain Eukaryota; kingdom Viridiplantae; phylum Chlorophyta; class Chlorophyceae; order Chlamydomonadales; genus Limnomonas; species Limnomonas spitsbergensis. The sequence goes on from JAYJMM010000097.1 coordinate 1,446,692, forward strand.
TCCCTGCAGTTTTACTCTGTGTTCGGAACTCCTGTTGCAGTTACAATTTTGTGTATTCTCTGGATGCCAGAGGAGTGTATATTTCCACACTTAAGCCTCCTTCTTAGTGGCTGCTAAAGTTTTTGCAGACACTGCTCCTTTCTTACTTGAACTCCTGAATCCGCTCTTTAGCTTTCCGAGAACACAACTGTTGAGTCCAGCATTTACAACTGCTCACCTGTAATTTGATCCAGCACACACACTGCTCACCCTAATCGGGATAGCACATCACTACTCGATTAGGACCTGAGACTTCTCATCGGGCACTGTACACCAGTGTACCACGTCTCTCACCTACTGCAATATTCACCTTCGGAAGGGTTAACCCATCAAGCACACTTGTCAACAGCAGGTAATAGGCAGGGAAGTAACCGAGGGAGTACACATCTTAATTGATCGACTAATATCCAGGTTAACAGTTAAGGATCCGGGTCTGAACAGTAGTGATCAAGAATCAGTCATAGTCATAAAGTCATAGAAGGGTGAAAGAGTAAGTTTGGTACTTGCTTTATTTGTGTCCTGTACTTGCACAGTCATTTACTCAACACAACACTTAGCCCCAACAGCCATGGTTTACAATTGTGACACGGCTGATAACTAAATGTTAAATGTATCTCAGCATTCGCAGTCTTATGACAAACCCAAAAAATTGCAATTTCAGATAGTCTCACATGCTTAACTGCAACCGTGGCTTGGAAAATGCAGTTTTGGGGGGGGGTGGATGGTGAACGGCATCTACATAAATAAAAAATTGAGTACCTAGCAGTATGTACTGCGCGTGAGCGCATTGTATTTCAGAGGTTACTGAAGTATCTAGATAGTGAAGACAGCAGACCCCTTCACTGCCTCGGTCACGACCAGTGCAACGAGGCCAAGCATAGCTAGCCTTCCGTTGATCATCTCTGCCTCCGGCTTGAAGACATCTGAGGGCTGAGGTGCAAAAAAAGAACCAGGGAAGGCCCCGGCGTTGAGGATAGGGATCAAGCTGGCCACTGTCAGGGCGAAGAAGGTGGCTGCGACAGGGATCACAGAGGAGTCCAGCTGGGCGATCAGGGTGTTGCCACTGGCCAGCTCAGCACCAGCAGCTGCGACGAAGCCAACCATGGCGAGGCGGCCGTTAATGGTCTCAGGAGCAGCTCCAGAGAACCCCATAGCAGCTGCACAGCAGTAAGGAGGGAGCAGGTCAGTAACATTGGGCGATCATCGTCGAGCAAGGTCATTTTTGGAAGATTCGACGAGTGAAAGGCAACATTGTGGGAAGTGAGAAGTCGTCGCCGATTTCCCACCGTACACGACCCGCACAGCGACCAACCACGTGATTCAGAGCTAGGCGTTACGGACTAACATTCGAACTCACATTGAAGAGAAGGGGTCGCAGCAGGCTTCACATCCTGTGTTGCATAATAGACAGGGAGGAGATTCAGTTGCATGATTTGCAAGCGTCGGCAGACTCGGCGAACGTACACTTGAGCAAACAGACAGCGACTGGGCGCGGCTAGAGTTGGCCAGCATGTATGACGACTGGTTCAAGTTCAATGCGATTCGAGGACACTCACGTTGGGGGTGCTGCCTGGCGTCTGGGCCCTGACGGACACGACGCGTCTGGACGAGGGCGAGATGGATGATGCCTGTCGGCAAGAGGCAGTCGAAGCACGGCGGGACACGGCGAAAGACATGTTGTGTAGATGGGTTAGGATTGGGTGGACAGGTGATAAATTATGTATTGGTTATTACGTTGTAGAGCGCAGATTAGATAAGTAGGGCACTAGGCGCGACGTTGGGGTTAAGGGGTCTGCACGTGATGAGTGGCTGTGAGGACCCGCTGCTCTGAGACCGCAAGATCGGCTTCGTACTACCGGCGTTCGCACTTCGCAACATGTGGTCGTGGCGTCACAGCTGCGTTCAGCCTGCCACTTCCGGAAAATTAGATGAACCTGCATCGAAATACTTTATCGGCTAAAAACAACGAAGCATTCAACCAGGGATTTGAGGAAGTACCAAACTTCATTCGTTTTTCTGTGAGCGAGCTTTTGCCAGTTTTCTGCCCATCAGTGTTATGTGGGTGCATGCCACACCACCTTCAGCAGGCCGGAAGTCAGCCAACACAGGACTGGTAGGGACCAAACCTTGACCCGCCCACACACAGCCTGTGCCGGCCATATACCACCAGGGGTTGCCGCGCCATGCCCCCAAAGGCCGAGGGTAGGGCTTGTCTTTGCCTGCCACATTTCCCACCGGTGCTGGCACAAGATGGAGGACATCCGAGTCAGAGTTCATCAGACCAATGCCGATAGTTGCACCTCAGGAGCTTGCTCAGGCCCCGTCACATGGGTGCCGAACTGTCCGGCTGGAATAGGAGAACTTGATTGGTATTTGGTAGTGTTATCATGTGAGGAGTTCAGAAGTCAGGGAATCAGGGCCTCCCGAAAACTTGTGTGTGTGTGTGTGTCAAGTTATTCTGAGCATCATATCTGATGCATGGGACAGGTGCATGCAAAATTACAAACTGATCCGAACGATGCACTTCACTAGGAAACCTATGTGGTTATGTACATCGAAATCCACTGCAGTACATAGCTTCTGTACCCCCTCCCCACCTGCTGATGTTCTCCCAAAGTGGTTTCAATGGACAAAACACTTAAAATCACCGGCTGTGTCCTGAATTTAGAGCTGGTGGCTCTAATTCACACCAGTAGGTGTTAATGCTCTTGAACGCTCGTCAGCTACCTTTCAGGTACATCTGGGTCTGTAGCTGAAGGTTCAGGTTGCAGCAAGCCCTAGTGCTTGCCGCTGGGTGCTGCCTAGCTGAGGTGGAGGCTGACTTAGGGTTTACCTCTAGCTGAGGTGGAGGCTGACTTAGGTGTAACCCTGATTGAACCCCTGTTAAACGCTGACATAACCCAGATTTAGCCCTGATTTAACCACGATTCAACCACGATTCAACCCTGATTCAGCCTTGATTGAACCCCGGTTAAACCCAGATTTGAACCATATTTAACATCGGTTAACCCTGATTTAATCCAGATTGTACCCAGATTCAACCCAGGTTTAACCGTGAGTCGACCTTGATTTATCCTGGACTTGCCCCTGATTGACCCCCTGGGTGACGATCCCCCCTTTACTTACTACCCCCCTACCTACCCCCCTGTACCTTGAGGGACTACACTGTGGTGCGGACCTTAAAGATGGCGGACAGCAGGATGGCCATGCCGTCTGGAGACCATCGGGCGGCCTGCCTCGGGGGGGAAGGGGGAGAAGGGGTTTGAATGTGGGAAGGGGATGAGGATACACCCCACCCCTATTCCCATCAGGCCATCATCACCACACACCTGCACCCCCCCCACACACACACATGCTCCCCAAGTCTCCCCTAAAACCCACACACGTGCGCTCCACCCCCTGTACTATTCGCGGCCACACCACATCCCCACCATCCCCCCACACAGAACCTCCAAAATATTGAACTGCCACCCCCCTAGGTAAAGACATGTCTAGGTTTGATGGTTAGGTTTTTAACCCTTCACCATAAATGAGGAGGACAGTACTGAATTGCATGGATGCATATCGCATAGCTTGCATGGCATCAACAACATGGCCAACATGACCTCGACCGAATGCACGATTCCACCTGCATGGCCGGCTGATGTCACACGCTGACCATAGGGCATGTCAGCCCTGCATGGGTGAGTCTTGAAGGCGTATCTCACGGCATGCATGCCACTAATGGGGTGGCTGGAGTTGCATGGCATGCATGCATAGCTCCGACCAGATGCACCATGCAATCAACCTGCATGGCCTGCTGATGTCTCATGGACTGATGCATGTCAAACATGGCTGGTGTTACATGACTTGCCTGGATCCGACCGGATGCACCTTGAACTTGCCTGGCCTGGCTGCTCTTGTCACATGGTCTGTCTACTTGTCTCATTGTCTGTATGCTGGATTCTTTCCAGTGAAGGCATGCAAGACACATGCATGAAGGTATTTGAGAAAAGGTGCATTTGAGAAAAGGGTATTTGGTACACTTGTATTCAAGACTTCGTTTTTTATATCCACCGATGAAGTAACACCGATCACTAACATGCCACCGTTTGTTGGCCCTAGTATGAACGTGCCCCATGAGATAGATCCACACTTTGGCCGCAGATTATTCCCGCCTTTCGGTAAGTGGAAGTTGCGAACAAGCCTAATAAGGGGTGCACTCTCTTCATTCCCGCTCATGATTACCAAGGTTGTCAACCTAATTCTCCTACATTGCGGACTAGTTGCGTTTCTAACCATTCAGTCAAGACTACCGAGATCTGGAACACATGGGTGGCCTGCGTATTGGCCGTTCAAGTCAGTCCTCCGTCAATTAAGTCCTCCGAATTGGCCGTTCAATTGCGACAGAAGCCCAGCCTCACTACCCGTGCGTTCGATCGGTGGCCTACGCCTTCGGCTATTATTCTCCAAATACTCCAAAGCGACTGAGTGCGGCATTGAGAACATCCATCCACCTTACTGAAGTGCCAACATTGCCCCTGGTGAGCGGAACAATGAACGAAAAGGACCATGTATGCATGAAACAAAAGCAATACGGTAAAGAATAATTCCGCTTAGTTGTTATCATATGTATGACCCCACATCGGTTTCATTCAATTTCCACTCCCCCATGCTGAACCTCATCGCATCACCAGTGAGATCTATCGCACATACAGCCTGTCCCTATCTTAATGAAAGGCTTTGGGGTAGTAGATGCATCAGAGCATTGATAGCTAGAGACAGCGCATCTGGGCATAGTAGACATTGCAACATTATACACTGAATCCAACCTATGTAGATTTGTGCATGCCTTGATAATTGATTGGCATGACGGACGTTCATGAAGCATTATTGGTTTATATTTATTTATCTCGAGAGGTGTCATGCATTTTATGTTGGCTTTCATGAACTCAACCTCACTCGCCTGTTTACCATCCCAGGAGATTCCTACCGACAAGCCCAACTGATCGAAGAAAGTGTTCTTGCATACCACTCTATGACCTCATTCGCATCCACCAATGCTACCAGAACAGATGCATCTGCGTCTCCTTCCCCAAGCGAGGACCCAGCCATCCTCACCAGCCTACAAGACCTCAACGCAGACATCCTTGGCATCATCCTCAGCAATGCAGATGCATGGCTCTGCAATGCTCAAGGCCCCCCCGGACCTGGTACACACCAAACCAGTAGGGTGCAGTATGGAGCGTGGCAGGTGTGCAGGCTTTGGCGCGACTGCCTCAGGGCCTGCCCCATTAACCTTGGCTGGCCCGTGCCATGATGGCGGTACACGGTCCTGACGAGGCTCTCATGAGAGCAGTGGGCTGCAACAGTCAGAAATTTGACAACCTGGAGTTGGTGAGGCTCATGCTTAATCTGGGTGCAAAGGCAGACTGCCAGGATGGGGAGGCACTATTCAGTTCAGCCGAGAGAGGCCACGAGGCGGTGGTGCAACTGTTGTTGGGGTGGAGGGAGCATGCTCCACGTGCTGACTGCCTGAGAGGATGGGCACTGGTGAGTGCAGCCAAGAGCTGCCACCAGGCGGTGGTGCAACTGTTGTTGGGGTGGAGGGATCACGCCCCACATGCAGACTGCCGGAATGGGGGGGCACTGGTGTGGGCAGCCGAGAGAGGCCACGAGGCGGAGATTCAGCTGTTGTTGGGGTGGAGGGAGCATGCCCCACATGCAGACTGCCATTACTGCCATGGTGGAGAGGCATTGGTGAGGGCAGCCAAGAGTGGCCACGAGACGTTGGTGCAGCTGTTGTTGGGGTGGAGGGAGCATGCACCTCGTGCGGACTGCCAGAATGGGCAGGCACTGGTGACGGCAGCAAGGTATGGCCATGAGACGGTGGTTCAGTTGTTGTTGAATTGCAGTGAGAATTCACCCGGTGCAAACTGTCAGGGAGGACAGGCACTATACTGGGCTGACAGGGGTGGCCGCACAGCTGTCCTGCAGATGTTGCAGGAACGCGGCGGCGTGTTGGGACCATGTATATAAGAGATGTCATTTCAATGTGGAATTGTTGGTCTGAACTCTGCAAGGGTCGGGATATACACCAACTACTCTTCTAGCGTTCTTTGTGTGCCCCCCCGGCGTGCGTAATTAATTAGTGTTTTTTAAACCGCAGGCAGGGCCAAGAAGTATTTTTATTTATTTTTTATTAAGCCGCAGGGGCCATCAACAGTTTAATGCGAATCTGCAAAGTCACTTGAACGGAAACCGGAGCTGCAGACTTCCATGTTTTGTAACAGGGCAGGCTAGGGTGGGATACTGGGATGCTCTGACTCTTGTGAAGGATGTGGTAGCTTTCGTTGAGGATTAGTCGTTTCAGAGGCCTTGTTTCTCTTTCCTAAGCAACTGCCTGGTATGCTTGCTTCTTTACACTACGTTGAGGGCTAGGATCTGAACGGGCTTCGGATTTTTAAGACATCCTTTATTTACGAGGTGGTATTTTCCTTCTCCTTTGATATATGTCATGACGTTACACCTCTGGGCTCCGCTAAAAAATAGCTCGGTTGCGTGGGCGCCTAAGTAAAAAGGGAAGACAAAAAAGGAAAAGGGGTAAAAATAGTGAAGGGATAGACAAAGGGTTTTAATATGTGTGTGTTACTTTCTTCTCTCCTCCAGCCTTAAGTTTCTTTTCCTACCGACAAGACAGTCGGGCGCCCATGCAGCCGAGCCTTTTTCAGCAAGGCCCAGAGGTATCATGTTCTTGACATTTCAACATATGAATGTCGTTCAAACCAATACTTGGGTCAATGGTGGCGTATAGACGGATAAAGGCTGTTATGTCTGCTGGTGCAGTCAAGATGTCAATGACAAAACACATCGGGCCATGCTGAAAAGACAGTCAAGTGGTAACATCAACTGTAGGAATATGGTTTCATGTCATGGTTCAATCATTACGCCACGCACGATTAGGAGCATGCACACGATGTGAGGGGAGGATCATGGAATGCCTCCCCCCCATGCCAACCATACTATACTATACTATATATTAGTTTAGGACATGACATGAAAAATTCCAGGAGTCCTGAAAGTCCTCCTCGGTCCAAGTACCGGTAATGACTGATTGACCGATTCGGGTCGTTTTCCCGACTACGGTATTTTTGTAGCTTCATACTGACGCCAAGAGCTGTATAACGCTCGAAACGTCGATTTTTTATTTCTGGCGACGCAGAAGATATTGTTATGGTGTTAAATACAATTTTACGAACTCGCTGTCGGTTTGGGACCGGTTTGAGGCCATTTCGCACTCTAAGCCCTGTCCGGACGGAGGCGTTTGCCAACGAGTACAGAGATTTTGGTATGGGGGTATAAGAAAGAAAGAAAGCTACGCCCCGTGGGGGGCGTGAGAGTTAAGGAAACAGCGCAGCCTGGGCCGAAGCCACATCCGCGCCGTTACCGTGAGAAAAAGAAGACACATCACAATTGATTACGGCGGCTTGCGGTTCTGATTTGTTTTCCCACAGGTTTAAGCAGGTCCAGTGGTATGGGGTTACATTACTTTAGTATAAAACATTTTAAATGACCTACCTGCCATTTCTGTACTCGTTGGCAAAAGCCTCCGTATTGACCGCCCCGTACTGATTCCGTCAGAATCGCAGCCTTACCCGTCTGGGCCAACATTTGAAATTTTGAATGTTTTGAAATGTTTGTTTCGCACAGGTGTTTCGCATGCAACAGGAACGCTTGAGGACAAGAATGGTTGGACAGCCATGAAATCGCTCCATTTTTGCGGACGAAGGATCAACGGAGGGCCTAGTAGTCTTCTGCCTCCGCACCTGCCATGTTGGGAGGATAGTGTGCCCGGCCATGTTGCGGCCGAGCCTCTTCAGCATGGCCCAGAGGTGAAGTGCCATTGACCTGCCATGTTTCATAAGAAGAATAGTATACATCGCCTCATGTTCTCCCCCTTTTACTTTATTTTTCTGACCCCCTTCCCCCCTTCCAATCGATTGATGGGCGCCCATAAGGTCGAACCTTTTCGAGCTGGGCCCAGAGGTGTAAACTGTAACGGAATTGCCCCTGCTATGCTGCTACACCGGAAGTGCTGACGATGACCGGGATGGGAGGCCTAGCCCTGCTGCTGCTGCCGTGCTATGTGTTCCGTATTAGTTGTGTGGGTCCAGTCCATTGGCCGCCAAGACGATGCATGCGGCATTTAGATACCAGCCCGTCAACTTGACTTATGCCTAGAACACACATCACCCTAACCTCGGCATGTTTCCAGGTCTTTCATACCGTCTCTGCCTCACATTCCTCAATTGCCCCAGGGTAGGAGGCTGAAAAGAGCAGCACGTTTTATTTGTTTGCACCCTCACCCCTGCCTGCACGGGCGTCGCCACTTGCCAGCTGGTGCACAATAGGCTCGAGGGTGTCTGACTGTTCCTGTCCCATCTTTCATTAGCATCTGCAGTGAGATTTATCCCAAGCTCCAACTAGAGCAGTCGACGGTGAAAGTCCGGGAAATGGACATAAGAGAGTCTCAGCCTTCACTTTCCCAAGGCCTGCCAGCTACTTGCTACCCCTAGCCTTGGCCATTGCGTTCATCTGCGCGTAGTAGCGCATGGCACCTTGGCTCAGCATATGTCCACCGCCAATGGATGCTGCCAGCTCATCCAGCAGCGATCGCACCTGCGCACATCAGGGAATACCGTTGTTGGGAAAGGGTTAAAATTAAGGGGTTTTAAGTAAAAGGAAAGGGTTCTTATGAAGGGGAAATGGTTTCTAACTTTCTATTAAGGGGATAGGATTCATTACAAACTGTATGACTTCTATAAAAACGTTGACCAGGGGGAAGGGTTTACAAGATTTCTGTTTGACTTCAATACCCTATGCAGACCAGAAGGCAGACTAAAGATCAACTTGTTTTACTTCAACATGCAGACAAAAAGTGTAGGCTTTTAGCAAATTGCTTTATATTCGGATACCGGTGCAGCATAGTCGGATAACGTAGCTTTATTTCTTCCACGCTGGCGCAGTTAGCACTGGGGCTGAGTGCTGCTAGTGTGCTGGAGCGTGGCGGATTCCTTACAGCTTGAGTGCACCAGAAACATGGCATATGTAGGCATGTGTCTGGAGATGTGCTCATCTGACAATCGAGGATCTGCACTTCCCATTTGCCGCACCTGGGTCTTGCTGCCCTAGGCTGACAAGGTTAGCAGGCCCCCCCTCTGTGCAGGGGGCCATGTGCGGACTCGTCCTATTCATGATATGTAACGTTTACCCCCCCCCCCCCCCCCTACAGACAGCTGACCATGGAGGAGATGGAGCCTATCTTTTCTTGAACTTAACAAGGTGTGAGGCCGGCCGCCCAACCCTAGAAACCCTGAGACGCTGACACACCGGGTGCGAATGGAGCCTATGGTGGGTCAACCTCCACACCCTGCACCTTCCACACCCTGAACCCTCCACACCCTGAACCCGCCTCACCTCAGCCAAGCACTGCTGCTGCAGCTGAGCAAACTGCTCACGGGGCAGCTGCGCGTCGATGCCGCGGAACCTGTGGGAAACACAAAGGTGAACACAGGCGTGAACACAAGCAACGCATTGCATTTAATATAGGCATACATTGAAATTCGAACCTGGGCGATACCAGCCAGGCTTAGCAACATGCTTAGCCTTCCCAAGATAAACACCTTACAAAAACCTTGACTAGGAAATATCATACAACGCTCTGAAATATCCCGAAACGTAATACATGTACATTTGAGCGGCGGTACGGCCATGCATGCATGCTTGTGCGAAGCCAATCATGCATGGCCTCTCTTGCACCCACTTTGCAATCGCCAAGCCAACCTCCGCCTCCTTAGCCAGAGCGTGGGTGGAGGCTTCACTGTCTGTACTGTTGGACCGGTACCGGTCCCGCGAGACGATGAGCAGCTTGTTCGCGGCGCGGTGGTCCCCTGCTGCCGCGCAAATCATACCCAGCCTGTGCGCGCACATGGCCACCTGCGCGAGAGCCAGTGTTGTGTTGAACGCACCTCAGCTATCTTTCAACGACCATCCAGCCACCATCCCAACTGTCTGCCATCCCTGAAACCCCGATGCCTAAGAGACACCCACGGGAAAGAAACCCATGGACCCTTAATATACCAACATACCGTACATATGCAACATGCATTGAAGTACTGGAATATAGGCATCGGAATTTGTGAGGCAGCGGTTCAGTAAGAGCATCACAACTGCGGTGCATGATTTACTATTCAGAAATCGGACATTGGCTTAGTTCACACCAAGTCCCAGTCCACATTTTCCACCGAGGGATAATCCCTGGGGGTAACTCCCCTTGAGCATCATTGACGCACTCACAAGTCACAATACAGTAGACGCTACGCACCCAGGTCCTTGTTCTGGTCCACAACCAGGTTCACATCACTTCACAGCTGGTGATTATGGGGTGTTAAATGGATGTGAATTGTGAACGAGTGTGAATGGATGTGAATGGGTTGCATTCCCTTCAGCATCGTTGCCTCTGCGCACACCGATTGGTCCACACTCAGGTCCACACTCAAGTTCACACTCAGGTCCACACCACTCACCAAAGGGTGTTCCTCCGGATACCTTCCCTTGAGCATCATGGACGCTGCACGCACCGATTGTTCCGCGTCCTACGAGCAACGGGGGAGAAGGACAGGCTTTGCAAACAGGTTTGAATGACAGGTCTCGAGTTCTCTCTTCTTACAGGGCAACACATGATGACAAGAGGCCAGACCATGTTATTTGCTGTGTGAGTACCATGCCTCCTGCGGCGGGCTGCGCCAAGCAACCACCACCACAGGGCCAGTTGGGACAAAAACCAAGAATGACATAGGGCTTGAGCCCGAGGCAACAGTGCTTGATGCACCAGGACCATCTGTCAAAAACCACAACGCAGCTGAATTGTAGAAGAGCTGTACCTGAAGCTCTGGCAACCCAGGTTGGTCTGCCTGGTTCAGACCAGCGTCAAAAATGCCATCGGCCTCTATGCATGTGTCCCCACCTGAAGCTGCCCCATGGCCCAGGGCGTACCTGCAACAGGTCGTACCTGCAACAGGGCGTACCTGCAACATGGTGTACCTGCAACAGGTTGTACCTGCAACAGGGTGTACCTGCATCAGGTCGTACCTGCAACAGGCCGTACCTGCAACAGGCCGTACCTGCAACAAGTTGTACCTGCAACAGGGCGTACCTGCATCAGGTCGTACCTGCAACAGGGCGTACCTGCAACAGGCCGTACCTGCAACAGGCCGTACCTGCAACAGGCCGTACCTGCAACAGGGCGTACCTGCATCAGGTCGTACCTGCATCAGGGCGTACCTGCAACATGGCGTACCTGCAACATGGCGTACCTGCAACATGGCGTACCTGCAACATGGCGTACCTGCAACAGGGCGTACCTGCATCAGGGCGTACCTGCATCAGGGCGTACCTGCAACAGGGCGTACCTGAAACAGGGCGTACATGCATCAGGGCGTACCTGCAACAGGCCGTACCTGCATCAGGGCGCACCTGCATCAGGGCGTACCTGAAACAGGGCATACCTGAAACAGGGCGTACCTGCATCAGGTCGTACCTGCAACAGGGCGTACCTGCAACAGGCCGTACCTGCAACAGGACGTACCTGCAACAGGTCCCAACTTAAGGAGTTGGTTTCCCAAGGACCTCACCTCAGCAGGTCCTGTGTGATTGAGTCCCTACCTGCAGCAATTCCTGGTCAGGGAGTTGGTCACCAAAGGTCCTTACCTGCAGCAGGTCCTGCGTATAGAAGAAGGTAGCCAGCTTGTAGTGGGCAATGGCAAGGTCTTCGCTGTGAGGGTCCACGACCTCAAGGAGCCTGAGGGAAGGGTGGGGAGGAAAAGGATAAGAAGTCTCAAAAGGGTAGGGCACTAGGACTGAGTGTGAAAGAGGTTAGAGACAGGAGAATGCTAAGGCAAAATCTTGTGGAATCCTCAGCCTCTTCTTTTTAGCAGCGGAGCTGTTTGATATGTACCGTGTAATTTTTATAAGATTTATTTTACATTTTTGTTTGCCTTCTTGTGGCCAGGGAAAGTCCTGAGGGTGGAAGTGAGCAGAGAGCAGATGGTTGAAGATAAGGAGTGAGACATGGAAGAGACAGCGGGAGTATCTCGTCTAGGAAAACGAGGGCCTGGCCCTAGTCTAGTTTTGAGGTTCATACCCCCCAAGCCTTGACACCCTTTACACCGAACCTTCATCCTCATCTCCACACGAGGGCCTAGTCCGTCCCTCAAAAGCAGCTGCACAAGCTTAAACGTTGTTCCGACACAAGAGTGCCTTGAGCCCCTCAGAAGATGCACACGCAGCACCAAACGCACTGCTTAAGACAATTAACCCTACCTTGCATGATGAAGGCCCAAACACCTGAAAAGGGGAAGGGGAGGGGGTTCCCACCTTGCATGTTGCTTCATCAGCACCTCACAAAGGCGTGTGTTCTGCTGCTGGGCTGCCAACGCCTGGGTCACCACACGGTCATGCTGGGCAAGCACGAGGCCCAACACCTGAAAAGGGGCAGAAGGAGAGGGAGGGTCTTCGGTTCAGGGTTAAGGAGTGAAGAATTGGAGTTAGAGCGTCATAATTCATTCCAAGAGTTCAGAAATCAGGAAACACATTGCTATGACAGGCCATGTGCTGCGCTGTCAGCATGCCCGCCTATCCAAAGGCAAACGCGGCGCTTGATGAATATCAGGGGACAAAGCTACGCCCCACCCCTTAGCTTGCGGCATTGCAGTGAAGGAAGCAGTTCTGCTTGGGGGCCAGACATGCCACATCTGCAGCATTGCCATGTTATTATGTTGAGGAATATAACATTGCAGCATCTCCCTTCAAAGGCATACAAAAGCCGTCGTGGCGTTGGAGTCCCCCCTTTTGACTGTGCTTGCATGGCTATACATCAACGCCCCCGCCATAATACCACTTATCCCTAAAACATACACCCTCCTCATCCTCCTTACATATCTGTACATTAAGGAAGTTATAAAAACGTCGTTAATCCTGAACCTCTTGAAGTAGCCTTCATACCTGTACATCGATACAGCTGTCATCCCGCTCAAACCCTGCACCCTGCCCACCATGCTTTCAGAGCCGTAGGACTCCTTCATCTGCATGACGCAGCGCATCAGTTCCGGCTCCAAATCGCGGACCTGTTGGGAGGAGAGATGGCAGAATAAAGACATTACCACACCCAGCGCTAAGGCCGGATGGCTGGCATCCATAATCTACGCATCGGGACGTCTTTTCTACGCACCATTGATATATTTATTTACAAAAGCGTGCACACAGGAAACCTAAACGCATAGCCATGCTTGCAGCTCCCCTAGTCCAAGTGACACCTACCGTCCCCGGAGGTGCAGCTTTCCTCTAGCTTAGGGCATGCCTTGGTACATAAAAACAATTCTAACAACCCACGGTATAAATTCCAGCATATGATTCCAGCTCAAAAAGGATCCTCAGCAACAATGCCACCCACGCTCAAGTCCAAATCCTAGTCCTAGTCTTAGCCCTCTAGCCCTCTAGCCCTCTAGCCCTCTAGCCCTCTAGTCCCCTAGTCCCCTAGTCCCCTAGTCCCCTAGTCCCCTAGTCCCAGTCCCAGTCCAAGACGAGGCATCCCAACCGCATAGTCAAAACTCAAATATACGAGATGCGAAAAAAACAAGGGACAGCCCTTCACACTTCTTTATGTTCAGTCTCACCTGCTCTGTGGCTGAAGCACCGGAAAGGGCGATAAGGTTCAGGTACAGGTCAGCCTCACTCTTACTTGCATCCTGGCCCAGGGCCTGCGAGTGGGGGGGGGGGGGCATGCCGGCGTTCAGGAGATGTCAAGAAGAGAATCCACCATGGGCCAGGATGCATGTGTGTGGGAGGGTGCGTGTGAGAGGGTGCAAGAGGGTTAAATCCGTGGAGGGAGAGGGTTCAGAAGCAGACAGACAGTGGATACAGGTATGGCCGTGTCATGACATCGCAGGTTCAGGTCAGGGCTGTTGCGCAGTGGCAAGGTATCTGTAGCAAAACCGCCAGGGCTACAATGCAGCAGTAGCTTAAAACAGACAGTACGGCAACAAGAACACCTTTCTGTACAGAGACATACAAGGGGTCATCACAAATAGTCGAATTCTGAGGGCGGCCCCCCCCTCCTCAGCTTTTAAGGTCGATGTCGTCCACAAGACATGGTTTGCCCCCCTCCCCCCCTCACCTTGAGAGCCCTCTGCAGCAGACCAGCTGCCTCCCCCAGCTGCCCCTGACCGACCCGCACCGCACCCAGCCTAAGCAGGCGGTGGCCGGTCAGCAGGCTGGTCTCGCCAAACACCTTGTGGGTCACGTCCAAAGCAATCTGCAGGGATGGGGGCATAAGGGTTTAGGGTCTACCTGCAATGAAGAGGTTTAAGGTATAATTTTACTGATTAGGTTAAGGGGCTAGCTGTACTGAGGGGGGTTTGTAACATTCAGGGTCAGCGCCACTAGTCACAGACTCACAGGTGTACCCTGGGGTTTAGTCATTAGTTTAATTTGGAGGTTGCAACTTGAAAGTGAAGGTTTTATTCGATTTATTCGATTTTTTTATTATTAATAAGCCATGGCCGCGTTTACAGTTGAGGCATTGCACTCACTACAAAACCTACATATCTTTGAGCATATGTCACCTCTGGGCTGACATGCCCCTCTACCGCACCTGAGCAAGGTGCGCCATGCTCGGGTTTTACACCTGATGACCTGAAACCCTGCCACTCTGCCCCACCTGAACATGGTGCACTGCTGTGGGAATTAAACCTGAAACCATGCTCCAGCCGCACCTGATCAGTACACACAGCTGTAAGGATTTAACTAAACGCCCTGCCCCTCTTTCCCACGCAAGCATATTGGGCTGCTTCACAGTTCGAGCCCTGACCCTTGAGCCTTCAACCCTGCCCCACCTGAGCATGGTGTGCTGCTTTGACAAATTTGCACTGGATGTATAGCAGCAGGCCCATCTAATTAGGCAACAGGGATTTTTGACCCCCCTGCCAATCCCCTCTGACCATCCCTCATTGCCCCTGTCCCATCTGCGGATGGTGTGCTGTTTTGTCACCTGCTGCTCTGCATGCATAGCACCAGGCCTGCCTAATTGGGCAACTGTCATATCTTTGCCCCCTCTGCCCCTATCCTCTGTCCCTCCCCTCTGCCCCACCTGCGCATGGTAAGCTGCTTCGTCCACCTTGCTCTGCATGTATAATAGCAGGCCCGCCTGGTTGTGCAACTCCCCCACCTCAGCACTGCAACACACAAGGCAGGGACGGGACAGTGCATCCAGGAGATATAGTGGAATCTTGTGGATCTAGATCCAGATATAAGCAAGGCATGCCTCCTAGGATCCATGTATACTCATCAGCTTAGACCTAATTTGCAACCGCCTGGCCGGCTAGGCACAGCAGGGCTGTCCATATATGTGTGCGTGTGGGAACCTTTGAGGGCTGGGCAATATGTGCGTGTGGAAATCTTTCAGGGCTGTCCATATATATGTGCGTGTGGAAACCTTTCAGAGCTGTCCATATTGGTGTGCGTGTGGAAACCTTTCAGGGCTGGGCAATTTACGTCTGTGACGGCCAGCCTTATAACGGTGTCACACACAAAAAAATGTCCTTCAATCGTAACATTACTGTTGTAATGCGTTACAGACTATCTTGCGCTACACCTGAGTCCCTTCTATGGTGTCAGAGCCCCAAAGCGATACCTTTGTGTGTATCATGCATGCACCTACGTATTGTGCATGTGTGCATGCACGTGCATGTTTGTGGATATTTGTGCGCCTGTATCCTCATTCCCCACCTGTCGGGGAAACGCGGCCCAAACCCATTGATGCCCTCTTTAAGGATCTCAATAGCAGCATCCAGATTTCCCTCCTCAACCTGCAGCAACAGCAGCAGCAATGGCGGCATTGTGGGTAGCAGCATCAACATAGGCACAGCAGCAGCAGCAGCAACAGCAGCAGCAGCATTGGGGGCAGTAGCCGTAGCAGAAAAAGCAGCAGTGGCAGCAAAGATAGAAGCAGAAGGTCTTGATCCACACCTGAAAAGGTCCAACAGCCTGTAGCATTTTGGGGGGGTCCTACGTCTGCAGAGGAAGTATTGGTAGCTATGTCTCACCCAACATGCATTATGCCTGTC
The DNA here is from genome assembly GCA_037349105.1 of Limnomonas spitsbergensis. Taxonomy (NCBI): domain Eukaryota; kingdom Viridiplantae; phylum Chlorophyta; class Chlorophyceae; order Chlamydomonadales; genus Limnomonas; species Limnomonas spitsbergensis. The sequence goes on from JAYJMM010000097.1 coordinate 1,462,891, forward strand.
CACACTGTCTGGGCCCCTTGGGTCAGGACCTGTTGGAGGCTGAGTGGGAGACTGAACGTCTAGTGCACCCAGTCTGCACCTGTCCCACTGCGGCATCTGCCAGTCGCAGCACGGCCTCTTGCAACGTGATCCTGAGCGGCTCCACGCCTTCTCCGGCTTCGGCGCCCGGGGGCGGGGTAGGAGGCCGTGCGCTGTCTGCGCCTGGGTGGCCATCCCCACTTCCACTGGGGGCGATCGGGCCGGACAGGGCAGCATTGCGGGAAAGGCTGGTCGTGCTGAAGCAGGCGGCAGCCAGCGCATGACGGCAGCTCTTTGGCACAGCCGCATGGCGCAAGCCGTGAGCCGCATGGGCGAGAGCATGGGTGGGCGCTGATTGCATGCGGCGCAGTGGAGCTGGCTGCATGGCTGTGCGGCGGGCTGTTGCTGATGCCATGTCCTCTGGTGGAGGAGGAGCTAGCTGCTCCCCCCCATGGGTAGCCGCATTTTTTGTGAGTGAGCTCAGAGGCCGGCTCAGGTGCTGGCAAGCAAGGGAACACAGGCCAAGTGCCTCCAGCTTGTTGGGGATCAGGCCCAGCGTGGCTGCTCTTAGCAACATTCCGCCAAGGGGCTGGGTCTACGAGTGTGCATGAAAGGCAAGGGGTGGCTGGATCAGGGGCGTGCATTCGGTCGGGGTGCGCATCAGGGATCTGCATGAAAGGAAAGGGGTTGGGACTACGAGTGTGCATGATAGCAGATGGAGTGGCATGATTGGGGCTGGCCTGTTCAGGGGTGTGATCCGCTTTGTCCTGCTGGTCACAAGAGTGGGCACGATAGGGTGCATGGACAGTGTGAACTAAACTAGACGGGCGGGTGGAAGGTTGTGCCTGGTTCCGCATGGCAGGGGTCAGGTACCACATAGGGATTAATATCTGAGATCTGCATGGCGCACCTTGGACATCAAAGCTAGTAGTCCTCCCTGCTCAAGGATTCCTAGAGGAGGGGAGTGAGAGGTGCAGTGCTGAGACTACGTGTGGACAGGGAGTGTTGCACTGATTCCTATATCGAATCTAGGAAGGCGAGGTGATCAAGCGTATTCTGAATGCAAAAAATCAAGTGGCCGTGTGTCCTGGATGCCGTACGACTGCGACTGTTCCCCGCTGCGATTGCTCCACACTCTGACGCTCGGTGCCAGCAGTAGCATGCATGCAGCAGTAGCTCTGCAACCCCGCCCTGAACATCCATGTGAACGCCCTAGAGATAGTTACCGCGTGACATTCTTCCACCCATACGCCGGCCGTGAAAAAAGACAAACGCAGTGGACGTTGCTTACTTGTATTCGTTCAAGAACGATCAGCACTTAGGTGACATGTCTGCTGACGTGTGAATTCGAACACCGGCATCGCATGACCGCATCCAAGCACGACATGGACCCAGCATATGAGCGAGCCCCCCTCATGGGTGACGTAGATACTCGTATATGTTGTACCCACATATATTGCATACCGCATCGCCTATATCCCTCTCTCTGTCTGACTCTCGAGTCGCTGCCTGTCCCGATTATTGCGCTGCGTTCTGAATGTGTCAGCGTGTGGGAAAGGGGGGGGGGGCTTGCCACCGCATCCTTGCACTACAGCTGCCCCATACAGCATCGACTGCTTGTCCTTCCCTCAGCAATTAGGCCCACTGAGCAGGTATCCCCCCTGAGACCCCACCACCATCTGTCTCTCTCTCCCATTGGCAGAGAGGCGCTCCCACACCTGCACCATAAACGACACTATGATGATCCAGCAAGCCACTCTGACGACGTGTTCGCTGCTTAAAGGCGCTGGCGCACTTGCTTGCAATGCGCTCATCAACAGGGCGTTCATGGCATCTAAAGGTACGCCTGTTGCGGCTGCTGCGGCTGGCGCGTAATCCCGAAGGAAAAAGAGAGGGGTAGGCCCCCCGGCCCCCTCCACCTGTCCCAGCCCCGCCACCAAAGTGTTTGAAACAAGTGCAGTGCTTCGATGCCAGGCCGGTATCTATCCCCTCTGAAAGAAAGCGCGCCTGCGCCTGAAGGTCGTCTCCGTAGTGCCTGCCTGGCCAGAGCTTTTTCTTGCGCATGACACAACCGCTCAGTCGCGAACTAATCCAACTACCGAGCCCAAGCGCATGCCTTCCTCCCTAAACTCTGCTCTTTGTCCTACAACTCGCCTCTGCTCCTCCTTCTCCACCTCCGCTACCCCTGATGGCATCGCTGCCTGTGCCGGTGTTGCTGACCCTGCAGCGCTCGACTCGGCAGTGCCTCTCGGACAGCTTGCGGACAGCCCAGTGCTAATTCAGCTTCCAACCCGCTCTTGGGGTGCTACAGCGACCTTGTCCGCAGACACCGTGAAGGCTGCCTTGGGTGAGTGAGCATGGGGCAAGCAGGTCACGCAGGTTCGCACTTGCTGGCCATTTCTTAAATGGCTGTCGGGTGGTTGCATAGGTGCTGCATGAGCAGCACATGCGTGACTTGCCAACTTCTGAGTCTCCTTGCAAGCTCTAGATCTGACGAACCGGCTCCCAGATCACCATGCTTCTCCATGCACCATGTCCGGCCTGGTTCTTCCTTGAGTGGCTTGTACACCCAGCCATGCTCATGTCCCAACTTGGATCACCATCCTTGACCATGCACCATGCATGGCCGGTAATGAGGGGTGGCTCATGCCCCCTGCCATGCTCATGTCTTAACTTTTGAGGAGGATTCTTCTGACCATTTCATCTCATGGAACGCCACTATGAGCAGGTGTGCACAGATTCTTTCACATACGCCCAATGCTTTATTGGCACATGGGCATAGCTCCTGCATGCGCAAGGGCGTTGAACCTGCATGGCGCATGGGTCCTGCATCCACACAAATCTAGCGAACACTGTTGAGATCCATCATTAATCTCTCTCGCATGGGCCCTGCAAAACACAGGTTGCGCACTGACCCAGAAACCCTAACGCCTGCGTCTTGTACCTGTCAAACTGTCTCAGGCTCACATGCAGCCTCTCGCGTTCTGGCTGTCCTGAGGGAGCCTTTTGCCTCCTTTGACCAGACAGCCATGCCGCTCTCGAAGGTGCGTGCGCATGCGTACTCACACGCGGGGCTGCGGATGAGGGGGAGCGCATCCGGGTGAACATGCGCATGGGCCTGTTGCATTTAGCGTGTACATTTGAGGGTGTTTGGGTCGCGCATGGTGCTCTTTGGGATGGGCTTGCTAGCCCTGACCTTCAACAAGCAGCATGCAATCCGCACCTGCCTGACTTACCTCTGACCTGAGGGTGCATGATAGACCGTCCTGCGCAATGCAGACCACTGAGGCAGTGTATGCCACTCGCGCCAGCCCCTGATGCCTAGAAAGAAATAAAGCCACATCCGCGACGTTACCGTCCCTTGAAACCTAACCCAATAAAGGCAGTGTATGCCACATGTGTCAGCCCTTGATACCCAATGGAGGCAGTGTGTGCTGCTGCCAGAGCTGCTTCCAATAGCGCCTGATCCTCAGCCCGGTTGGCCGCATAACTGCTCGCAAGGAACAAAGCCCCGGCTGGATCCCTATAGCTTGAGCCCCCAACCCTGTGCCCAGGTGCCCTTGTTTTGAGGGCTTGAACTGTAGCCCTGTAACATTAAACCCCACGCTGAGGTGTTCAGGGTTCAGAAACTTAGCTCTAGGCTTCACCTTCTTGCCCAGGTTATCTCGCAACTGGGGGGTGGCGCAGTGGCCGTGTCCACTTCAGCTGCACAGCCCTCCTCGCGGGTGGTGGTGGACGAGTACCTGCAGGACGCCAAGGGAGGCGGCTACCGGCTCAATGGCATGGCTATCGACCTGCTCACCTACCTGCACAGGTGAGTCGGGCGAATGCAGGCTGGATAACCTGGCATGCGCTGGACAAGGCGTAGCTCAGGAGGGGGGGACCTGTCTCAACTCAAAAAGCCCTTTGGGCACCATTGCCAGTAGTAACACTTAGCCTCATGATTAAAGTATGATAATTAAATGATATCCTTCCACTAATGCTCACCTCACTTCACTTGTAGGCACTTGAATGCACATCTGCAACCGGTTAACCGCCCATAACTACCGTTCTGCCTAGCCCACATCTGTGATTCTTTGTCCTGGACCCTGGATTTAAGCCTGGACCATCTGGCTCAGGCCTGAGATGCCCTTGGCCTGACTAGTGATGAGGAACCGCTATCTGTGGACCTGTTTGCGCTAGCCCTGAATCCTAGCCTGCCTAAACTGGCTCTGCCTGGCTTCTACCCTGCTATTTCCTGCTCAGCCTGGCTCTTTTAGTCTGACCCCCCCCCCCCCCCCTCTTCTTCCCTGCCTGGCTTGGGTCTTTCAGACACTAGTGCAGCGTGCAACCCAGATACCTTTTGCCGGCCTGTTGCCCTGTACCCTGTCTGGCCTGGCTCTTTTATTCCCCCACCCCCCCCCCTTCTCCCCTTGGTACCTCCGTCTGGCTGCCAACCCCACCCTTCCTGCCCTGCCCCTGTCAGGCACCAAGCGCGTGTGGCCCTGGTCCCTGATGCCACCTCTGCTGCCCACACCACCGCTGCCACTGGCGCTAAGGCAGGCATCAGCCAGAGCTCCAACGAGGTGCTCATGGTGGCTCCCACAGCCTTCGGATACAACGAGCAGACAGCGCAGGTGTGGACAGCTGGGTGTGGACATGCAGGGGGGGGGGGGGCGGATGAAGAAAACTGAGCTGAAGCATGTATTGTCATGTCTGGTATGGTATACATAACTGTGGCCCATATTACTGCAGCCAATATGAATAATAAGCGTTGGCTATAGTGCGCACCAGGCCACATTTTGAATGCCGCTGGCGGCCGCCAGTGGGCCAGGTGGGATCCAGCCCGGACCGGCCTACGGCCTGTCGCTCAAACCATAGGGCTTGGTGCATCAGGTTTCCACGACTGTGTGCCGTGATGAAGCTGACTTATAGCTGAAGAGTCCTTAAGCAAACGGTGGTGCATACCTGCAGCGGGCGGCAGATGCAGTAGCTTCCCTGAATGTAACTCCGGGCGTATTCGAAATTTCGGAGGTGTGAGTGGGTGACAGGACTGACAGCCCTCGTCAAGACGTGTCAACTATGCCGCCACGGCCAGGCCAATGTGGACCCAAGCTGGACCAGCCTATAGCAGACAGCCCTTGCAGCAAGCACCCTGCTGCACCCCGCTGCACCTGAGCCCCTAAGCTATTAGTATGCCGTGATGGAGCTGAACTGTAGCCTCCATTAGACACCCTACCATGAACAGTGTCCAGCTGTTATGGTGTTGTGAACGCCCAGTGTGGATGTGTGGACGGTGTGACCATAATACCTGCTGGGGAATGGGAACCACCTGCCACCGAGTATCACACTGTGTGGATAAGGTAGAACCCTGTACCATTCCCAGCTCTTCCCCCCCCCTTGCCCTGCTGCCCAGCTCTCACCCCCTTGTCCCGCTTTCATGCCCCAATCGTACCGCTTTCAGGACAACAGCTTCATGCACAGCGCCCCGCGCCCCGGTGAAGGCTCGTCCCTGACACGAGAGGTGTTGGCAGAGTATGCTGAGCTGTACCACCAGCTGACAGAGGTGGCGGGTGTGAAGGTGAGAGGAAAGGGCTTCGAATAGAAAAATCAAATAGGGAATCAAGATGAAGGGTGGTGCCCGCTGACGCAGGTGGTGGATTGTTTATGTGAGAGGCCTTGGGGAACCCACTGGCAGGTGTGGTGGATGGTTGGGTCCTTGTATTGATTAATGCAGGTGTGGTGTTATCCTCTCCACACCTGACGTCATTCATTCTGGCCTGCTCTGTGTGCCAGGTGAAGCTGTTTGAACATAGCCTGCAGCACGGCACGCCCGACGCATGCTTCCCCAACAACTGGTTCAGGTGCGGAGGGGCAGGCCCAGAGCTGCAGTACTGGGAATGGGCAGGTCCGGCAGGTCGGTACCAAAGGGTAGGGGCAGGCCCGGAGATGTACCAACTGGCAGAGGCAGGCCCAGAGCTTAACAAAGGCAAGGGACAGACAGGGAGCTATACCTAGCTTGTACTTTTCCTGTTGTTTTGCTCTGCCTTCCCTCATAATTAACGATGTTTGGGGTTAAGGGATCCATGGATTTACTAATTGTCAACGCCAGTTTTCTGTTAGAATTGGGAGTTTTGGTTGATCATTTGCTATGAGGGCAGCATGAAAATAAATTGTTTTTGTATCGGAGGGAAGGCGAATCAAATCTACAGCATGTTATTCTCGTGTCCTGCAAACCTGAACACCTGATCACCTGAACACCTGAACCCTCCCTGATGTTGATGCAGCACTCCTGTGCAATCTAGGTTCTTGCGATTTATTTCCCACATTAAATGAGTGACCCTTCCCCCCCCACACACTATTGCCATGTCTGTGGAGGCAGCACTCATCTGCATCCCAGATTTCTGCAACTTATCCCCTCTCAATTAACGAACTTCCCGTTAAATTTCCCATTAGGTGTATTTGATTAACATGGCGGCCATGTCCTTTCTTTTGGTGCAGCACGCATCCCGCTGGCGAGGCTGCCGGAGGTGTGAAGGAGTCTACCCTCGTCCTGTACCCCATGAAGCACCCCAACCGATCAGCTGAGAGGCGCAAGTGCGTGTGGGGGGGGGGGGGCAGGGGCAGGGGGGGTCTGTGCGCGAGTGGGGGGGGGGGGGGGGGGGGGGCAGGGGCAGGGGCGTGTGAGGGGTCAGTGATTCTCAATCAGGTGATGGTTCGCCTTGAAAAGCAGTTACAAAGGTGATGATACAAAAATATCATTGTGGGAAAGAACCCCTGACCTGGGAATGTGTGGGCTTACATCGGGGCAGCTTTTGATGGAGTACTAGTACCAAGACTGCACATCGACCCCAGCACCGCCTGGCAGCCTAACTCCTCAATCTTTTGAAATGCACGTGATTGCCTCAGCTAGCATGTGCTCACACGTTTAGGATGAGGCTCACCCTTTCCCCCTTTTGCTGACAGGGACATCATCGAGGTGTTGAGGCAGAAAGGCTACACGCGCGTCCTGGACATGAGCGTCCAGGAGAAGAAAAACAAATACTTTGAGGGCACAGGTAAGGGAACAAGTATCTTGAGGGAACAGGTAAGGGAACAAGTATCTCGAGGGAACAGGTAAGGGAACAAGTATCTTGAGGGAACAGGTAAGGGAACAAGTATCTTGAGGGAACAGGTAAGGGAACAAGTATCTTGAGGGCACAGGTAAGGGAACAAGTATCTTGAGGGAACAGGTAAGGGAACAAGTATCTCGAGGGAACAGTTAAGGGAACAAGTATCTCGAGGGAACATGTAAGGGAACAAGTATCTTGAGGGAACAGGTAAGGGAACAAGTATCTTGAGGGCACAGGTAAGGGAACAAGTATCTTGAGGGAACAGGTAAGGGAACAAGCATCTCGAGGGAACATGTAAGGGAACAAGTATCTTGAGGGAACATGTAAGGGAACAAGTATCTTGAGGGAACAGGTAAGGGAACAAGTATCTCGAGGGAACAGGTAAGATAACAAGTATCTCAAGGGAACAGGTAAGGGGAACAAGTATCTTGAGGGCACAGGTAAGGGAACAAGTATCTCGAGGGAACAGGTAAGGGAACAAGTATCTCGAGGGAACAGGTAAGGGAACAAGTATCTCGAGGGAACAGTTAAGGGAACAAGTATCTCGAGGGAACAGTTAAGGGAACAAGTATCTCAAGGGCACAGGTGAGTGGAAGCAAGGGAACAAGGGCTCTGAAGCACTTGAAGCAGATCACACATACTCCAAGGGCACATGTACGAAGAAATGAATAGCACTTGAAAGGGAGCAGGTGTGTGATTTGCGCCCATGAGAATTAAGCTTGCTCTTGTACCCGGAACCCTTTGCCCTGAACTGTAATTACGCTAGGTGTTGAGCATGGCGTTCCTGGCAAAATTTGCCATTGCCTGGCCGTCACTGTTTGGCAGCTGCAGCAGTGCTTGTGCCGCCAAGAGGTGTATGGACCACTTCAGACAGAAGTGAGGACGCAATTGTATGTTTGCTACAACCCCTGTAAGATTGTCACGCACTTGGTGCATCATTTGCTGTACTCCCGTTGCACTCTAAAAGAACATCGCCCAAGCACCATTGGCCATAACCCCCATGCACCATTGGCTGTATCCCCCATGCATTGTTGGTCGTAACCTCCATGCAACATTGACTGTAACCTCTTAAGCACCATTGTTGATCACGCTTGTCACCTTGGCCCTGCCATACCCCCGCCTACCCAGGTGTGCTCCTGCTTGACCGCATCAACGGTGTGGTGTATGTCAATGTTTCGGAGCGCGCGGATGCGGACCTTGCAGCTGAGTGGACGCGCGAGATGGGCTACAAGCAGCTGGTGACGTTCAGGTATAGGAGCAGGGCTGGTTTTCATGACTCGGTAAGCATGTGAGATAAAGTTGCATGAAGCCTGGGGTGCGGCCAGCCATGCTGCTTGAGGCGTAAGCGATGGGCTAGTCCAGGTTCAGTTAATATTGGGCCGTTGGAGGGCGCGGGGCGGCAGTCGGATGGTGGCATCGCAGCTGAGAACCTCAACACTGGTGCCGAGTCATGGCAAATAACTTCTGCAGCATGTCAAATCCTTGGCCTTGTCTAGGCTTGATGCTTTTGCGCCAGTTATCCTTCAAGCACGCTTGAGCTACAATTCAGCTACATTACAGAAGAGAAGGTTGGTCCCTTCTGCTTGGATCATTGGCCGAGGGCTGTAAAGATTGGGTCCACTTGGACCAGTGGAGGCCACCCGGCAGCCTGGCAGCCACCCCAAGCTAGTCTGGAGCCCACTGCAAGAATGTTGTCAGCCCAGTGTACTGCTGATCCTGCCAATGATCACCTTCCATACTTTTCAAACCTCGAGTCCATTCTTCATGTGTGCCCCTTCCTGTTTTTTTCCTTGCAGGTCCACTGACTTGCGCAGCAGTTCGGTGTACCACACAAACGTGATGATGGCCATCGGCACTGGCGTGGCAATTGTGTGTGCGGAGAGCATCACAGACGCGGGGGAGAGGGCCAACCTCATCGACTCCCTCAGCAAAACACACGAGGTACAATTCAGTATGTGTGTATGTTGCCCCCCCCCTTGCCCGCCCGCTTTTAGTTTCCCAATTTTCCGCGCCCTCCACTCCCTCTCAAACACCCAACCGCTGCCCACATTTTCTGTCGGGAGAGGGGGATGTGTTTGTTCACCTATGCAGATTAGTTGGGAAACCTGTGGTAGTGAGCAGCTGAATGTGCCTTAAAGCTAAGACACACCTTAACGACGCAAATAAACGTTGCTTGCCTGTAAGATGGTGGGAAGTGCCCTTCTTCCCCCCCCATTCGGCATGCTGATTCAATGCACCTGTGCTCCCCTACTGCCTCGCCTGCATTCCCTTGACCAGAGTTGTCGCCGTCCAGTTGCCGTATGGCGCTCAGTCGCCGAGTTGTATAACACTGCCCTGGACCCATGCCTCTTGCTCCCCCAGGTGGTGCAAATCTCTCTGCTGCAAATGGAGAACCTGTGCGGTAATGCGCTGGAGGTCAAGAACTCCAAGGGCCTGCCTGTCATGGCCATGTCAACTCAGGTCAGATGCAGGAGCATGACGGGGAGGAAGATGGAAAATTAAAGCGGCCAAGGAATCATCCTGATTCTGGGCAGGCTGCAAAGCTCCTGAAAAGGGGAAATAGCAATGTTGCTAGATGGCTGTCATACCGGCTTTTGGCTGCATGCTGCACGGTCGATCAGCTTTATGCCATGGCGTCTGGCTTGAAACAAAGCCGATCTGCGGCAATCATCTTTGGCCCTGCCCAGCTCTCTCTAGATGTAGTTATAGTCAGGGTATATGAGGAAATGATGCGTCGAGGTACGAGGACCCTGACCCATGCAACACCAGCAAACTGGCATGCCGTCTTGAAGTCCTCGCCCTTCCTCAAAGCAGCCCGAAACTCGTTACGTCGCCATGGTGTTGCCACACAGTTTACTTTGCTGGTCCACATGATGCCTCCCTCAAACCTCTGTTGTGTGTTTGTATTGTGCTGCAGGCCTATAACGCCTTCACCCCGGAGCAGCGGCTTGCGATCCGCCGCCATGTGGTCGATATTGTCCATGCACCAATTGACACCCTGGAGCGAGTGGGAGGTGGCGGCGTGCGGTGCACCTTAGCTGAGGTCTTTTAGGCGATCCACATGCTGCAGCCGCTGCAAACTTGTGTGGCTCCGCTGGCCTTGTTCACTAGTTTACTGCCATGGTTTAGCCGCTATGCCCTTTGCCCGAGAGGTCTTGACCTCGGATGAGGCCGGGTCGGTATTGCGACGTGATTGTGACTGTCCGCATCCCGCTGATTTTGTGGGCCACATTTTGACCCCGCTGATTTCGTGGCCCTAATTTGGTCTCACTCGTTGGCTTGATGCGACATGGTTTGAAGGCGTATGTATGCGTGCTTTACGGACGCCATGATGTGCTAGGTATCATGCCAGCACTATGCGCTGAGAAACAAATTAGAATTGAATTTGGCTCGAATTTATCTTATTGCCGGGTCCAACCACTGCTTGTTAGAACCTTTGAATTCAAATACGACCGCTTGTAATATTTGTGCTGGTCACTTGTTCGGCATGATCCAAATGTTTCATCAGATGCACGCCATCGCTGCGTACAAATTGCGTACACGGCGGCACGCCATGATACTGAAACGACTTGGTTCATAGTCATTTTCACGTTGCCCCGTGCTCGCTCCAAACCAGACTCAAAACCCCGGGCTTTCACCCTGATGCCGATCTGTATAACACGTCAACCGTCACGTATTCGACAAAGCCCCCTCGAGTGCTGAATAATGCGTGCCCGTCAGTGACGCAACCTCTCTCCTGCCATTTCAATTGATTTGCCACACCTCCGCACAGCCTCCCGCAACACCATAGCTTATCCGTCGTCACGGCGTGGGTAGGCGCCTGGATCTAGGGCGACACCCAGCGCTATGGCGACAGACAGGAAAACCGGCACTGTCAAATGGTTCAATTCCATAAAAGGATTTGGGTTTGTAACGCCGGACGAAGGGGGAGACGAGCTTTTTGTGCACCAGGTGCGAATTGCTCACTTCCCTGCTCTCACTACTTCACCTAGGCACTCTCCCTACCTGACTGTCCGGACCCTGCCCCTACCGGCACTATGTCTGGGGTTTCTTGGCCTCGGATCTCCGAGGCACATCACTGCTGTTCGTGCGCCTAACAAACTTAGTTTGCTTGCGCACTTCGACCTGACGCTGGTACCCGATGCGTACCCGGAGGCGAGCCAGTGCAACAGGGAGGGGGGGCAGATCCCGTCGCGACCCCTGGTATCATCCAAGAATATTGCGACTCGCCACATTGTCATCACTTGACGCCATACAGCTCTCCGCATGCCCGTCCATTCCTCCATGGCACCCGATTGCGCACCATGTGCCACTTGGGCAGGGCACCAAATCTCCCATAAATCTGATGCGCCCCCAACGCACCTACCCGCCCTGATTCGATCTCGATCGCCCTCTGCCCGCCACCGAAATGCAGAGCAACATAGCAGCGGAAGGATTCCGAAGTCTCCGCGAGGGCGAGGCGGTGGAGTTCGATGTAGAAACAGGAACCGACGGGCGTGCGAAGGCCATCAACGTCACGGGGCCGGGCGGGGCGCCACCTGAGGTGCGCGGCACCCCTTGAGGGGACCTTTCACTCACCAGGCCCTGTGATACGCTCCGATGCACATGCTTGCCTCTCATCCAATATTAACACCACAAATTCATAATCATGCGCATGTTTTGAAACGGCCCCTGATTGAGGTACCATCCGTTTTACCCTCGGCGAAGGCGCAGAAACCCCGAAGGCCATGTGGTGGTCTATACAGCTCCTCCGTCGATTTGAGAGGTCTGAAAAGCCCCCTGAGTAACTAAACCCTATCAAACAGGTAGTAGAGTACACAGGCTACCCTCATGCCCTCCCTCGTACTCACCCCTCGCACTCCCATGTCCTTGGAGGAGTGCCTCGCCCCCCATGCTAGCCTCACAGTTCAGATGTGCCGCACTTCATTGGGTGCCATGAAGCACTCCACACAAGCCCACAGCAAGCAAGCCATGCACGGTGTGCTTCATACAAAGCGCGTATAGTCGCACTCCCATGTCCTTTGAGCATAGTCGGGCGCCTGCAGGGTGCGCAAGACCACGGAGCAGACCGGGACCCAACCTTGACAAACCCACACCTGGGGTCCTCACAACAGAGCTTGCTGCACCAGGCCCCCAAGGCCACAGGCTACGCTGCAGCTTAGTTTGAGCCGAAATTCACTGAAAGGAACACTGGTTTTCGGGCGCCTGTAGGGTGCGCCTCAGAGGTCAAGCAGCAAGCCCGGAGGCGGCGGCGGGGGGCGGGGGGGGCGGCAGGACCGGCTGCCTAGTGGCGGGGGCATCCCTGGTCCTGGCCCAGGCCCTGGCCCGAGTGCGGGGGGCGGCTACTACGGCTATCCTCCCATGCCCCCGCAACCGTTCTATGTTGGCTACTACTTTCCGCAGGGATCAGGTGTGTGTGTCTTATTGGGGGAGGGGCTCTAGAGGGGCAGTATCGCCTTAGGATGAGAGGCAGTGCGTTTTAAAGTATCTGGTGGGCGGGCTTTGACGCGGTAGGGAGTAGGCCGATAGGTGGGTTCTTTTTAAGCCTGGGGGGTAGGGGCTCTTCAGGTTGGGAGTGGTCATTCAGATGGGAGGGGTTGAGCATTGGACAAGAAGGGTGGGCTTGCAGGGGGGCAGGAGTGGGCCTGCCGGTAGGAGGAGGGTGGGCCTGCAGGGGGGCAGGAGTGGGCCTGCCGATAGGAGGAGGGTGGGCATGCAGGGGAGAGGGAGTGGGCCTGCCTGTAGGAGGAGGGTGGGCATGCTGGGGGGCAGGAGTGGGCCTGCCTGTAGGAGGAGGGTGGGCATGCAGGGGGGCAGGAGTGGGCCTGCCGGTAGGAGGAGGGTGGGCATGCAGGGGGGAGGGAGTGGGCATGCCGGTAGGAGGAGGGTGGGCCTGCAGGGGGGCGGGAGTGGGCATGCCGGTAGGAGGAGGGTGGGCCTGCAGGGGGGCAGGTGTGGGCCTGCCGATAGGAGGAGGGCGGGCCTTCTGAAATGTAGGGGAGCTTTTGTGTAGTAGCAGTTTGAGGGGTATGCCTTGGGATGGGATTGAGGGAGTGCGCCTTATGATAGCTGAGAGTATGCTTACCAAAATTTTAGGGCTCCTCGGGTGGAAGGGATTGCCTGCAGGTATCAGGAGTAGGCCTTGGCCGGATGGGAGAAGCGGAGAGGCTTGTCCCTCCGCTATCACTGAAGACTGTCGTGCCTGAACCCTGCATTTGCTCTCCTCTGCTCAGATCCAAGAGGAGGGGGCGGCCGAAGCGGACGGGGTGCGGGAAGAATGATGATGGGCCCCATGCAAGGCCCCATGATGGGTGGGATGCCCATGGGCGGCATGCCTGGCCCACCTGGCGGAATGTTCTTCCCCTCCGGACCCGTCGGCATGGGGGGCATGCCAGTGGGCGGGCACATGCAGGGGCCGCCGCCACAGTCTAGCGGGCTACAGGTGTGTGTGAAGAAGACCCTCAAGGAGCGTGTATATTGACCTTGGTTGTTGACTGCTTGGACCTTTGCTTTGCTGTTGTTTCGAGCTGCCAGGACCCTTCGGAAAAGGCTTTCATGGGGTTGGTCAGAAGCCGCAGCAGCCACCTTGTGCGAACCATCGGTTAATGGAAGGCATTGGGTTGAGGGTTGAGGTTGACTGGGGAGTGTTGATCCCCACTAGAGCTTCGTGGGGCGCCGGGACACCTTCATGTGCCAACACTGGTATACTGGACCAGTGGACCCTTCCGTAAACATGTTCCCTTTGCCACCCCAATGTACCGGAACCCTTCGGTGTGTGAAGGCTTTTCGACACCTCAATACACCCCACCCCACATGTGGGCCCATTCACACCTCAATACACCCCACCCTAAATGAGGGCCCATTCACACCTCAATACACCCCACCCCACATGTGGGCCCATTCACACCTCAATACACCCCACCCTATATGACGGCCCATTGATGTCTCGCTTATGGATCAATGAAACATGGATTGGGGCTGCAGGAGGCCCTAGCAATGGGGGCGTCACCAGTTGACAGCACCAAATCCTGTGGCATGGATCCGGGGGGGCTTAGCTGCAGCCTCAAAAGCTTTGCTTTAACCAGCTGGGCCTTGCCCCCTTTGGCATCAACCCAGGTCGATAAGGCTCCTAGACCCTCAGATCAGCATCTCAGGTCCTTCACCCTGTTCCTAGACCCTCAGCTCAACATTTCGGGTCCTTCACCCTGTTCCTAGACCCTCAGCTCAACATTTCGGGTCTTTAACCCTTTCCTAGACCCTCAGATCAGCATCTCAGGTCCTTCACCCTGTTCCTAGACCCTCAGCTCAACATCTCGGGTCCTTCACCCTGTTCCTAGACCCTCAGCTCAACATTTCGGGTCTTTAACCCTGTTCCTAGACCCTCAGATTGGAATATCACGTCCTTACCCTGTTCCTAGACCCTCAGATCAGCATTTTCCGTCCTTACCCTGTTCCTAGACCCTCAGATCAGCATTTTCCGTCCTTACCCTGTTCCTAGACCCTCAGCTCAGCATGTCACGCCCTTACCCTGTTCCTAGACCCTCATATTGGCATTTCAGGTCCTTAACCCTTTTCCTAGACCCTCAGATTGGCATTTCAGGTCCTTATCCTGTTCCTAGACCCTCGGATAGGCTGTCTAGGTCTCTAATTTTTAAATCTCAGACCCTAGCATTGGATTATTGGGTCCTTAACCCTGCTCCCAGAGTGGATTTGGGGGGACTGACAGGTCAAAAACACTTGAATAACCCAAAGCCAGTGAAATAGATTGAATCTCAGGTCTCTTCAGAACCCTGTAGAACACTTCAATCTAATATTGCGCAGAAAAACCCTTTGTCTTGTGTGCCCCGGCGCTATAACATCATCTGTCCCTGTTACAAAAGGGTTAGAGTGGACGTGAGCACGCTGTAGCAAAACCCTTCCCCCTCGCCTCCGTAGGTTGTCGTGCATAATCTCCCTTGGACGTGCACGTGGCAGCAGCTCAAGGACCATTTTCATGAGTTCAAGGTGGACCGAGCGGACCTAGTGCTGGACCAGGCAGGACGGTCCAGGTGTGTGGGGGCAGCTTGCAAGGACTCGCCAGCAACACATCATCATATAGAGCCCCTCCCATTAGGTGATCAATGTCGACATAGAGGGATGGGCTGTGGAATGTCGATGTTTCTGTTGCCTCTTGTGAGGGGGACCAGGCAGGATCCTTTAGCACCAGCCCCCGTTTCACATCATGGACAGCTAGGGCTCGTGCAGTAGATCTAGATCTAGATCTGTGTCATCCCTGAAGCCATCCTCTCATCAGCAAAGCTCTTGTCCTTCCTGTTTCAGTTGCCTGCCCCCCTCTTTTAACAGGTGTGTGAGGAGGTGGATGCAACTATGTATGTGCGTTATAAAAACTATGTATGTGCGTTATGACAATTATGTACGATTGTACGTGCGTTATGACAGCTGTGTATGTGCGTTATGACAGCTGTGTATGTGCGTTATGACAGCTGTGTATGTGCGTTATGACAGCTGTGTATGTGCGTTATGACAGCTGTGTATGTGCGTTATGACAGCTGTGTATGTGCGTTATGACAGCTGTGTATGTGCGTTATGACAGCTGTGTATGTGCGTTATGACAGCTGTGTATGTGCGTTATAATAACTGTGTATGTGCGTTATAATAACTGTGTATGTGCGTTATAATAACTGTGTATGTGCGTTATAATAACTGTGTATGTGCGTTATAATAACTGTGTATGTGCGTTATAATAACTGTGTATGTGCGTTATAATAACTGTGTATGTGCGTTATAATAACTGTGTATGTGCGTTATAATAACTGTGTATGTGCGTTATAATAACTGTGTATGTGCGTTATAATAACTGTGTATGTGCGTTATGACAACTGACTGTGTGTATTCCTTCTCCCTGTGGCAGGGGATTTGGGACTGTGAGACTCATGAGTCCGCAAGACGCCGAGGCCGCTTGCGAGAAGCTGAACAACACAACAATTGACGACCGCACCATCAGTGTCAGAATGGACAGGTTTGGTTAGAGTAGCAGCAGCGGCGGTTCCTTCAACAGCAGCAGAGGTTACTTCTGCAAGAGGGGCATACCAAAGTGTTGTGGACTGATCCGCCTGCAAGACAGCCATCCCCCTCCGGGGTGTAAAGCAGACCACAGCTATGCCCCGCTCTCGGGCGGATGCTTGCAAGAGCGGGGGAGGCGCGGGACAGACCGCGTTCTGAGGAACGCCGCAGATGCTGCTTACAGTGGAGACAGCACACGTGTCGGACTTTAAATATTGCCTGTAGAGTAACTCAGAAAAAAGGGAGGCGAGTTTCGACGGTTCCATACATGGAGGGCCCTTCGTGATGGACCATGTACAGGAGTGGGCCGCCTCCCTCCTCACGCATGCACTCCACGTGAGAGGGGTCAGAGGGGGAGATGAACTCGAGTGGGGTGGGCTGCAGCAGCCAGAATAGAGAGACAGGCGGGCAGCTTCAAACCAGACAGGGTTTCAGGGGGTGGAATCGACGGGGAAACCTCCACAACTCATGTTTTCCGTGCGGCCTGGCTGATCTCTACCCCACCAGTAGGAAAAGTTAGATGTGTGGACTGAGCGGGTGAGTTTGTCTGAAAGATTGTTGTCATCTACCTATTTTCTATCTTTTTGTGAATGCCACATGTCACAGCCACCCTCATATCCCATCGAGGCGGGGACTGTGGTGTCGCACCCTTTTTTTGGACCCAGAGATGCCGACCCAGAGGTTTGCCTCCCCCGAGATGAGTGTTGTTGTGACGCGACTGGCCAGCAGTCATCAGTGCCAGGGATTCCCTGAGGGGGACCTGTGAGATAGAGGAGGGAGCGCGTGCTACACATGTCAGTTTCATCTGGCTTTTCATTTTTTCTGCAGTATCTCATTGTCCAGTGGGGGATGCATGTGTGCTTTATAGCGTTTTATTTTTAAAGCCAGGCAGGACCATGGCCGCTAGGCTCGTGCCTCATCTGCCCTGAGCGTCTGAAAATAGAACGGGCCGCATGTGTTTTCCCGATCCGATTTTGAAGCTTGTATGGTTGTGCGCTGGACTGTGGCCGTTTAAATCATAGTGGTGTAAGCGATACATACATCCAGTTGTCACGTCATTAACGTACATCTGGTGGTCAGCAGTGGCACCCCCTCTAGCCTGCCAGCTAGCAAGCAGTTCCAGATTTGACGTCAGATGGCGCCAGAAAGGCAAATGGACCTTGTACACTCAAATCACTTCCGGAGCCCCTGGTGACTTCGAGCAAACTAAAGGAACATAGCCAGGCATGACTGGTTTCCCCCCGTGAGCATTGACTTCGCTGCCTACTGGCATTCTGACATATGAGTCAATGACATGACACCTCAGGGACCTCCTCAGAAAAGCTCGGCCGTGTGGGCGCCCGACTGTAACGTTGGGAGAAAAGGAATTGAGGTGAAATGGAAAGGAGGAGAAGAACACAAAAGAAAAAGATACACAAGAAAGCAAGAGGGAAACAAACAAAAAAGGGGGAGACAAGTAATCAGAGGTGCTGCTGCGCAGCACAAAAAACGGCAGAGCAGTCGCGTATGTGACTTTTCAGAGGGCAGGCGCAGGTGCGGATGGGGTCATCACCTGGACCCCATGCAAACCCCCTCGCCATGTTGAAGGATTTCAAAATATTTTATCACAACTCTATCGCTGGTTAAGAGCGTGCTTTGAATGATGCGTTTAGAATTGCGCATAGAGAAGCGAAGCTGCAGCTGTCGGCATGTCGCGTGACATCAGGGGACAGCGTGACGACACCTTACGTCATCCGCTGTGAGATCCAGCCTTGGTAGCTGAGTTTCTCATTTCTGCACCTCGGTCTTTGAGGTCTGACAGGAATAACCTTCATAAATACAGCCGGTTGATTTGCGCTGTAGCGCATAAAGTTTCCGTGACGTTCCAGAAACATCAGGCGGACGGACGGACGGACGGACGGACGGACGGACGGACGGACGGACGGACGGACGGACGGACGGAAACGGGTGGAAACTGGGGGCATCGCCCCCGCGACCTTCGGCCGCCCGGGGGGGCTCTGCCGAAAAACCTAATCCCCTACAAAGCAAAGGAGAGCAACAAAGTCGGCCTTAACAATGCCTACCTGATGACATATCAATGTCATCAGTGTGTGCTGGCCCTCATGAGGGTGCATGCTAATCTGCAAGCTTTCACTGCCACATCTTGGCATAATAGACTCCAGGTACATTGTTGGTCGCGTACATTTTGAGATGTCAATGACGTTACACTTATGGGCCCTGCTCAAAAGCTGGGCATCCGACTAATCGAAGAGGAAAGAACAAGAAGTGGGCCCCCTCCCTGAAGCTCCCCTCAGCTCCCCTCATCTTATACCCATTCCATCCATTCTGTATCTGCTAGAGGCATCCTCCGGAAGGCACCTGTGCACGTAGTCCTGCAGCTGCGTCCGGTGCAGTGGGTCCCACGCCCAGGGCTGCGCCCCCGGCTTGAGACTAACCTCCCCGCGGCAGCTCAGCCGGTGCTGCCAAAGGTTGACAGCGTGCAGCACGAAGGCGCAGGCCTCCTTTGCGTAGGTGAGGGTATGGTCCCTGCAGATGTACAGATGCACAGGTGGATAGCAAGGACAAAAGCCACGGCTCATACGACGCAGCAGGGGCCTGCCACCAGACCCAGGACAGATAAATTCCGAAACACACACCATTTACTGTACAGCCATTCCGGTGTGCACAACTGCACATGCCACATCACACCCACTGTTGGACGATGCAGAGGCTTGCCTACTTAAAGTGTGAACAGGCCAGGACATGACCACGCCCATTTGCCGCAGTATTGCCTTGCCACCAACCGCAGGACTCCCGAACTGTTGTAAAACCACGATTCAAAGTTGCGCAACCATTATGGTGTGCATATGTCACCGCATACCGCCCGCTGGGTGCAGCAAAGGCTAGCTACCATTCATTGCGTTCATACAAGAGCACCTACCTGTCCACCTCTCCAGTGTGAACATGCCAGGAGATGACCCCGCCAGCTGGGCGCAACAAGGGTTTGCCACCATCTGGGCGCTCCGCAACACAAGTGCGGTAAGTGTACACCGGGCTACACTCCAGGGTCTTGAAAGCATCCTGTTGCAGCACCAGGCAAGGAAGACATCCTGTTGCGGCAGGCTGGAGCAACAACAGAATCCTGTTGCAGCAACAGGCAGGGAAGACATTATGTTGCGGCAGGCTGGAGCAACGATAGAATCCTGTTGCAGCAACAGGCAAGGAAGACATCCTGTTGCGGCAG
Organism: Limnomonas spitsbergensis; assembly: GCA_037349105.1. Classification (NCBI taxonomy): domain Eukaryota; kingdom Viridiplantae; phylum Chlorophyta; class Chlorophyceae; order Chlamydomonadales; genus Limnomonas; species Limnomonas spitsbergensis. Next base: position 1,482,286 of record JAYJMM010000097.1, read on the forward strand.
GCTGAGCAACAACATAATCCTGTTGCAGCAACAGGCAAGGAAGACATCCTGTTGCGGCAGGCTGGAGCAACAACCGAATCCTGTTGCAGCACCAGGCAAGGGAGACATCCTGTTGCAGCAGGCTGGAGCAACAACAGAATCCTGTTGCAGCAACAGGCAAGGAAGACATTATGTTGCAACACTGGATCAACAATAGAATCCTGTTGCAGCAACAGGCAAGGAAGACATCCTGTTGCGGCAGGCTGGAGCAACAACATAATCCTGTTGCAGCAACAGGCAGGGAAGACATCCTGTTGCGGCAGGCTGGATCAACAACATTATCCTGTTGCAGCAACAGGCAAGGAAGACATCCTGTTGCAGCAGGATGGAGCAACAACAGAATCCTGTTGCGGTGCGTGCACAACATGCCGTCGGACTTCAGGGTTTCGAAAGCGGTATACCGTTGCAGCGGGAAGGACAACAGCATCCTATTGCGGCAAAAGTTAGTGACAACAGCATCCTGTTGCGGCAGCAATAGGCAACAACAGCATCGTTCTGAGGCAGCATCAGGCACCACAAAATGTCTGGATCAAACAGCAGCAAAAGTATACGAATTAACAGCTTGGCACAGCACCGAAAAAACCTCAACCCATCAGATGATGGGCTCACAATCATAACCCAGCCCCAGAACCCTCTACCTCACACAAAACCCGTCCCTTGTAAATCCAACCTGATCTCACTCAAAATCCACTCGGTAACGGCGCGGATGTGGCTTCGGCCCAGGCTGCACTTTTCCTTAACTCCCACGCCTCTCTCATGGCATAGCTTCCTTTCTTTCAAAATCCACTCACCTTCCATACAGACGAATCCGCAGCAGCAGCACCCTGTTGTTCAGCTGTGGTGTACGCGTGCTTCCGCTCCGGAACCACCGTGTTGACCATTTGCTCTGGAACCGCCTGGTTGACCATCTGCTCCGGATCCAATTGGCTGACGCTGGAGCAGAAGTTGATGCGTCGCAGCGCAATGGCTCCCCATGGCCTGGAGGCTGCCCCCTGGTTGACACAGGAGTCGTCGCGGAGCAGGTCTTGTACCGTCACCCGGGGGCTCTGATAATGAGTCACATTCGGTGCATTGCAGCAACAACGATTTAGCTGCATGGGAAGGGCCATGTAGGCCATGCTTGTTGCCAAGTCAGGACTTGGCAATGTATCAATCAGTGTTAAATCTCATCAAGAAGAGACTGACTGTTTACCTGTGACACTCTGGTCGTTAATTGAGTGGATTTGACAAACGATCAATAAAATGCACTGTTGCCGTACAGTAGGGTACCGTGGATTTGAACAGCCTTCCCTCGGGTATGAATGAGTTATATTTTAGAATGCTACCCTCGAGTACGAAAGTCTCAATCACCAACTGGAAATTAACGTCGATGCTTGGTTAGCAGTATTGCATTTCTCACACCTTCACAGCTTACACGGCAAAGCACATCTAAAGTCTAGGAAGTTAGGAACATACCGGATCTCATTCCAGAAGACCTGCATCGAATCTGACCTGCATCGAATTTGTGAGTTACCATAACCCCGCTTAGACTCGGCAAACATTTCATTCTTTTTGGGGATGCGCGGATAGGCTGCACGATGTACTAATTGTTTTCGAAGGGGTGCACGGCGGGAGAACACAAATTGTGTGCGTGCTAGCCTGCAGTTCCCCTGACCTTGCAGTTTGTACTGCAGGTGCAGATAGCTCATGCACTTGGGCGTCAAGTGTAAATCAATTATTATCTATAATATCCAGCTCTGCAGGGACGCTTTTTAACGAAAATATTGCAGCGCGGCGGGGCCAAATTAAATCAGCAGATTGTGCAAAGTAGTCTCAGCGGGATGACAGGACCCATAACCTTGTTTCGTATCATTTAATTTGACTTATTGGCCAAACTCAATGCCCTTTTTCCTTTCATTGATTTCCTGTTAAGGATAACAACCTGATGCCCTCAATCACCCCTTCTCTTAATTAAATACAGCACATCAGCCTCCAACCGGAAGCCTGGAAATAGCTTAAACGTAGCTGAGCCGCGGGGGAAAACATTAGAATGCCAGGATGGTCGACAGTCCCCAGCCACCCCAACCTGAGGCACCAACACTTGCAGCCGTCCAAAGGAAAATGAAAATGCAGCCTGACATGTTGTTCATGCAAACGACAGGACAAAAGAAGGACGTTGTAGTCCACATTGGGGAATTCAAGTATTGCAGAGACACCGAGCATGGGGACCAATTAAAGCTTGCTTAAACCAGCACACCGACCTTGTTGAGCTACTAATCTTGAACGGGCACCAGCGAAACAACATAAAAATTATTCCAATCTTGATCGGCACATCGGGCACTATTAATAATAAGCACACAATTGAAGCCATGATGTCTCTTGGGATCTCCGCGTTCCATGCTAAGAAATGCGCCCATAAAATGCATGTCAATTTGATAAAACCCCTGCATAGCATAGTGCAAACCAGAGGCAGACTCGAATATTTTTCCGCCACGAAGCCTGTCACTGGGCCAACTAAACACACCCATAAGAGGAAGCCACGGTGAGGAAGTTACATCTTTCTTTTTGCCTCATGGTAACGGCGCGGTTGTGGCTACGGCCCCAAGCTGCATTGTTTCCTTAACTTCCACGCCCTAATAGGGCGTAGCTTTCTTTCTTTCTTTCAACCTTGGCACAAAGGACTGCTGAACATCAGCCACCAACACAGGAAAACCCAAGAAACTGACACATCAAAATATATCAGTATCGGTACAATGTCCATACCAGTACCGGTATTGGATATTTTACCACCTAAGCGTTGACCCACCCTTGGCACGAAGAACTCATCAATATCTGCCGCCATGAGGACAGTGCGGTTGAATGCGCCAAAGGCAAGAAGCGCATGATTGGTGACCACAATCTGCTCCGGGACCGGATAGTACTGCAGCAGCATTCAGGGCAGTACATCATTGGTCATGAGGATCTGCTCCGGAACCGCGGTAGTACCGCTTCTCACCCATGTCCGTTTTAGATAAATAAACAATCGTATACGGTATATATATATCCAGGAATAACTCCAATCATTTCAGTTGTGTTTTAAGCCGTGTGACAGGAAGGACCTGAAGCAGATGAGTCACTGAGCATCAGTGTTTGTCTAGTGCGCGCCAAAGCACCTCTGGGGCCGCCAGGTGGCCATTCCTGGGCAGATTGGGACAAAACCTTGACCGACCTACAGCCGTTGGCCCTGCACCAGGCCCCCTTGGCCGTAAACTTTGGCGTAACTGAATTGTAGCTGGAGCACGCTAAAACAACCAGTGCTGAGCAGGGTAAAATAAAACGCCCCCCCCCCCCCAGCGTCCCTGCTTTGCGTGTTGAAGAGAGCCATGTGTAGGACCTAGCGTCCTAGCCTGACCTGTTGTCCCGGTAGCACCTCCTGGTACAGGCTGAAGCGGTCCCACTGCATCAGCAGCAGGCGACCTTCACGTACCAACCGCAAAACCGCCTTGTCTTGCAACAGCTGCACTGCCAGGAGCGGGGAGGCGTACTGCACTGTACCGCTAAAGCCGACCTGCTGGCGCACGTACACAGGCATCAAACACTCATGCAGTACAATAGGCCCGTGCAATATGGAGTCATGCGGTACATGCAAGATGTTTCCCACCTCCTTGCTACACATCGTAACTTGAAAAGGCAACAGCTCATACGCGGCCACGGCCTATGCCATTCTGTTTCCTTAACCCTCATGCTCCTGCTGGGCGTAGCTTTGTTTGCTTCCTTCAAGATTGAGGAAAGCGGCACCTTTAAGTGGCTAGGATCGTGGCACGCTGCAGTAGCCACAGGCTAACCGGTCTCTTTGTGAGTTTGGGACAGTCTACAGAGACTCAGAGAGGCATGGCCGCTTGGGTCAAGTTCATTTTTTGATCAGAATGGGCCTAGTGATGGTTACCCAGCGGCCTCCTATTAACGGGGATCCTAAATATAACCAATGCTTCTTATTTAACCTAATGAGGTAGCGGACTGGCCATCAAAATGTAGTGTACTATAGTTTGACCTTTTGACAGCCTGAAGGGTCCACTACCTAAAACCCTGAACCCCAAATATTCAATCCATTAGCCAGGGTCCACAGCCAGGTGCTCCCCCCTCTTTGGCAATCAAGGTACCGTATGCGGCCTGGGGTATGTCAAGGGTGCCAAAGGCATGCCAGCACGCCCCTCCCCCCAACTGTTCTGCCCTCTCTTGCTCTGTCAAACAACACTGGAAAGAAGGGCAGCTGCTCACTTGCCTGCGTGTGGTAGATGATGTAGTGGACGAGCGTGGCGATGTACGCAGCAGTCTTGCTGGGGTCCCTGCAAGGCGCAGGCCAGGGTTCAGGGCTTAGGGCTTAGGGCTTAGGGTTAAGTCCTTAAAATGTGCTTATTCGATACCGGTTGGCGCCAGATTGTTATCAGGCTCATCTACACACAGACACACAACGTCCGTAAGGGCAGGATCACATGGAGGGACTCACATAATTAGATGCGTCACTCACCCTAGACACCCCTCTCCTCCCTTTACACTCATGCCTCCTCTACAAACCCCACACCATGATTTTGTGTGAACTAATTGGTTTGTTTAATTCAAACGATTGCTATTAATTTGAAGTGAAACTTCACCTACGTTGTGTTTCCTATTTGAGCATCTCCCCCTCCCCCTCCCTCCACACATATGACATAATGACATATCCCCTCCTCTCATGTCCCCCTGCGGTGAAATCCAGTCACATTACCTGAAGGGTGGCAACACAGTCCATGCAGCCCAGCCACCCGCCTGCTGCTGCTGCTCCTGCCTTGCCAGGAAGCGCTGCAGGGGCGTCGGGGTCGCGCTGAAACAAACCTCTGCAGTGCGGATCCAGTCTCTCACCATCACCTGTGATCAGCACCATGCCACAGGGATTGCGGCCAGTCAGGGTGATGCTTTCGTGGCTCAACTGCAGGCGTAAGGGGCGTGCTGGCGCACATCTCTCTGGTGCTGGTCTAGTCCTGCGCGTCGGCCTGGAGAGAGGGGGACCCCACCAGAGGGGCATTCATCAGAGCTCTTATAGAGTAATATTATTAGCTGCAGTTCAGCTATATTTCCACCACCACCTGCAGACTGGGGGAAATGGTCCTGATCCAGGTTGCACATGGACGTGAGAGGAGCATCACAGGGGGACAGTCAGGGGTTGTTCTTTCGTGCCTCCGCCGCAGTTCAGCTAAATCTCGGGTGATGAATTAATACCCTGCAATAAAGTGCGAGGGGCATCACTTCAGACTGCCCGAATTCGAGTTTAGGTACCATTTTGATACAGTTTTGGTAATGTTCAGCTACCGCTCAGCTACAGTTCAGGTACAGTTCAGCAACAGCTCAGCTACAGTTCCACTTCAGCCATGGCGCTGATCCAGCGCTTAACGACAAAGTACGCGGGGCATTGTACCACAGAGGGCTCCTCCTCCACCGAGAGGTGACGGGACCCCGGGGTTCCCTGACCTGATGGGACCCATATGGAGCCGCACAGCGGGATCCGCTCAGCCTGTCAGTGATCATGTTTGCATGGCTCAGCTGGAAAAACCATGTATGTGACTGTGTGTGCCTGTGTTTGTGTACGCGCGTCAACTCGCCTGCACACAAGCCGGGGCATCCTGGTGTGACGGTAAGCTGGCCATGAAGGGGACGGGGTAGTGCATCGCCGCGGGTTTGAGGCCACCGTTGGGTCCTGACAGGCCCTCCCAAAGCTCCCTCCCAACCAAGATTGGAACGACTGTGCCGGATGCCAAGTCTCGTAGATTGACGGGAAAACCCCATGCCACAACGCTCTTGGGCTGACTGGCATGCCCCCATTGGCTGAGGCTGTATTTTGAAATCTGATGCACAGAAAGCAGCAGTAGGTAGAGATTGTAAGAACACAACTCCAGAAGGCGCAACAGATACGGTGATGAGGCGGTCTCGGCCGAGCCATGATGCTCTCGTGCTGACAGGCCACTGGAGGCTGCGAAGCAGGTCGGCAAGCTGAGTCAATGAAGCATTTGAACAGACCTAACAGACCTCTTGTTCAACACAACCTTCATGGCCATGCCGCCATGCAGAGGTGTGTAATATGAGGGAGATGTGGAGTCACACTTAATAAGCACAGACCCGCAAGGGAATAAAGGCTGCTTGAAAGCAGGTCCGCTACCTGAGCCAATCTACTCTGGGAGACAGTCCTCACCGACTCAGCGAACAACAGACCCTTCACAGTTGTACTGCCATGCAGGTGTATGGCCGTTATGAAGACGTGCAGCAGCACTGTTGAACTCTCTGAGGGCGGCTGAATGGACGTGTTGCCAGCAATGCTGAGGGGCAGGCTGCCGGCAAGCGTCACATGATGCACATTCCAATCAGTAGCTGTCAGGAGCCGCGTGTCCAGGGCACCAAAGCCAACGTGACAAGCCAGCATGCATGCTGCTGTCATGAGAACAGCAAAAGCAGCCGATGGGGACATGATGGGATTGATGGCGAAGATGATGGCGAGGATGGTGATGGTGTGGATGGCAGGGTGGTTGTTATTACTGCTGATGGGCTGATGGAAATAAATTGAATGGCACGATACCGGTAAGAGTAAACGGGTGGTTTGCCCCTTAAGATACAGGCCAGATCTACAGAGTTTACAAAAGTTCGGTGCTTCGAAACGCCCGCTGCCGAGGCATGCGAAACATTTCGATCGAAATTATCGGGGCGAGGCTGGCTGCGGAAGAGCACGGAAATGCAGGAAATGTGTGGAAAGGGGGATAGCACAGAAAGGGAACGTGTGGAAGGTGCGGAAGCGCCATTCGTTGTCCCTTAGTCCACAAAACATGGGGCGATTTCCTGCCTGTCGAACAATTCTTACTATCAAGCTTTCCTGTTGCATGCAAAACCCCTGTGTGAAACAAACTTTTTGATACATTTAAAATTTTGAATGTTAGCCTCATACGTTCAAATTGTGTGGACCCCCACACCTTAACAGCTGCAGCGAAAAATGTGTTCCGATGCGAAAGAGAGCGTATCTCGAACAATCGATACCTCTTACAGCTCAATGGGGCATAATACAATGTCGAATGACCGTGCTGGAATAGCTTGCAACGGTCGTGCTGGCATCCCTGAAGAAGGCCTGGCAGGAAAAGGAGGGGCGAGAGATAATTAAAGTTGCCGTCGCCTGTCCCCGCACCTCGCACGTGTTCTGTCTGCTCTGCTCTGCACACCTTCGCTTGATCGCCACACCCGCTCATGAGCATGGACTTCAGCGAGGCGTACAAGTGCTCCGGCCCGCCTCCGGTCTTTTATCCCAACGGCAGGTTCATTGCTGCGGCAGCAGAATATCGCTTGGTAATCAGGTGCGGGATTTGGTTCAGCAGGCCTCACCATAGCCTGGTAAGAAGAGTTGCCATACGACAGCCCATTCCAGTCCTAGGACTCGTGATTTGTCTCCTTCGGGCCCCTTCTGCATGGCCCTCTCCCTGGAAAGTACCTTCACATGGGCTGTTGAAGAGGCAACCGCCCTCCTTGTCAGGGGCCAATTGCCCAGAAGCGTGCGCGTGCAGAGCTCCAGCCATTGCGTCTTGCCATTTGTACCATGCAAGTGAACATCTCTGCTAGGGCCTGCAAACTCTACTTGCCGTTGTGAGGCCTGCAAGACATAAAAATCGTAACAAGCCGTGAAAAATATAGCAAGCCATAATACGGCATGCACGTCATAGGAAAACATCAGCAGGCCATGCAGGTTGCATGGTGCATCCGTTTGGAGCCATGCATGCCATGCAAATCCAGCCATGCCATTTGTGGCATGCACGCTGTGCGATACGCATCCATGCAATCGCTGCTGTTCGCCTTCACGACACGCCCATGCAGGGCTGCCATGTCCCATGCACGGCTGATATATCTTATGTTAAGCATGTGACATGGCTTGCACTGTATCTTAATTCATGATTTACTTATCCCTTATCCCTGATCCCCTATCCATCATAGGGAGGCATTAAGCTGTCACATATTAATTATGATACGTTGCCGCATGCATCCTAAACAGTTCAATATGCTATGTTCCTGATTGGCTTTCTACTGCCTTATGTTGATGACTGGCCCTGCTGCTGCGTCCTTGCTTGTGCTTGCAGATCAGCCTCCCGGCCACAGTGACCTCCACCTCCCGGCTCTACATGTGGGCGCCGGCGGGGGCGTTCGTGGTGCACATCCCGCTCCGTAACTTTCAGGTGGGGATGCTAGTGTGGAATGCCGGTGTGGGATGCCTCTCTTGTCCGCTGGATTGGTGAGTCATGGGCACGTGTTGTTACAGTGTTAACTCAACCAACATTAGCCGCTTTTGGAAGGGCCAAGCTGAGCGAACTGGTTGGAAGGCTAGGAAGGGTAAATCTGAGACAAGGAGTGATGGGAGGCAGACAGGCAGGACAACTTAAGGCAGAGCTAGAAGTCACAGAAGGGAAAGCACGTCATGGGTGTGTTCCCTTAAAATCAAGCCATAGATATTTGAACAGTCGGTCGGTCGTCCCCTGAGAATCGAATGCCCCTGGCATGCCCTTCAGCTTTCCACCTGAGTACAAACTCACCCCTTGCCTGCCAGTGAGATTCAAGCTTCCTCTTGGAATCCAAACAGCCCCCTGTTGGGCGTCTGGGATTCAATCCGCCGCACATGAATTCAAACAAGGATCCCTTGCTGACACAGGTCCATGGTGTCAGCTGGTCGTCGCATCACATTATCTCTTATGACTGGGTTTCCTAATAGCTTAGCCCCTGAACCGTCAACCTGATTGCATTATTACATTCCATCGGCCAGGCAACCTGCCGCAGGCGCACGCTTGGTGTGAACTGGTTGCCGCATGGCAGCAACACCTCTGATTACTACTTTTTCACAATCCCTCAAACGGTCTCAGGCGCTGCCCCCGCCTGGCAATACCAACCTTGATTACTTTCCTCAAACTGGACCATGAGCCCTGAACGTTTCCCTCCAACCTGTTGCAGGCACGCGGTGTGAGCTGGTCGCCACATGGCAGCAGCTTCTTGTTGACTTCCAAGGATTGCTTCAGTTGTGCCTACATGGCTGCTGGCAATTAATGGTGGAGGGTCTTAGCGACGGCCGACCTCTCCTTCAATTAGTGACAGCGTCCTTTGCTACCGGGAATCAGTGCCGTTCGGTCTTAGCTCTGGCGGTATGTATCCTTCAACATCGTGTATATTGCTGCCGGGGGCAATCAATGGGGGCCCCTCTTGACTACGGCAAGACTGCTCACTATCAGTATCGAAGTTTATGGCTGATGGCGACCATCGAGGATCTCTTAATGCAAGGATGATTTTAGATTTTTCATGATGTGGTGCGTGATACCATGTCCTTCGATCAGTTGGGCTTGTCTCTCCTGCTCAACAGGCGAGTGAGGTTGAGTTCATGCAAGCCTACATACAAAACACCTCTCCAGATAAATATAAACGAATAATGCTTTATGAATGGTCTAGCCGGTCAATTATACATGCAAACAGCGCATGGTCTGGAGCCAGTGTTGCGATGTCTATGCTCGGATGCATCTAACTAATCTAACTATCTAAGTACCCCAAAGTCTTTTAGGAAAGGGCCAGGCTGTGCGATCCAGAGACGCAGATAACGAATGAGGGATTGTGGAAATTGAATGAAAACAATTTGACCCCAAATTTGACCCCAAATCTCCAGGTGGTCACATACGAGGAAGCTTAGTTCGAAGAGCAGCATGAATATCATGGCCAAGCATCACAATGTGTACGAAAAGATGTACAAACTATTTTTTTTTAATACGGAGATGACATGGTGCATCGAAGTGTTTGGCTACCTGTATTTTTGTGTTCACATCCAATTAATATGAATTAACCAAACAATATTTTCGACTCGTATCATCCTAGCAGTCCTTTGGGGTGATATTTCAATTTTGTTCCTCTCACATTTGTTTCCCCTTTGTTTACTTCTGACTTTTGCATGGCTAGATTCTAGTGCGACTGAGGGGCATGTAGGGGAATCATCAGACTTCCTTTCCTGTTGTGGGGGGCGGGTCTTTCCCGATTCCTTTGTTTTACATGTTCTCCTTTTCCCTCATGCCCTCAGTTTATTTTCAACCATCCTAACAGTTTAGCGCCCACACGGCTGAGCCTGATGGGGCTAGGCCCAGAGTACCCAGAGATGTTATGTAATCGACTGGCCAACATCACGACCATGCACTGACATGACACTCCTAGGAAACGTAACATTGCTACCAATAAAAACGTAGCACTCTTACCAGTCCACAGTTTAGCACACCTACCAGTCAACAGTGTAGCACTCCTACCAGACAACAGTGTAGCACTCCTACCAAACAACAGTGTAGCACTCCTACCAGTGCACATTGCAGCACTGCTACCAGTCAACAGTGTAGCACACCTACCAGTCAACAGTGTAGCACTGCTACCAGTCAACAGCGTAGCACTCTTACCAGTCAACAGTGTAGCACTCCTACCAGTCAACAGTGTAGCACTCCTACCAGTCAACAGTGTAGCATTCCTATCAGTGCACATTGTAGCACTGCTACCAACGCTCCTACAGCCCATATGTAGGAGCCGGTTCGTAGCACTGCTACATATCATGAGATATGTAGGACATTTGTAGCAAGCAATCGAACTGCTACAAGCATTGCTACATTTTGTAGGGATTCCTACATATTCTCCTACAGAATGAGTTCCCATGCCAAATTAAAGCTGTAGGAGACGTGTAGCACTGTTATAGTACTACTACAAGGGGGGTCACAATTCACAGTGCAATATGGGTTCAGGCATATGAAAAAGACCAGAAGCCAGGGTTGGAGATTCCTCAGTCTTTGACATAAATATCCAGTCCATATACCACTATTGCATTTGTTTCACTCATGGTCCTTGTTCCGCTCACCAGGTGCGATGTTGAGCACTTGCTTATGTTGAAGTGGATGGATGTTCCTAATGCCGCACTCGCTTTGGAGGATAAAAACTGCAAAGCTTAGGCCACCGTCGATTGAACGGGTCAGGCTGGGGTTCAACCTGTATTGAATGAACGGCCAATACGGAGGACTTGACTGACGGAGGACTCGAACGCCGGCACGGCCGGCCAATAGTACGCAGGCAAGGCCACCAATGTGTGCCAGATATTATGGACCCAGTGGCTAGGAACGACACTAGTCCGCCATGTAGGGGAATCAGGTCGACAATCTCGGTAATAATGGGCAGGAATGAAGAGAGTGCACCCTTGATGCGCGTTCGCATCTTCCGCTAACCAAACGGCGGGAAATATCGGCGGCCATAGTGTGGATCTCCACGTTCACACTTGGGCCGATAATCGGTTGCATGTTACCTGTGTAACTTCCTCGGTGGATATTAAATACGGAGCCTTGAATTCAAGTGTACGCCAAATGCCCCCTGGAAGTACCATCATGCATGCATGTATGTGTACGAGGCAGTGCCCTAACGGAAATAATTTAGCATACAGACAATGAGGCAAGTAGACAGACCATGAAACAAAAGCAGGCCATGCAGGTTGCTTGGTGCATCCGGTCGGAGCCAGCAGGCAAGTCATGCGACACCAGCAATGTTTGGCATACATGAATCCATGAGTCCATGAGTCCATGAGACATCAGCATGCCATGCAGGTTGCATGGTGCATCTGGGCGGAGCCATGCATGCATGCCATGCAACTCCAGCCACCCCATTTTTGGCATGCATGCCGTGTGATGCACCTCCAAGGCACACCCATGCAGGGCTGACTTGCCGCATGGTAAGCATGTGACATCAGCAGGTCATGCATGTGGCATTGACTGGCATCGTGCATCCGGTCCATGTCATGTTGGCCATGTTGTTAATGCCATGCAAGCAATGCCATATGTATCCATGCAATTCAATAATGTCCTTCTCATTTAGGGATGAGGGTTAGAAGCCCTAACCACAAACCATCAAACCTCTGACTGCCTTTGACTCTCACTCGTTTTGAATCCCGCTCTCTCACACAGGTCTGGGCTGCTGAGCAATCTTATTGGGCATGCAAGACTCATGATGGTCTGGCTGGATTGCAGGTGTGAGATGGGGAGGGGACGTGGGGAGGGGGGATTGTGCAGGTATGAGATGGGGAGGGCCGGGGGATGGGGGGGATGGTGGATAGTACATGTGTGTGGTGGTGATGGCCTGGTGGGAATAGGGGTGGAGTGCATCCTCATCCCCTTCCCAATTCAAACCCCTTCTCCCCCTTCCCCCCCTGAGGTAGGCCGCCCGATGGTCTCCAGACGGCACGGCCATCCTGCTGTCCGCCGTGGAGGTTAAATCAGGGGTCAATCAGGGTACAATCAGGGTTTAATCAGGGGTCAATCAGGGTTAAATCAGGGGTCAATCAGGGTACAATCAGGGGTCAATAAGGGTACAATCAGGGTACAATCAGGGGTCAATCAGGGTACAATCAGGGTTGAAATCAGGGGTACAATCAGGGTACAATCAGGGTTAAATCAGGGGTCAATCAGGGTACAACCAGGGTTAAATCAGGGGTCAATCAGGGTACAATCAGGGTTGAAATCAGGGGTCAATCAGGTTTGTACCGGGGTTATATCAGGGTTAAACCTAAGTCAGCCTCCACCTCAGCTAGGCAGCAGCCAGCGACAAGTACAAAGGCTTGCGGCAACCAGAACCCTCACCCTCACCCTGGACGTATACAAAATGCAGCTGAAGAGTGCTCACGAGCATTAATTACTACCAATGTGAATCAGAGCCACCAGCAGGGAGGATCAAGTGGCAGTTATCATCTGCAGTATAATTATAACCCTAGGAACACCTCCCATTCAGCGCGTTACCCTTCCCTTTGGTTATGACTTGCTGTTACATCTATAAATACTGACCCCCGCTGTCCTAAACCCCACTTCCTCACTTCGTCATCCCCAAACCCCAAACCCTCACCCCTCCTACCATCACCCCACCCTCTTCTCTCCCAACCTCCATGAGTTAAGATGATGCGGGAACCCCTGAGCCCTAAATTCCCTGAATACACCCTCTCCGCCCAGTGAACACCTTCTCATGGGCTCAGCTGCGTAGCTTCCAAACCACCTGTGGCCCCGCTGCCCGGCCTTCCCCTCATCGGTTAAGTGCAACATGTCAGCATCTACAAAAACTCCTTGACGTCCTAGCTCAATTGTTTTAAAACCTCCACCTTTGATCCCTAACCCCTAAACCCCTTACACCCTCCTGCTCAGCAACAGGAATGCGGAGACCATGTGAGTGTTTGCGGAAAACACCTCATAGTCCTACCTGCATTGTTGCCGGCCTCCATCACCTGAACCCTGAACCCTTAACCCCCCACTACGATTCGAATCCGGAGTCCATGCCGGTGTTCACGATGCTGACTTATGGGCCCAGCTGCAACACTTCCAACCCTTAACCCTGCACCCTCCCCCCCCCCACCACATTAGCAGTATGAGTGATGAGACCATGTAAGCGTATACGAAACCTCCTTGTGGGTCCAGCAACAGCACTCCCAAACCTCAAACTCTGAACCCTCAAGCCTCAAACCTCCCACAGCAGTACGAGTGTCGGGACCATGTTGGTGTTTATGGCACGGCTTCGTATGGGCACCCAGCTGTAGCACTTGCATACCCTCACCTCTTCACCCTCAACCCTGCACCCTCCTGGCCCCCCCTCAGTGGCACGAATGTCGGGACCATGTCAGCGTTTATGACACGGCCTCCTGGTCCCAGCTGCACCATCTCCCAACATCCACCTCAGATGCCACTGACCTGCCATGGTCGCTGGATGCGGGCTGTGTGGTGCTGCTGGATGGTCCACTCACCTACTGTGTGGCGGTGCATGCTATCGATGGCAGGTGGGAGGGGCAGTCAGCCTGTACTAGTCATAATCTCATTTGGAGATCACAAGATGGCGCATGGGGCATAACCCTTTTTGCAACCCAGGTAGAGGCCTCAAGGCAGGCCCTTCGCTGGCTCATATGATGCGGTAGGGCCGAGGTAGGGCAAATATGTTTCTTACTTGCCCCTCCGCTACCCCTTCTTGGCCTCTGAGGAATCCTGTAGGCTGTCCAATTTGTGTTGCTTGGCAGGCTCCTAGAGGTTTTTCATTTTAGCCTAATGCTTGGTTTTATGTTATCACCCAGCAGGCCCTGAACCCTTATTATTATCCACTAACAGGCCCTGAACCTTAATTATTACCCTCCGGCAGGCCCTGCACCCTTTGGATTGCTCACAGGGTGGACCCCTGGCCTCAGTGTGAGAGGTATGACCTCATGTCTGGGTCTTTCGTTTGCCCGGCAGGTCCCTAACCTAATGGTTGGGGGTAAGCATGACCCCTGGCTATTGTTTTGTTACCTGGCAGGCCCTGAATCCTATTAATGACCCGCGGACAGGCCCTGAACCCTGTTAACCACTGACAGGCTGTTTGACCATATCATTCCCCCCAGCAGGCCCCTTGCTGAGGACGAGGCCTATAGAGATGCGCTAGGGATCAAGTCCAGCAGCTGGGATCCATCCGAGCAGTTCCTGGCTGTGGGGAGCTATGATGAGGTGAGCAGGGGAGGGTGGGGAAGGTGGGGACGGGTGTGAACTCCAGTAATAAGTGTTTGGCTGCGAGCCCAGGAACTTGAAACGTAAATAAAACGGGTTCTGGAAACTCGAAGAGGTCGAATATGTTTGTGTTGGGAAGCATTAGCTGGGGGCGCGTGTGTGTGATGTAATTGTGCGCCTTGAACCCTAGGTATGAGACATAAGCTAACCTGGAGTCAGATTGTTGATTTAACCCTGAACCCTTTCATCTAATTACATATGAGCCCTGAAAATAACGGGAACCCAGAACAGAAGTTGCATGCACTCAACAATATGACTGTACGACTTTCATATATCAACCCTGAAAAACGTGGCCTCCTTACAGAAGCTGCGCATGCTCAACGATGTGACCTGGCAGCCATTGCTGGAGCAAGCTCACCCCAGGACCGTGGCAGGCCCCCCAGGCGTCGTGGTGTACCGCGAAGTCAAGGAGGCAGTACAGGGCATGCCCTCTCTGAGCCCAGTTGCTGCCTCTAAGTCGCCGGCATCTCTGCGGGGAGAGGTGAGGGTTGACAAACGTGGGCTGGTGATGTTGAATACCTTGTCGGTGATTTTGAATATCTGGTCCAATGTAGGGTCAAGGGTTAGGGTTAAGCCCATTGCGACTTACAGTATCCAGTCCATGGAGTGAGGGGGGTAGGAGGTAGGGGGTTAGGAGGTGGGGGGTTAGGACGTGGGGGGGTAGGGGGTAGAGGGTAGAGGTCAGCTTTGAACCCTGGACACTGTTGGTGCTTTTAAGTGTGTTGTCCATTGAAACCCTGCTGGGATAATATCAGCACCAGGGGGGTGGATGATAACATCAACACCAGGGGGGTGGATGATAACATCAGCACCAGGGGGGTGGATGATAACATCAGCACCAGGGGGGTGGATGATAACATCAGCACCAGGGGGGTGGATGATAACATCAGCACCAGGGGGGTGGATGATAACATCAGCACCAGGGGGGTGGATGATAACATCAGCACCAGGGGGGTGGATGATAACATCAGCACCAGGGGGGTGGATGATAACATCAGCACCAGGGGGGTGGATGATAACATCAGCACCAGGGGGGTGGATGATAACATCAGCACCAGGGGGGTGGATGATAACATCAGCACCAGGGGGGTGGATGATAACATCAGCACCAGGGGGGTGGATGATAACATCAGCACCAGGGGGGTGGATGATAACATCAGCACCAGGGGGGTGGATGATAACATCAGCACCAGGGGGGTGGATGATAACATCAGCACCAGGGGGGTGGATGATAACATCAGCACCAGGGGGGTGGATGATAACATCAGCACCAGGGGGGTGGATGATAACATCAGCACCAGGGGGGTGGATGATAACATCAGCACCAGGGGGGTGGATGATAACATCAGCACCAGGGGGGTGGATGATAACATCAGCACCAGGGGGGTGGATGATAACATCAGCACCAGGGGGGTGGATGATAACATCAGCACCAGGGGGGTGGATGATAACATCAGCACCAGGGGGGTGGATGATAACATCAGCACCAGGGGGGTGGATGATAACATCAGCACCAGGGGGGTGGATGATAACATCAGCACCAGGGGGGTGGATGATAACATCAGCACCAGGGGGGTGGATGATAACATCAGCACCAGGGGGGTGGATGATAACATCAGCACCAGGGGGGTGGATGATAACATCAGCACGAGGGGGGTGGATGATAACATCAGCACCAGGGGGGTGGATGATAACATCAGCACCAGGGGGGTGGATGATAACATCAGCACCAGGGGGGTGGATGATAACATCAGCACCAGGGGGGTGGATGATAACATCAGCACCAGGGGGGTGGATGATAACATCAGCACCAGGGGGGTGGATGATAACATCAGCACCAGGGGGGTGGATGATAACATCAGCACCAGGGGGGTGGATGATAACATCAGCACCAGGGGGGTGGATGATAACATCAGCACCAGGGGGGTGGATGATAACATCAGCACCAGGGGGGTGGATGATAACATCAGCACCAGGGGGGTGGATGATAACATCAGCACCAGGGGGGTGGATGATAACATCAGCACCAGGGGGGTGGATGATAACATCAGCACCAGGGGGGTGGATGATAACATCAGCACCAGGGGGGTGGATGATAACATCAGCACCAGGGGGGTGGATGATAACATCAGCACCAGGGGGGTGGATGATAACATCAGCACCAGGGGGGTGGATGATAACATCAGCACCAGGGGGGTGGATGATAACATCAGCACCAGGGGGGTGGATGATAACATCAGCACCAGGGGGGTGGATGATAACATCAGCACCAGGGGGGTGGATGATAACATCAGCACCAGGGGGGTGGATGATAACATCAGCACCAGGGGGGTGGATGATAACATCAGCACCAGGGGGGTGGATGATAACATCAGCACCAGGGGGGTGGATGATAACATCAGCACCAGGGGGGTGGATGATAACATCAGCACCAGGGGGGTGGATGATAACATCAGCACCAGGGGGGTGGATGATAACATCAGCACCAGGGGGGTGGATGATAACATCAGCACCAGGGGGGTGGATGATAACATCAGCACCAGGGGGGTGGATAACGTATTTGTCAGCTTCTGATCCTCTATTCCGACTCCATTGGGATGACAACACTTATTTAGTCATCTGTGTTACCAATAGACGCTTCTGGCTCTCTGTTCTTAATCTGATCTGCTGACCTGTCCAGTGCTTGGGACCCAGCCAGAGAGAGGCACCTGAGGCATTTGTGGAAGATGCTGATCCTCTGATACAAATTACAAAGACCCGGTTGCCGGACTAAACCCTACTTCAGACCCAGTCATGGTACTCCATTCGTGACCTCCCCACCACACTTCTCTCTCACCCTGCCATTTATTCCTGCCCCTGGTCCTCTATTCTGCCCCTGACCAGGGTTATACAATGGGTTTGGGATCTCAGAGGGTCAGCCGGCCTCGATTTTTGCCCTCTCCGTTTTTTTCTCCGAGCCGGAGGTGTGTTAATTTTGTCCGGTTTTCCGAAAAGTGTGAATTTTTTTCTCCCGTATTTTACAAATTGTTCTCAATCGACAGACTTGTTGGTAAACAGACGCACTTTTAAATAATATAATCGACGCATGCATTAATAGCATACAACACATATGCAGACCACCACAAAAAAATGTCATTGTTCACGCCGCCTAGCAAGAGTCAGCTCCACAAACCTAGCTAGGGGCAGGTCGTCGTCATCCGACTCTAAGGGAGCAGGATCTGCATCCTCTTCATCCTCCTCTTGCTGCAGCGGCTGCGCTGCCTCCTCCTCGTCTACCTCCCCCCCGCCCTGCCTCCTCGTCAGCAACGCCCTCAGCCAAAGACTTGCCCATAAAGGGGACTTGAATGCCACAGACATCAAGGGCCAATTTGGCCAAAAGAACAGGAGGCTTATCGCCCAGATGCAAGGGCTGCTTGTTGGCCACCTCAACAGCTGAGATGATAAGACCATCATGAGCCTCCTTAGCATCAAAATAAAACGGTTTAACCAGCATTTTTACCCTAGTAATGTCCATGAGCGAGTCCACAGTGACAACATCAAGCCTGCTTCGCAGCCGTGTCTTGATGAGCCTGTGGATGCTGAAACCACGCTCCACTTCAGCGGTGTGCGCAACAAAGACAGAGTAGCAATAAACAAGCTTGACAATGTGGGGGATCAGGTGGGCAAAGTTGGGGATAATCCAGCCCCATGCTCCAGCCATAGTAACATTGGAAGACTTCGCACCATTGGAAGACTTCGCACCATGTAGCCCTTAGCCAACTCAAACTCAGCGAGGACCTCACCTTTGATACCGTCACCCAGCTCTGGGAACTGTGAGCCTTCAGTGACTTCACCAGTCCAATAGTGGGCAAAAATCTTACCCATATCACTCAACCCAAATTCTGACAGCTCGCTAGTGATCTGCTCAGGGCTGACATCAGAGGACAAGCCATGGTAACCTTGAGGATCAACCACAAGGAAGCTCTCCATACAAGCAAGGGATGTCTCTCGCAAGGCCGGCATAGGTTCGGTCAGGACCAGGTAAACTTTGATAAGTTTGATTGGTTCGAGGGCATCAGGGGGGACGTCTTCTTAAACGAAGATCGCGAGGTGGATCAGACTCGAAGGAAGCTCTGCCGCATCGGTGAGGTCCATCTCTGCAATAAATTCGTTCGGCTTGCCTTTCTTAGGCTCCATCATCCAGGATTGGAAGCTGAAAGCGGCGGGACGCGGCCTCTTTCCAGCAGCTGGGTTTACACCAGCCATTCGAACAAACTGATGTTATAAATAATAGCGCAAAGCTTGAGTCGCAATAGAAAGAGGAACAGCCGGAGATATTACAAGAGCCGGACAAGATTTCTGGGCCTCCGGCCCAAAATGACCCAGCCGGAGAACATCCACACTTCCTCTCTCCTTTTCCGAGGGCCATCTAGCTTTTCTCCGGATTATTTTACTTTTGTCTAAAGTCCCCGGTAACCGGCCGGTTTGTATAACCCTGCCCCTGACCTGCCTGCCTGCCCTCTGCTTTAGACCAAGTCCCGGTACTCCATCTGTGACCTCCCCACCGCCCTGCCCGACGTTTAGCCAGATATGGATCAGCCTAAGCCGAACATGGGCGTTAGTGAAAGGCGGGCTAAGTAAAGGAAGGGTAGGAGAAAAAGGAGGAGGGAGGGAGGGAGGAAAGGAGGAGGAAGGGAAGGTGGAGAGAAGGAGGATTGAAGGGGGAAGGAGAAAAAAATGAGGGAGGGAAGGAGGAGAGGAGAACAGGAGGAAAGGAGGGATGCATCAGAGCAGGGATACGTTTTCCTATTTGTTTATTTCCCTTTTATATTAGTAAACGCTGGCACGCAGGCTTCCGTTTCGGGTTTAGAGGGGGGCAGGTGGGGCTAAAGGGTTTAGAGGGGGGCAGGTGGGGCTAAAGGGTTTAGAGGGGGGCAGGTGGGGCTAGGGTTTAGAGGGCGGCAGGTGGGGCTAGGGTTAAGAGGGGGGACAGGTGGGGCTAGGGTTTACAGGGGGGCAGGTGGGGCTAGGGTTTACAGGGGGGCAGGTGGGCCTAGGGTTTAGAGGGGGGGCAGGTGGGGCTAGGGATAAGAGGGGGGCAGGTGGGGCTAGGGTTTAGAGGGGGGCAGGTGGGGCTAGGGTTTAGAGGGGGCAGGTGGGGCTAGGGTTTAGAGGGCGGCAGGTGGGGCTAGGGTTAAGAGGGGGGACAGGTGGGGCTAGGGTTTACAGGGGGGCAGGTGGGCCTAGGGTTTAGAGGGGGGGCAGGTGGGGCTAGGGATAAGAGGGGGGCAGGTGGGGCTAGGGTTTTAAGGGAGGGTAGGTGGGGCTAGGGTTAAGAGGGCCAGAGGGGGGCAGGCAGGACTATGGTTTAGAGGGGGGCAGGTGGGGCTAGGGTTTAGAGGGGGGCAGGCGGGTCTAGGGTGCAGAGGGAGGGCAGGTGGGGCTAGGGTTAAGAGGGAGGGCAGGTGGGGCTACGGTTTAGAGGGGGGCAGGTGGGGCTAGGGTTTAGATAGGGACTGGCAGGGCTAGGGTTTGGGGGGTGGCAGGTGGGGCTAGGGTTTAGAGGGTGGCAGGTGGGGCTAGGGTTTAGAGGTAGACAGGTGGGACTAGGGTTTAGAGGGGGGCAGGTGGGATTGTGGTTTAGAGGGGGGCAGGTGGGGCTAGGGTTTAGAGGGCGGCAGGTGGGGCTAGGTTTTAGAGGGGGGACAGGTGGGGCTAGGGTTTAGAGGGGGGCAGGTGGGCCTAGGGTTAAGAGGGGGGGCAGGTGGGGCTAGGGATAAGAGGGGGGCAGGTGGGGCTAGGGTTTAGAGGGCCAGATGGTGGCAGGCAGGACTAGGGTTTAGAGGAAGGCAGGCGGGTCTAGGGTTTAGAGGGGGGCATACGGGTCTAGGGTGCAGAGGGAGGGCAGGTGGGGCTAGGTATTAGAGGGGGGCAGGTGGGACTAGGGTTTAGAGGGAGGGCAGGTGGGGCTAGGGTTTAGAGGGGGGCAGGCGGGACTAGGGTTTAGAGGGGGGCAGGTGGGGCTAGGGTTTAGAGGGGGGGCAGGCGGGTCTAGGGTTTAGAGGGCGGGCAGGTGGGGCTAGGGATTAGAGTGGGGCAGGTGTGACTAGGGTTTAGAGGGGGGTAGGTGAGGCTAGGGTTTAGAGGGGGCAGGTGGGACTAGGCCTTAAAGGCCTTGGAGGTGGGCAGGTGGGACTAGGCCTTAAAGGCCTTGGAGGCGGGCAGCTGTAGGGTGCCTCTCTTGGAGGTGGGCAGCTGCACGGTGCCTCTCATGGAGGTGGGCAGCATCAGGGTGCCTCTCCTGGAGGTGGGCAGCTGCAGGGTCTCTCTTCTAGAGGTGGGCAGCTGCACGGTGCCTCTCCTGGAGGTGGACAGCTGCAGGGTGCCTCTCCTGGAGGTAAGCAGCTGCAGGGTCTCTCTTCTAGAGGTGGGCAGCTGCAGGGTGCCTCTCCTGGAGGTGGACAGCTGCAGGGTGCCTCTCCTGGAGGTGGGCAGCTGCAGGGTCTCTCTTCTAGAGGTGGGCAGCTGCAGGGTGCCTCTCCTGTACGTGGGCAGCTGCAGGGTGCCTCTCTTGGAGGTGGGCAGCTGCAGGGTCTCTCTTCTAGAGGTGGGCAGCTGCAGGGTGCCTCTCTTGGAGGTGGGCAGCTGCAGGGTGCCTCTCTTGGAGGTGGGCAGCTGCAGGGTGCCTCTCCTGGAGGTGGGCAGCTGCAGGGTCTCTCTTCTAGAGGTGGGCAGCTGCAGGGTGCCTCTCCTGGAGGTGGACAGCTGCAGGGTGCCTCTCCTGGAGTTTGGCAGCAATTGGGGGGCTCTCCTGGGAGCATGCAACAAATCCAAGCAGTGCTATTGAGATTGTTACAACAGACAGTGGGGGCATCAGGAGCTGGACAGCAGATAGGCTTATCATCAGG
Organism: Limnomonas spitsbergensis; assembly: GCA_037349105.1. NCBI lineage: Eukaryota > Viridiplantae > Chlorophyta > Chlorophyceae > Chlamydomonadales > Limnomonas > Limnomonas spitsbergensis. Next base: position 1,503,785 of record JAYJMM010000097.1, read on the forward strand.
AAGTGGGCAGCAGCTGAAGGCCTTTTCAGGAGCTGGGCAGCAGCTGGTGGCCTCATCAGGAGCTGGGCGGCAGCTGGGGGCCTCATCAGTGGCTGGGCATCAGCTGGGGGGCTCATTAGGAGCTGGGCAGCAGCTGGGGGCCTCAACAGGACTTAGGCACCTGTTGGGAGCCTCATCAGGAGCTGGGCAGCAGCTGGGGGCCTGAACAGGAGCTGGCCAGAAGAGGAGAGCAGATCCGACCATGCCATGGAAGCCTCCTAATCAATATATTTCGTTCTGCAATGATGTGAAAGATTCAGTGAGGCTGGAGCTCACAAGCCTCAGTGGTGGAGGAGGTGTGAGCCAGACCGTGGTGATGGCAGCGTGTGCTCGTCGCTGGAGAGATCTAGATGACGAGTCAAGATCTCCTTACAAAGCACGTTATGATGCCCAGATGCTGTTGCACCAGCAAGCTGCAGATCAGAAGAAGCAAAAGCATGTGTAGATGCAAATACTGTGAATGGTACATTTACCGTTTAAAGTGCATACATATACAAAGATACTGGGATGATAAGTTTCAGAAATATTTTAATTGATACAATGTATTTTCTTTAGCATTTAAACAGTGTGTAGCTTCTATGACAAGCCCAGCCAGTCACTCTCTGTTTTCACTCTTAACAGTGAGCCCTGGCATAATGAACATACCTGCAGATGCACATGATTGTGCTCTACCAGGATGTCAAGAATTTTTGCAGCCCAGCAAGTGTGGAGGCCAGGGCAGCAAAGAAGCCCTGGTATGAACACGAGCCCAAAATAATCATCTTCTTGCAGAATTAAGCATTCGTTCTGTATGCTGAAGTGGGTGGGTTGGCACGGCATCCAAACTTCCAGGGCACCATTATTCATGTGCAAATCATTTAGTGTTCAACATGCAGAAGCAGGTCTTACTAAATGAAGAGGGGAGGTGTGTGACAACCCACCATGTAATGGCCTACCAGGGGAAAATATAAACGCGAAGCTGTTTTACTGATGAAATTATTATACCATATTTGTACTGTGGTATGCCCTCCCCAAATTTCCATGCATGAACCAGCCATGTGCAGGTGCTACGCGCACGGGTGTCGCATGCACGGGTACTGCCATGCATGGGCACTGTCATGCACATGCATGCATTAGTCTATATGTAGAACTGGTAACCGTTATGCTGCTTGTTTTATATAATTTCCATGCACACTTCAGCTCGTAAAGGTAGCGTGAAGATGTTGAAGAAGATTGCTGAAGATGTTCAAGTTGACTCTCCTCGATATCTCCTATCCTACACGTAATCATGATAGGTATTACAGCTACATAAGAAAGAATACAGCGACGACGACGACGACCTTGAGTGACACCGACACCCGCGCCCCGACGAACCGACTTCAGCAGGGTCGACACGCCACACGCGAAGCCAAACCTAAACCAAGCCTACACGGCAGGCCACGCCGCGCTGTTTTCGCCCACGCGAATTCTACCCCAGGCGATTTTTCTCCCCAGCGCGCGAAAGGTGTGGCTCAGTGTAGCGCTGGATCGGGGCGGGGTGTGAACGCCGGTCTGGGAGCCCCGCTCCGTAGCCCGACTTCGGTCGGGGCGCGCGGGAGAACCAGCGACAGTATCTGAATGTCGCTACGAACTACAGACCGGTGATTGTACAACGCCATTAGGAGAAAAGCGGGGTCGCTCAGCTCATTCCACCACAGACATCCATCCTGACTGTCTGACACCTACCGTAAATCCTAATATTTCCCCAGCGACCCTTCTTCCACCCGCGGGATCACTGGGGCTTGTAATTGTGAAATTTAATCAGTATCCTCCATAAAATCCAAGATTGCACGAGGCCAAGTGCCAGGTTGGACGACATTTCCTTCCCTTGAACCACGAAGTCATCTCGCCCTCCTCCCTCCTCCTGCACACTTCGCTCCACCTTTTGGCATCTCCTCGTGTTGATTATAGCGTCGACTAGTCACTCTCTGTAGGATCAAGGACTCCCCGGACCGCAGCAGCAGTCGCTGCTGAGCCGGCGACAGCAAACCATCATCAACAGGGATCCATTGGACGAGGACGACGGTGCAGGGACTGAGCTGCGCTTGGATCCATGGCCCCGCGGCAGCTTCAAAGCAACCGCTGACTAATCAGTCACACCAGACCAATACGCACCTCGACTCAGGCCGGCTCGCACCCAATGCTATTTACGGCCTTCCGCCCCTGCTGCTGCTGCCTTCCGCCTTTCTGATGCTCTCCCAACCCACCAAGGCCGCCTCGTGAACCATGTTGAAAGCATTCCATCAGTTTGGGCTAAATTCCCGTGTGCTCCCCGAGCCATGCCCAGCCAGAACATTCTCCCCAGCAGCAGCAGGCGACAGCGGGGAGGACGCAGCTGATGGCAAGCAGCGCTCACTCTCTTCGCCAGGAGATGGCGGGTCGGAACCCTCAACCCCGCGGGACGCCGTAGTCAGCATGGCCAGAGATGCGCCCTGCCGGAGCCCCGAGGGAGGCAATGATAACCCGGAAGTGAGTGTGACACTGGGGAAGTGGACTGCGGCCTAAAAGGCTTGTGGGTGTCTGCGTTGACGCTGTACGGGCCACACTGTAATTGCCGCACAGCTGAGCCGCCTGCGTAGAATGGCACAGGCTGGAGAGGGCACTCAAGCACTCCAGGGATGCTTCAGTTAAGCTCGTATTTATCATGGCATGGTGCTGGATCATTGTCCTGACGTCATGCTTGTTCCTCTCGTTGCTTTGTAAGCTTTCATTGTGTGTTACTTGTGCCGTACTGCTGGGAATGCCTTTGTGCCCCAGCTTTGCGAAGGGTCGCCCCTGGGGATGACTTGCCTGGTTCACTGACCTACGCCATCCCCTTAGGAAAGCTGCCCACCCACCTACTCCCTGAGTACATGGGGTCTTGCATCATACATCATACATTCATATCGCATGGCAGCCTCTTGACCAACCTTATTGCATTAACATTAGGTGCACATTTTTTCCACTCACGATGTGCTGATTTATGCACGTATTCCAGAAAGCTGACGATGGAGCATGAGCTCACATTGGCAGAATGCATTGATTTCGAAAGCCATGTCAAGGAGCCATGATGGAGTGACAGGCTACCGGTAGAGGCAAAGGAGCGTGCTCGAATAACCAACCTTTCACAACTTCCAACCTTTGGGAAGCGATTTCCCTGTCAACCCAACTGAAAACCCAAACCCTATCCCCGTTCGTTCCTTTCATACACTCCTTTTAACTGTCTTCCCTGCTTTCTCTCCCCCCACCCCTCTCTGCAATTCCTCTTAGTGTCGCGCTCTTTTGAGAGGTATGAGAGGTGTCTCATACACTTGCCCTTGCATCACCCCTCAGGCTACTCCAAACATCCTCGGACGATTTCACGCCCCTTTGCATCACCCCTCACACGTCTGAACACCCTCCACCCTGCAGAACGACACTAGCCGTATGACCCGAGCGTCCTCACCGGGCAGCTGCCTCCGACCTTCCACACCCGGCGGCATCTACTGCGGCGCCTGCCCACCCCCGCACCGGCTTGCAGGCTCACCCTCCGGTGGCCGACCCGCACTGCAGGCAAACGGCTCCAGCAGCCCGTCGTCCTCGTCAGTCCCCAGGGGTCAAGCAAGCCCGCTGACGAGCCCCGCGCAGCTAGCGTGGGGCGAGGCAAACTCAGCAACCCCCTCCTCCACCACAGCCACCATCAGCTACCACTCCCTGAGGGTTTGCCACACTGAGCTCAAGCTCGCAGACGGGTCGCCGCCACCGCGGCCGCCGCAGCAGCTAGCTCCGCTTTACTGCGCCAGTCCCAGCCAGCGCAGCCCCCGTGTTTCCGGAGGCTGCCCCACAGGCGGCGCCAGCTGTGATGGAGATCCTGCCCTCCCTGCGCACCGCCGCACCTGCAGCGGGTTGTCAGGTACAAGGCAGGCCCCTTCATACCGCCACACTTGTAGTGGGCAGGACAGCCACGCTGGCGCCGAGGAGTGTGCAACCCTGATCCTCCGGCAGCGCTCGGGTTCAGCTTCAATGTCGAGCTCGCCCACCTGCGGGAGTTGTGACGCTCGGACAGAGGGGGATCCAGCTCTGGAGCTCCGTGACCGGGCGACCCCCAGCAGCGACCTGGCCGCAACCGCCCCGCGGAGCTGGGAGGGAGTTGGCGGCTGCGGCCAGAGGAAGCAGCTGCTGAAGCCTCCTCGGCCGCCTTCAGCAGCACTGCCGCCGAGTACTAGCAGCACCAGCGGTAGCTTGCGCAAGGGACCTTACAGCGAGATTAAGAGTCAGAAGACAAGTTCCACCAGCTGGCGCGGGGTCGCTGGACGGAGCCTGCTGTGGCGGAGCTCCAGCAGCCGAGGCCCTGGGTCTCAGGACAGAGTGACACGGCTTAGCCAGGAGGACGAGGGCGGGGTCCGGTACCTCGTCAGCGTCGACGCTGAGGATCTCTTATTGGGCCTCGTGGACCGCTCTGGTGGCGGGTCCTACGATCTCAACAGCCTTGAGGGCATGCGGGGACTGATGGATTAGGGGTTAGGCTTCAGGATCTGAATTCCGTTGGGGACGGATGGGGAGTAAAGTAGTGCGGGCCCCGGGCATGAGTAAATGCATGCGTGGGCTTTATTTAGGGCATGCCCCAATACACAGGGCATCAATGGGCAATTCTCAGATTGGTCGTCCCTTTTTTTGTAGTGGGTGTATATATTACCGTATCGATTATTTAGGAGGAGGGCAGCGTGTGTTTGTTTCCACACCAGATATCCACAGGAGGCAACGGCCTCGCACATTATTTAGACGGCACTTCGGACTGCACTCTCACGCCTGCAGGGGCCTTTGCTACCCATGCTATGGTTTGTTTTCAATCGCTCTTCCTTTCAATGCCCCATCAGTTGTGTGCTGTGCGACAACGGGGCTTACTTAATGATCCACATGCTGGAGGTTAGTGGGCTACAGAGAAAGATTTATGTCAAAATCGAATTATTTGGCGGACTTTGATTCCATGCTTTATTTGCGAAATGAGGGACACTACATTTTCAGGATTTGTATCCCCTCTCTAAGACTTTTATTTTCAACGGTATGGTCCATGTTGGCCAGGCATGTGAAACCCTAAACTAGGCTCCTGGCAGGGTCATCTGTTATATCACACTTTCGTGTATCAGATTACTCCATTTCTGATGTCAACTGAATGATGAATGGACACTCTCCCCATGTACTTTTGTGCAATGGACATTTTGAGTGTAAATGATTATTTCTGAGCCTCTATGCCTGGCGGATAGCTACCAGCCATAGCCTCTTCCGCGTTTCGCAAATGATCTGAAGAAGATGCGCCTGTCCCTCGGCACTGGCAGCCACTACCCAGATGGAGCCCATGTCACTGGGCCTTTTGAATCACCTCACTTGTAATTGCCAAAGCTGGCACATGCCCCTGTTGCTGTCAGGCGGACGTCCCTGTGCATCTTGTCGCGCCAGTACCCTCAAATCAAATACTGATTTAGGCATCCATTCAGACGGAATGAGCCCACGGCAGTGCCACAACCATGTACCGGCAATACCAAACATGTATGGATAACATAAGCTGGGGCAGGTCCAAGTGGTGTCATGCAGCTAGCATAGTGGACCCGCATGCAGGTCATGGTCTAAACACTGTGCAAATAGAAAAGCCAAGGTCTCAAGCGTGAATGCATAATAGTAATAGGATATCAAAGGGGGGGCAAATCCCCCTTATGACACATATGACACTCGGTGGCCCTCTTATTCGTAATGAGGCGCGGCGCTAAACAGTGAAGTAGAAGCAAAGCCAACTGAAACTGGCACACAAGCCAGCTATCTTGGCTCCCCGTCCGAAATTCAAAAGAGCGAGTATCAGCCCAGCCTTTGCTCCAGACCACATGTCGGGCAGCTGCCAGCCAGCTACCGACCCCTCTCTGCGCTCCTGACAAACGATCCGAGCTGCGAGGGCAGGTTCCGCTCCCTGTGCGCCGCTGAGGAGCTGCCCCCCGCTCCACCCGTCATGTCCGCAAAGGAGGACATCCTGGCCGCCACACGTGCCTTGATCGCCGACATGGACGAATCATATGCCTGCAGGGGAGCGGCCAAGTAGGGGCACAGGGAAAGGAATTCAGGAGTCTATGATTTGGAACATGGAGGCGCCATAGGCTTGCAGGAGAGCAGGGACTCAGGGAGACAAGGGGGGGAAAAAGGATTCGGAGCGGAGGGATCAGGAGAGCATGATCAGGAGTTGATGCATGAGGTTTGGGGGGGCAGGATGAGAAGCATGATACGAAGCATATGGTGAGGAGCATGCTTATAAGCTGGTGCTTGAGGATCATATGCCTGCAGGGGAGCAGCCAAGCAGACGCGCAGGGAACTTGGGGCTGTGACAAAAACCCAGGGTAGGGGTATGCACAGTCATGCGAACATGAGCGTGTGCAGGCAGTGGGAAGAAGCTTGCCAGCTGCTAAAATTGCAGATTCTTATAAAATGCCTCACATGGCCTGGCTTGCACATGGCCTGGGTTGCTGAAACAAGTGGAAATCAATCCCTCAAACCCTCTGCAATCTGCATGAAACAACGGCAACACACACAGGCTTTTTTGAAAAAGCCACAGAGGCTTCGTGCGCAGCCACGGTCAGGAACATGACAGTCAACCAAAGAAGGTTTCTGTCAGTGTCTGCTATTCAGTTATGCTTCCACACCCAACCCAGGTCCATCCACCCACCTGGCTTGTCCGTGTTGGAGACGGAGACCGAGAGGCCCTGGGCGCGTAGTGTGCGTTGTAGCTGCCAGTGGTGCGCGCGGGCTGAGGCGTGGCGAAAGGCCTGACGTCTGCAGAAAGAGACGAGTAGTGCGGCCCTGACGGGGGGCTTTGGAGCGATGCCCTCGCGTGGGCAGCGCTGGCGGCCCGAGGGCTCTCCATGGCTTGCCTCCCGCCGGAGGCCGCCAGCCCGGACATCAGGCCCTCCCTCGCCGCCCTCAGCGCTCTCAGCTCAGACTCCAGCTGATGGGGTGAAAAAACATGATGGCATGGAGGCAAGCAGCTATGAGGTGTGTCACATGCTTGCATGACGCCGTCAATTGAGAGTCAATGGACACGCTGGTCAGGCTAAAAAATGATGTTGGGGAACGCCCCTCGATATCACGGCAATGTGGACAGTGAGGAAGCCCTTACTTGTAGGATTTGGGTTTAGGTTTCAACCCTTCCACTGCCTCTATGTCGCCTTTCCGTCCATATGCTCACCTGGCTGGTGCTGGGGAACGCCCCTCGATATCACGGCAATGTGGACAGTGAGGAAGCCCTTACTTGTAGGATTAGGGTTTAGGTTCCAACCCTTCCACTGCCTCTATGTCACCTTTCCGTCCATATGCTCACCTGGCTGGTGCTGGGGAACGCCCCTCGATATGATGGGGAGGTGGACGGGGAGGAGGCTGCCCGGAAAGTGACGCTGCTGTGATAGCCGGCGGCAGGCGCAGCGCTCTGGGCGGGCATCAACACGGACGGGCTGGCATGGCTCTGCAGCCGAGGGGCGGCAATGGGGGGCGGGGGAGACCGCAGGGCCAAGCGGGCGATGGTGGAACGAGCCTCCTGGAGCTGAGCACTGAGCTCGGCAGCTGTCACGCCGCTGCCGCCACCGCCGGCCAGGACAGCGATGCGCTCTGCATGGCTCATGGCCTCATCCCGGGCGGAGCGGGCTGCCAGGAGCTCCTCAGTGAGGACCTGCGGGCGACGGCAGGGGTCATGAATAGGGTTGGGCAATTGTCGTTTGTGACGTTCCGTATTATGACGTCACGAGGCGACGAATTTTACGATGCTTCAGTCCGAATAGTACTGTTTTGCTGCGTAACAGATCGCATTCTGTAATTCTTTTCTGTTACACCTGAGTCCCTCTTCCGGTGTCAGAGCCTAATACTACAAGCCGTCATGCCTTTATACCGTGCATGTGCTTTATCCACATAAATATTTGTCTGAAGAGGTTTAGGAGTAGAAGCCTGTTTTCCACCACTGAAGATCAAAGGTGCCATGATGGTCCGCGCTGATGAGGTCCACCCTACAATAATGGCCCCACCCTAGGGAAAGGCGAACCCTGTGAAAACACCGACCTCGGGAAATACCTCCCCTATTAAAATGTCCAACCCCCAATATGTCCATCCCAGAGGGTCCATCCTACGGAAAGGCGCCCCCCTAAGGAAAATGCCCAATGCCTGAGAGAGTCCATCCTTCAGGAAGGCCCCTCCTACAGCAATGACCACCTCGGTGTTGAAATGCTCATCAGCATCACCCCACTCCCTTAGGTGAGTGCAGCCGGGCCTCATGAGGTCTGACCACAAGCCTGTAGGGCCACTTCTTTCTCATCCAAGACTTGCAGGGTCAAGGGGCCTGTCACTAGGGGGGTCGGACTAGTCCCCTAAAACAGGGGCTTTCGGTGCCCGGTTGGCGCCTTTGCACAACGAAGAATGGACGAGGGGGAAAAACGATGCTCCATTAAGTCCTGATCGCTAGTCGATTCTTCCGTGTGCGAAGGCGCAAACCATGGGGTCGCATTATCAGCCAGTAGGCTGTCAGGGGACTAGTCTGACCCCCTTAGTGACAGGCCCCTTGCAGGGTCGACCATACACGACCATATGTCTTTATGCCACCTCTTTGGCACCCCTCATGACCCAGAGCCTGGGGGGCTCTAACCCACCCACATATGTGTCCTGTCGGTTCAACAAGAGTGTGAGGCAGGCTCGCATAGGGCTTTGTGACCCGCCTGCAGCCCTTCACCTCACCTGCTGCCCCGCTGACGTCAGCCCGCCCGCAACCGCCCCGTCCCCTGCTGAGAGGAAGCCCGGGAGAGGCAACGCGCCCCAGGCCGGCGCCGCCAAGGACTCAGCAGGGTGTGCAGAGCTGCAGCCCGCGGCAGTGCTAGCCAGGTGGCGGGAGCTGGGCGCACCCCGACCCGTTGGGTTTGCCTGGGGCAGCAGCTCCTCGGCGCCGCTGCCCGCAGACCTCAGGAAGCTCGCGGAGGCTGCCTCCGGTCTTGAGGGCGGGGCGGGGCTGATCTGCTGCACCAAGGCAAGGCTGGCCTGCAGAGGATCATGAGGCGAACAGACGGAGGGTATGAAACATATCATCTGCATGGTTGATACTTACCATTAGCTGTTTTTATCTTGGGCCTACATGGTCGGCCCCGACCATGCAGAGGCAATCTTCTGCATGGTCGGAAGATATTATCTTGGGTAAGACCATGCAAAAACACCATTAAAGGGGGGGGGGGGGGGGATCTTGCCACTGCTGATTTTTTCGCCGGCCCCAACCAGACCATGCAAAACATTATGGCAAGATGGATGGGTACCATTTCGTTATTATCACAGGGGTAGCATAAGGATTGCTGAATATGGAATGCTATGGTCTGTTTGGAGCCCTAAACCCCAAACCCTAAAAGACCATGCAGCCCCTACCCCCACAAAGGGGTCCCGACAAAGAGGGAAGCGAAGCGCCGCCCCCTGATTAGATTCCCACCGCCCCCACTGATAAGATAACCCTCAAAAAAGAAGGGGGGTAGGAAGGGGGGTGGGGGGGGGCGCCTGGATCAGGGCCTGTGCCCGCAGCCGACATACAGTTATACACCTTTTTTTGTACCTGAATCCTAGCACCCCGCAGCCTACAGATATAACTAATGGTACCTGAATCCTAGCACCCCGCAGCCTACAGATACAAGTAATGGTACCTGAATCCTAGCACCCCGCAGCCTACAGATACAAGTAATGGTACCTGAATCCTAGCACCCTGCAGCCTACAGATACAAGTAATGGTACCTGAATCCTAGCACCCCGCAGCTCTCTGAGAGTGTCATCCATTTGGACACTCCGCTCCTGCAGTTGGTGCTGATAAAGCTCAACCTGCAGAGGGGGGCGGTGGAAGGGTCAGTTAAAAAGGGTCAGAGGGGAGTGGTTTCAGGAGCAGAAGGCCCTGCGTCATGGGCGGCCTCCAGGATCAAACAATAGGTCTAGGATCTCAAAGGATGAGCCGGACTCCATTTTCGTCCTCTTCAGGTTTTTTCTTGTAGCTGGAGACTCGTCAGTTATTTGTCTGGTTGTTCTGTTAGTGTGAAAAGTGTGCTATTTTTCCTGCCGATTTCCCCGGTTTCTTTTTCTTGAGCCAATAGGCACCGGTCACCGGACGGTTTGAGCCCTGGTTGCCTCCCTGCCTTCCTTATCTGTCCCTGCTTGTGTTGGAGCCCCTCACCTGCTCTCGCAGGTTAGCACTCCCTTCGTTGTGTCGCCTCGTCTCCTCCTGAAAAGATTCTTGAAGCTCCTCCAGCTGAGAAGGAGGGTCAGAGGGGCACCGGCAGTGGGTTGTCTGGAGTAGGGTAGGAGGGGGACTGGCAATGGAAGGGTGCGTCAGGGGGGGGGGGGGGCAGGTGAGGGAAGGGGTAGGTGAGTGAAGGGGGGCAAGGGAGGATTCAGGTGAGTGAAGGGGCAGATAAGGGGGGCATCAGGGTAGAGTGAGGGAGGGGGAGGGAAGAGAAGCTCCTCGGCAGTGGGAGCTGATCAGGACGCAGTCAGTGGGAGGGGGGAGGTATGGAGCGTGTGGAGAGCGAGGGGGAGTGAAAGGGGAAGGATGGGGTGTGTGTGTGTGGGGGGGGGGGTGAGGGTTTAGTCATTGAGGCACGTGGGGTGAGTGTATGGGCAGAGAGGGGCGGTGTGAGGACTGAAAGATATCTCTCAACACTTTCTGATGTCACCAAATAATCCCAATGCAACCAGCAGGCAACATACATGGGCCCATTCCATGTTGCATGGCGCTAATGAGCACCGCATGGCGCTCATGGACAGTGAAAAGGCGCTGAAGGGGGGCTCTGGATCCAGTTAGGGTTTAAAGTCACATAACAGGGTTTGAGTGACAGCTGTACTGTTGCATCAGGGTTTGAGGTCATGTAACACTGTAACAGGTATTGAGTGACAGCTCACCTGCTGTGTCAGCCGCAGGCGGGCTGTTTCTCGCACCGACTCCCTCTGGGCTAGATCAGAGAGCCGGCCTGTCAAGTTGGCCATCTTAACTTCGGTCTCCATCTGGGAAGAGTGACGAGCGGGGTTGAGAGTGAGCACCTTTTGGCTTCCTGGTATTTAGGTGGCAGCAAACAATGCATGAGCATGGCAATGAGGTGCCCGTGCATTTGTCATAGTTCATTGCACTAAGTGGGATGTTCAGCAGCGCTTCAAAGTCCTCAACAGCCTTAGTTTAGGGTTTAGGGTTTACATGCTTATATAATCTGCTTATATAATATGCAATCTTTATGCTTGAGGGTCTTCATGGAGGAATATAAACCATTGAGGATTTGACTGTTGACAAGGGTCACGCAAGAGTGACCAGTGACCAAATTTATGACACACATGAGTGACCAATGGCGGGATTCACGTCATGCATGAGTGACCAAGGACAGGAATCACGTCACGCTGAAGTGACAACTGCAAATAATTACAACACACAAGTGTGACCACTGGTACGATCCAGACCCAGCAAGAGTGACACATGGAACATAATGTGCAAATGTGACCAAGAGCAGGTGTCATGTCACACAAGAGTGACCATTGGCAGATATCAGGACATGCAAGAGTGACCAATGCCACCATCCCATGACCAAAGTGTGACCGTGGTCAGGTATTGCGCCACACAAGAGTGGCTGTGGTCAGGAATTACGCCACATAAGAGTGACTGTGGTCAGGTATTACGCCACACAAGAGCGACCATGGTCAGGAATCACATCAGGCAAGAGTGACGGAGCATCGTCCGTGCCTTGACAGTGTCTTGCTAGCAAGCCCAAGCCCAGGTTCCTATTCCTCCCATCACCTGAACTTCCACCCGTGCCCAAGCCAGGCTGCACATGACACCAGCATGACCCTCCCACGTTTCCATACTCCCCAGAAACATGGCCCCTCCAGGTGTTTGATCCCCACTGGATTGGTGGAATCTTTCGACTGTATTTGAAGACCTCACCCCCCCCCCCCCTCCCATCCCCTTGCCCACTATCAGCCTCATCCCCTCCCCCTGCAGCCAAAAACGCTTCAAAAACAATCTCCCTTCACACAGTCTCCCTTCACACGAGCTCCTTTCACACAATCTCCCTTCACACAATCTCCCATTACACAAGCCACACCTGCAGCTCTTGATGCCTCTCTATAGCCTCTGACAGGGCACGCTCATGATGCTCCTGCATAGCTGATCGCAGCTGCTCCTTCTCCTGTGCAAATGTGAACAGCCACAGCAGAAAAGCGCATTGTCACACATATTCACACAACTGTGACTCTGAGCCTTGAGTTGACTTGTCAAGTTGCTTCCACACTTCGGCCAGCCAGCCAAGTTGCCTACTCTGAATGGCAATCTTTGCCGTTGTTGCTCACACTCTTCACGCTCTTCACCGCATCACCATAGAGTGGAAGTATTCAACAACACGCACTTGCAGGCAAAAGCATGTATATGCCTGCCACCCTATGCATCCCATGTCCTCAGGGTCCACACATCATATCAGGTGGTGTCAAGTGGACCCATGTCTCTGCACCTCAACCCCAGTCTCCCGGTACTCCTTTCCTGAAGCTAAAACATAGGACCCTCTTCAAGTTATCATTTGTAACACTGTGGCCTGCCAGACCCCTTCCCCCACACCTTCAAGTCAGCAGTTGTATCCACAATCCACACCCAAGCTACACACTCCCCCTACCTCGCCTGCACCTCCCCATCCTGATCGGCCCCCCTCCCACCTTTTGCCCCAGCAGCCGGACCTCTTCCAGCGCCTCCCGTCCCCGACTCGCCAGCGCCGCCGCCCTGCTACGCATGTCCTCGATTGCCGCCGCATGCGCCGCCTGCGTCTCTCCCGCGGCAACGGCCCACTGCTCCTCACGGGACGCCCGTTCCATTGCCCAGCGGTTCTTAGAGTCCTCCGCCCTCGCTGACCAGTCACCGACCACCGCCTCCAACCGCTGAGTCCAGCTCCGCTCCAGCGCCTCCAGCTCGCGAGCAGCGGCCTGCTGCGCCGCCTCCACCGCCTCCCGCGCCTTCTCCGCATGGAACGCCTCGTCCTCCGCTCGTATGCTTGCCCGCTGATGCTCCCACTGCGCCCGCTCCAGCTCCATCGTCCGCTTCTCAGCCGCAACCTGGTTGGACCAGATCTGCTCGACACCTGCCACCCGCACCTGCCACTCACGGTCGGCATCCTGCAGGTCGACAAACACACACAGGGCATGTCAGGCAGCAGCACACGACTGAATGTGTGGCAGGTACCCGATCGGTTAATACCAGCCATGATGTCAGGGTCCATCTCAGGGTCCATCCCCGTCCAACAACACGCATGGCACCTCAGGCAGATACTACGCACAGCATCTCAGGCTGCGTGCCGGGAAACTCTGCAGGCTGCGTCACACAGGGCATCTCGGGATCCAGCTCAGGTCTATCTCAGGATCCAGCTCAGGATCCAGCTCAGGATCCAGCTCAGGATCCAGCTCAGGATCTACCTCAGGCTGCACCACACAGGCCCCAAAGGGATTTCAAAGCTGTCATAACAGGATGGCATTCCCCCTCCCATTCGCACTTTCATTCACAGCTGCATTCACAGTTTCAGTTGCAGTCATACTTACAAGCCACATCCCACAGACAGATGCCACACGGGTTGCCAGGGTGGCATGTCAACGAACCTTAATCCGCCAGACGCAGAGCATCTCAGGATCCATCTCTGGTTGCATCTCGGGCTGTATTTCGAGGCGCTGCTTTTGTCGCCCCCAACATCATAGCGGGTGGCCACAGACCCATCTGCTGCAGCCTTTACTCCTTCAGCAGCACAGCCTCTGCCCTGAAGCCTACAGCGGTACAGCCTCTGCTATGAAACCTACAGCGGTACAGCCTCTGATCTGAAGCCTACAGCGGTACAGCCTCTGCTATGAAACCTACAGCGGTACAGCCTCTGATCTGAAGCCTACAGCGGTACAGCCTCTGCTACGAAACCTACAACGGTACAGCCTCTGATCTGAAGCCTGCAGCGGTACAGCCTCTGCTATGAAACCTACAGCGGTACAGCTCTGATCTCAAGCCTACAGCGGTACAGCCTCTGATCTGCAGCCTACAGCGGTACAGCCTCTGATCTGAAGCCTACAGCAGTACAGAACCCTAACTAACCCTACATACATCAGGCATCAGAGCAGTTTGTCCTTGAGGAAGAAGGACAGGGGAATGGATCAACACACAAGCAGTACATATGAGATGGTTTGGGGCATGAGCATCTGCCTGCCATCTTCCATCCCGAGTCGTCATTTCCCTCTGTTCTGAAACACCAAAACTGTTTGCAGCCCAGAGTGGGCAGCTAGTGGACATTTGGATCTATGCAATGAAACTGAAATGCATCCACACTACCTGCAGCCGGCCCTGCCACTCAGCCGCCTCCTCCTCGAACTTGCGTTCACACGCCGCCATGCCGTCACGCAGCCGTTTCTCCCAATGCAACTCCACCTCTAAGTGTACATGGAGGAGGGAAGCCGGACAGGGGAAGGGTGGGGTGCAGAGAAAGCTGCAGTGCAGGTCGCAGTACACACGACAGTACACGTCAAAGCAGCCTTATAGGTGCCTGCACAGGGCCTGCCAGCAAAGGTACAAACACAGGATCCAGCAGGTAAGACACGCCCTACGAGCATCCCTCCAGCCCTCCCCGGCTCCCCTCCCCTGGTCCTGCCACTTGCAATTGTACAAATGTAGCTAGTCCACCCCTAGGTACCATATCGATGCCATATAATTTATTTCTTGTTCCTATTCCTCTTTCCTGCCAAGGGGGGAGGTGTCTAGTAGTTGGGAGAGGTCGCTTTATCATTTAAAAACTTAACCGAGCAGGAAAAGGGAAACCTTCATGCTGGAAAAAAAACTTTGTTTTATTGGTCTGCCCCCACACCCGACAAGCCCTTTCCTCTTCGTTTCTCTGCGCCCTCCCTCCCTCCTTTGCACCTTAATCACAGCGCTGTGCGCAGTGGGCACACGAAGTCCACCCCAGCCCCGCCCTCCCACTTCTTGTCATTGTTTCGTCACCCCCTGGTCTTCCAATTTTGAGCGTGGCGCACCCTTCCACCCTAGCTCTGTTCCTCCCCCCTGGTTTCATCTGTTCTACCTTCTTTGACGGTAATGGCGCGGATGTGGCTTCGGCCCAGGCTGCGCTGTTTCCTTAACTCTCACGCCCCCCATGGGGCGTAGCTTTCTTTCTTTCTTCCCTCTTTGGTCTTCCTCACTTTCGACACATGTTATGCGCAGAGCACTCAGTCTCCCCGAGCCCTGACCCACCTCTTCCAGTGCTCCTTTGTCCCTTTCCTCCCACCTCCTGTGTGGTGCACTCAATCCAAACTACCTCTCCTATCCTGACTAATTCATCTCCTAATGTCCCCTTCCTCCAAACTAAACCCTGAACCCGGAGCGGCGCACCGTGTCCTCCCCCCCAATTGCCCCACCCCATCCCCATCGTTTCCCCCACTTGTATCCCACCTTGAGCGCGTCGCACCCAGTCCCTTTCAGTGCTTGCCATGCTCCCTGCATGCCCGCCTTGCGCATCCCTCAAGTGCCGCTCCAGCTCTGCCATCCGATCCCCCTCCCGCGCCATCTTGGCCACCCAGTCCCTCTCAGCCGCGTCCCGCTCCGCCGCCGCCCGCTCCGCCTCCTTAGCTAGACGGGACGCCGTTGCCAGCGCCTCCTGCAGCTGCTTGGCAGTGGATGCCACCTCGGCCCGCACTTGCTGCACGCTGGCTTCTAACTCAGCCCTGGTGCGTGCTGCCTGTACTGCCTGGGACTCAATCTGCTTGATCTTGTCACGCAGGCTCCTCGCCTGAAGTAGGGAGGAGACGCAAGCGAGTGGACAGGAGACAGGGTTAGGAATCATGCTGGTTCAGGTTCCCCGTATGTGGGGTTTCCCTGTATGTGTGGTTCCCCGTATGTGGGGTTTCCCCCTATGTGGGGTTTCCCTGTATGTGGGGGTTCCCTGTATGAGAGATCAATGTCATGGGGGTCTTGCCTCGAGTTCCATGGCATGTGTCTTCCGCTGCGCTTCGTCTAGATCTGCCGTTGCTGTGGCAGCCTTGCGCTCGCGCTCCTTGAGCTTGCGGGACCCAGCAGCCTCATCCGCCTCGCGCTGCTGCCTCTCACTGGCAATCTCAGCCTGCAGCCGTGTCAACTGTTGAACATGGGGGAGAAGAGGGAGGGGAATCAGTCCAGGTTGCACGACAGGATCACAATCTGTGTCCTTCTGTATTGCACCCTTGCAGCATGTGTACCTCATTACCTCATCATATGGTAACGGCGCGGACGCGGCTTAGGCCCATGCCGCGCTGTTTCCTTAACCCTCACGCCCCTGCGGGGCGTAGTTTTCTTTCTTTCTTACCTCATCATTACATTATGGAGACTCGGTAATTCATATGTCTGGAGCCCTTGATTTTAACTCCTCACTCCTGCCAGCAGCTCCTAAGAAATTAGTGCTGCTGTGGAACCCACTGCCTGACTGCTGGTGGCACTTCAGCCCCCCTCCAAGCTTCCCTCAAGAGCTGGTGTCTCGAAATAACACCGATCCATGCTTCCCCTGGACAAGTATATCCTTGATCCTGAACCCACAGCTCTGCTAACTGAGACCCTGCCCCGTCTCTTTGCATCCCCTTGCCCCCAATAGAGCTGCAGGGTGTTGGGTGTTATGACCCCAGGTGACCCTCCTGCTAGTATATCAGGTGAAGAGAAGAAGGGTGTTTGTGTTTCAGTTGCCCGTATGCCGCCATCCTCACCTGCAGTTGCAGCTCTTTATTGGTTGAGGTGGTTGCAGTCTGGTGTTGCTGGAGGTCTGAGATGAAGTCCTCAGCATTACTCAACTCCTGGCCATGTTCGTCTTGAACCTAGGCCAGATAAGGCAGATAAGGCAGGAAGCAGGCGTAGGGTGGACAGCAAACAACTGGGTACATATGGTGTTCAGCTCCTGGCTTGGATCCTGTAGTACGTGGGACAGCAAGCGCCATGTTGGATAGAGGGCTTGGAGGAGTGGACAGAGATGGCAGGGTGCAGAGCGGGCTTGCAGGAGTGGGTACTAGACATGTACATGGGAAATGCAGCCATTCTAGGGAATTCAGTCCATCAGCACAACGGGTGGAGGGGGGTCGAAGAGACTAGGTACTTTCAGCACTGGTTTTATGTTTTTTTGCTGCTTCAGCGCCTGCCTTTTTCAACAGGGCCGGGCAGTGCTGACAGGAAGCACAGAGGTAAGACAAGCTAGTAAGTAAAGCAAAGCTTTACATAATGGTCTCTGCCTTGGACTCCCTGCCAGTGAAATCATGTGAACTCACAGGGAGCACTACTTGCTTTCCTTTCTTTCCTCTAGAAGGCCCTCTCCCTTGAATTTTCTAGCTGACTTTTGTTTGCCGACGTGGCTGAGCTTCATTTCAGCATGGCACAGAGGAGTTAAGTCATTAGGGAGCACTCCTGCCCTCTGCCCTGGCTGGGGGAGGTAAACAATTACGTAAAATGCATTTCTGTGGATGGTTATGCTGTGTAACAACAAATGACTCCCCAAGATTTCATGGTGGCTGTAGCTCATAAAAACAGCCACAATGAAATTGCAGCTGTGGCTAGTATCGTGATTCAAGGCTTGCCATCTGGGTGTTGGATAACATGAACCCCCAAGATGAAGGCTGAAGAAGATTTGATTTGTGGCATCAGAATTGGCTGGGAGAGAGGAGGTTATGTGCATTACGATGTTTCCAGTACTGTGTTATGTCAACATTATCAGAAAGGATTGGAGGATGCATGTCAAGCAAGGGCTGTGACACATCAAATTGTGTAGCGATGACCTCAGCGAGGATTTCAAAATCAGGCTTGACAGCAATGGGTTTGAGTCCCACATCCTTTCAGGATCTTGAGGCCTGATATCAGCGTGCAATCAACAACAAGGATATGCGAAGCTGGATATTAACAATGTTTCCAGCATTGTGGTATGTCAACATTCTTCAACAGCCCATGCGGCATGACTGCATGGCCCTCTTTTGTGGAATGAGGACCAGACAATCAGACATGCCGAGTTGCTGACCACCCTATGAATCAGGGATGGAGGTGCGGGCTGTAGCTCAGTGTTCGAGACCATGTGAATTGTTCTCAAGAGTGCAGCCTGATGCAAGTTTTAAGGATCAGCTGTGCCGCTGCTCAGCGTAGTGCTGAAACAGGGGTTGGCGGCCGAGGCCCCAAAGGTCCTGGTGCACGGTGTGCCCTAATTGCTTGGAACGCCGGCCATTGCCCTGTCCTGTTCTTCAGATTGACCTGCTAGTGGCCGCCTGGCCCCCCGCACATGTGGTATGTGCGCACTAAAAGTCACACTGGTTGGTCACCATGCAAGCTTTGCAATGCATGCAGTCCAGCCAAGGGCCAGCAGTCCATTCACTCGTCGGTGCATCACACAGTCCCATGAGCTATAAATGAGCCAATTGGTAGCTGTCGCAGCAGTCTCGCACCTTGGCGACCTCCTCCTTGAGAGCCATGTTTTCATTCGTGGCCTCGGCCAGCTCGTGCTGAAGCTGCTCAATCGCGGCCTTGGACTTCTGCAGCAGCCCATCGCGGTCATCAAGCTCGCCATTCGCAAGGTCCAGCTGAGATTCCTTCTGCTGCAGGAGCGTCAGCAACTCGCGCTCACGCCCAGACATCGTGCGACGGTCAGAACTCGTAACCGATTGTTGAGCCCTAATTTACGAGCCCAGTCCGCTGTGCCACCTCAACTTGACATAAATTTTTACAGTATATAAACGCGTCAGGTTTCCCTTGCGATAGGTTTCTTGCGGTCAAAATATTCATTCAATTGTCGAGTTACTTTCATCTACTTTCACAGCTACATTTCAGCTACATCGGTCAGCCTTGCGAGACCAGCTACCAGGTTAACCCGCCTGGTTACTTCTGTCTTCAAATATCATTTAAATCTGAACGGCCTGCAGTGCACGCGATTATATCTTCTTCAGCTTTATCTTCGCCACGCGTAGCCTCGATTCTTGTCTTTGAGCTGCGTGGCAAGCTCTGCCTCTCGCTTGCTAGCCTGTGTCTTGATCCGACCTGTGTAAAGAAGGTGAATGCAACTAGTAGATTGAAATTGCACGATGTTCGGAATCTACCCTTGTACACACCTGCCAGCATGATGACCTTATGATTAAGCTCATACCGTATGGTATCCATGGTCCATGATCCACATCTGGCACTCTGTGCCTGTGTCACACACATCATCTGTCTAAGCAAATGCCTGTGTTTTATATTTTATGTACCGTAGATGTGACAGAGGATGCAGCTACAAATGATATCTTTCGGGATGGATTAGCTAGTTTTGTGAGCAGAGAAAACCACTGAAGCTTGTGTGTGTGTGTGTTGGGGGCAGAATGACAAAACGATGTGCAGATTACGAGCTGTCACAGTCACTTGCCACTCACTGCCTTTGTGCCACCTTCCTGATCATGATGCCACGCACTTCACACGATGCATACCATTTGCGCTAGGTTTCCTTAATGTGTGTTGCTGTCAGCATGTGGATGCTTTGCTGCTGGGTTAAATATGAGCCTCAGCACAGGCTCACCTTCTGCAATGACCCGGCGCTCATCCATGGAGTGCTCTGCATCCTTGAACCTCAGGGCCCAAATATCCTCCACTTCTTTCAGCTGCTGAGCTGATTGGGCCTCAGTCTCCTTCAGCTGCTGAGCCGAGTGGGCCTCAAATTCCTGCAGCCTCCGAGCGGCCTGAGCCGACTGGGCCTCGGACTCTACAAGCATCCGAGCAGCCTTAAATGATTGGGCCT
This sequence comes from Limnomonas spitsbergensis, assembly GCA_037349105.1. NCBI lineage: Eukaryota > Viridiplantae > Chlorophyta > Chlorophyceae > Chlamydomonadales > Limnomonas > Limnomonas spitsbergensis. Next base: position 1,523,587 of record JAYJMM010000097.1, read on the forward strand.
CAGCCTCCTTCAGCTTATGAGCCGATTGGGTCTCAGACTCTTTCAGCCTCCGAGCGGCCTGAGCCGACTGGGCCTCGGACTCTACAAGCATCCGAGCGGCCTTAAATGATTGGGCCTCAGCCTCCTTCAGCTTCTGAGCCGAGAGGATTTCAGACTCTTTCAGCCTCTGAGACGAGTGGGCTTCAGTGTCCTTCAGAATGTGAGCCCAGTGAGCCTCAGTCTCCTGCAGCTTCTGAGCCCAGTGAGCCTCAGACTCTTTCAGCTTCCGTGACCAAGACCTGCAGATCCGTTTGAGTTCAAACTCATCAGCGGCATCTGGGTGCATGCAACAACAGCAAGTAGTGCTAAAACACCAGCTAGGCTACGAACAGTGAAAACTCCTGCAACGACCATGTGGAGTCGAGGGCAGAGCATAACATACCCAGCACCACAAGACTGGCTGGGCCAGAGAGAGGGGCCCTGCACCTTGAAACTCAAGTTATTATCCCGCACTCTACATCCCTGTCCTGCCCTGCCGCCACCCTGTCACCTGTCCAATGCGTTGAGATCCTCCTGAGCCCTCATCTGATTGATTACCAGTGCCTCCCTCAGAGTTTCTTGCACCTGACCCAGCTGCAGAATGTTCATGAGCGTACAAGAGCAGAGACAAAGCAATGGAAGTCAGGGGGAGGGCAGGTCAAGAGGCAGGGGGGGGGGGGGGCAGGTCAAGAGGCAGGGGGGAGGGCAGGTCAAGAGGCAGGGGGGAAGGTAGGTCAAGAGGCAGAGGGGAGGGCAGGTCAAGAGGCAGGAGGGAGGGCAGGTCAAGAGGCAGGGGGGGGGGGGTAGGTCAAGAGGCAGGGGGGAGGGCAGGTCAAGAGGCAGGGGGGAGGGCAGGTCAAGAGGCAGAGGGGAGGGCAGGTCAAGAGGCAGGAGGGAGGGCAGGTCAAGAGGCAGGGGGGAGGGCAGGTCAAGAGGCAGGGGGGAGGGCAGGTCAAGAGGCAGGGGGGAGGGCAGGTCAAGAGGCAGAGGGGAGGGCAGTTCAAGAGGCAGGGGGGAGGGTAGGTCAAGAGGCAGGAGGGAGGGCAGGTCAAGAGGCAGGGGGGAGGGCAGGTCAAGAGGCAGGGGGGAGGGCAGGTCAAGAGGCAGGGGGGAGGGCAGGTCAAGAGGCAGGGGGGAGGGTAGGTCAAGAGGCAGGGGGGAGGGTAGGTCAAGAGGCAGGGGGGAGGGTAGTTCAAGAGGCAGGAGGGAGGGTAGGTCAAGAGGCAGGAGGGAGGGTAGGTCAAGAGGCAGGGGGGAGGGCAGGTCAAGAGGCAGGAGGGAGGGCAGGTCAAGAGTCAGATCCGTGATGCAACTCATGACGTTCCAAATGGAACTCATGTTTGCGTACAGATCCACTGACACATAAAGACACCACAGGATTGAAGTATTGAAAACGGTACTGGAGCACTGGCCTGGCCCTTACAAAGAGGCTAATGGGTGGATGTGGATACTGTTGAAGATACACATTAGGTTACGATCCTGTGAAGATACCCCCCTAAGAGACCAGGCCTAGGCATTGAGACGAAGTGGCTCAGGACATGACGATACTTCACTTGAAGAACCTACATTGCTTGTATGACCGTGGACCAGAGCTTGGACCCACCTGTTCATCCGCTTGCGCCTTGAGCTCCTGATCGTGGATGTGGTGCGCAGGGAGGCAAGGGCAATAAGAGGGGGGAGTTGCGAAGAAAGATGGTTTTCAAGTCCCACTAGTCCAACACACCCACACGAGGATGCAAGCTAGGCAACCCTAACCTGCAGGTTATATCGGCAGATTTGAGGCAGCTGCTGAAAGGTTTGAAGAAGCTGATCCCCCTCTCTCTACCACACCGCCCCTCTCTGTTCTCCTGTTCCTTTGACACCTCTCTCTCTACCCTACCGCTCACCTCTGCGCCTGTGTCCCGCTGACGCCTCTCCCTGTCGAGCAATGCTTTGACCTCCTCTAGTTCAGCCTGTACTGCCACCCTCCTCCTCTCCTCTTTAGCCAGAGCTGCGTCTCTCCGCCTGTCCTCCTCAGCATGCGCTGCCTCTCTTCGCCTGTCTGCATCCACCTGCGCTGCCACTCTCCGCATGTCTTCATCAGCTTGTGCTGCCACTCTCCGCCTGTCCCCTTCAGCCTGCACTGCCTCCCTCCTCCTCTCCTCTTCAGCCTGCACTGCCACCCTCCTCCTCTCTTCATCAGCCTGCCTCTCTGCTGTTGCCTGCTGCTCTGCTAGAAGCCGGACCACCTAAATGCAGGCAGGAGGTATAGGGTTTGGGGGCTGATTGCTTTGGGCTGCGGGTGGAAAATAGCTGTCAGCTGACTATACAGCCACATCCTGATGCTCCTCTTACCTTATAATCACAAAACCCGACCCTGGGAGCCGTGGCTGAGTGTAGATCAGGAGCCTAGAGAAGGGTACAAAGTGTGGGGCCTGGCTTATTTCCAGCCTGCCTTTTTCAGTACCCTGCCTTCTGTCCACACATTATCCTTTCCTCACTCTTTCTCCCTCTGACCTGTGGTGCCACCTTCTTCCCTCCCAACGCCTTCTCCTCTCCCTCCCCACTCTCCCAGCCTCCTTCCCTGACTCCCGCCTTCCTCCCTCCCCCCTCCCCCCCTGCCTTCTTCCCTTCCCACACCTTCTTCACCCCGCCTTCTTTCCTCCTCCCACCTCCCCCACTTTGCGCCTTCACCCCTACCTCTCGAACTCCGTTACCGTATCTCTTTCTCTACAAGACCACTCATAACCACGCACTACCTGCATCTCCAGCTCCTTGTGTGCAGTGGTTGTTGCCGTCAGCCGCTCCTCTAGCTGGGAGATGAACTCCTCTGCTTGAAGCAGCTCAGCTTCGTGTTCCCCCTGGGACTGGTCTGCGGCCTTCAGGGCCAGGGGGGGGCACATGTCTGATGAGGAGAGGGAGAAAAATACCTCTGCCTGATGCAGCTCAGCTGCAGGTGATCTTGTTTCACCCAGGACTGGTCTGTAGCCTCAGGGCAGGAGGCAGGAGGGGGGTCTATGATGAGGGGGGTAAAGCAGTGGTGGTGGGGCGGCCTGCCAACGATTGAGGGGGGGAAATCGCAGTGGTGGTGGGGCGGCCTGCCAGCGGTTGAGGGGGGGAGATCGCAGTGGTGGTGGGGCGGCCTGCCAACAGTTGAGGGGGGGAAATCGCAGTGGTGGTGGGGCGGCCTGCCAACAGTTGAGGGGGGGAGATCGCAGTGGTGGTGGGGCGGCCTGCCAACAGTTGAGGGGGGGAAATCGCAGTGGTGGTGGGGCGGCCTGCCACCGATTGAGGGGGGGAAATCGCAGTGGTGGTGGGGCAGCCTGCCAACAGTTGAGGGGGGAGATCGCAGTGGTGGTGGGGCGGCCTGCCAACAGTTGAGGGGGGGAAATCGCAGTGGTGGTGGAGCGGCCTGCCAACAGTTGAGGGGGGGATATCGCAGTGGTGGTGGGGCGGCCTGCCAACGGTGAGGGGGGGAAATCGCAGTGGTGGTGGGGCGGACTGCCAACAGTTGAGGGGGGGAAATCGCAGTGGTGGTGGGGCGGCCTGCCAACAGTTGAGGGGGGGAAACCGCAGTGGTGGTGGGGCGGCCTGCCAACAGTTGAGAGGGGGAAATCGCAGTTGTGGTGGGGCAGCCTGCCACCGATTGAGGGTGGGAAACCGCAGTGGTGGTGGGGCGGCCTGCCAACGGTTGAGGGGGGGAAATCGCAGTGGTGGTGGGGCGGCCTGCCAACAGTTGAGGGGGGGAAATCGCAGTGGTGGTGGGGCGGCCTGCTAACAGTTGAGGGGGGGAGATCGCAGTGGTGGTGGGGCGGCCTGCCACCGATTGAGGGTGGGAAATCGCAGTGGTGGTGGGGCGGCCTGCCAACAGTTGAGGGGGGGAGATCGCAGTGGTGGTGGGGCGGCCTGCCACCGATTGAGGGTGGGAAACCGCAGTGGTGGTGGGGCGGCCTGCCACCGATTGAGGGTGGGAAACCACAGTGGTGGTAGGGCGGCCTGCCAACTGTTGAGGGGGGGAAATGACAGTGGTGGTAGGGCGGTCTGCCAACAGTTGAGGGGGGGAAACCGCAGTGGTGGTGGGGCGGCCTGCCAACCGTTGAGGGGGGGAGATCGCAGTGGCGGTGGTGCGGCCTGCCAACGGTTGCCAGGTGTGCAAGAAAATAAACACAGGTGTGAAGCCTGTTGAGTTCTGACCAGGGGATGACTGGGGAGCGAGGTCCCCCAGCTTCTGACAGCATTGCATGTACCGTATGGATAGTATCAAGGCCTGGGCAGCATTTTCTTTTAGGCTGGCCTGCCTTGATTCGACCCTGACATGAACTGATGACAAAACAGCCACCCATTTCCGGCTGTCACCCGCTCCATGCTTGCCTGCATGGCGCTGTTATTTTCGAGCAAGGCCTCGTCCAGTTGACGCTGCAGTTTGAGGATGGCATCCTTAGCGTCGTACAGCAGACCATCGCGCTCGGCAATCTCATGGGCACAAGTCAGCATTGCTTGACCGTGTTCATCCGCATCGTCTGAAATGTCGAGATGAGAATACATGAACAGCGTCGCTGCTAACTACCCCGAGGGTCGGAGGATACTGCCTGATCCGATGCTGGTGGTAACCGACTGTTCGGCTTATGCTCTAATGTTGGAGTACGGAAAGTAAGTTGGGAGAGCAGGCTGGAGCTGCTTCCTTCGTTACTGTGAGATTTGTTGCAACGTGCCGTATGTACTGCAGTTGAGCCAGAGGTAAAACTCCCGAGTCTGACGGGGCAGGCGCAAGTCAAATTTCAAGCAGAATCTCCTATTCTCACATGATGGTTGTGGAACGGTTCTATAAATAGCCATATTAACCTGTACGACGGTCTCGTTGCCGCATACCCTCGCCCAGAGGCAGAGGCCTTGGATAATCAATCCACACTTGTAATTTGAAATGAGGGCCATTTTGTCTCGCCAACTAAATCTAGGGCTTCATGGAGCTGGCTCATCAATATATATATATCTTAATTTGTTCCACTGCTGTCTGCTCCGGCCATTCGACGCGGTCCTCTTTCACAGAAGCCACGTGAAGGCCGCATCGTGCGGACAAAACTGGGAATAGCTTGCAGTATTTTTGTGCAGCTGGGATTCGGCAAGCATATCTTCCAGCCGCATTGGATCGGCAAATCAACCGCACTTCATTTCGGTCACAAGACCCGGCTCCCCGTCCCCGACCCACGTCCCCGACCCAGCCTCTGAGCACATGAGTGTTCAAGTCATGTGATGGGGAACTGTGCTGGACAGCCCAGTGAAGCAAGGGGGGCAGGTGAGGCACACAGGTGCCGCGTAGCACTAATCATCGCATGCTAGCCATGCAACACGCATCATGGGCGGGCAAGATAAGTGTGTCCTGGTATTTGAAAGCATGCAACCTCAGGAAGCGTGCTCTCTAAGTTAAGCTGCTGGAATTCGCAAAAAACATGTATCGCATTCTCAGCCTGACTCGCTGAATTGCTGATGAGGCGTTTCCCTTGCCATACACCCCAGGGCCGACTTCCAATCCCTTGTCATGCTTTCCAAACACCTTGGGGCAGTACAGTGTTTTTTCTGCACGTTTCTCTCCTCTCGCCTTTGAGGTCACAAAGAGTCCATGTTTGCAAGTAGCATTCACATGTTTCAAGACCCCTCTCGCATGATTGCAAGAAGCATTCACATGTTTCAAGACCCCTCTCGCATGATTGCAAGAAGCATTCACATGTTTTAAGACGCCTCTCGCATGATTGCAAGAAGCATTCACATGTTTTAAGACGCCTCTCGCATGATTGCAAGAAGCATTCACATGTTTTAAGACGCCTCTCGCATGATTGCAAGAAGCATTCACATGTTTTAAGACCCCTCTCGCATGATTGCAAGAAGCATTCACATGTTTTAAGACGCCTCTCGCATGATTGCAAGAAGCATTCACATGTTTTAAGACGCCTCTCGCATGATTGCAAGAAGCATTCACATGTTTTAAGACGCCTCTCGCATGATTGCAAGAAGCATTCACATGTTTTAAGACGCCTCTCGCATGATTGCAAGAAGCATTCACATGTTTTAAGACCCCTCTCGCATGATTGCAAGAAGCATTCACATGTTTCAAGACCCCTCTCGCATGATTGCAAGAAGCATTCACATGTTTTAAGACCCCTCTCGCATGATTGCAAGAAGCATTCACATGTTTTAAGACGCCTCTCGCATGATTGCAAGAAGCATTCACATGTTTTAAGACCCCTCTCGCATGATTGCAAGAAGCATTCACATGTTTTAAGACGCCTCTCGCATGATTGCAAGAAGCATTCACATGTTTTAAGACGCCTCTCGCATGATTGCAAGAAGCATTCACATGTTTTAAGACGCCTCTCGCATGATTGCAAGAAGCATTCACATGTTTTAAGACGCCTCTCGCATGATTGCAAGAAGCATTCACATGTTTTAAGACCCCTCTCGCATGATTGCAAGAAGCATTCACATGTTTCAAGACGCCTCTCGCATGATTGCAAGAAGCATTCACATGTTTTAAGACGCCTCTCACGTGTTTGAACCCGCCAAGTAGCCAGCCATCGAACCCAGGGCTGTCTGATCCCAGTGCCGACTACAATTTTGTTCCGGCTATTCCTCCCTTTTTGTCCACTTTGTTCGCCTCCCCTTTCGCAACAGGCTGTGAGTGGCGCCTCCCCTTTCGCAACAGGCTGTGAGTGGATACGTCACAATAACTGGCTTATGATGTGCACTCTCACTTGCGCCTCCCCCCTCTCCCGCCTGCCTTCCTAGGATGGGCCTAACCCTGCCGGTACTCCATGCAGTGCTGCATTGCTGGTATGACTGTAAGACTCCTTCTTTACCTTAGTTCCTTACCCTGTTGTCAGGTTCTTCCCCCTTGGTGGTCGAAATCGCCGAAACGTGCGGAAACACCATCGGCCTGACACAGGGCCTGCCTCTCGGCCTGCCCTCTCGAATAAAGATCGTTGTGCTGGGGGACGCGGTGAGATGCAGAGATTGATTTGCCATCTCTAGGACATGTGAAATGTGGCAGGCCCCTCCCGGGGGTCTGCGCAATATGGCAGGCCCCTACCGGGGTCCGTTCAATATGGCAGGCCCGCCCTGGGATCAGAGGATTCTGGCAGGCCCTTCTTTTGGGTCAGTAAAATAGTGCAAAAGCCCCCTCAAGTGGTCAAAAAAATCTGGCAGGCCGTCAATGAATCCCATCTGCCCTGTCCACGCCGCCCATACCTACCCCGCCTTGCTCGCCCCGCCTCCCATGCCGATCGACCCTACCCGCCCACCTTTCCGTCAGGGTGTGGGCAAGTCCTGCATGGCCCTACGCTTCTCTCGTGGCACCTTTGACCCGGCCAGCCGCGCCACTGTGGGCGCAGCCTTCCTCACACGAGCCGTGACTCTTCCAGATGGGCGAACAACCAAGCTGGAAGTGTGGGACACTGCAGGGCAGGAGCGGTACCAGTCACTGGCACCCATGTACTACAGGTAGGGGCAGTACTGTGCAGTACACACTGGGACACTGCAGGGCAGGTACTGCTCCTGCCATGCAGTACAAATTACTGGCTCCCATGTGCTACAGGTAGGGGCTTTACAAGCACATGACTAATAAGAGCATTGCAGGGCAAGAGCAGCACCAGTCACATGCATCCTTATACTACGTGTAGGGACAGTAATCTGCTGTACATACAGGTACTCTGCAGGACTGAAGCAATACCATTAACCGGCACCCATGTTATACAGACATGGCTGTACATTTGCAGTGCAAACAGAGACACCGCAGGGCAGAAGCGGTACAAAGCACTGGCCCCCATGTAGAATAAGTGGGGGGTAGTACATGTGCAGTACAAACTATGATACTGCTGATCAACACAGGTACCGGTCACTACTCACTAGCCCCCATGTACAGCAGGAAAATTAAGTGACTACATGGATAGGACAAACAGGCACACTACAGGACAACAGCGGTGCCATGTACTTGGAGGGGGCCTATCGCTTGGGGGGTTGGACGAGTCCCCCGACAACCGCAGTTGACCCTTGGGATGGGGTCTTTCCGCCCGAAAATTTTTACTGGCGTCCAGGACATAAGCTTTTTAATACCGAAGGAAAGTTCGTTTTTTTCACACTTTTTATGCGGAAAGGCTCCGTCCAGGCCGAAATCCTTGTTTGGGGGGACTCGTCTGACCTCCTAAATGACAGGCCCCTTGTACTGGCCCCATGTAATGCATACAGTGTAGTACTTGGGCATGACCCACTGGGGTACTGCAGGGGCAGCAGGCACTGGCCACCATAACCTGCTCCAGTATGCCTTGGATGCTGCAAATCTTGGGAGAAAGGGAGGGGATCCTCAGGGGAACATGAACCGGCGTGTGGCGGGTGCTATGCCCACAGATGCCTGCCTAGTTTTTGGGGGATATAGCGCCCAGCACACCTTGACCTGGAGCTGAGGGGCACTCCTATTTGCTGCTCATACCCGCCTAGAAAAGGTTTGGGGCAGGAGGCAGGCTACCCCTTGGCTGAAAATAAATGACCAGATGTGCGATCCTGCCTGATCCTACCTGATCCTACCTGGGCCTGCCTGATCCTACCTGATCCTACTGTCCCTTGTGCGAAGATTCCCTCGACCTTGTCTCTACATACAGAATGGCTTTTACCCGGGACTTTGACCTCTTGCAGCAGGAGCGCACCTCTTTGATGTTCTGCTGTTGAGAGGATTTGTTGGCCTGTTTGCATCCGGTGCCTACTTGTGTGACCATTTGCAATAGGGGCGCACACGGGGCCGTCATAGTGTATGACATCACCAGCCCCAAGTCTTTTGAGCGGGCTAAGTTCTGGGTCAAGGAGCTGCAACGCAGCGGCACGGAAAGCACAGGTGGGGCTTTCCTGGCTTGCCATGTACACCATGCTTGGCCATATGCTTGAGAGTAACCGAAAGGGCTTTTGAGGTTTCAAGGGTAAGGTCTCCTTGGGGTTAAGGTCTCAAGGTTCAAATCTCAGCAAGGGGCATGTCTGATGCTGCAGTGCTCCTGTGCCAGGGGTATATATCAGCCAATGATGCTTTTGCTCCTCAAGCTGAAATGGTTGCTCCTCCCACTGACACTGTTGCTTCTTTACGTGCCCTTGTTTGCGGGCGCAGCGCTGGTCCTCGTAGGCAACAAGACTGACCTGTGGGAATCAAGAGAGGTGGCGGAAGAGGAGGGGCAGGTGTTTGCCGACAGGTGCGGACATGGCATTGGGGTCGTTGGGGGGAAGGGGGAAGGGCATAGGGGCATCAGTGGGACCAGGCGGAAACCTCAACCCTAAGCCTAGATAAGATCTGCGTCAATGTATAGCATGTACACCTTACTGTTGAAAAAAGTAAGAGCACCAGTATCATGCTTAGGTTGAGCTTTTTAGTCTACAGTATCTACTGCCTTGATATTCATGGTACGTTTGTTCTCCTGTCTGACCTTGCCTTTGCCATGACTTAACGGGGTCGCGGACCCTCAATCTTGCAACATGCTCAGTGAAAACAAACCCCGAACAGCATTCCCGTCATCAAATAGATATCACATGACAATGTCCGCAGTGTCACCCCCCTTCGATCCTTTAGGCCTGAAGGTTAAGTTGAGTTACCTGGATGACCTTGCCTGCGCCTGGTCCTGTTGTGTCCCGGGCAGCAACCGAATGACCCTCACCTCCACTCTGCCCTTATCAGCAACCGGATGATCTTTGTGGAGTGCTCTGCAAAGACTGCGGCCAATGTGACAGAGGCGTTTGAGAGCCTGGCGAGAGCGTGGGCAGGCGGCCTGCCTATTTCCTCAAATGCAGCTACCTACATGGAAGAGGGGTAGCGCCATGCGGCGACGAGCATGGAGGGGTAGCGCCATGCAACTACACACACGGAGATTGGGACAGGGGTGGTAAATGTGTGAGTGGGGAGGGGAATAGTCTCACGTGGCTGCGGAAATTGAAGAAAACGAAGCCACTGTGAACATGGAGAGTGTCACCAGCAGCTTGGTTGACAGCCTGATGAAGTAGTGCCCACTGATAGGCCAGCCAGCCATGGACAGAGCTAAAGAATCATTGCCGACACAGCCAGGGCTGAATGGGCTGATGATTCGGTGTGGCACGGGTCCGGGTTCATACCTCTGTCTCAGGCATGGAGAGTCGCTCCAGCAGCTAAGATGACAACAGGCTGGGGTGGTGACTTCACACAAAACGTCACACTGTGCAACCACCCAGTTACGGAGAGGGCTGATCACAGGGGCAGGGCTGGTGACGCATTGAGGACATGGATTGGGCCAATGACTAAGTGTTGGCATGGGCAGGGATAATGACTCGGTTTCACACTGGCATGCTGGACCCACTGTTGGCATTGTGCAGCGCACACGAACAGTGTCAACTGCCCCTCATGGCAAGATGTCCAAGTTGGCAGCAGGTCAGGGGGAGGGTCCGTCAGCATGAGACACGCTGAATGTGTCATTTAGTACTCATATCGGCAGCCTTTGCATAGCATTCCTGTTGGTGTCTTAGATTATATCTGTAGTATACAATGATAGAATTAACGATTTTTTACTCTGCCTCTGACAGTTCCTAGTCCGGCTAGGGTCGAGCTCTCCCTGGGTCTTAATAATGGCTGTTATCGAGGGCTGTTATTTGGAGCCATTTTGAGTCTCTGGAACTTTGGGGTGCTAATGTGCCATACAGAGAAGATGGGCCGCCATGTGGCACATGGCAGACAGGTGCAAGGACGCAGGAGCGATAGATCTTCGCCCACTCGTCCCTGTCTGGTTGATTTGTCATTTTCAGTAAAGACCTCGAGCCGGTTCATGAGCGGTGAGTGGCATAATCAAATGCAGATATTTGTAACGCTACTTGACATTTATTGAGGAATATGGATCTCCCTATCTACCAGTGTAAGATGAAAAGGGAGAAACGTCTCAAAAATGCACCAAGCATTTGTCATGATGATGCAAGTGAGGGGGTCATCACTTCAATCTGTTGCTCCCAAGCAATGATGTTACACCTCTGGGCCCTGCTCAAAAAGGCTAGGCCGCGTGGGCGCTTAAGAAAAGGTTTGCACCCAGTGAAGTCCTGTAATCTGGGGGCGGGCTATTCTTGTGCGCCATGGAGTTGATTCATACGTCACCTATAGGTTATTATGTGCGGGTGGGGAGCAATGGTGGGGAGCAATGGGACCGGCCTAGGCGGTGGGGCCCACTGCTTGTCTGCCCATTGTCGTAGCTTAGTGACCAAACAAGTTGGAGTGCACCTGCCTCATACATCGAGCCTTTTTGAGCAGGGCCCAGAGGTGTAATGTCATTGACCTGCCTCATGCATCAATGGTGAGGCTCAGCTGGACTGTAGACATCACAATTCCACACAATTCACCTTCATCCGGATTTCTTCATCCAACCCTATATTTCAATCACACAAAATGTCAAAAAAGGAACAGAAGCTGGCGAGCAGGTCCTTATCTACAGACGTCGTGGGCAAGACTGACATCTGTCACCACAAAAATCAAGTTTGCAACAGCAGCAACCAAAACCAGGCACGGACAGGAAAGAGCATGGGGAGTGGGAGTCCGTCCCAGGCTTGTCAAGATTCCTGCAGTTCACAGCCCATACGGCAACGTAAGGAGAGGGGGGCCTGTATCCACAAAGATGATCACATTCCTGCACTTGGCTGGACAGCTGGCTCGGTGTCCAACCTGCTACTTGCTGTCCTTGATGCCGAGGAACTTCCCTTGACCATCACGTTCCACCTCCAACTCCTGGACCACTGCCGTGTAGTCAATTGTGCCGAACTGCAAGAAACAGGACAAATCACCCGATGAGCAGCAAAACCACGAAAGCAGCACAACAGGGCGAAAGCAGCAACACCACGAAAGCAGCACAACAGGGCGAAAGCAGCAACACCACGAAAGCAGCACAACAGGGCGAAAGCAGCAACACCACAAAAACAGCACAACAGGGCGAAAGCAGCAACACCACGAAAGCAGCACAACAGGGCGAAAGCAGCAACACCACGAAAGCAGCACAACAGGGCGAAAGCAGCAACACCACGAAAGCAGCACAACAGGGCGAAAGCAGCAACACCACGAAAGCAGCACAACAGGGCGAAAGCAGCAACACCACGAAAGCAGCACAACAGGGCGAAAGCAGCAACACCACAAAAGCAGCACAACAGGGCGAAAGCAGCAACACCACGAAAGCAGCACAACAGGGCGAAAGCAGCAACACCACGAAAGCAGCACAACAGGGCAAAAGCAGCAACACCACGAAAGCAGCACAACAGGGCGAAAGCAGCAACACCACGAAAGCAGCACAACAGGGCGAAAGCAGCAACACCACGAAAGCAGCGGCAGAGCTAAGATCTACATCCAAGTTTTTGATAGCATAACCGACTCCAACTGGTAATAATATTTTCATTTCCCAGTTTAGATGCCCTTTGGACAAGCATACCGGTCGGCAAATGCGCTGCAACCAATGTACCTGCCTAGGTTTTCCCTGCTGCCAATGCCACATGGCTTTCGTACATTCCGAACCCTATCCCCCAGGCCTCAATGAGCAAAGAGCTAGCATATGAGTTTCAGTTTTTTTCATCTGAGGCCTCCTCCTTTTAAAAACACTGGTGAAGAACCTGCTCTGAAACCTCCACCCAGGCCACATGAGTCACAATTCAAAAAACCTGCTCTGAAACCTCCACCCAGGCCACATGAGTCACAATTAAAAAAACCTGCCCTGAAACCTCCACCCAGGCCACATGAGTCACAATTCAAAAAACCTGCCCTGAAACCTCCACCCAGGCCACATGAGTTACAATTCAAAAAACCTGCCCTGAAACCTCCACCCAGGCCACATGGGTCACAATTCAAAAAACCTGTTCTGAAACCTCCACCCAGGCCACATGAGTCACAATTAAAAAAACCTGCCCTGAAACCTCCACCCAGGCCACATGAGTCACAATTCAAAAAACCTGCCATGAAACCTCCACCCAGGCCACATGAGTCACAATTCAAAAAACCTGCCCTGAAACCTCCACCCAGGCCTCATGAGTCATTATTCAAAAGAAAATAAAAATGTGCACGTCTTACCAGGTGTGGGAACAGCGTCTCAGAGGCGGCGACGCCATCAGAAGATGTGCCGCCCACTGGGGCTGCTGCCTCAAAGACAACCTGCAGGATCCAGCGGGAGGTGGACAGGGGAAACGAGTATTGGGGAAACATGGGGAGACTAGGGGACACGAGCATTTGGGGAAAATGGGGAGAAAAGGGGACACGAGCATTGGGGGAAAAGGGGGATAGGGGACACGAGCATTGGGGGAAAAGGGGGATAGGGGACACGAGCATTTGGGGGAAAAGGGGGATAGGGGACACGAGCATTTGGGGGAAAAGGGGGATAGGGGACACGAGCATTGGGGGAAAAGGGGGATAGGGGACACGAGCATTTGGGGAAAATGGGGAGAAAAGGGGACACGAGCATTTGGGGGAAAAGGGGGATAGGGGACACGAGCATTGGGGGAAAAGGGGGATAGGGGACACGAGCATTGGGGGGAAAAGGGGGGATAGGGGACACGAGCATTGGGGGAAAAGGGGGGATAGGGGACACGAGCATTTGGGGAAAATGGGGAGAAAAGGGGACACGAGCATTTGGGGGAAAAGGGGGATAGGGGACACGAGCATTGGGGGAAAAGGGGGATAGGGGACACGAGCATTGGGGGGAAAAGGGGGGATAGGGGACACGAGCATTGGGGGAAAAGGGGGATAGGGGACACGAGCATTGGGGGAAAAGGGGGGATAGGGGACACGAGCATTGGGGGAAAAGGGGGATAGGGGACAGGAGCGTTGGGTGAATATGGAGGGATAGGGGACACGAGCATTGGGGGGAAAGGGGGATAGGGGACACGAGCATTGGGGGAAAAGGGGGGATAGGGGACACGAGCATTGGGGGAAAAGGGGGGATAGGGGACAGGAGCATTGGGTGAATATGGAGGGATAGGGGACACGAGCATTGGGGGGAAAAGGGGGAATAGGGGACAGGAGCATTGGGTGAATATGGAGGGATAGGGGACACGAGCATTGGGGGAAAAGGGGGATAGGGGACAGGAGCATTGGGTGAATATGGAGGGATAGGGGACAGGAGCATTGGGGGGAAAAGGGGGGATAGGGGACACGAGCATTGGGGGAAAAGGGGGATAGGGGACACGAGCATTGGGTGAATATGGAGGGATAGGGGACAGGAGCATTGGGGGGAAAGGGGGGATAGGGGACAGGAGCATTGGGGGGAAAAGGGGGGATAGGGGACACGAGCATTGGGGGAAAAGGGGGGATAGGGGACACGAGCATTGGGGGAAAAGGGGGGATAGGGGACACGAGCATTGGGGGGAAAGGGGGGATAGGGGACAGGAGCATTGGGGGGAAAAGGAGGGATAGGGGACACGAGCATTGGGGGAAAAGGGGGGATAGGGGACACGAGCATTGGGGGAAAAGGGGGATAGGGGACACGAGCATTGGGTGAATATGGAGGGATAGGGGACACGAGCATTGGGGGAAAAGGGGGATAGGGGACACGAGCATTGGGGGAAAAGGGGGGATAGGGGACACGAGCATTGGGGGAAAAGGGGGATAGGGGACAGGAGCATTGGGGGGAAAAGGGGGGATAGGGGACAGGAGCATTGGGGGGAAAAGGGGGGATAGGGGACAGGAGCATTGGGGGGAAAAGGGGGATAGGGGACACGAGCATTGGGGGAAAAGGGGGGATAGGGGACAGGAGCGTTGGGTGAATATGGAGGGATAGGGGACACGAGCATTGGGGGGAAAGGGGGATAGGGGACACGAGCATTGGGGGAAAAGGGGGATAGGGGACACGAGCATTGGGGGAAAAGGGGGATAGGGGACAGGAGCATTGGGGGGAAAAGGGGGGATAGGGGACAGGAGCATTGGGGGGGAAAAGGGGGGATAGGGGACAGGAGCATTGGGGGGAAAAGGGGGATAGGGGACACGAGCATTGGGGGAAAAGGGGGGATAGGGGACAGGAGCATTGGGGGGGAAAAGGGGGGATAGGGGACACGAGCATTGGGGGAAAAGGGGGATAGGGGACACGAGCATTGGGGGAAAAGGGGGGATAGGGGACACGAGCATTGGGGGAAAAGGGGGATAGGGGACAGGAGCATTGGGGGGAAAAGGGGGGATAGGGGACAGGAGCGTTGGGTGAATATGGAGGGATAGGGGACACGAGCGTTGGGGGAAAAGGGGGATAGGGGACAGGAGCATTGGGTGAATATGGAGGGATAGGGGACACGAGCATTGGGGGAAAAGGGGGATAGGGGACAGGAGCGTTGGGTGAATATGGAGGGATAGGGGACACGAGCATTGGGGGAAAAGGGGGAATAGGGGACAGGAGCATTGGGTGAATATGGAGGGATAGGGGACACGAGCATTGGGGGGAAAAGGGGGATAGGGGACAGGAGCGTTGGGTGAATATGGAGGGATAGGGGACACGAGCATTGGGGGGGAAAAGGGGGGATAGGGGACAGGAGCGTTGGGTGAATATGGAGGGATAGGGGACACGAGCATTGGGGGAAAAGGGGGAATAGGGGACAGGAGCGTTGGGTGAATATGGAGGGATAGGGGACACGAGCATTGGGGGAAAAGGGGGGATAGGGGACAGGAGCGTTGGGTGAATATGGAGGGATAGGGGACACGAGCATTGGGGGAAAAGGGGGAATAGGGGACAGGAGCATTGGGTGAATATGGAGGGATAGGGGACACGAGCATTGGGGGAAAAGGGGGATAGGGGACAGGAGCGTTGGGTGAATATGGAGGGATAGGGGACAGGAGCATTGGGTGAATATGGAGGGATAGGGGACACGAGCATTGGGGGGAAAAGGGGGATAGGGGACACGAGCATTGGGGGGAAAAGGGGGAATAGGGGACAGGAGCATTGGGTGAATATGGAGGGATAGGGGACACGAGCGTTGGGGGAAAAGGGGGATAGGGGACACGAGCATTGGGTGAATATGGAGGGATAGGGGACACGAGCATTGGGGGGAAAAGGGGGATAGGGGACAGGAGCGTTGGGTGAATATGGAGGGATAGGGGACACGAGCATTGGGTGAATATGGAGGGATAGGGGACACGAGCATTGGGGGAAAAGGGGGATAGGGGACACGAGCATTGGGGGGAAAAGGGGGAATAGGGGACAGGAGCATTGGGTGAATATGGAGGGATAGGGGACACGAGCATTGGGGGAAAAGGGGGAATAGGGGACAGGAGCGTTGGGTGAATATGGAGGGATAGGGGACACGAGCGTTGGGGGAAAAGGGGGATAGGGGACAGGAGCATTGGGTGAATATGGAGGGATAGGGGACACGAGCATTGGGGGGAAAAGGGGGATAGGGGACAGGAGCGTTGGGTGAATATGGAGGGATAGGGGACACGAGCATTGGGGGAAAATGGGGAGACAAGGGGACACGAGCATTGGGGAAAATGGGGAGACAAGGGGACACGAGCATTTGGGGAAAAGGGGGATAGGGGACAGGAGCGTTGGGTGAATATGGAGGGATAGGGGACACGAGCATTGGGGGGAAAATGGGGATAGGGGACAGGAGCGTTGGGTGAATATGGAGGGATAGGGGACACGAGCATTGGGGGGAAAAGGGGGATAGGGGACAGGAGCATTGGGTGAATATGGAGGGATAGGGGACAGGAGCGTTGGGTGAATATGGAGGGATAGGGGACACGAGCATTGGGGGAAAATGGGGAGACAAGGGGACACGAGCATTGGGGAAAATGGGGAGACAAGGGGACACGAGCATTTGGGGAAAAGGGGGATAGGGGACAGGAGCGTTGGGTGAATATGGAGGGATAGGGGACACGAGCATTGGGGGGAAAATGGGGATAGGGGACAGGAGCGTTGGGTGAATATGGAGGGATAGGGGACACGAGCATTGGGGGGAAAAGGGGGATAGGGGACAGGAGCATTGGGTGAATATGGAGGGATAGGGGACACGAGCATTGGGGGGAAAAGGGGGATAGGGGACAGGAGCGTTGGGTGAATATGGAGGGATAGGGGACACGAGCATTGGGGGGAAAAGGGGGAATAGGGGACAGGAGCGTTGGGTGAATATGGAGGGATAGGGGACACGAGCATTGGGGGGAAAAGGGGGGATAGGGGACAGGAGCGTTGGGTGAATATGGAGGGATAGGGGACACGAGCATTGGGGGGAAAAGGGGGGATAGGGGACAGGAGCGTTGGGTGAATATGGAGGGATAGGGGACAGGAGCGTTGGGTGAATATGGAGGGATAGGGGACACGAGCATTGGGGGGAAAAGGGGGATAGGGGACAGGAGCATTGGGTGAATATGGAGGGATAGGGGACACGAGTATTGGGGGAAAAGGGGGAATAGGGGACAGGAGCATTGGGTGAATATGGAGGGATAGGGGACACGAGCATTGGGGGGGAAAAGGGGGAATAGGGGACAGGAGCGTTGGGTGAATATGGAGGGATAGGGGACACGAGCATTGGGGGGAAAAGGGGGAATAGGGGACAGGAGCATTGGGTGAATATGGAGGGATAGGGGACACGAGTATTGGGGGAAAAGGGGGGATAGGGGACAGGAGCGTTGGGTGAATATGGAGGGATAGGGGACACGAGCATTGGGGGGGAAAAGGGGGGATAGGGGACACGAGCATTGGGGGAAAAGGGGGATAGGGGACACGAGCATTGGGGGAAAAGGGGGGATAGGGGACAGGAGCGTTGGGTGAATATGGAGGGATAGGGGACACGAGCATTGGGGGGAAAAGGGGGATAGGGGACAGGAGCGTTGGGTGAATATGGAGGGATAGGGGACACGAGCATTGGGGGGAAAAGGGGGATAGGGGACACGAGCATTGGGGGGAAAAGGGGGATAGGGGACAGGAGCGTTGGGTGAATATGGAGGGATAGGGGACACGAGCATTGGGGGAAAAGGGGGAATAGGGGACAGGAGCATTGGGTGAATATGGAGGGATAGGGGACACGAGCGTTGGGGGGAAAAGGGGGGATAGGGGACACGAGCGTTGGGGGGAAAAGGGGGGATAGGGGACAGGAGCGTTGGGTGAATATGGAGGGATAGGGGACAGGAGCGTTGGGGGGAAAAGGGGGGATAGGGGACACGAGCATTGGGGGGAAAAGGGGGGATAGGGGACAGGAGCGTTGGGTGAATATGGAGGGATAGGGGACACGAGCATTGGGGGGGAAAAGGGGGATAGGGGACAGGAGCGTTGGGTGAATATGGACGGATAGGGGACACGAGCATTGGGGGGAAAAGGGGGATAGGGGACAGGAGCGTTGGGTGAATATGGAGGGATAGGGGACACGAGCATTGGGGGGGAAAAGGGGGATAGGGGACAGGAGCGTTGGGTGAATATGGACGGATAGGGGACACGAGCATTGGGTGGAAAAGGGGGGATAGGGGACAGGAGCGTTGGGTGAATATGGAGGGATAGGGGACACGAGCATTGGGTGAATATGGAGGGATAGGGGACACGAGCATTGGGTGAATATGGAGGGATAGGGGACACGAGCATTGGGTGAATATGGAGGGATAGGGGACAGGAGCGTTGGGTGAATATGGAGGGATAGGGGACACGAGCATTGGGGGGAAAAGGGGGATAGGGGACAGGAGCGTTGGGTGAATATGGAGGGATAGGGGACAGGAGCGTTGGGTGAATATGGAGGGATAGGGGACAGGAGCGTTGGGTGAATATGGAGGGATAGGGGACAGGAGCGTTGGGTGAATATGGAGGGATAGGGGACACGAGCATTGGGGGGAAAAGGGGGATAGGGGACAGGAGCGTTGGGTGAATATGGAGGGATAGGGGACAGGAGCGTTGGGTGAATATGGAGGGATAGGGGACACGAGCATTGGGGGGAAAAGGGGGGATAGGGGACAGGAGCGTTGGGGGGAAAAGGGGGGATAGGGGACACGAGCATTGGGGGGAAAAGGGGGGATAGGGGACAGGAGCGTTGGGGGGAAAAGGGGGGATAGGGGACAGGAGCGTTGGGTGAATATGGAGGGATAGGGGACACGAGCATTGGGGGGGAAAAGGGGGAATAGGGGACAGGAGCGTTGGGTGAATATGGAGGGATAGGGGACACGAGCATTGGGGGGGAAAAGGGGGAATAGGGGACAGGAGCGTTGGGTGAATATGGAGGGATAGGGGACAGGAGCATTGGGGGAAAAGGGGGAATAGGGGACAGGAGCGTTGGGTGAATATGGAGGGATAGGGGACACGAGCATTGGGGGGGAAAAGGGGGAATAGGGGACAGGAGCGTTGGGTGAATATGGAGGGATAGGGGACACGAGCGTTGGGGGGAAAAGGGGGGATAGGGGACAGGAGCGTTGGGGGGAAAAGGGGGGATAGGGGACACGAGCATTGGGGGGAAAAGGGGGATAGGGGACAGGAGCATTGGGTGAATATGGAGGGATAGGGGACAGGAGCATTGGGGGGAAAAGGGGGAATAGGGGACAGGAGCGTTGGGTGAATATGGAGGGATAGGGGACACGAGCATTGGGGGAAAAGGGGGATAGGGGACACGAGCATTGGGGGGAAAAGGGGGATAGGGGACAGGAGCGTTGGGTGAATATGGAGGGATAGGGGACACGAGCATTGGGTGAATATGGAGGGATAGGGGACAGGAGCGTTGGGGGGAAAAGGGGGATAGGGGACAGGAGCGTTGGGTGAATATGGAGGGATAGGGGACAGGAGCGTTGGGTGAATATGGAGGGATAGGGGACAGGAGCGTTGGGGGGAAAAGGGGGGATAGGGGACAGGAGCATTGGGGGGAAAAGGGGGGATAGGGGACAGGAGCGTTGGGTGAATATGGAGGGATAGGGGACACGAGCATTGGGGGGAAAAGGGGGGATAGGGGACAGGAGCATTGGGTGAATATGGAGGGATAGGGGACACGAGCATTGGGGGAAAAGGGGGGATAGGGGACACGAGCGTTGGGTGAATATGGAGGGATAGGGGACACGAGCATTGGGGGGAAAAGGGGGGATAGGGGACAGGAGCGTTGGGTGAATATGGAGGGATAGGGGACACGAGCATTGGGGGGAAAAGGGGGGATAGGGGACAGGAGCGTTGGGTGAATATGGAGGGATAGGGGACACGAGCATTGGGGGGAAAAGGGGGATAGGGGACAGGAGCATTGGGTGAATATGGAGGGATAGGGGACACGAGCATTGGGGGGAAAAGGGGGGATAGGGGACACGAGCATTGGGGGGAAAAGGGGGATAGGGGACAGGAGCGTTGGGTGAATATGGAGGGATAGGGGACACGAGCATTGGGGGGAAAAGGGGGGATAGGGGACACGAGCATTGGGGGGAAAAGGGGGATAGGGGACAGGAGCATTGGGTGAATATGGAGGGATAGGGGACACGAGCATTGGGGGAAAAGGGGGATAGGGGACAGGAGCGTTGGGTGAATATGGAGGGATAGGGGACACGAGCATTGGGGGGAAAAGGGGGATAGGGGACAGGAGCGTTGGGTGAATATGGAGGGATAGGGGACAGGAGCGTTGGGTGAATATGGAGGGATAGGGGACAGGAGCGTTGGGTGAATATGGAGGGATAGGGGACACGAGCATTGGGGGGGAAAAGGGGGATAGGGGACAGGAGCATTGGGTGAATATGGAGGGATAGGGGACACGAGCATTGGGGGGAAAAGGGGGATAGGGGACAGGAGCGTTGGGTGAATATGGAGGGATAGGGGACACGAGCATTGGGGGAAAAGGGGGGATAGGGGACAGGAGCGTTGGGGGGAAAAGGGGGGATAGGGGACACGAGCATTGGGGGAAAAGGGGGGATAGGGGACAGGAGCGTTGGGTGAATATGGAGGGATAGGGGGACACGAGCATTGGGGGAAAAGGGGGATAGGGGACAGGAGCGTTGGGGGGAAAAGGGGGGATAGGGGACACGAGCATTGGGGGAAAAGGGGGAATAGGGGACAGGAGCATTGGGTGAATATGGAGGGATAGGGGACACGAGCATTGGGGGGAAAAGGGGGGATAGGGGACAGGAGCATTGGGTGAATATGGAGGGATAGGGGACACGAGCATTGGGGGGAAAAGGGGGATAGGGGACAGGAGCATTGGGGGGAAAAGGGGGGATAGGGGACAGGAGCATTGGGTGAATATGGAGGGATAGGGGACACGAGCATTGGGGGGAAAAGGGGGGATAGGGGACAGGAGCGTTGGGTGAATATGGAGGGATAGGGGACACGAGCATTGGGGGGAAAAGGGGGGATAGGGGACAGGAGCATTGGGTGAATATGGAGGGATAGGGGACAGGAGCGTTGGGGGGAAAAGGGGGATAGGGGACAGGAGCATTGGGGGGAAAAGGGGGATAGGGGACAGGAGCGTTGGGTGAATATGGAGGGATAGGGGACAGGAGCGTTGGGGGGAAAGGGGGGATAGGGGACAGGAGCGTTGGGTGAATATGGAGGGATAGGGGACAGGAGCATTGGGGGGAAAAGGGGGAATAGGGGACAGGAGCGTTGGGTGAATATGGAGGGATAGGGGACACGAGCATTGGGGGAAAAGGGGGATAGGGGACAGGAGCGTTGGGTGAATATGGAGGGATAGGGGACAGGAGCGTTGGGTGAATATGGAGGGATAGGGGACACGAGCATTGGGGGGAAAAGGGGGATAGGGGACAGGAGCGTTGGGTGAATATGGAGGGATAGGGGACACGAGCATTGGGTGAATATGGAGGGATAGGGGACAGGAGCGTTGGGGGGAAAAGGGGGATAGGGGACAGGAGCGTTGGGTGAATATGGAGGGATAGGGGACAGGAGCGTTGGGTGAATATGGAGGGATAGGGGACAGGAGCGTTGGGGGGAAAAGGGGGGATAGGGGACAGGAGCATTGGGGGGAAAAGGGGGGATAGGGGACAGGAGCGTTGGGTGAATATGGAGGGATAGGGGACACGAGCATTGGGGGGAAAAGGGGGGATAGGGGACAGGAGCATTGGGTGAATATGGAGGGATAGGGGACACGAGCATTGGGGGAAAAGGGGGGATAGGGGACACGAGCGTTGGGTGAATATGGAGGGATAGGGGACACGAGCATTGGGGGGAAAAGGGGGGATAGGGGACAGGAGCGTTGGGTGAATATGGAGGGATAGGGGACACGAGCATTGGGGGGAAAAGGGGGGATAGGGGACAGGAGCGTTGGGTGAATATGGAGGGATAGGGGACACGAGCATTGGGGGGAAAAGGGGGATAGGGGACAGGAGCATTGGGTGAATATGGAGGGATAGGGGACACGAGCATTGGGGGGAAAAGGGGGGATAGGGGACACGAGCATTGGGGGGAAAAGGGGGATAGGGGACAGGAGCGTTGGGTGAATATGGAGGGATAGGGGACACGAGCATTGGGGGGAAAAGGGGGGATAGGGGACACGAGCATTGGGGGGAAAAGGGGGATAGGGGACAGGAGCATTGGGTGAATATGGAGGGATAGGGGACACGAGCATTGGGGGAAAAGGGGGATAGGGGACAGGAGCGTTGGGTGAATATGGAGGGATAGGGGACACGAGCATTGGGGGGAAAAGGGGGATAGGGGACAGGAGCGTTGGGTGAATATGGAGGGATAGGGGACAGGAGCGTTGGGTGAATATGGAGGGATAGGGGACAGGAGCGTTGGGTGAATATGGAGGGATAGGGGACACGAGCATTGGGGGGGAAAAGGGGGATAGGGGACAGGAGCATTGGGTGAATATGGAGGGATAGGGGACACGAGCATTGGGGGGAAAAGGGGGATAGGGGACAGGAGCGTTGGGTGAATATGGAGGGATAGGGGACACGAGCATTGGGGGAAAAGGGGGGATAGGGGACAGGAGCGTTGGGGGGAAAAGGGGGGATAGGGGACACGAGCATTGGGGGAAAAGGGGGGATAGGGGACAGGAGCGTTGGGTGAATATGGAGGGATAGGGGACACGAGCATTGGGGGAAAAGGGGGATAGGGGACAGGAGCGTTGGGGGGAAAAGGGGGGATAGGGGACACGAGCATTGGGGGAAAAGGGGGAATAGGGGACAGGAGCATTGGGTGAATATGGAGGGATAGGGGACACGAGCATTGGGGGGAAAAGGGGGGATAGGGGACAGGAGCATTGGGTGAATATGGAGGGATAGGGGACACGAGCATTGGGGGGAAAAGGGGGGATAGGGGACAGGAGCGTTGGGTGAATATGGAGGGATAGGGGACACGAGCGTTGGGGGGAAAAGGGGGGATAGGGGACAGGAGCATTGGGTGAATATGGAGGGATAGGGGACACGAGCGTTGGGTGAATATGGAGGGATAGGGGACACGAGCATTGGGGGGAAAAGGGGGGATAGGGGACAGGAGCGTTGGGTGAATATGGAGGGATAGGGGACACGAGCATTGGGGGGAAAAGGGGGGATAGGGGACAGGAGCATTGGGTGAATATGGAGGGATAGGGGACAGGAGCGTTGGGGGGAAAAGGGGGGATAGGGGACAGGAGCATTGGGTGAATATGGAGGGATAGGGGACACGAGCATTGGGGGAAAAGGGGGGATAGGGGACAGGAGCGTTGGGGGGAAAAGGGGGGATAGGGGACACGAGCATTGGGGGGAAAAGGGGGGATAGGGGACAGGAGCATTGGGTGAATATGGAGGGATAGGGGACACGAGCATTGGGGGGAAAAGGGGGGATAGGGGACAGGAGCGTTGGGTGAATATGGAGGGATAGGGGACAGGAGCGTTGGGGGGAAAAGGGGGGATAGGGGACAGGAGCATTGGGTGAATATGGAGGGATAGGGGACACGAGCATTGGGGGAAAAGGGGGGATAGGGGACAGGAGCGTTGGGGGGAAAAGGGGGGATAGGGGACACGAGCATTGGGGGGAAAAGGGGGGATAGGGGACAGGAGCATTGGGTGAATATGGAGGGATAGGGGACAGGAGCGTTGGGGGGAAAAGGGGGGATAGGGGACAGGAGCATTGGGTGAATATGGAGGGATAGGGGACACGAGCATTGGGGGAAAAGGGGGGATAGGGGACAGGAGCGTTGGGGGGAAAAGGGGGGATAGGGGACACGAGCATTGGGGGGAAAAGGGGGGATAGGGGACAGGAGCATTGGGTGAATATGGAGGGATAGGGGACACGAGCATTGGGGGGAAAAGGGGGGATAGGGGACAGGAGCGTTGGGTGAATATGGAGGGATAGGGGACACGAGCATTGGGGGGAAAAGGGGGATAGGGGACAGGAGCGTTGGGTGAATATGGAGGGATAGGGGACACGAGCATTGGGGGAAAAGGGGGAATAGGGGACAGGAGCATTGGGTGAATATGGAGGGATAGGGGACACGAGCGTTGGGGGGAAAAGGGGGGATAGGGGACACGAGCGTTGGGGGGAAAAGGGGGGATAGGGGACAGGAGCGTTGGGTGAATATGGAGGGATAGGGGACAGGAGCGTTGGGGGGAAAAGGGGGGATAGGGGACACGAGCATTGGGTGAATATGGAGGGATAGGGGACACGAGCATTGGGGGGGAAAAGGGGGATAGGGGACAGGAGCGTTGGGTGAATATGGAGGGATAGGGGACACGAGCATTGGGGGAAAAGGGGGGATAGGGGACAGGAGCATTGGGGGAAAAGGGGGGATAGGGGACAGGAGCGTTGGGTGAATATGGAGGGATAGGGGACACGAGCATTGGGGGGGAAAAGGGGGATAGGGGACAGGAGCGTTGGGTGAATATGGACGGATAGGGGACACGAGCATTGGGGGGAAAAGGGGGATAGGGGACAGGAGCGTTGGGTGAATATGGAGGGATAGGGGACACGAGCATTGGGGGGGAAAAGGGGGATAGGGGACAGGAGCGTTGGGTGAATATGGACGGATAGGGGACACGAGCATTGGGTGGAAAAGGGGGGATAGGGGACAGGAGCGTTGGGTGAATATGGAGGGATAGGGGACACGAGCATTGGGTGAATATGGAGGGATAGGGGACACGAGCATTGGGTGAATATGGAGGGATAGGGGACACGAGCATTGGGGGGGAAAAGGGGGATAGGGGACAGGAGCGTTGGGTGAATATGGAGGGATAGGGGACACGAGCATTGGGTGAATATGGAGGGATAGGGGACAGGAGCGTTGGGTGAATATGGAGGGATAGGGGACACGAGCATTGGGGGGAAAAGGGGGATAGGGGACAGGAGCGTTGGGTGAATATGGAGGGATAGGGGACAGGAGCGTTGGGTGAATATGGAGGGATAGGGGACAGGAGCGTTGGGTGAATATGGAGGGATAGGGGACAGGAGCGTTGGGTGAATATGGAGGGATAGGGGACACGAGCATTGGGGGGAAAAGGGGGATAGGGGACAGGAGCGTTGGGTGAATATGGAGGGATAGGGGACACGAGCATTGGGGGAAAAGGGGGGATAGGGGACAGGAGCATTGGGTGAATATGGAGGGATAGGGGACAGGAGCGTTGGGGGGAAAAGGGGGATAGGGGACACGAGCATTGGGGGAAAAGGGGGATAGGGGACACGAGCATTGGGGGGAAAAGGGGGATAGGGGACAGGAGCATTGGGGGAAAAGGGGGGATAGGGGACACGAGCATTGGGGGAAAAGGGGGATAGGGGACACGAGCATTGGGGGGAAAAGAGGGATAGGGGACACGAGCATTGGGGGAAAAGGGGGGATAGGGGACAGGAGCATTGGGGGGAAAAGGGGGAATAGGGGACAGGAGCATTGGGGGGAAAAGGGGGATAGGGGACAGGAGCGTTGGGTGAATATGGAGGGATAGGGGACACGAGCATTGGGGGGAAAAGGGGGATAGGGGACAGGAGCGTTGGGTGAATATGGAGGGATAGGGGACACGAGCATTGGGGGAAAAGGGGGGATAGGGGACAGGAGCATTGGGTGAATATGGAGGGATAGGGGACAGGAGCATTGGGGGGAAAAGGGGGGATAGGGGACACGAGCATTGGGGGGAAAAGGGGGATAGGGGACAGGAGCGTTGGGTGAATATGGAGGGATAGGGGACAGGAGCGTTGGGTGAATATGGAGGGATAGGGGACAGGAGCGTTGGGTGAATATGGAGGGATAGGGGACAGGAGCGTTGGGTGAATATGGAGGGATAGGGGACACGAGCATTGGGGGGAAAAGGGGGATAGGGGACAGGAGCGTTGGGTGAATATGGAGGGATAGGGGACACGAGCATTGGGGGAAAAGGGGGGATAGGGGACAGGAGCGTTGGGTGAATATGGAGGGATAGGGGACACGAGCATTGGGGGGAAAAGGGGGATAGGGGACACGAGCATTGGGTGAATATGGAGGGATAGGGGACACGAGCATTGGGGGGAAAAGGGGGGATAGGGGACACGAGCATTGGGGGAAAAGGGGGATAGGGGACAGGAGCATTGGGTGAATATGGAGGGATAGGGGACACGAGCATTGGGGGGAAAAGGGGGATAGGGGACAGGAGCGTTGGGTGAATATGGAGGGATAGGGGACAGGAGCGTTGGGTGAATATGGAGGGATAGGGGACAGGAGCGTTGGGTGAATATGGAGGGATAGGGGACAGGAGCGTTGGGTGAATATGGAGGGATAGGGGACACGAGCATTGGGGGGAAAAGGGGGATAGGGGACAGGAGCGTTGGGTGAATATGGAGGGATAGGGGACACGAGCATTGGGGGAAAAGGGGGGATAGGGGACAGGAGCATTGGGTGAATATGGAGGGATAGGGGACAGGAGCATTGGGGGAAAAGGGGGGATAGGGGACAGGAGCATTGGGTGAATATGGAGGGATAGGGGACACGAGCATTGGGGGGAAAAGGGGGATAGGGGACAGGAGCATTGGGTGAATATGGAGGGATAGGGGACACGAGTATTGGGGGAAAAGGGGGAATAGGGGACAGGAGCGTTGGGTGAATATGGAGGGATAGGGGACACGAGCATTGGGTGAATATGGAGGGATAGGGGACACGAGCATTGGGGGGAAAAGGGGGATAGGGGACAGGAGCGTTGGGTGAATATGGAGGGATAGGGGACACGAGCATTGGGGGGAAAAGGGGGATAGGGGACAGGAGCGTTGGGTGAATATGGAGGGATAGGGGACACGAGCATTGGGGGGAAAAGGGGGATAGGGGACAGGAGCGTTGGGGGGAAAAGGGGGATAGGGGACAGGAGCGTTGGGTGAATATGGAGGGATAGGGGACACGAGCATTGGGGGGAAAAGGGGGAATAGGGGACAGGAGCATTGGGTGAATATGGAGGGATAGGGGACAGGAGCATTGGGGGGAAAAGGGGGATAGGGGACAGGAGCGTTGGGTGAATATGGAGGGATAGGGGACACGAGTATTGGGGGAAAAGGGGGAATAGGGGACAGGAGCGTTGGGTGAATATGGAGGGATAGGGGACACGAGCATTGGGTGAATATGGAGGGATAGGGGACACGAGCATTGGGGGGAAAAGGGGGATAGGGGACAGGAGCGTTGGGTGAATATGGAGGGATAGGGGACACGAGCATTGGGGGGAAAAGGGGGATAGGGGACAGGAGCATTGGGGGGAAAAGGGGGATAGGGGACAGGAGCGTTGGGTGAATATGGAGGGATAGGGGACACGAGCGTTGGGGGGAAAAGGGGGGATAGGGGACAGGAGCGTTGGGGGGAAAAGGGGGGATAGGGGACACGAGCATTGGGGGGAAAAGGGGGGATAGGGGACAGGAGCGTTGGGTGAATATGGAGGGATAGGGGACACGAGCATTGGGGGGAAAAGGGGGGATAGGGGACAGGAGCGTTGGGTGAATATGGAGGGATAGGGGACACGAGCGTTGGGGGGAAAAGGGGGGATAGGGGACAGGAGCGTTGGGGGGAAAAGGGGGGATAGGGGACACGAGCATTGGGGGGAAAAGGGGGGATAGGGGACAGGAGCGTTGGGTGAATATGGAGGGATAGGGGACACGAGCATTGGGGGGGAAAAGGGGGAATAGGGGACAGGAGCGTTGGGTGAATATGGAGGGATAGGGGACACGAGCATTGGGGGGAAAAGGGGGGATAGGGGACAGGAGCGTTGGGGGGAAAAGGGGGATAGGGGACACGAGCATTGGGGGGAAAAGGGGGATAGGGGACAGGAGCGTTGGGTGAATATGGAGGGATAGGGGACACGAGCATTGGGGGGAAAAGGGGGATAGGGGACAGGAGCGTTGGGTGAATATGGAGGGATAGGGGACACGAGCATTGGGGGAAAAGGGGAATAGGGGACAGGAGCATTGGGGGGAAATGGAGGGATAGGGGACACGAGCGTTGGGGGAAAAGGGGGATAGGGGACACGAGCATTGGGGGAAAAGGGGGGATAGGGGACAGGAGCATTGGGTGAATATGGAGGGATAGGGGACACGAGCATTGGGGGGAAAATGGGGATAGGGGACAGGAGCGTTGGGTGAATATGGAGGGATAGGGGACACGAGCATTGGGGGAAAATGGGGGATAGGGGACACGAGCATTGGGGGAAAAGGGGGGATAGGGGACACGAGCATTGGGGGAAAAGGGGGATAGGGGACAGGAGCATTGGGTGAATATGGAGGGATAGGGGACACGAGCATTGGGGGAAAAGGGGGATAGGGGACACGAGCATTGGGGGGAAAAGGGGGGATAGGGGACACGAGCATTGGGGGAAAAGGGGGATAGGGGACAGGAGCATTGGGTGAATATGGAGGGATAGGGGACACGAGCATTGGGTGAATATGGAGGGATAGGGGACACGAGCATTGGGGGGAAAAGGGGGGATAGGGGACAGGAGCATTGGGTGAATATGGAGGGATAGGGGACACGAGCATTGGGGGAAAAGGGGGATAGGGGACACGAGCATTGGGGGGAAAAGGGGGGATAGGGGACAGGAGCATTGGGTGAATATGGAGGGATAGGGGACAGGAGCAT
Source organism: Limnomonas spitsbergensis (assembly GCA_037349105.1). Taxonomy (NCBI): domain Eukaryota; kingdom Viridiplantae; phylum Chlorophyta; class Chlorophyceae; order Chlamydomonadales; genus Limnomonas; species Limnomonas spitsbergensis. Next base: position 1,552,513 of record JAYJMM010000097.1, read on the forward strand.
TGGGGGGAAAGGGGGATAGGGGACAGGAGCATTGGGTGAATATGGAGGGATAGGGGACACGAGCATTGGGGGGAAAAGGGGGGATAGGGGACAGGAGCATTGGGTGAATATGGAGGGATAGGGGACACGAGCATTGGGGGAAAAGGGGGATAGGGGACAGGAGCATTGGGTGAATATGGAGGGATAGGGGACACGAGCATTGGGGGGAAAAGGGGGATAGGGGACAGGAGCATTGGGTGAATATGGAGGGATAGGGGACAGGAGCATTGGGTGAATATGGAGGGATAGGGGACACGAGCATTGGGGGGAAAAGGGGGATAGGGGACAGGAGCATTGGGTGAATATGGAGGGATAGGGGACACGAGCATTGGGTGAATATGGAGGGATAGGGGACACGAGCATTGGGGGGAAAAGGGGGGATAGGGGACAGGAGCATTGGGTGAATATGGAGGGATAGGGGACACGAGCATTGGGGGAAAAGGGGGATAGGGGACAGGAGCATTGGGGGGAAAAGGGGGATAGGGGACAGGAGCGTTGGGGGGAAAAGGGGGGATAGGGGACACGAGCATTGGGGGGAAAAGGGGGATAGGGGACAGGAGCGTTGGGGGGAAAAGGGGGGATAGGGGACACGAGCATTGGGGGAAAAGGGGGATAGGGGACAGGAGCGTTGGGTGAATATGGAGGGATAGGGGACACGAGCATTGGGGGGAAAAGGGGGATAGGGGACAGGAGCATTGGGTGAATATGGAGGGATAGGGGACAGGAGCATTGGGTGAATATGGAGGGATAGGGGACACGAGCATTGGGGGGAAAAGGGGGATAGGGGACAGGAGCGTTGGGTGAATATGGAGGGATAGGGGACACGAGCATTGGGTGAATATGGAGGGATAGGGGACACGAGCATTGGGGGGAAAAGGGGGGATAGGGGACAGGAGCATTGGGTGAATATGGAGGGATAGGGGACACGAGCATTGGGGGAAAAGGGGGATAGGGGACAGGAGCATTGGGTGAATATGGAGGGATAGGGGACACGAGCATTGGGGGAAAAGGGGGATAGGGGACAGGAGCATTGGGTGAATATGGAGGGATAGGGGACACGAGCATTGGGGGAAAAGGGGGATAGGGGACAGGAGCATTGGGTGAATATGGAGGGATAGGGGACACGAGCATTGGGGGGAAAAGGGGGATAGGGGACAGGAGCGTTGGGTGAATATGGAGGGATAGGGGACACGAGCATTGGGTGAATATGGAGGGATAGGGGACAGGAGCATTGGGTGAATATGGAGGGATAGGGGACACGAGCATTGGGGGGAAAAGGGGGATAGGGGACAGGAGCATTGGGTGAATATGGAGGGATAGGGGACACGAGCATTGGGTGAATATGGAGGGATAGGGGACACGAGCATTGGGGGGAAAAGGGGGGATAGGGGACAGGAGCATTGGGTGAATATGGAGGGATAGGGGACACGAGCATTGGGGGAAAAGGGGGATAGGGGACAGGAGCATTGGGTGAATATGGAGGGATAGGGGACACGAGCATTGGGGGGAAAAGGGGGATAGGGGACACGAGCATTGGGGGGAAAAGGGGGGGATAGGGGACAGGAGCATTGGGTGAATATGGAGGGATAGGGGACACGAGCATTGGGGGGAAAAGGGGGATAGGGGACACGAGCATTGGGGGGAAAAGGGGGGATAGGGGACACGAGCATTGGGTGAATATGGAGGGATAGGGGACACGAGCATTGGGGGGAAAAGGGGGAATAGGGGACAGGAGCATTGGGTGAATATGGAGGGATAGGGGACACGAGCATTGGGTGAATATGGAGGGATAGGGGACACGAGCATTGGGGGGAAAAGGGGGATAGGGGACACGAGCATTGGGTGGAAAAGGGGGATAGGGGACACGAGCATTGGGGGAAAAGGGGGAATAGGGGACACGAGCATTGGGGGGAAAAGGGGGATAGGGGACACGAGCATTGGGGGGAAAAGGGGGGATAGGGGACACGAGCATTGGGTGAATATGGAGGGATAGGGGACACGAGCATTGGGGGAAAAGGGGGAATAGGGGACAGGAGCATTGGGTGAATATGGAGGGATAGGGGACACGAGCATTGGGGGAAAAGGGGGATAGGGGACAGGAGCGTTGGGTGAATATGGAGGGATAGGGGACACGAGCGTTGGGGGGAAAAGGGGGATAGGGGACAGGAGCGTTGGGTGAATATGGAGGGATAGGGGACACGAGCATTGGGGGAAAAGGGGGAATAGGGGACAGGAGCATTGGGTGAATATGGAGGGATAGGGGACACGAGCATTGGGGGAAAAGGGGGATAGGGGACAGGAGCGTTGGGTGAATATGGAGGGATAGGGGACAGGAGCGTTGGGTGAATATGGAGGGATAGGGGACACGAGCATTGGGGGGAAAAGGGGGATAGGGGACAGGAGCGTTGGGTGAATATGGAGGGATAGGGGACACGAGCGTTGGGGGGAAAAGGGGGATAGGGGACAGGAGCGTTGGGTGAATATGGAGGGATAGGGGACACGAGCATTGGGGGGAAAAGGGGGGATAGGGGACAGGAGCATTGGGGGGAAAAGGGGGAATAGGGGACACGAGCATTGGGGGGAAAAGGGGGATAGGGGACAGGAGCATTGGGTGAATATGGAGGGATAGGGGACACGAGCGTTGGGGGAAAAGGGGGAATAGGGGACAGGAGCGTTGGGTGAATATGGAGGGATAGGGGACACGAGCATTGGGGGAAAAGGGGGATAGGGGACAGGAGCGTTGGGTGAATATGGAGGGATAGGGGACAGGAGCATTGGGGGGAAAAGGGGGAATAGGGGACACGAGCATTGGGGGGAAAAGGGGGATAGGGGACAGGAGCATTGGGGGGAAAAGGGGGGATAGGGGACACGAGCATTGGGGGGAAAAGGGGGATAGGGGACACGAGCATTGGGGGGAAAAGGGGGATAGGGGACACGAGCATTGGGGGGAAAAGGGGGATAGGGGACAGGAGCGTTGGGTGAATATGGAGGGATAGGGGACACGAGCATTGGGGGAAAAGGGGGATAGGGGACAGGAGCATTGGGTGAATATGGAGGGATAGGGGACACGAGCATTGGGGGAAAAGGGGGATAGGGGACAGGAGCGTTGGGTGAATATGGAGGGATAGGGGACACGAGCATTGGGGGAAAAGGGGGATAGGGGACACGAGCATTGGGGGGAAAAGGGGGATAGGGGACAGGAGCATTGGGTGAATATGGAGGGATAGGGGACACGAGCATTGGGGGAAAAGGGGGATAGGGGACAGGAGCGTTGGGTGAATATGGAGGGATAGGGGACACGAGCATTGGGGGAAAAGGGGGATAGGGGACAGGAGCGTTGGGTGAATATGGAGGGATAGGGGACACGAGCATTGGGGGAAAAGGGGGATAGGGGACAGGAGCGTTGGGTGAATATGGAGGGATAGGGGACAGGAGCATTGGGGGAAAAGGGGGATAGGGGACAGGAGCGTTGGGTGAATATGGAGGGATAGGGGACACGAGCGTTGGGGGGAAAAGGGGGGATAGGGGACAGGAGCGTTGGGTGAATATGGAGGGATAGGGGACACGAGCATTGGGGGGAAAAGGGGGATAGGGGACAGGAGCATTGGGGGGAAAAGGGGGGATAGGGGACACGAGCATTGGGGGGAAAAGGGGGATAGGGGACAGGAGCGTTGGGTGAATATGGAGGGATAGGGGACACGAGCATTGGGGGAAAAGGGGGATAGGGGACAGGAGCGTTGGGTGAATATGGAGGGATAGGGGACACGAGCATTGGGGGAAAAGGGGGATAGGGGACAGGAGCGTTGGGTGAATATGGAGGGATAGGGGACACGAGCGTTGGGGGGAAAAGGGGGGATAGGGGACACGAGCATTGGGGGGAAAAGGGGGGATAGGGGACAGGAGCGTTGGGTGAATATGGAGGGATAGGGGACACGAGCGTTGGGGGGAAAAGGGGGGATAGGGGACACGAGCATTGGGGGGAAAAGGGGGGATAGGGGACACGAGCATTGGGGGGAAAAGGGGGGATAGGGGACACGAGCATTGGGGGAAAAGGGGGATAGGGGACAGGAGCATTGGGGGGAAAAGGGGGGATAGGGGACAGGAGCATTGGGTGAATATGGAGGGATAGGGGACACGAGCATTGGGGGGAAAATGGGGATAGGGGACAGGAGCATTGGGTGAATATGGAGGGATAGGGGACACGAGCATTGGGGGAAAAGGGGGATAGGGGACAGGAGCATTGGGGGGAAAAGGGGGATAGGGGACAGGAGCATTGGGGGGAAAAGGGGGGATAGGGGACAGGAGCATTGGGGGAAAAGGGGGATAGGGGACAGGAGCATTGGGTGAATATGGAGGGATAGGGGACACGAGCATTGGGGGAAAAGGGGGATAGGGGACAGGAGCATTGGGGGGAAAAGGGGGGATAGGGGACAGGAGCATTGGGGGGAAAAGGGGGATAGGGGACAGGAGCATTGGGTGAATATGGAGGGATAGGGGACACGAGCATTGGGGGAAAAGGGGGATAGGGGACAGGAGCATTGGGTGAATATGGAGGGATAGGGGACACGAGCGTTGGGGGGAAAAGGGGGGATAGGGGACAGGAGCATTGGGTGAATATGGAGGGATAGGGGACACGAGCATTGGGGGGAAAAGGGGGATAGGGGACAGGAGCGTTGGGTGAATATGGAGGGATAGGGGACACGAGCATTGGGGAAAAGGGGGATAGGGGACAGGAGCATTGGGTGAATATGGAGGGATAGGGGACACGAGCATTGGGGGAAAAGGGGGATAGGGGACAGGAGCGTTGGGTGAATATGGAGGGATAGGGGACACGAGCATTGGGGGGAAATGGGGGATAGGGGACACGAGCATTGGGGGGAAAAGGGGGATAGGGGACAGGAGCGTTGGGTGAATATGGAGGGATAGGGGACACGAGCATTGGGGGGAAAAGGGGGATAGGGGACACGAGCATTGGGGGGAAAAGGGGGATAGGGGACAGGAGCGTTGGGTGAATATGGAGGGATAGGGGACACGAGCGTTGGGTGAATATGGAGGGATAGGGGACACGAGCGTTGGGGGGAAAAGGGGGGATAGGGGACACGAGCATTGGGGGGAAAAGGGGGGATAGGGGACAGGAGCGTTGGGTGAATATGGAGGGATAGGGGACACGAGCGTTGGGGGGAAAAGGGGGGATAGGGGACACGAGCATTGGGGGGAAAAGGGGGGATAGGGGACACGAGCATTGGGGGAAAAGGGGGGATAGGGGACACGAGCATTGGGGGGAAAAGGGGGGATAGGGGACACGAGCATTGGGGGGAAAAGGGGGGATAGGGGACAGGAGCGTTGGGTGAATATGGAGGGATAGGGGACACGAGCGTTGGGGGGAAAAGGGGGATAGGGGACACGAGCATTGGGTGAATATGGAGGGATAGGGGACACGAGCATTGGGGGGAAAAGGGGGATAGGGGACACGAGCATTGGGGGGAAAAGGGGGATAGGGGACACGAGCATTGGGGGGAAAAGGGGGGATAGGGGACAGGAGCGTTGGGTGAATATGGAGGGATAGGGGACACGAGCATTGGGGGGAAATGGGGGATAGGGGACAGGAGCGTTGGGTGAATATGGAGGGATAGGGGACACGAGCGTTGGGGGGAAAAGGGGGATAGGGGACAGGAGCATTGGGTGAATATGGAGGGATAGGGGACACGAGCGTTGGGGGGAAAAGGGGGATAGGGGACAGGAGCGTTGGGTGAATATGGAGGGATAGGGGACACGAGCATTGGGGGGAAAAGGGGGATAGGGGACAGGAGCGTTGGGTGAATATGGAGGGATAGGGGACACGAGCATTGGGGGGAAAAGGGGGGATAGGGGACAGGAGCATTGGGGGGAAAAGGGGGATAGGGGACAGGAGCGTTGGGTGAATATGGAGGGATAGGGGACACGAGCGTTGGGGGGAAAAGGGGGGATAGGGGACAGGAGCGTTGGGTGAATATGGAGGGATAGGGGACACGAGCGTTGGGGGGAAAAGGGGGGATAGGGGACAGGAGCGTTGGGTGAATATGGAGGGATAGGGGACAGGAGCGTTGGGTGAATATGGAGGGATAGGGGACACGAGCGTTGGGGGGAAAAGGGGGATAGGGGACAGGAGCGTTGGGTGAATATGGAGGGATAGGGGACACGAGCATTGGGGGGAAAAGGGGGATAGGGGACAGGAGCGTTGGGTGAATATGGAGGGATAGGGGACACGAGCATTGGGGGGAAAAGGGGGGATAGGGGACAGGAGCGTTGGGTGAATATGGAGGGATAGGGGACAGGAGCGTTGGGTGAATATGGAGGGATAGGGGACACGAGCATTGGGGGGAAAAGGGGGGATAGGGGACAGGAGCGTTGGGTGAATATGGAGGGATAGGGGACACGAGCATTGGGGGGAAAAGGGGGATAGGGGACACGAGCATTGGGTGAATATGGAGGGATAGGGGACACGAGCATTGGGGGGAAAAGGGGGGATAGGGGACAGGAGCATTGGGGGGAAAAGGGGGGATAGGGGACAGGAGCATTGGGGGGAAAAGGGGGGATAGGGGACAGGAGCGTTGGGGGGAAAAGGGGGATAGGGGACAGGAGCATTGGGGGGAAAAGGGGGGATAGGGGACAGGAGCGTTGGGTGAATATGGAGGGATAGGGGACAGGAGCGTTGGGGGGAAAAGGGGGATAGGGGACACGAGCATTGGGGGGAAAAGGGGGGATAGGGGACAGGAGCGTTGGGTGAATATGGAGGGATAGGGGACACGAGCATTGGGGGGAAAAGGGGGATAGGGGACAGGAGCGTTGGGGGGAAAAGGGGGATAGGGGACACGAGCATTGGGGGAAATGGGGGATAGGGGACAGGAGCGTTGGGTGAATATGGAGGGATAGGGGACACGAGCATTGGGGGGAAAAGGGGGATAGGGGACACGAGCATTGGGGGGAAAAGGGGGATAGGGGACAGGAGCGTTGGGTGAATATGGAGGGATAGGGGACACGAGCATTGGGGGGAAAAGGGGGATAGGGGACAGGAGCGTTGGGTGAATATGGAGGGATAGGGGACACGAGCATTGGGGGGAAAAGGGGGATAGGGGACAGGAGCGTTGGGTGAATATGGAGGGATAGGGGACACGAGCATTGGGGGGAAAAGGGGGATAGGGGACACGAGCATTGGGTGAATATGGAGGGATAGGGGACACGAGCATTGGGGGGAAAAGGGGGGATAGGGGACACGAGCATTGGGGGGAAAAGGGGGAATAGGGGACAGGAGCATTGGGGGGAAAAGGGGGATAGGGGACAGGAGCATTGGGGGGAAAAGGGGGATAGGGGACAGGAGCATTGGGGGGAAAAGGGGGAATAGGGGACAGGAGCATTGGGGGGAAAAGGGGGATAGGGGACAGGAGCGTTGGGTGAATATGGAGGGATAGGGGACACGAGCATTGGGGGGAAAAGGGGGGATAGGGGACAGGAGCATTGGGGGGAAAAGGGGGGATAGGGGACACGAGCATTGGGGGGAAAAGGGGGGATAGGGGACAGGAGCGTTGGGTGAATATGGAGGGATAGGGGACAGGAGCGTTGGGGGGAAAAGGGGGGATAGGGGACAGGAGCGTTGGGTGAATATGGAGGGATAGGGGACACGAGCATTGGGGGGAAAAGGGGGATAGGGGACAGGAGCGTTGGGGGGAAAAGGGGGGATAGGGGACACGAGCATTGGGGGGAAAAGGGGGGATAGGGGACAGGAGCGTTGGGTGAATATGGAGGGATAGGGGACAGGAGCATTGGGGGGAAAAGGGGGGATAGGGGACAGGAGCGTTGGGTGAATATGGAGGGATAGGGGACACGAGCGTTGGGGGGAAAAGGGGGGATAGGGGACAGGAGCGTTGGGTGAATATGGAGGGATAGGGGACAGGAGCGTTGGGTGAATATGGAGGGATAGGGGACACGAGCATTGGGGGGAAATGGGGGATAGGGGACAGGAGCGTTGGGTGAATATGGAGGGATAGGGGACACGAGCATTGGGGGGAAAAGGGGGATAGGGGACACGAGCATTGGGGGGAAAAGGGGGATAGGGGACAGGAGCGTTGGGGGGAAAAGGGGGAATAGGGGACAGGAGCATTGGGGGGAAAAGGGGGATAGGGGACAGGAGCGTTGGGTGAATATGGAGGGATAGGGGACACGAGCATTGGGGGGAAAAGGGGGATAGGGGACAGGAGCATTGGGTGAATATGGAGGGATAGGGGACACGAGCATTGGGGGGAAATGGGGGATAGGGGACAGGAGCGTTGGGTGAATATGGAGGGATAGGGGACAGGAGCGTTGGGTGAATAAGGGGGAACAGTTGGGCAAGAATCGGGTGAATATGTTCATCATGATACGTCAGCCCTGACACCTCAACCCATCCAAAAATGCATGAGTGTGAGGGTGTGCAAGAAAATACTTTTGCTAACCACCCCCCCTCCTTTCAATGCCCGTTATACCTTTGCTAACCGTCCCCCCCTCCTTCCAATGCCCGTTGTACCTTTGCTAACTGCCCCCCCCTCCTTCCAATGCCCGTTGTACCTTTGCTAACCACCCCCCCCTCCTTCCAATGCCCGTTGTACCTTTGCTAACCGCCCCCCCCCCTCCTTCCAATGCCCGTTGTACCTTTGCTAACCGCCCCCCCTCCTTCCAATGCCCGTTGTACCTTTGCTAACCGCCCCCCCTCCTTCCAATGCCCGATATACCTTTGCTAACCGCCCCCCCTCCTTCCAATGCCCGTTGTACCTTTGCTAACCGCCCCCTCCTCCTTCCAATGCCCGTTGTACCTTTGCTAACCGCCCCCCCCCTCCTTCCAATGCCCGTTGTACCTTTGCTAACCGCCCCCCCCCTCCTTCCAATGCCCGTTGTACCTTTGCTAACCGCCCCCCCCCTCCTTCCAATGCCCGTTGTACCTTTGCTAACCGCCCCCCCTCCTTCCAATGCCCGTTGTACCTTTGCTAACCGCCCCCCCTCCTTCCAATGCCCGTTGTACCTTTGCTAACCGCCCCCCCTCCTTCCAATGCCCGATATACCTTTGCTAACCGCCCCCCCTCCTTCCAATGCCCGTTGTACCTTTGCTAACCGCCCCCCCCTCCTTCCAATGCCCGATATACCTTTGCTAACCGCCCCCCCCCTCCTTCCAATGCCCGTTGTACCTTTGCTAACCGCCCCCCCTCCTTCCAATGCCCGTTGTACCTTTGCTAACCGCCCCCCCTCCTTCCAATGCCCGTTGTACCTTTGCTAACCGCCCCCCCTCCTTCCAATGCCCGTTGTACCTTTGCTAACCGCCCCCCCCCTCCTTCCAATGCCCGATATACCTTTGCTAACCGCCCCCCCCTCCTTCCAATGCCCGTTGTACCTTTGCTAACCGCCCCCCCCTCCTTCCAATGCCCGTTGTACCTTTGCTAACCGCCCCCCTCCTTCCAATGCCCGTTGTACCTTTGCTAACCGCCCCCCCTCCTTCCAATGCCCGTTGTACCTTTGCTAACCGCCCCCCCCCTCCTTCCAATGCCCGATATACCTTTGCTAACCGCCCCCCCCTCCTTCCAATGCCCGATATACCTTTGCTAACCGCCCCCCCCTCCTTCCAATGCCCGTTGTACCTTTGCTAACCGCCCCCCCTCCTTCCAATGCCCGTTGTACCTTTGCTAACCGCCCCCCCCTCCTTCCAATGCCCGATATACCTTTGCTAACCACCCCCCCTCCTTCCAATGCCCGTTGTACCTTTGCTAACCGCCCCCCCCCTCCTTCCAATGCCCGTTGTACCTTTGCTAACCGCCCCCCCCTCCTTCCAATGCCCGTTGTACCTTTGCTAACCGCCCCCCCTCCTTCCAATGCCCGTTGTACCTTTGCTAACCGCCCCCCCCTCCTTCCAATGCCCGTTGTACCTTTGCTAACCGCCCCCCCCTCCTTCCAATGCCCGTTGTACCTTTGCTAACCGCCCCCCCCCTCCTTCCAATGCCTGATATACCTTTGCTAACCACCCCCCCTCCTTCCAATGCCCGTTGTACCTTTGCTAACCGACCCCCTCCTTCCAATGCCCGTTGTACCTTTGCTAACCGCCCCCCCCCTCCTTCCAATGCCCGTTGTACCTTTGCTAACCGCCCCCCCTCCTTCCAATGCCCGTTGTACCTTTGCTAACCGCCCCCCCTCCTTCCAATGCCCGATATACCTTTGCTAACCACCCCCCCTCCTTCCAATGCCCGTTGTACCTTTGCTAACCGCCCCCCCCTCCTTCCAATGCCCGTTGTACCTTTGCTAACCGCCCCCCCCCCTCCTTCCAATACCCGATATACCTTTGCTAACCGCCCCCCCCCTCCTTCCAATGCCCGTTGTACCTTTGCTAACCGCCCCCCCCTCCTTCCAATACCCGATATACCTTTGCTAACCGCCCCCCCCTCCTTCCAATGCCCGTTGTACCTTTGCTAACCGCCCCCCCCCTCCTTCCAATACCCGATATACCTTTGCTAACCGCCCCCCCTCCTTCCAATGCCCGTTGTACCTTTGCTAACCGCCCCCCCCTCCTTCCAATGCCCGTTGTACCTTTGCTAACCGCCCCCCCCTCCTTCCAATGCCCGTTGTACCTTTGCTAACCGCCCCCCCCCTCCTTCCAATGCCCGTTATACCTTTGCTAACCGCCCCCCCTCCTTCCAATGCCCGTTGTACCTTTGCTAACCGCCCCCCCCTCCTTCCAATGCCCGTTGTACCTTTGCTAACCGCCCCCCCCCTCCTTCCAATGCCCGTTGTACCTTTGCTAACCGCCCCCCCCTCCTTCCAATGCCCGATATACCTTTGCTAACCGCCCCCCCTCCTTCCTATGCCCGATATACCTTTGCTAACCACCCCCCCCCTCCTTCCAATGCCCGATATACCTTTGCTAACCGCCCCCCCCTCCTTCCAATGCCCGTTGTACCTATGCTAACCGCCCCCCCCTCCTTCCAATACCCGTTGTACCTTTGCTAACCGCCCCCCCCTCCTTCCAATGCCCGTTGTACCTTTGCTAACCGCCCCCCCCTCCTTCCAATGCCCGTTGTACCTTTGCTAACCGCCCCCCCTCCTTCCAATGCCCGTTGTACCTTTGCTAACCGCCCCCCCTCCTTCCAATGCCCGTTGTACCTTTGCTAACCGCCCCCCCCTCCTTCCAATGCCCGTTGTACCTTTGCTAACCGCCCCCCCCTCCTTCCAATGCCCGTTGTACCTTTGCTAACCGCCCCCCCCCTCCTTCCAATACCCGATATACCTTTGCTAACCGCCCCCCCTCCTTCCAATGCCCGTTGTACCTTTGCTAACCGCCCCCCCTCCTTCCAATGCCCGTTGTACCTTTGCTAACCGCCCCCCCTCCTTCCAATGCCCGTTGTACCTTTGCTAACCGCCCCCCCTCCTTCCAATGCCCGTTATACCTTTGCTAACCGCCCCCCCTCCTTCCAATGCCCGTTGTACCTTTGCTAACCGCCCCCCCTCCTTCCAATGCCCGTTGTACCTTTGCTAACCGCCCCCCCTCCTTCCAATGCCCGTTATACCTTTGCTAACCGCCCCCCCCTCCTTCCAATGCCCGTTGTACCTTTGCTAACCGCCCCCCCTCCTTCCAATGCCCGTTGTACCTTTGCTAACCGCCCCCCCTCCTTCCAATGCCCGTTGTACCTTTGCTAACCGCCCCCCCTCCTTCCAATGCCCGTTATACCTTTGCTAACCGCCCCCCCCTCCTTCCAATGCCCGTTGTACCTTTGCTAACCACCCCCCCTCCTTCCAATGCCCGTTGTACCTTTGCTAACCGCCCCCCCCTCCTTCCAATGCCCGTTGTACCTTTGCTAACCGCCCCCCCTCCTTCCAATAACCGATATACCTTTGCTAACCGCCCCCCCTCCTTCCAATACCCGATATACCTTTGCTAACCGCCCCCCCTCCTTCCAATGCCCGTTATACCTTTGCTAACCACCCCCCCTCCTTCCAATGCCCGTTGTACCTTTGCTAACCGCCCCCCCCTCCTTCCAATGCCCGTTGTACCTTTGCTAACCACCCCCCCTCCTTCCAATGCCCGTTATACCTTTGCTAACCGCCCCCCCTCCTTCCAATGCCCGATATACCTTTGCTAACCGCCCCCCCCCCTCCTTCCAATGCCCGTTGTACCTTTGCTAACCGCCCCCCCCTCCTTCCAATGCCCGTTGTACCTTTGCTAACCGCCCCCCCCCTCCTTCCAATGCCCGTTGTACCTTTGCTAACCGCCCCCCCTCCTTCCAATGCCCGATATACCTTTGCTAACCGCCCCCCCCTCCTTCCAATGCCCGTTGTACCTTTGCTAACCGCCCCCCCCCTCCTTCCAATGCCCGTTGTACCTTTGCTAACCGCCCCCCCCTCCTTCCAATGCCCGATATACCTTTGCTAACCGCCCCCCCCCTCCTTCCAATGCCCGATATACCTTTGCTAACCGCCCCCCCCTCCTTCCAATGCCCGATATACTTTTGCTAACCGCCCCCCCTCCTTCCAATGCCCAATATACCTTTGCTAACCGCCCCCCCCTCCTTCCAATGCCCGTTGTACCTTTGCTAACCGCCCCCCCTCCTTCCAATGCCCGTTATACCTTTGCTAACCGCCCCCCCCTCCTTCTAATGCCCGTTGTACCTTTGCTAACCGCCCCCCCTCCTTCCAATGCCCGATATACCTTTGCTAACCGCCCCCCCCTCCTTCCAATGCCCGTTATACCTTTGCTAACCGCCCCCCCCTCCTTCCAATGCCCGTTGTACCTTTGCTAACCGCCCCCCCTCCTTCCAATGCCCGTTGTACCTTTGCTAACCGCCCCCCTCCTTCCAATGCCCGTTGTACCTTTGCTAACCGCCCCCCCTCCTTCCAATGCCCGTTGTACCTTTGCTAACCGCCCCCCCCTCCTTCCAATGCCCGATATACCTTTGCTAACCGCCCCCCCTCCTTCCAATGCCCGATATACCTTTGCTAACCGCCCCCCCCTCCTTCCAATGCCCGTTGTACCTTTGCTAACCGCCCCCCCCTCCTTCCAATGCCCGATATACCTTTGCTAACCGCCCCCCCTCCTTCCAATGCCCGATATACCTTTGCTAACCGCCCCCCCCTCCTTCCAATGCCCGTTATACCTTTGCTAACCGCCCCCCCCCTCCTTCTAATGCCCGTTGTACCTTTGCTAACCGCCCCCCCTCCTTCCAATGCCCGTTGTACCTTTGCTAACCGCCCCCCCTCCTTCCAATGCCCGTTATACCTTTGCTAACCGCCCCCCCCTCCTTCCAATGCCCGTTGTACCTTTGCTAACCGCCCCCCCTCCTTCCAATGCCCGTTGTACCTTTGCTAACCGCCCCCCTCCTTCCAATGCCCGTTGTACCTTTGCTAACCGCCCCCCCTCCTTCCAATGCCCGTTGTACCTTTGCTAACCGCCCCCCCCCTCCTTCCAATGCCCGATATACCTTTGCTAACCGCCCCCCCTCCTTCCAATGCCCGATATACCTTTGCTAACCGCCCCCCCTCCTTCCAATGCCCGTTGTACCTTTGCTAACCGCCCCCCCTCCTTCCAATGCCCGTTGTACCTTTGCTAACCGCCCCCCCCTCCTTCCAATGCCCGATATACCTTTGCTAACCACCCCCCCTCCTTCCAATGCCCGTTGTACCTTTGCTAACCGCCCCCCCTCCTTCCAATGCCCGTTGTACCTTTGCTAACCGCCCCCCCCTCCTTCCAATGCCCGTTGTACCTTTGCTAACCGCCCCCCCTCCTTCCAATGCCCGTTGTACCTTTGCTAACCGCCCCCCCTCCTTCCAATGCCCGTTGTACCTTTGCTAACCGCCCCCCCTCCTTCCAATGCCCGTTGTACCTTTGCTAACCGCCCCCCCCTCCTTCCAATGCCCGATATACCTTTGCTAACCACCCCCCCTCCTTCCAATGCCCGTTGTACCTTTGCTAACCGCCCCCCCTCCTTCCAATGCCCGTTGTACCTTTGCTAACCGCCCCCCCCTCCTTCCAATGCCCGTTGTACCTTTGCTAACCGCCCCCCCTCCTTCCAATGCCCGTTGTACCTTTGCTAACCGCCCCCCCTCCTTCCAATGCCCGATATACCTTTGCTAACCACCCCCCCTCCTTCCAATGCCCGTTGTACCTTTGCTAACCGCCCCCCCCTCCTTCCAATGCCCGTTGTACCTTTGCTAACCGCCCCCCCCTCCTTCCAATACCCGATATACCTTTGCTAACCGCCCCCCCCTCCTTCCAATGCCCGTTGTACCTTTGCTAACCGCCCCCCCCTCCTTCCAATACCCGATATACCTTTGCTAACCGCCCCCCCTCCTTCCAATGCCCGTTGTACCTTTGCTAACCGCCCCCCCCTCCTTCCAATACCCGATATACCTTTGCTAACCGCCCCCCCTCCTTCCAATGCCCGTTGTACCTTTGCTAACCGCCCCCCCTCCTTCCAATGCCCGTTGTACCTTTGCTAACCGCCCCCCCTCCTTCCAATGCCCGTTGTACCTTTGCTAACCGCCCCCCCCTCCTTCCAATGCCCGTTATACCTTTGCTAACCGCCCCCCCTCCTTCCAATGCCCGTTGTACCTTTGCTAACCGCCCCCCCCCTCCTTCCAATGCCCGTTGTACCTTTGCTAACCGCCCCCCCCTCCTTCCAATGCCCGTTGTACCTTTGCTAACCGCCCCCCCCTCCTTCCAATGCCCGATATACCTTTGCTAACCGCCCCCCCCTCCTTCCTATGCCCGTTGTACCTTTGCTAACCGCCCCCCCCTCCTTCCAATGCCCGATATACCTTTGCTAACCGCCCCCCCTCCTTCCAATGCCCGTTGTACCTTTGCTAACCGCCCCCCCTCCTTCCAATACCCGTTGTACCTTTGCTAACCGCCCCCCCTCCTTCCAATGCCCGTTGTACCTTTGCTAACCGCCCCCCCTCCTTCCAATACCCGATATACCTTTGCTAACCGCCCCCCCTCCTTCCAATGCCCGTTGTACCTTTGCTAACCGCCCCCCCCTCCTTCCAATACCCGATATACCTTTGCTAACCGCCCCCCCCTCCTTCCAATGCCCGTTGTACCTTTGCTAACCGCCCCCCCTCCTTCCAATGCCCGTTGTACCTTTGCTAACCGCCCCCCCTCCTTCCAATGCCCGTTGTACCTTTGCTAACCGCCCCCCCCTCCTTCCAATGCCCGTTATACCTTTGCTAACCGCCCCCCCTCCTTCCAATGCCCGTTGTACCTTTGCTAACCGCCCCCCCCCTCCTTCCAATGCCCGTTGTACCTTTGCTAACCGCCCCCCCCCCTCCTTCCAATGCCCGTTGTACCTTTGCTAACCGCCCCCCCTCCTTCCAATGCCCGATATACCTTTGCTAACCGCCCCCCCCTCCTTCCAATGCCCGATATACCTTTGCTAACCGCCCCCCCCTCCTTCCAATGCCCGTTGTACCTTTGCTAACCGCCCCCCCTCCTTCCAATGCCCGATATACCTTTGCTAACCGCCCCCCCCCTCCTTCCAATGCCCGATATACCTTTGCTAACCGCCCCCCCCTCCTTCCAATGCCCGATATACCTTTGCTAACCGCCCCCCCCTCCTTCCAATGCCCAATATACCTTTGCTAACCGCCCCCCCCTCCTTCCAATGCCCGTTGTACCTTTGCTAACCGCCCCCCCTCCTTCCAATGCCCGTTATACCTTTGCTAACCGCCCCCCCCTCCTTCTAATGCCCGTTGTACCTTTGCTAACCGCCCCCCCTCCTTCCAATGCCCGATATACCTTTGCTAACCGCCCCCCCTCCTTCCAATGCCCGTTATACCTTTGCTAACCGCCCCCCCCCCTCCTTCCAATGCCCGTTGTACCTTTGCTAACCGCCCCCCCTCCTTCCAATGCCCGTTGTACCTTTGCTAACCGCCCCCCCCCTCCTTCCAATGCCCGTTGTACCTTTGCTAACCGCCCCCCCTCCTTCCAATGCCCGTTATACCTTTGCTAACCGCCCCCCCCCTCCTTCCAATGCCCGTTGTACCTTTGCTAACCGCCCCCCCCTCCTTCCAATGCCCGTTGTACCTTTGCTAACCGCCCCCCCCTCCTTCCAATGCCCGTTGTACCTTTGCTAACCGCCCCCCCCTCCTTCCAATGCCCGATATACCTTTGCTAACCGCCCCCCCTCCTTCCAATGCCCGATATACCTTTGCTAACCGCCCCCCCTCCTTCCAATGCCCGTTGTACCTTTGCTAACCGCCCCCCCTCCTTCCTATGCCCGATATACCTTTGCTTACCGCCCCCCCCTCCTTCCAATGCCCGATATACCTTTGCTAACCGCCCCCCCTCCTTCCAATGCCCGATATACCTTTGCTAACCGCCCCCCCCTCCTTCCAATGCCCGTTGTACCTTTGCTAACCGCCCCCCCCTCCTTCCAATGCCCGTTGTACCTTTGCTAACCGCCCCCCCTCCTTCCAATGCCCGATATACCTTTGCTAACCGCCCCCCCCCTCCTTCCAATGCCCGATATACCTTTGCTAACCGCCCCCCCCTCCTTCCAATGCCCGTTGTACCTTTGCTAACCGCCCCCCCTCCTTCCTATGCCCGATATACCTTTGCTAACCGCCCCCCCCTCCTTCCAATGCCCGATATACCTTTGCTAACCGCCCCCCCTCCTTCCAATGCCCGATATACCTTTGCTAACCGCCCCCCCCTCCTTCCAATGCCCGTTGTACCTTTGCTAACCGCCCCCCCTCCTTCCAATGCCCGTTGTACCTTTGCTAACCGCCCCCCCCTCCTTCCAATGCCCGATATACCTTTGCTAACCGCCCCCCCCTCCTTCCAATGCCCGTTGTACCTTTGCTAACCGCCCAAACCTCCTTCCAATGCCCGTTGTACCTTTGCTAACCGCCCCCCCTCCTTCCAATGCCCGTTGTACCTTTGCTAACCGCCCCCCCCTCCTTCCAATGCCCGTTGTACCTTTGCTAACCGCCCCCCCTCCTTCCAATGCCCGATATACCTTTGCTAACCGCCCCCCCCTCCTTCCAATGCCCGTTGTACCTTTGCTAACCGCCCAAACCTCCTTCCAATGCCCGTTGTACCTTTGCTAACCGCCCCCCCCTCCTTCCAATGCCCGTTGTACCTTTGCTAACCGCCCCCCCTCCTTCCAATGCCCGTTGTACCTTTGCTAACCGCCCCCCCCCTCCTTCCAATGCCCGTTGTACCTTTGCTAACCGCCCCCCCCTCCTTCCAATGCCCGTTGTACCTTTGCTAACCGCCCCCCCCTCCTTCCAATGCCCGTTGTACCTTTGCTAACCGCCCCCCCCTCCTTCCAATGCCCGTTGTACCTTTGCTAACCACCCCCCCTCCTTCCAATGCCCGTTGTACCTTTGCTAACCGCCCCCCCCTCCTTCCAATGCCCGTTGTACCTTTGCTAACCGCCCCCCCTCCTTCCAATGCCCGTTGTACCTTTGCTAACCGCCCCCCCCTCCTTCCAATGCCCGTTGTACCTTTGCTAACCGCCCCCCCCTCCTTCCAATACCCGATATACCTTTGCTAACCGCCCCCCCTCCTTCCAATGCCCGATATACCTTTGCTAACCGCCCCCCCCCTCCTTCCAATGCCCGTTGTACCTTTGCTAACCGCCCCCCCTCCTTCCAATACCCGATATACCTTTGCTAACCGCCCCCCCTCCTTCCAATGCCCGATATACCTTTGCTAACCGCCCCCCCCCTCCTTCCAATGCCCGTTGTACCTTTGCTAACCGCCCCCCCTCCTTCCAATGCCCGTTATACCTTTGCTAACCGCCCAAACCTCCTTCCAATACCCGATATACCTTTGCTAACCGCCCCCCCTCCTTCCAATGCCCGTTGTACCTTTGCTAACCGCCCCCCCTCCTTCCAATACCCGATATACCTTTGCTAACCGCCCAAACCTCCTTCCAATGCCCGTTATACCTTTGCTAACCGCCCAAACCTCCTTCCAATACCCGTTGTACCTTTGCTAACCGCCCCCCCTCCTTCCTATGCCCGTTGTACCTTTGCTAACCGCCCCCCCCTCCTTCCAATGCCCGATATACCTTTGCTAACCGCCCCCCCCCTCCTTCCAATGCCCGTTATACCTTTGCTAACCGCCCAAACCTCCTTCCAATGCCCGTTGTACCTTTGCTAACCGCCCCCCCTCCTTCCAATGCCCGTTATACCTTTGCTAACCGCCCAAACCTCCTTCCAATGCCCGTTGTACCTTTGCTAACCGCCCCCCCCTCCTTCCAATACCCGATATACCTTTGCTAACCGCCCAAACCTCCTTCCAATGCCCGTTATACCTTTGCTAACCGCCCAAACCTCCTTCCAATACCCGTTGTACCTTTGCTAACCGCCCCCCCCTCCTTCCTATGCCCGTTGTACCTTTGCTAACCGCCCCCCCCCCTCCTTCCAATGCCCGTTGTACCTTTGCTAACCGCCCAAACCTCCTTCCAATGCCCGTTATACCTTTGCTAACCGCCCAAACCTCCTTCCAATACCCGTTGTACCTTTGCTAACCGCCCCCCCTCCTTCCTATGCCCGTTGTACCTTTGCTAACCGCCCCCCCTCCTTCCAATGCCCGATATACCTTTGCTAACCGCCCCCCCTCCTTCCAATGCCCGTTGTACCTTTGCTAACCGCCCCCCCCCTCCTTCCAATGCCCGTTGTACCTTTGCTAACCGCCCCCCCCCTCCTTCCAATGCCCGTTGTACCTTTGCTAACCGCCCCCCCCTCCTTCCAATGCCCGATATACCTTTGCTAACCGCCCCCCCCTCCTTCCAATGCCCGATATACCTTTGCTAACCGCCCCCCCCTCCTTCCAATGCCCGATATACCTTTGCTAACCGCCCCCCCCCTCCTTCCAATGCCCGTTGTACCTTTGCTAACCGCCCCCCCCTCCTTCCAATGCCCGTTGTACCTTTGCTAACCGCCCCCCCCTCCTTCCAATGCCCGTTATACCTTTGCTAACCGCCCCCCCCCCTCCTTCCAATGCCCGTTGTACCTTTGCTAACCGCCCAAACCTCCTTCCAATGCCCGTTGTACCTTTGCTAACCGCCCCCCCCCTCCTTCCAATGCCCGATATACCTTTGCTAACCGCCCCCCCCTCCTTCCAATACCCGATATACCTTTGCTAACCGCCCAAACCTCCTTCCAATGCCCGTTGTACCTTTGCTAACCACCCCCCCTCCTTCCAATGCCCGTTATACCTTTGCTAACCGCCCCCCCCTCCTTCCAATGCCCGTTGTACCTTTGCTAACCGCCCCCCCTCCTTCCAATGCCCGTTGTACCTTTGCTAACCGCCCCCCCTCCTTCCAATGCCCGTTGTACCTTTGCTAACCGCCCCCCCCTCCTTCCAATGCCCGATATACCTTTGCTAACCGCCCCCCCCTCCTTCCAATGCCCGTTGTACCTTTGCTAACCGCCCCCCCCCTCCTTCCAATGCCCGTTGTACCTTTGCTAACCGCCCCCCCCCTCCTTCCAATGCCCGTTGTACCTTTGCTAACCGCCCCCCCCCTCCTTCCAATGCCCGTTGTACCTTTGCTAACCACCCCCCCTCCTTCCAATGCCCGTTGTACCTTTGCTAACCACCCCCCCTCCTTCCAATGCCCGTTGTACCTTTGCTAACCACCCCCCCTCCTTCCAATGCCCGTTGTACCTTTGCTAACCGCCCCCCCCCTCCTTCCAATGCCCGATATACCTTTGCTAACCACCCCCCCTCCTTCCAATGCCCGTTATACCTTTGCTAACCGCCCCCCCCTCCTTCCAATGCCCGTTGTACCTTTGCTAACCGCCCCCCCCCTCCTTCCAATGCCCGTTATACCTTTGCTAACCGCCCCCCCCCTCCTTCCAATGCCCGTTGTACCTTTGCTAACCGCCCCCCCCCTCCTTCCAATGCCCGTTGTACCTTTGCTAACCGCCCCCCCTCCTTCCAATGCCCGTTGTACCTTTGCTAACCACCCCCCCTCCTTCCAATGCCCGTTGTACCTTTGCTAACCGCCCCCCCCCTCCTTCCAATGCCCGATATACCTTTGCTAACCGCCCCCCCTCCTTCCAATGCCCGTTGTACCTTTGCTAACCGCCCCCCCTCCTTCCAATGCCCGTTGTACCTTTGCTAACCCACCCCCCTCCTTCCAATGCCCGTTGTACCTTTGCTAACTACCCCCCCTCCTTCCAATGCCCGTTGTACCTTTGCTAACCACCCCCCCTCCTTCCAATGCCCGTTGTACCTTTGCTAACCACCCCCCCTCCTTCCAATGCCCGTTGTACCTTTGCTAACCGCCCCCCCCCTCCTTCCAATGCCCGATATACCTTTGCTAACCACCCCCCCTCCTTCCAATGCCCGTTATACCTTTGCTAACCGCCCCCCCCTCCTTCCAATGCCCGTTGTACCTTTGCTAACCGCCCCCCCCCTCCTTCCAATGCCCGTTGTACCTTTGCTAACCGCCCCCCCCCTCCTTCCAATGCCCGTTATACCTTTGCTAACCGCCCCCCCCCTCCTTCCAATGCCCGTTATACCTTTGCTAACCGCCCCCCCCCTCCTTCCAATGCCCGTTGTACCTTTGCTAACCGCCCCCCCCCTCCTTCCAATGCCCGTTGTACCTTTGCTAACCGCCCCCCCTCCTTCCAATGCCCGTTGTACCTTTGCTAACCACCCCCCCTCCTTCCAATGCCCGTTGTACCTTTGCTAACCGCCCCCCCCTCCTTCCAATGCCCGTTATACCTTTGCTAACCACCCCCCCTCCTTCCAATGCCCGATATACCTTTGCTAACCGCCCCCCCCCTCCTTCCAATGCCCGATATACCTTTGCTAACCGCCCCCCCTCCTTCCAATGCCCGTTGTACCTTTGCTAACCGCCCCCCCTCCTTCCAATGCCCGTTGTACCTTTGCTAACCACCCCCCCTCCTTCCAATGCCCGTTGTACCTTTGCTAACTACCCCCCCTCCTTCCAATGCCCGTTGTACCTTTGCTAACCACCCCCCCTCCTTCCAATGCCCGTTGTACCTTTGCTAACCACCCCCCCTCCTTCCAATGCCCGTTGTACCTTTGCTAACCGCCCCCCCCTCCTTCCAATGCCCGATATACCTTTGCTAACCACCCCCCCTCCTTCCAATGCCCGTTATACCTTTGCTAACCGCCCCCCCCCTCCTTCCAATGCCCGTTGTACCTTTGCTAACCGCCCCCCCCTCCTTCCAATGCCCGTTGTACCTTTGCTAACCGCCCCCCCCCTCCTTCCAATGCCCGTTATACCTTTGCTAACCGCCCCCCCTCCTTCCAATGCCCGTTGTACCTTTGCTAACCGCCCCCCCCCTCCTTCCAATGCCCGTTGTACCTTTGCTAACCGCCCCCCCCTCCTTCCAATGCCTGTTGTACCTTTGCTAACCGCCCCCCCCTCCTTCCAATGCCCGTTATACCTTTGCTAACCACCCCCCCTCCTTCCAATGCCCGTTATACCTTTGCTAACCGCCCCCCCCCTCCTTCCAATGCCCGTTATACCTTTGCTAACCACCCCCCCTCCTTCCAATGCCCGTTGTACCTTTGCTAACCGCCCCCCCTCCTTCCAATGCCCGATATACCTTTGCTAACCGCCCCCCCTCCTTCCAATGCCCGTTGTACCTTTGCTAACCGCCCCCCCTCCTTCCAATGCCCGTTATACCTTTGCTAACCGCCCCCCCCCTCCTTCCAATGCCCGTTATACCTTTGCTAACCGCCCCCCCCCTCCTTCCAATGCCCGTTGTACCTTTGCTAACCGCCCCCCCTCCTTCCAATGCCCGTTGTACCTTTGCTAACCGCCCCCCCCCCTCCTTCCAATGCCCGTTATACCTTTGCTAACCGCCCCCCCCCTCCTTCCAATGCCCGTTGTACCTTTGCTAACCGCCCCCCCCCTCCTTCCAATGCCCGTTATACCTTTGCTAACCGCCCCCCCCCTCCTTCCAATGCCCGTTATACCTTTGCTAACCGCCCAAACCTCCTTCCAATGCCCGTTGTACCTTTGCTAACCGCCCCCCCCCTCCTTCCAATGCCCGTTGTACCTTTGCTAACCGCCCCCCCCTCCTTCCAATGCCCGTTGTACCTTTGCTAACCGCCCCCCCGTCCTTCCAATGCCCGTTGTACCTTTGCTAACCGCCCCCCCCCTCCTTCCAATGCCCGTTGTACCTTTGCTAACCGCCCCCCCCTCCTTCCAATGCCCGTTGTACCTTTGCTAACCGCCCCCCCCTCCTTCCAATGCCCGTTGTACCTTTGCTAACCGCCCCCCCTCCTTCCAATGCCCGTTATACCTTTGCTAACCGCCCCCCCTCCTTCCAATGCCCGTTGTACCTTTGCTAACCGCCCCCCCCTCCTTCCAATGCCCGATATACCTTTGCTAACCGCCCCCCCCTCCTTCCTATGCCCTTGACTGACCCCAGGCACCACGCATCCCTCACCTTGGCCGTCAGCTTGCTTGCGTCCAGTACCAGTAGAAAGTAGTCACCCACCACGCCCTGATAGAAGTGGTTGGCTGTGGGGAAGGAGTGGGGGTGGACAGGGAGGGTGCTCACTGCTCAGTCAAGGGACAGGAACCGAGAGGGAGTGCGGGTGGGCAGAGAGAGGGGCAGGAAGGGTGCTCATTCAAGGGACAGAAGCAGGGAGGGAGGGGGGTGGGCAGGGAGGGAGGGTGGGCAGCGAGGGTGCTTGGTCAGGGAACAGCAGCAGGGTGGGAGTGGGGGTGGGCAGGGAGGGAGGGAGGGTGGGCAGGGGGGGAGTGAGGGTGGGCAGGGAGGGAGTGAGGGTGGGCAGGGAGGGTGCTCAGTCAAGGGACAGGAGCAGGGAGGATGTAAGGGCAAGTGGGGAGAAGGGATGGACGACGCAGCGGACAGAGGTCTGCCCTTGCTAGGTCCCAGCGGTGGCACCCAGCCTAGGTGGCATCAATTTAGTGAGCTCTGTTCTTCGGTAGGCGGACTGTTCATGTCACAAACAATACTGCGGCACTCACCGACCCCAATAAGCAGCTGCATCTCTTTTGTCAGATGAATAAAGCCATCCTGAAGGGCATTTGGAGATCCATTGAGAAAATAATATATAAAAAGTGGATCCATGAGGTAAACTCGATCTAGGGTGTATATCCATTCAGGAAACAATGTGCAGGGCGGATCCAAGAGGGGAACATCATCCAGGCCAGATCCATGGAAGAAATAAGATCCAGGTGTGGATCCAAGAAGAAAATAAAATCGAGGGTGGAAATTTTTAAGGTGGGTCCAGAGTGCTAGCTGCTGTGCTTGTGACAAACAAGGCCTTCGTTACATGAGCCACATTACAGTGTACCGTACTTGCATGCATGCAAGAACTTCCAAGATCCAACCCCATGCGTCCTAGTATCCCTTTGAGATGCATGGGGAAGGATCTAGATCAACCCAAGCAACGATTGCATGGCAGCAACAAACATGATGTAGCATATGGCCAGTTGCATGTCAACATTCGCATTTCGACCATGCATGGCCTTGTACTCAGACACCTGCTCGTAGGTTGGGGGGAAGTAGGGCTTTCCGCTCTCTTTCGCCACGATCCAATCGTCCCGTGGCACCAGATGGTAAAGCAGATCCGACATGCGAGGCAATCGAGGTATGGGTGCTAAGGGAATCGTTCCCGGATGGAGAGCGAGCGGGGCGACAGCAGCGAGGATGAGGGTCAGGGGTAGATGGAGCGGGCAAATTGAAGGTCACGAAGAGCAGTGGTATGGAAAACAATCGACGGCGGCGGTATCAGGACGAAGACTTCGTTGCTTGCAATGGAACGTCCGATGAACGTGTCCCCTCCACACGTTTCAATCGGCAAGCGACCCCCCAAGTCCTGCCCCAAGTCCCAAACCCGACGTCACCCGCACCCGGGCGGCGCCGGGCGCCCGCCTTACCATCGGTGCTTACCAATTACCATGCCCTTCTATGCCTGGCCCTGTCCAGCCTCGGCCACATACTGATATATTGGTCGGCTCGGGCGTCAGAGACTGTAACTATCCTGACAGGCTGGCTGACGTCCTCGTCATTTTACAAGCAGAGCCCCTTCATACTTCATAGTTCATACCATGAGTCACCAAGATATAACGTTTAAGACTACCAGTAGTTGGGTATTATCAATGGTGACATGCTGCTTGACATAATGACACATCCACGTTCTATTATATTTACTCATGCAGATCATGATAACGGGTATAACTGATTTTTATCGGATCCAAACTCATCAATCGGTTTATTCTGGCTTAAAAAGGGCCCGCAACCGGCAAACCGGTTTAAACCGTGCTTTTCGTAAAAAGCGAGGCCCTGAGGTGGACTGGCATGGGCCAAGAGTGGACGTCCAGATTTTGCTGTGGAGCTGCATGTAGCAATGTACAAGCATGCTTCACACCTTGTGTTGGGCGCCCACGCGGCCGAGCTTTGAGCGGGCCCAGAGGTGAAACGTTATTAACACCTTGTCCGGGAGCCCGCTAAAAATGTATTAGGTGGCGCCACTCCGTTGCACATGACTGTCTAAGCAAGATACAACCTAATGAATGCATGGCTAAGGCGCCCTTGGTCAAACCATTCCACCGATTTTATATCTGGTCCTAGCCCTTGGGTGGCAGCATCAGGCAATGATACAATTGGCAAATGTAACAGCAACGATCCGACTTCGAAATCCGGGTTCAAGTTGAGCATGCCCTCTGTGCAATCTATGGACTGTCACAAATACGAATTATGATCTGAGCCCCTGTGCAGCGGAGCCCTTGCACATGTACCATGCGCTTCAAGCGTTTAAGTCGCAGCGACAGTCCATCCTCAATCCTTATCTGGTTTCATGACGATGCATATCCGTTGGGCCCTTTCATTCCTCTTGTGCCTTCTCCCTTGACTTTCCTAGCTGGCTTTTTGTCTGGCAACGTGGCCGAGCTTCATTTCAGCATGGCCCAGAGGTGTGGCGTCCTTAATCCGCTGGGCCCTGAACGCGCGGGGCTGGTAAGGAACGAGTAAGCTCGATTCCAGCTACCATGCACAGCCAGGACCATGTTGCAGCCATGCCACCCACCTATGGGAGGCGGCAGGAACGTGGAACCTGGCGATCTAGACAGGGGAAGAAAGAAGATCGCGTGGCGGGTTCGATATCTCAACCTTTGGGTATAGATTGACACAGCAACAGTCCACTTTCGATCTAAGACCTGGGTACACACGGCGACCACCCTGTCTATGTCTCTTTTTGCTACTGACTCAACTATGTACTCAGTTAGCTCATGTATGCATCATGAGTTGATGACGCAGAGCTGCACTCGGTGGACAACTGCACTTGTCCCCATTTTCGGTGTATTCAAGAATTCCCGCTCCCCAATCTAAATGTACTGTGGTAGTCCGCAAGAAAGCCCAGCTTGCTCTCTTTCAATGAAAAAAACAGGTTAATGAAGCATGCCCCAGACGTATTACGTCATTGACTGATTGCCCACCCCTGGAGTGCCCCCCAAGTCCATCACCCTAGTATAGACGTCACTTAAGCCAAGGAAGCCCATGAGTAATGCGATATGGGTGAATGTAGCATAATTTTGTTGGAGAGATACGGTTCCCCCCAGATTCATAGCCTCTACCTACCTCCTAAGCCTCAGAAATGTTGTGCCTGTGGCAAAATGCAATTGTTTAGTCCACATGCTGTCTCACACATTGCGCACCTCTACCGTAGCAGCATAGCACGAGGTTCTGGAGTGCCCCTTACATTCTCCAGCACATCCTCACTCCTGACGGCCTTAACCCCACTCCCCTGCTGAGACTGACAGCTGCACCCTGAAATCCTGATTGCCGTAACCCTAAATCCTCAACATCCTTAAGTCCCCTGCCCACTAACCCCCTGATAAGATTCCCCTGCATGGGGTCAGGGGAAATAAGACTCCCTAGAGCGCCCCGGCCCGCTTCTCCAGCGGGTCCGCTACCTTCCACAACAGTCAACACAGGCATCGCAACGTCCAAGGCGTGCCCTGTACCCCTTCGTTACGATGCGGGAGCTAGGAAGCTACAAATACCACAAACGCATCTACAGCGCTTGTAGACACGAATCCACTGAGGTGAGTGTTCTAAAGCGCCAGAGTGCGGCCATCACAACGGGCTCGGGCCAATCGGCACAGAGGGCACATCGCCTCCGCCTCCCCGACGCGTCACCGCTTACAAACGCATCGGAAGATGGAACCGCCCAGCCATCCAACAAGCCTGCTCAGAGGTGCAAGAGCGGCGCCTGCTGCGGCCGCAGCAGCCCCTCTGGAGCTAGGGTGTATCCCTCCCCGCGGCCGCCGCCCATCTGCAATGCTGCCATCGGCCGCGGCCGGCGCTCCGATGACGCACTCTCCCCACCGGTCTCGACAAGCCTCCGCGGCCGCCAGTACTGCATCCAAGGCCTCGCACACCTGCACAAGTTTCCAACAATGGCTGATGTCATAATCTGATGTCAATGTCTTCAATCGCTTCCCGGATCCTGCGGAACTGATTCCCCTAAATGAATACTATTTGCTTACTGGTTTAGGGTAAATATGGGCTCAACCCTTAACCCTATACTATACCATTGTGGATGAGAGAAACAACACACCCACCTCAGCTAAGTAGGAGCATGTTTGAGTGTACATGGAGGCATGCACAGATCACCATCCTTGCATTAGTAGGGAAGATCCACATCTATTGCTGAAAGGGGGTTCAGATGCAGGTTTCATCAAAGCATGGACAAGACCTGCAATCTCCCGGCCGCTGAGTCTTGCCTGGGGTAACAACAGCAGGCTATGGATGGACTGGTTCTCTTGAGTATCCATGATCCCCCTTTGACCTTCCCTCCACGTCCCCCCTTCCCCCTTCCCCACCCCCTCCCTCTCCTTCCCCCTCTCCTTCCCTTCAATCCCTTCCCCCCGTTCCCCCTCCCCTCCTCTCCAATCCCTCCTCTCCTCTTTCACCTTCCCCTCCCTTCAATCCACTTTCCCTCCCCCCCGTCCCCTCCCTTCCTTTCAATCCCTCCCCCCCTCCCCCTTACCCCTCCTCCCTCCCCCTCCACCCCCCTCCCCTTCCCCCTCCTCCCTTCCCCATCACCCCCCTCCCCTTCCCTGCAACACACCTGCAGGTGACGGGCGTGAAGCGATGCTGTGATGCGCCCCACAGCGCCCGCCTTGATCAAAGGTCTCGGCCCACCCAGCCCGTGTCGCAGGGTGGAGCCCTGCCGAGGAGCAGCACCGCCAACAGCAACGGCGCCCCACCCCGATGGGTCAGCTACTGCCTGGGCAGTCACGACCATCCTATCGGCGACACATTGAGGTTTACAGCTCTGCATCAGGAGGGTTTAGGGTTTAGAGTTAACAGCTGTGCATCAGGAGGGTTTAAAGTTTTACAGCTCTTCATCAGGAGGGTTTAGGGTTAAGGGTTTGCAGCTCTTCATCAAGAGGGTTTAGGGTTTACAGCTCTGCATCAGGAGGGTTTAGGGGCCGGGGTTGACAGCTGTTCATCAGGTGGGTTTAGGGCCCAGGTTTGACAGCTGTGTATCAGGAGGGTTTAGGGTCAAGGGTTTACAGCTGTGTATCAGGAAGGTTTAGGGTTAAGGGTTAACATCTGTGCATCATGAGGGTTTAGGGTTAAGGGTTTACAGCTCTGCATCATGAGGGTTTAGGGCCCAGGGTTAACAGCTGTGTATCAGGGGGGTTTAGGGTTAAGGGTTTACAGCTGTGTATCAGCAGGGTTTAGGGTTAAGGGTTAACATCTGTGCATCATGAGGGTTTAGGGTTAAGGGTTAACATCTGTGCATCAGGAGGGTTTGAGGTTACGGGTTTACAGCTGTGCATCAGGAGGGTTTAGGGTTAAGAGTTTACAGCTCTACATCAGAAGGGTTTAGGGTTAAGGGTGAATAGCTGCGTATCATGAGGGTTTAGGGTTAACAGCTGTGCATCAGGAGGGTTTAGGGTTCAAGATTAACAGCTCTGCACCAGAGGGTTTGGGGTTCAGGGTTTACAGCTCTGCATCAGGAGGAAGGGGATCAGGTTATGAGTTCGCCCAATACCCACTTAGCCAGTAGTCAGCAGCCTTAGCAGCCACATCGTCACTGCCCGGCTAGCCATCCAGTTGCAGCTAGCCACCCAGTTGCAGCCAGCACCTCTTTTATCCCCCCCTTCAGCCCAAGTTATTCTTGCGGGTCTTCCAGGTTCAGGTCATTTAGGTCATGTGGGTGCACGACATCCGGGTCCTGGTTCACCTTATACTTGCTTCCCCTTCCCTCATCATTATCCTTGTCTGAGGTTGAGGGATCCATCAATAAACTACTGTATCGTAATGATCTATTGTCGACGCCAGTTTCAGTCAGAAATTAAGAGTTTGGCATTGTTTGCCATGAGGGCAGAGCATGAAAATAAATCGTTCTTCATACCCGAGGGGAGGCAAATCATATCTACGGTACCAGATTTGATTTGCCTTGTTGAGGACCTAAACCCTAAACTCTCACATCCAGGCAGTCGTCTCACCTGCGGCATCATCACAGCCCTGCTGGCCACCCAGCTGGCCGCCGCTGCGGGGTCAGACATGGCGGCGGCGAAATTCCCTTCATTTGATCCTGTGCGGAGATCTGCGCCGGCTGCGGAGCCACCAAAGAGCCCAGCAAGGGACACCATGTAGGCCGTGGCGAAGGTGTCGCCAGCACCATTGGTGTCGGCCACGTCATCAATCTGTCCAGGTTAGCAAAGGCAGATTCAAAACCTGGATTTCAAATCGCCAGCACCATTGGTGTCAGCCACGTCATCAATCTGTCCAGGTCAGCTAAGGCAGATTCAATATCTGGATTTCAAATCGCCAGCACCATTGGTGTCAGCCACGTCATCAATCTGTCCAGGTCAGCGAAGGCAGATTCAATATCTGAATGATTCAAATCGGCAAGGCATCAGGTGTCCATCTTGTTCACAAGTGGCTTGCAAGCGGAGATCCTCACGTCGGAAGGGCGGACAGAGTTAAACAAAATTATGTGAAGTAGATAAAGCGATCATAGATACAACGATAAAGTAATCATCACTCCCCTGCCCTGGTGGTGATTGCTGATGTAGTGCCCCCTCTCCCTTGTGTGACATCGCCTCCACCCCTCACCTGCACGGGGGGAATATG
The DNA here is from genome assembly GCA_037349105.1 of Limnomonas spitsbergensis. Lineage (NCBI taxonomy): Eukaryota > Viridiplantae > Chlorophyta > Chlorophyceae > Chlamydomonadales > Limnomonas > Limnomonas spitsbergensis. Next base: position 1,581,658 of record JAYJMM010000097.1, read on the forward strand.
GTGGATCCCCGTCGCGTTGTACTCGGTTGCGCCCTCCGCTCCCATGGTCACGAGCAAGCGGGCTGTCATGCCCGTGATGCGCTGTAACGAGCCTGGGGCATGGATAGGGGGGCATGGGTAGGGAGGCATGGGTAGGGGGGCATGGGTAGGGGGCACGGGTAGGGGGGCATGGGTAGGGGGGCATGGGTGGGGGGGCATGAATAGGGGGCATGGGTAGGGGGGCATGGGTAGGGGGGCATGGGTAGGGGTGTATGGGTAGGGGTGTATGGGTAGGGGGCATGGGTAGGGGGGCATGGGTAGGGGGCATGGGTAGGGGGGCATGGGTAGGGGGCATGGGTAGGGGGCATGGGTAGGGGGCATGGGTAGGGGGCATGGGTAGGGGGCATGGGTAGGAGGGCATGGGTAGGGGGGCATGGGTAGGAGGGCATGGGTAGGGGGGCATGGGTAGGAGGGCATGGGTAGGGGGGCATGGGTAGGGGGGCATAGGTAGGGGGGCATGGGTAGGGGGGCATGGGTAGGGGGGCGTGGGTAGGGGGGCGTGGGTCGGGGGTCATGAGTAGGGGGGCATGGGTAGGGGGGCATGGGTTGGAGGGCATGGGTAGGAAAGCAGGGTTCAGGATGATGACCTAGGGTTCAGGCTTGCAATTGAGGGTCAATAAGGATGAGTCAGAGTTCTGGTCGTGTCAGAACAGCTGTACAGCAGGGCTCAACGCGTACTGCTGTACCTTGACAAGTACTGCTCACCATCTGGCCAGCTGTCTGTCTCGACGTCCGACAGGAACAACGACACACGCCGCCCCAGACCCTCCTGAGAGAAGGGGAGGAGGTGTACTGCAGCAGGTGAGCAGGAGTGTGGGCAGGAGGGTCGAGGAAGAGACCAGGTGGAGCAGGTGCAGTGCAGCAGGTGCTCTTACTGAGTAGGTGTGTGTAGCTTTTATTCAGGAAGTCGGGCAGTGTGGACAGGACTGAAAGAGAAAAGTGTAATAAGTATAATAAGTGTAATAATCAACTGACATATTCACGATGTAAAAAAATTGAGAAGGATAGAGGACTCTGTGACAAGAACAAATGTGCACAAACAGTTGCTAGGGAGACCAGGACGTAAATGGGTGTGTCAGTTGAAATGTGGATATGAACGCCTGAGGGGCAGCTAGAAGACTTGTACCCAAGTAGTGGGTGGTGCAACCCACTCCTACGGTGAAAGCATTTCAGCCATGACAGGCCCACCTCTGGGGATCTGAACCCAGGGAGTGAACCCTGAGCCCAGTGACAGGGCTTTCTGGACTCCCTCCGGCCATAGGCTGCACTAAAACTGCCTCAGCCCAGCGATTAGAAAGGTATTCCGCCTAGGGCCTGAAAAGGACTACGTTGAGGGTGTCACAGCCGGCCCTTCACCCTGTACCCTTGACAGAGTGGACCTACAGCCAACGCACCAGCAATTGTTTGGATAGCTCCAACAGGGGCTCCACATTCCCACATGACAGCTGACCATTATCCCCTGACCTTTAATATTATAGATCTACAGCCAACGCACCAGCAAGTGTTTGGATGGCACCACAGCGGCGCAACATTCCCACATGACAGCTGACCCTTATCCCCTAACCTTTCATACAATAGATATGCAACTAACGCACCAGCAATTGTTTGGATGGCTCCAACAGCGGCGCCACATTCCCCCCGTGCACCAGCTCCCGCTGGAAGCCTTGCCCCAGCAGCCCGACGTGCTGGTAGCCGCGTAGAAACTGCTCGGCAGCTGCCACAAAGCTGCTGTCCACGAGCCACCGCCACAGATCCATGACACGGGCAAAAGCTCCGGAACCGGCTGATAATCGCCCCGCTGCTGCCCCGGTATCGCTCCCTGGTGCCGCCTTGCCGTTGCTGCTGCTGCACCCTGACATGAAGGAAGCTGCGTCGATGTCATGGAGGGTCAGCGGGCCCAGAAGAATCACGCGGGCGCGGCGGCAGCGGTACGGCACGTCGGCGAAGCTCAGTGTGATGTTGGGGTTGGCAGTCACGCGCAGGTGACGCGCATGACCTGGGGAAGGGGGGAAGGGTTTGGAGGGGCGCAAGGGGATGGTAGGCGGGTAGCGGGTGGCGGGTGGCGGGTTCAAGGGTCAGAAAGGGGTGCGTAGGGGGCGCAAGGGGATGGTAGGTGAGTAGCGGGTGGCGGGTTCAGGGATCAGAAAGGGGTGCGTAGGGGGCGCAAGGGGATGGTAGGCGGGTAGCGGGTGGCGGGTTCAGGGGTCAGAAAGGGTTGCATAGGGGGCGCAAGGGGATGGTAGGCCGGTAGCGGGTGGCGGGTTCAGGGATCAGAAAGGGGTGCGTAGGGGGCGCAAGGGGATGGTAGGCGGGTAGCGGGTGGCGGGTTCAGGGATCAGAAAGGGGTGCGTAGGGGGCGCAAGGGGAAGGTAGGCTGGTAGCGGGTGGCGGGTTCAGGGGTAAGAAAGGGGTGCATAGGGGGCGTAAAACATGGGGAGAAGGGGGGCCTGGCTTCCTGACTGGGCAATTTGCGCCTCCACCGCATGGGACCACAAATTAAGCATATCAGCATACCCCTCCCCCATGTCGTCATGAAGCCTGCACTCTCACAAAGCTGGATCCTGATCCCAGAGCCGCACGCCATCCGCTGTTGATGCAATTCACTGATGTGCACACACTCTACCACAAGGCCTACCTGATGCCTGCCCCCAAAGAGAGCCGACAGTCATTGAAAGCCGCGAAAGCCGATCATTTAAGGCCGATCATTGAAAGCCAATCATTGAAAGCCCTGATGCCCGCCCCCAATGAAAGCTGATCGAGCGACGATCTCAAGGCCTTTCCCTGCACACCTTCTTAGGGAAACCTGTCCCACCCCCACCTCATAGACTGAAGTACACCTGTACATGCTGACCCTCCCTGGGCCCCGGCCCTCATTTTGCGTTTGTCATCCAGGTCTGGGATATGTGAGGTGTGCCATCGTGGGTATGAACCCACCCAGCCAGTTGCGTGTGTGAACTCACCGAACCAGGTGTACGTGTGCTCGAAGGTAAGTGTGGACTTGGAAGCCACCACGTGGAGGTCCAGGCCCTCAAACACCGACAAATCAGCGTCAGGCCCAGCGACTGCACGGAGCAGCGGGAAACAATCTCAAACTCTGTAGGGCGGAGACCTAGGCAAACTTGAGTAAAGATATTATCAGAGATATGGGGAGAAATGGACGACAACGGGCCATCCTCATGATGCCGATTTCCAGAGTTGCTGGCCTGCCTAGTTGTAGGTTAAGGTTTAGGGTTAACCCCTAAACCCACCTGGGTTTAACCCTAAACCCACCTGTGACGACACACCCCCGGAGCCCAAAGGCTTTCACTGCTGCAGCCGCATACGACACTGCACCCCCAGGGGGCCTGGAGCCCTCCACTAAATCGACGGTGACATTGCCCACAAGGAGGACATCCGGTCTGCAAGGGGAAAACAGGACGTGAGGGATAAGCAGAGAGGGGGGGGGTCTGGAGCCCTCCACTAAATCGACGGCGACATTGCCCACAAGGAGGACATCCGGTCTGCAAGGGGAAAACAGGACGAGAGGGATAAGCAGTGAGGGGGAGTCCGGAGCCCTCCACCAGGCCAATGGTCACGGTACCCACAAGGAGCACGTCTGGCGTGTGGGAGACCAACAGGGTGGGGGAAGGGTCAGCAGGGAGAAGCGTGAGGAGTGGGGCAACGTGTTGAGATAGATATGGTTTAGGGTCTTTCATTGCCACTCAGGACATCTGGCGCCACATGTCCTGAGTGGCATGCATGGATACAGCCATGCATGGATAGAGCCTGGACTGCATGGAGGGCCAGGAAACTGAGAATTGCATGGGCACCGTCTGACAGAAGGGTCCAGGGGGAAAAAGGTGGACTTGCATTTCTGGCAGGGCTGAAAAAGAGGCCGGGGGCCGGGAGGGTGAGAGGGAAGGCCCTGCCCCCCATGTCCGTGGATGCATACTTAAAGGCTCGCGTAATAGGGGGTGTCACATGCAGGGTCAGGAGCGGACTGGTCGTCAAGAGATGCAAATGGGTGCAAGAATTGCAGTTGGGTGTCTGAGGACGGGCGAGACACGGACCTTGACAGCTCATACCCCAGGAGGGCGCATGCTGCGGCGGTGGCGAGGAGTAGCAGCGACAGCCCGGGACGACACCGTCGCATAACGGACACTCAAATAGGTAGCCGACAGCGCGGCTGCGCTATTGCGCCTCTTCCTGGCTTACACTCGCGTTGGTAGCTTAGCAGGCGCGGTGACGACCTTGATTGCTGAATGAGCCCTAGATCAGCAGCAACGGCCAGCGCTCAGCTACGGTGCAAGCGTTTGAGGCCTAGGAAGGTGCGCGCGGCCGCTGTGATGCCATTAGTTTATGCCAAGGTCAGTGTGATCAGGATGCAGCTACTGAGGTTGGAGCAGCGGCTGGGATGGATGCTCCGTATTGCGTCACATGCAGTACAACGTCACGGGCGCTCAGAGGCCACAAGAAGGACGTGTAGAGGTAGAGGTTGTCACGTATCGGATTGCAGACAGATAATCGAAGCAGATGAAGCCTAGACAGCAGACGTATGAATTCGCTGAGTCGAATGAATTTGACAGCGCCTGAAGCACGTGAGGTCAGAATTGCCGGGGTCTCCTGCCTTTTTGAGTCCTGACCACCTGACAGGTGGGTATGGGTGGGACACCAGCAGGTGGGACACTACGGTAGGGTGGTCGCTTTTTCGGTGAGAGTTTAGGGCTCGGTCTGGTTGGGATCGAATCCAAATATCGGTTGGGTTGGCATCGAACGAAAATGCTGATTCATTATACTGCTGGCAACTCCAGGCCCCCAGAGAGGAGCTGCATGAGTGCATGTAGCGCGCATGGGCTATCACATTGGCTTCCACCCTGCTCCTCAGCTCCTGGATATTTGACTGAAGCTGCTCATAAGCGGGCCTAGATGACCATATCTGTCCCTTCAGCAGGGCTGTTATTTGCTGCTGCATCTACCGGGTATGTAGGAATTCGTGATGTGAGCTGGGGTTGGGCCGGGTCACGACTCATGACGTCAATGAAAGAGTTTGTTACCGGTGCCGTATTTGTGGGGATGTGCCTATGAGCACATGAATGAAGCATACAGCTCGGGACTCGGGTGCTCCTTGTTTAAACCGCTTCCAAGCCCACCTAGTTTAGGGTTAAGGGTGTAGTGTTAGGTTTAGGGTTCAGTGCACCTTATTGACTGCAGGAAGTCCCCCCCCTTCATCGGGGTAAGATCATCATCCATAGTGACCGGCGTCGCTGTGGCGCCATATGCCATGTCCAATCGCCCTAGTTGTAGGCTTCCTGCCTAGGTAGCAGCATCAGAAAGGGCTGCTAGTCATGCACTCCTGCGGTCCATGAGCACTGCAAAATCCTTTTGTTGCAAACTTGCAATAAGTGAACCTGCTCGCCACCTGCGATATGCTGGAAATTAATTATGAGCGAAGTCTCTGGCGTTTGAAGGTACGGTACTAAGTTTTTGCTCACGGTTGGACACACAGAGCCATGTAAAGAAGCTCAAACATTTGAGCCCACCCGATATGTTTGTGAGATATGCATGCTAGCGAAAGATGTCTCAATCGCCACATCTCAAGAAGTGCTCTTCTAGAGCCTGACCTCTGCTTGGATCCAGGTATCCATCACCCCAGATTCAAGGGCTTCCCATCATGGTATGTTCCCTGGAAGCCTAACCTCTGGGTGGCATTCATACCCAGAGGTTGAGGGATCGAACCCACCACACGATCTCTCTCCCCCCGACTAGAGCGCCTGGTTCCATGTTCCTGCCCCCTCACATAGGAGGATGGCATGGCTGCACCATGGCCCAGGCTGTGCATGGTAGCTGGAATTGAGCCAAGTCATTCCCTACCAGCCCCACGTGGCCGAGCGTTCAGTAGGGCCTGGCGGGTATGCACTGTTCTAAACCCTCGAAGTCTAAACCCGGGCCGAGCCTTTTTGAGCAGGGCCCAGAGGAGTTAGTTATGTCATTGACCCTGGAAGCCTATAACAATACTACATCGCCGCTACCACTGAGCTCCTTACCGTTAAGGAGCTGTCAGGAGCTCGACGGTAAGGATGGAGAGATCCAGTGGAGGGAACGAGCACAAGCTGCTGGCCTGTTATAACTTACGGGGGCTTCAATTCTTTTTAAGGCGCCATTCGCGGCCAAGCCTTTTTTTAACAGGGCCCAGAGGTGTAACGTCATTGACCTAACAGGGCTTCAATTGATTTGCAGACAAGGATCACGTGCACCCCTTGGCGCCAAGTTGTTGACAAGCCACGGAGCATAAGCAGGTAGGAAATAACATGGCAAGCGCCTCATGGTGGCGCATGGCTGCAACACGCATCAAGACGTCACCCCAAATTGAGTGACAAACAGCATTGGCCTCATGCACCGTCCTGACAGAGCTGCAAGCATCAGTTCACAGCATCACCCTTACCATGCGCAAATCATCGCACTCCGTGCCCCCCCCTTTCCTGTCATAGATTCTGACCATGTTGCGGCCTCCATTAAATAATCAAATCAGGTGTGTCACAGCTCTCGGCTTTACCTGCTGCCTGTCGGTTTCTTTTGCTGTCTTGGAAAATTAACAACCCTTTCCGGCCGTGCGCACAGTCAGAGTTCAAGCTGAACACTTTCAAGTCACACCTCTACATGAAGGACACCAATTTGATCCCCAGATCTCGTAACTGCTGCTCAGCTCTTGTAACTGCTGTCCAGCTCTCAGAACTGCTGCTCAGCTCTTGTACCTGCTGTCCAGCTCTCATAACTGCTGCCCAGCTCTTTGTAACTACTGTCCAGCTCTCATAGCTGCTGCCCAGCTCTTGTAACTGCTGTCCAGCTCTCAGAACTGCTGCTCAGCACTTGTAACTGCTGTCCAGCTCTCATCACTGCTGCTCAGCTCTTGAAGCTGCTGTCCAGCTCTCATAACTGCTGCCCAGCTCTTGTAACTGCTGTCCAGCTCTCATCACTGCTGCCCAGCTCTCGTAACTGCTGTCCAGCTCTCATAACTGCTGCCCAGCTCTCGTAACTGCTGTCCAGCTCTTGTAACTGCTGCCCAGCTCTCGTAACTGTTGTCCAGCTCTTGTAACTGCTGTCCAGCTCTCGTAACTGCTGCCCAGCTCTCGTAACTGTTGTCCAGCTCTCGTAACTGCTGCCCAGCTCTCGTAACTGCTGCCCAGCTCTCGTAACTGCTGTCCAGCTCTGGTTACTGCTGCCCAGGTCTTAGTTCTACTGCTCCTGCTCCAGCCCAAAATGATGTGGGCCTAGCTCTCAGCCCTGCTGTGTAGCTCTTGTACATGCCGCTCAATCATCACACAACTGCTGCCCAGCTTTCACAACTGCTGCCCAGCCATCGCTGCTGAGCTCCAGCCTCAGCTACTACTGGCCAGGCACCACGGCAGTCGCCTTGCGCAGCCGGCCCACGTCGGCGAACTTGCGAGGCCACACAACAGTGATGATCAAGTACACGATCGCGAGCACCAAGCTCAGGCCGCCGGTCACCAGGTAGGCGACGCCCAACACAATGGAGTTGCCCCCTAGCCAGTTGGTAGTGCTGAGCACGAGGCTCTTGCGGCCACCGAAGGAGTAGGTGTTGTACTGGTTGGTGACGTTGACCAGCAGGCGGTCGCCTGTCCGCAGCGTGATGTCACTCCACACACCCCACAGCTTGCGGAAGTGTTGCATGTGGGAGAGGCGCATCCAGGTCTGCAACACGAGGGGGTGGAGGAAACAAGGGCGCACCGTGGGGGGGGGGTCAGGTTTAAGATATCAGTTGCATGATCTTCTTTTACACACCGGTCACCGGTGCTGTCCACACCTCCTGTACAGTGCATTGGGCACCAAGAAAGCGCACTGATGGGTTGGGGGCTATTTTTCTGGGGTTCAATGTGTTTTCTTGCATTTGAAACTTAACATCGGGCAGGAGGCATTCGTTTTAAACAGGGATTTTTAGCGGTTTCCCTGATCTTAAGCAAATACAGATGTGTGAAGGGATTAACCTTCAACCCTGGCGCGAATGAAGGTGCCCGTCCTACGTTTAATCCTGCTTGATGCCTCTGGGACCCTCCCACTGTATCCTGGCCCTCCACCCTTCCATCCACCCTCCCACCGTATCCTGGCCCTCCCCCCCCTCCATCCACCCTCCCACCGTACCCTGACCCTCCACCCCTCCATCCACCCTCCCACCATACCCTGACCCTCCACCCCCTCCATCCACCCTCCCACCGTACCCTGACCCTCCATCCCTCCATCCACCCTCCCACCGTACCCTGACCCTCCACCCCCTCCATCCACCCTCCCACCGTACCCTGAACCTCCACCCCTCCATCCACCCTACCCTGACCCTCCACCCCCTCCATCCACCCTCCCACCGTACCCTGGCCGTCCACCCCACCTCCCACCGTACCCTGGCCGTCCACCCCTCCATCCACCCTCCCACCGTACCCTGACCCTCCACCCCTCCATCCACCCTCCCACCGTACCCTGGCCCTCCACCCCTCCATCCACCCTCCCACCGTACCCTGACCCTCCACCCCCTCCATCCACCCTCCCACCGTACCCTGACCCTCCACCCCTCCATCCACCCTCCCACCTTACCCTGACCCTCCACCCCCTCCATCCACCCTCCCACCGTACCCTGGCCCTCCACCCCCCCTCCCACCGTACCCTGGCCGTCCACCCCTCCATCCACCCTCCCACCGTACCCTGGCCCTCCACCCCTCCATCCACCCTCCCACCGTACCCTGAACCTCCACCCCTCCATCCACCCTCCCACCTTACCCTGACCCTCCACCCCCTCCATCCACCCTCCCACCGTACCCTGGCCCTCCACCCCTCCTCCCACCGTACCCTGGCCCTCCACCCCTCCATCCACCCTCCCGCGCACACTCACCTGGAAGCGCTGGTCTTGCTGTAGTGACCCGGTGATGTTCCCCCCCCCCCCCCAGGAGGCCTGGTCCTGGGCAAAGTTACTGCAGGGCACAGGGTCACAGAGAAATGCCGGAAACTTGAGGTGTGTGTGGAGGGAGGGAGAAATAGGGAGGACTCACTCACTTTTATATCCATAGGGCCTTCAAAAGTACTTTGACAGAGGGAGGCAGAAGGCAAGGGACCCATTAAGGCCAAGAAAGTCATGACAGTAAGACAGGTAAGCAAGGGCTAATAAAGGCTTGAAAAAAACGACCGGCAAGGCAGGGAAATGACAAGTCTCTAACAAATATGTTTCAGGCCAGGCACTGCGTCGCACCACATCAAGATCAACCTCCGACCCAACCTTAGAAACCAGGGAGAAGCCCGAGCCACACAGCCAAGGAGTAAAGGAAGAACAGAGAGGACAGACCAAAAAAGCAAACCAGGCCAGACAGCAGCCAGACGCAGGGAGCAGGGCGGCAAAACAGGGAAACATGGATGATAGGGAAGCCTAGGATCAAGCCTAGGATCAATCACGGCTGAAATGGCCATTCAAATAGGGAAGCCTAGGATCAAGCACGGCTGAAAACGACCATGCAAATAGGGAAGCCTAGGATCAAGCACGGCTGAAAACGACCATGCAAATAGGGAAACCTAGGATCAAGCCTAGGATCAATCACGGCTGAAATGGCCATTCAGATAGGGAAGCCTAGGATCAAGCACGGCTGAAAACAACCATGCAAATAGGGAAGCCTAGGATCAAGCACGGCTGAAAACGACCATGCAAATAGGGAAGCCTAGGATCAAGCACGGCTGAAAACGACCATGCAAATAGGAAAGCCTAGGATCAAGCACGGCTGAAAACAACCATGCAAATAGGGAAGCCTAGGATCAAGCACGGCTGAAAACGACCATGTAAATAGGGAAGCCTAGGATCAAGCACGGCTGAAAACGACCATGCAAATAAGGAAGCCTAGGATCAAGCACGGCTGAAAACGACCATGCAAGTAGGGAAGCCTAGGATCAAGCAAGGCTGAAAACAACCATGCAAATAGGGAAGCCTAGGATCAAGCACGGCTGAAAACGGCCATTCAAATAGGGAAGCCTAGGATCAAGCATAGGATCAATCACGGCTGAAATGGCCATTCAGATAGGGAAGCCTAGGATCAACCACGGCTTAAAACAACCATGCAAATAGGGAAGCCTAGGATCAAGCACGGCTGAAAACGACCATGCAAATAGGGAAGCCTAGGATCAAGCACGGCTGAAAACGACCATGCAAATAGGGAAGCCTAGGATCAAGCACGGCTGAAAACGACCATGCAAATAGGGAAGCCTAGGATCAAGCACGGCTGAAAAGGACCATGCAAATAGGGAAGCCTAGGATCAAGCACGGCTGAAAACGACCATGCAAATAGGGAAGCCTAGGATCAAGCATGGCTGAAAACGACCATGCGAATAGAGAGCCTAGGATCAAGCACGGCTAAAATGGCCATGCAAATAGGGAAGCCTAGGATCAAGCACAGCTGAAAACAACCATGCAAATAGGGAAGCCTAGGATCAAGCACGGCTGAAAACGACCATGCAAATAGGGAAGCCTAGGATCAAGCACGGCTGAAAACAACCATGCAAATAGGGAAGCCTAGGATCAAGCACGGCTGAAAACGACCATGCAAATAGGGAAGCCTAGGATCAAGCACGGCTGAAAACGACCATGCAAATAGGGAAGCCTAGGATCAAGCACGGCTGAAAACAACCATGCAAATAGGGAAGCCTAGGATCAAGCACGGCTGAAAACGACCATGCAAATAGGGAAGCCTAGGATCAAGCACGGCTGAAAAGGACCATGCAAATAGGGAAGCCTAGGATCAAGCACGGCTGAAAACGACCATGCGAATAGGGAAGCCTAGGATCAAGCACGGCTGAAAACAACCATGCAAATAGGGAAGCCTAGGATCAAGCACGGCTGAAAACGACCATGCAAATAGGGAAGCCTAGGATCAAGCACGGCTGAAAACGACCATGCAAATAGGGAAGCCTAGGATCAAGCACGGCTGAAAACGACCATGCAAATAGGGAAGCCTAGGATCAAGCACGGCTGAAAACGACCATGCAAATAGGGAAGCCTAGGATCAAGCACGGCTGAAAACGACCATGCAAATAGGGAAGCCTAGGATCAAGCACGGCTGAAAACGACCATGCAAATAGGGAAGCCTAGGATCAAGCACGGCTGAAAACAACCATGCAGATAGGGAAGCCTAGGATCAAGCACGGCTGAAAACAACCATGCAAATAGGGAAGCCTAGGATCAAGCACGGCTGAAAACGACCATGCAAATAGGGAAGCCTAGGATCAAGCACGGCTGAAAAGGACCATGCAAATAGGGAAGCCTAAGATCAAGCACGGCTGAAAACGACCATGCAAATAGGGAAGCCTAGGATCAAGCACGGCTGAAAACAACCATGCAAATAGGGAAGCCTAGGATCAAGCACGGCTGAAAACGACCATGCAAATAGGGAAGCCTAGGATCAAGCACGGCTGAAAAGGACCATGCAAATAGGGAAGCCTAGGATCAAGCACGGCTGAAAACAACCATGCAAATAGGGAAGCCTAGGATCAAGCACGGCTGAAAACGACCATGCAAATAGGGAAGCCTAGGATCAAGCACGGCTGAAAACGACCATGCAAATAGGGAAGCCTAGGATCAAGCACGGCTGAAAACAACCATGCAAATAGGGAAGCCTAGGATCAAGCACGGCTGAAAACAACCATGCAAATAGGGAAGCCTAGGATCAAGCACGGCTGAAAACGACCATGCAAATAGGGAAGCCTAGGATCAAGCACGGCTGAAAAGGACCATGCAAATAGGGAAGCCTAGGATCAAGCACGGCTGAAAACGACCATGCAAATAGGGAAGCCTAGGATCAAGCACGGCTGAAAACAACCATGCAAATAGGGAAGCCTAGGATCAAGCACGGCTGAAAACGACCATGCAAATAGGGAAGCCTAGGATCAAGCACGGCTGAAAAGGACCATGCAAATAGGGAAGCCTAGGATCAAGCACGGCTGAAAACGACCATGCAAATAGGGAAGCCTAGGATCAAGCACGGCTGAAAACGACCATGCAAATAAGGAAGCCTAGGATCAAGCACGGCTGAAAACGACCATGCAAGTAGGGAAGCCTAGGATCAAGCACGGCTGAAAACAACCATGCAAATAGGGAAGCCTAGGATCAAGCACGGCTGAAAACAACCATGCAAATAGGGAAGCCTAGGATCAAGCACGGCTGAAAACAACCATGCAAATAGGGAAGCCTAGGATCAAGCACGGCTGAAAACGACCATGCAAATAGGGAAGCCTAGGATCAAGCACGGCTGAAAACGACCATGCAAATAGGGAAGCCTAGGATCAAGCACGGCTGAAAACGACCATGCAAATAGGGAAGCCTAGGATCAAGCATGGCTGAAAACGACCATGCGAATAGAGAGCCTAGGATCAAGCACGGCTAAAATGGCCATGCAAATAGGGAAGCCTAGGATCAAGCACAGCTGAAAACAACCATGCAAATAGGGAAGCCTAGGATCAAGCACGGCTGAAAACGACCATGCAAATAGGGAAGCCTAGGATCAAGCACGGCTGAAAACAACCATGCAAATAGGGAAGCCTAGGATCAAGCACGGCTGAAAACGACCATGCAAATAGGGAAGCCTAGGATCAAGCACGGCTGAAAACGACCATGCAAATAGGGAAGCCTAGGATCAAGCACGGCTGAAAACAACCATGCAAATAGGGAAGCCTAGGATCAAGCACGGCTGAAAACGACCATGCAAATAGGGAAGCCTAGGATCAAGCACGGCTGAAAAGGACCATGCAAATAGGGAAGCCTAGGATCAAGCACGGCTGAAAACGACCATGCGAATAGGGAAGCCTAGGATCAAGCACGGCTGAAAACAACCATGCAAATAGGGAAGCCTAGGATCAAGCACGGCTGAAAACGACCATGCAAATAGGGAAGCCTAGGATCAAGCACGGCTGAAAACGACCATGCAAATAGGGAAGCCTAGGATCAAGCACGGCTGAAAACGACCATGCAAATAGGGAAGCCTAGGATCAAGCACGGCTGAAAACAACCATGCAAATAGGGAAGCCTAGGATCAAGCACGGCTGAAAACGACCATGCAAATAGGGAAGCCTAGGATCAAGCACGGCTGAAAACGACCATGCAAATAGGGAAGCCTAGGATCAAGCACGGCTGAAAACAACCATGCAAATAGGGAAGCCTAGGATCAAGCACGGCTGAAAACGACCATGCAAATAGGGAAGCCTAGGATCAAGCACGGCTGAAAAGGACCATGCAAATAGGGAAGCCTAGGATCAAGCACGGCTGAAAACGACCATGCGAATAGGGAAGCCTAGGATCAAGCACGGCTGAAAACAACCATGCAAATAGGGAAGCCTAGGATCAAGCACGGCTGAAAACGACCATGCAAATAGGGAAGCCTAGGATCAAGCACGGCTGAAAACGACCATGCAAATAGGGAAGCCTAGGATCAAGCACGGCTGAAAACGACCATGCAAATAGGGAAGCCTAGGATCAAGCACGGCTGAAAACGACCATGCAAATAGGGAAGCCTAGGATCAAGCACGGCTGAAAACGACCATGCAAATAGGGAAGCCTAGGATCAAGCACGGCTGAAAACGACCATGCAAATAGGGAAGCCTAGGATCAAGCACGGCTGAAAACAACCATGCAAATAGGGAATGCAAATAGGGAAGCCTAGGATCAAGCACGGCTGAAAACAACCATGCAAATAGGGAAGCCTAGGATCAAGCACGGCTGAAAACGACCATGCAAATAGGGAAGCCTAGGATCAAGCACGGCTGAAAAGGACCATGCAAATAGGGAAGCCTAGGATCAAGCACGGCTGAAAACGACCATGCGAATAGGGAAGCCTAGGATCAAGCACGGCTGAAAACAACCATGCAAATAGGGAAGCCTAGGATCAAGCACGGCTGAAAACGACCATGCAAATAGGGAAGCCTAGGATCAAGCACGGCTGAAAAGGACCATGCAAATAGGGAAGCCTAGGATCAAGCACGGCTGAAAACGACCATGCAAATAGGGAAGCCTAGGATCAAGCACGGCTGAAAACAACCATGCAAATAGGGAAGCCTAGGATCAAGCACGGCTGAAAACGACCATGCAAATAGGGAAGCCTAGGATCAAGCACGGCTGAAAACGACCATGCAAATAGGGAAGCCTAGGATCAAGCACGGCTGAAAAGGACCATGCAAATAGGGAAGCCTAGGATCAAGCACGGCTGAAAACAACCATGCAAATAGGGAAGCCTAGGATCAAGCACGGCTGAAAACGACCATGCAAATAGGGAAGCCTAGGATCAAGCACGGCTGAAAACGACCATGCAAATAGGGAAGCCTAGGATCAAGCACGGCTGAAAACGACCATGCAAATAAGGAAGCCTAGGATCAAGCACGGCTGAAAACGACCATGCAAGTAGGGAAGCCTAGGATCAAGCACGGCTGAAAACAACCATGCAAATAGGGAAGCCTAGGATCAAGCACGGCTGAAAACGGCCATTCAAATAGGGAAGCCTAGGATCAAGCCTAGGATCAATCACGGCTGAAATGGCCATTCAGATAGGGAAGCCTAGGATTAACCACGGCTGAAAACGACCATGCAAAAAGGGAAGCCTAGGATCAAGCACGGCTGAAAACGACCATGCAAATAGGGAAGCCTAGGATCAAGCACGGCTGAAAACGACCATGCAAATAGGGAAGCCTAGGATCAAGCACGGCTGAAAACAACCATGCAAATAGGGAAGCCTAGGATCAAGCACGGCTGAAAACGACCATGCAAATAGGGAAGCCTAGGATCAAGCACGGCTGAAAAGGACCATGCAAATAGGGAAGCCTAGGATCAAGCACGGCTGAAAACGACCATGCGAATAGGGAAGCCTAGGATCAAGCACGGCTGAAAACAACCATGCAAATTGGGAAGCCTAGGATCAAGCACGGCTGAAAACGACCATGCAAATAGGGAAGCCTAGGATCAAGCACGGCTGAAAACGACCATGCAAATAGGGAAGCCTAGGATCAAGCACGGCTGAAAACGACCATGCAAATAGGGAAGCCTAGGATCAAGCACGGCTGAAAACGACCATGCAAATAGGGAAGCCTAGGATCAAGCACGGCTGAAAACGACCATGCAAATAGGGAAGCCTAGGATCAAGCACGGCTGAAAACGACCATGCAAATAGGGAAGCCTAGGATCAAGCACGGCTGAAAACGACCATGCAAATAGGGAAGCCTAGGATCAAGCACGGCTGAAAACAACCATGCAAATAGGGAAGCCTAGGATCAAGCACGGCTGAAAACAACCATGCAAATAGGGAAGCCTAGGATCAAGCACGGCTTAAAACAACCATGCAAATAGGGAAGCCTAGGATCAAGCACGGCTGAAAACGACCATGCAAATAGGGAAGCCTAGGATCAAGCACGGCTGAAAACGACCATGCGAATAGGGAAGCCTAGGATCAAGCACGGCTGAAAACGACCATGCGAATAGGGAAGCCTAGGATCAAGCACGGCTGAAAACGACCATGCAAATAGGGAAGCCTAGGATCAAGCATGGCTGAAAACGACCATGCAAATAGGGAAGCCTAGGATCAAGCACGGCTGAAAACGACCATGCAAATAGGGAAGCCTAGGATCAAGCACGGCTGAAAACGACCATGCAAATAGGGAAGCCTAGGATCAAGCACGGCTGAAAACGACCATGCAAATAGGGAAGCCTAGGATCAAGCACGGCTGAAAACGACCATGCAAATAGGGAAGCCTAGGATCAAGCACGGCTGAAAACGACCATGCAAATAGGGAAGCCTAGGATCAAGCACGGCTGAAAACAACCATGCAAATAGGGAAGCCTAGGATCAAGCACGGCTGAAAACAACCATGCAAATAGGGAAGCCTAGGATCAAGCACGGCTGAAAACGACCATGCAAATAGGGAAGCCTAGGATCAAGCACGGCTGAAAACGACCATGCAAATAGGGAAGCCTAGGATCAAGCACGGCTGAAAACGACCATGCAAATAAGGAAGCCTAGGATCAAGCACGGCTGAAAACGACCATGCAAGTAGGGAAGCCTAGGATCAAGCACGGCTGAAAACAACCATGCAAATAGGGAAGCCTAGGATCAAGCACGGCTGAAAACGGCCATTCAAATAGGGAAGCCTAGGATCAAGCCTAGGATCAATCACGGCTGAAATGGCCATTCAGATAGGGAAGCCTAGGATCAACCACGGCTTAAAACAACCATGCAAATAGGGAAGCCTAGGATCAAGCACGGCTGAAAACAACCATGCAAATAGGGAAGCCTAGGATCAAGCACGGCTGAAAACGACCATGCAAATAGGGAAGCCTAGGATCAAGCACGGCTGAAAACGACCATGCAAATAGGGAAGCCTAGGATCAAGCACGGCTGAAAACGACCATGCAAATAGGGAAGCCTAGGATCAAGCACGGCTGAAAACGACCATGCAAATAGGGAAGCCTAGGATCAAGCATGGCTGAAAACGACCATGCGAATAGAGAGCCTAGGATCAAGCACGGCTAAAATGGCCATGCAAATAGGGAAGCCTAGGATCAAGCACAGCTGAAAACAACCATGCAAATTGGGAAGCCTAGGATCAAGCACGGCTGAAAACGACCATGCAAATAGGGAAGCCTAGGATCAAGCACGGCTGAAAACGACCATGCAAATAGGGAAGCCTAGGATCAAGCACGGCTGAAAACGACCATGCAAATAGGGAAGCCTAGGATCAAGCACGGCTGAAAACAACCATGCAAATAGGGAAGCCTAGGATCAAGCACGGCTGAAAACGACCATGCAAATAGGGAAGCCTAGGATCAAGCACGGCTGAAAACGACCATGCAAATAGGGAAGCCTAGGATCAAGCACGGCTGAAAACGACCATGCAAATAGGGAAGCCTAGGATCAAGCACGGCTGAAAACGACCATGCAAATAGGGAAGCCTAGGATCAAGCACGGCTGAAAACGACCATGCAAATAGGGAAGCCTAGGATCAAGCACGGCTGAAAACGACCATGCAAATAGGGAAGCCTAGGATCAAGCACGGCTGAAAACAACCATGCAAATAGGGAAGCCTAGGATCAAGCACGGCTGAAAACGACCATGCGAATAGGGAAGCCTAGGATCAAGCACGGCTGAAAACGACCATGCAAATAGGGAAGCCTAGGATCAAGCATGGCTGAAAACGACCATGCAAATAGGGAAGCCTAGGATCAAGCACGGCTGAAAACGGCCATGCAATTATCTACAAGCCCATGGTAGTAGCAGCAGCAGTAGCAGCAGCAGTTGCAGCTTAGGCACGTGCATGGCAGCAGCAGCAGCATGGGTGCGCATGGCAATTCATGGATAGTCCAAGCTACATGTGGCCCTGTGCATGTCCCCCACTCCCGACGTGCAAGGCAGCAGCAGCAGCATAGGTACGCATGGGGCAATTCATGGATAGCCCAAGCTTCATGAGGCCCTCTGCATGTCACCCACTCCCGACGTGGCCTTGACTTACGATGGGTAGTAGTTGGCAAAGCGGTACTGTATATCTGACTTGAACGACACGCTGTCAGCAGATATTGTGGCGGGCTGAAGCACACCGGAATTGCGTGGCGCATGGACCACCTGCGGATGATGGATGGGGAGGAGGGGGCCAAGGGGGTCATGTCTGGGTTGAGGGTGTGGAGGGTTATGTCTGGGGTGGGAGGGTTATGTCTGGGGTGGGGGGGTCATGTCTGGGTGGAGAGGATAGAGGGGTCAAGGGGGTGGAGGGGGCCAAGGGCCATGCCTGGGTGGAGAGGATAGAGGGGTCCAGGGGGTGGAGGGGGCCAAGGGCCATGCCTGGGTGGAGAGGATAGAGGGGTCAAGGGGGTGGAGGGGGCCAAGGGCTATGCCTGGGTGGAGAGGATAGAGGGGTCAAGGGGGTGGAGGGGGCCAAGGGCCATGCCTGGGTGGAGAGGATAGAGGGGTCAAGGGGGTGGAGGGGGCCAAGGGCCATGCCTGGGTGGAGAGGATAGAGGGGTCTAGGGGGTGGAGGGGGCCAAGGGCTATGCCTGGGTGGAGAGGATAGAGGGGTCAAGGGGGTGGAGGGGGCCAAGGGCTATGCCTGGGTGGAGAGGATAGAGGGGTCAAGGGGGTGGAGGGGGCCAAGGGCCATGCCTGGGTGGAGAGGATAGAGGGGTCAAGGGGGTGGAGGGGGCCAAGGGCCATGCCTGGGTGGAGAGGATAGAGGGGTCAAGGGGGTGGAGGGGGCCAAGGGCTATGCCTGGGTGGAGAGGATAGAGGGGTCAAGGGGGTGGAGGGGGCCAAGGGCCATGCCTGGGTGGAGAGGATAGAGGGGTCAAGGGGGTGGAGGGGGCCAAGGGCCATGCCTGGGTGGAGAGGATAGAGGGGTCAAGGGGGTGGAGGGGGCCAAGGGCCATGCCTGGGTGGAGAGGATAGAGGGGTCAAGGGGATGGAGGGGGCCAAGGGCTATGCCTGGGTGGAGAGGATAGAGGGGTCAAGGGGGTGGAGGGGGCCAAGGGCCATGCCTGGGTGGAGAGGATAGAGGGGTCAAGGGGGTGGAGGGGGCCAAGGGCTATGCCTGGGTGGAGAGGATAGAGGGGTCAAGGGGGTGGAGGGGGCCAAGGGCCATGCCTGGGTGGAGAGGATAGAGGGGTCAAGGGGGTGGAGGGGGCCAAGGGCTATGCCTGGGTGGAGAGGATAGAGGGGTCAAGGGGGTGGAGGGGGCCAAGGGCTATGCCTGGGTGGAGAGGATAGAGGGGTCAAGGGGGTGGAGGGGGCCAAGGGCCATGCCTGGGTGGAGAGGATAGAGGGGTCAAGGGGGTGGAGGGGGCCAAGGGCCATGCCTGGGTGGAGAGGATAGAGGGGTCAAGGGGGTGGAGGGGGCCAAGGGCTATGCCTGGGTGGAGAGGATAGAGGGGTCAAGGGGGTGAAGGGGGCCAAGGGCCATGCCTGGGTGGAGAGGATAGAGGGGTCAAGGGGGTGGAGGGGGCCAAGGGCCATGCCTGGGTGGAGAGGATAGAGGGGTCAAGGGGGTGGAGGGGGCCAAGGGCCATGCCTGGGTGGAGAGGATAGAGGGGTCAAGGGGGTGGAGGGGGCCAAGGGCCATGCCTGGGTGGAGAGGATAGAGGGGTCAAGGGGGTGGAGGGGGCCAAGGGCTATGCCTGGGTGGAGAGGATAGAGGGGTCAAGGGGGTGGAGGGGGCCAAGGGCTATGCCTGGGTGGAGAGGATAGAGGGGTCAAGGGGGTGGAGGGGGCCAAGGGCCATGCCTGGGTGGAGAGGATAGAGGGGTCAAGGGGGTGGAGGGGGCCAAGGGCCATGCCTGGGTGGAGAGGATAGAGGGGTCAAGGGGGTGGAGGGGGCCAAGGGCCATGCCTGGGTGGAGAGGATAGAGGGGTCAAGGGGGTGGAGGGGGCCAAGGGCCATGCCTGGGTGGAGAGGATAGAGGGGTCAAGGGGGTGGAGGGGGCCAAGGGCTATGTCTGGGTGGAAAGGATAGAGGGGTCAAGGGGGTGGAGGGGGCCAAGGGCCATGCCTGGGTGGAGAGGATAGAGGGGTCAAGGGGGTGGAGGGGGCCAAGGGCCATGCCTGGGTGGAGAGGATAGAGGGGTCAAGGGGGTGGAGGGGGCCAAGGGCCATGCCTGGGTGGAGAGGATAGAGGGGTCAAGGGGGTGGAGGGGGCCAAGGGCTATGCCTGGGTGGAGAGGATAGAGGGGTCAAGGGGGTGGAGGGGGCCAAGGGCCATGCCTGGGTGGAGAGGATAGAGGGGTCAAGGGGGTGGAGGGGGCCAAGGGCCATGCCTGGGTGGAGAGGATAGAGGGGTCAAGGGGGTGGAGGGGGCCAAGGGCCATGCCTGGGTGGAGAGGATAGAGGGGTCAAGGGGGTGGAGGGGGCCAAGGGCCATGCCTGGGTGGAGAGGATAGAGGGGTCAAGGGGGTGGAGGGGGCCAAGGGCCATGCCTGGGTGGAGAGGATAGAGGGGTCAAGGGGGTGGAGGGGGCCAAGGGCCATGCCTGGGTGGAGAGGATAGAGGGGTCAAGGGGGTGGAGGGGGCCAAGGGCCATGCCTGGGTGGAGAGGATAGAGGGGTCAAGGGGGTGGAGGGGGCCAAGGGCCATGCCTGGGTGGAGAGGATAGAGGGGTCAAGGGGGTGGAGGGGGCCAAGGGCCATGCCTGGGTGGAGAGGATAGAGGGGTCAAGGGGGTGGAGGGGGCCAAGGGCCATGCCTGGGTGGAGAGGATAGAGGGGTCAAGGGGGTGGAGGGGGCCAAGGGCTATGCCTGGGTGGAGAGGATAGAGGGGTCAAGGGGGTGGAGGGGGCCAAGGGCTATGCCTGGGTGGAGAGGATAGAGGGGTCAAGGGGGTGGAGGGGGCCAAGGGCAATGCCTGGGTGGAGAGGATAGAGGGGTCAAGGGGGTGGAGGGGGCCAAGGGCCATGCCTGGGTGGAGAGGATAGAGGGGTCAAGGGGGTGGAGGGGGCCAAGGGCCATGCCTGGGTGGAGAGGATAGAGGGGTCAAGGGGATGGAGGGGGCCAAGGGCCATGCCTGGGTGGAGAGGATAGAGGGGTCAAGGGGGTGGAGGGGGCCAAGGGCTATGTCTGGGTGGAAAGGATAGAGGGGTCAAGGGGGTGGAGGGGGCCAAGGGCCATGCCTGGGTGGAGAGGATAGAGGGGTCAAGGGGGTGGAGGGGGCCAAGGGCCATGCCTGGGTGGAGAGGATAGAGGGGTCAAGGGGGTGGAGGGGGCCAAGGGCCATGCCTGGGTGGAGAGGATAGAGGGGTCAAGGGGGTGGAGGGGGCCAAGGGCTATGCCTGGGTGGAGAGGATAGAGGGGTCAAGGGGGTGGAGGGGGCCAAGGGCCATGCCTGGGTGGAGAGGATAGAGGGGTCAAGGGGGTGGAGGGGGCCAAGGGCCATGCCTGGGTGGAGAGGATAGAGGGGTCAAGGGGGTGGAGGGGGCCAAGGGCCATGCCTGGGTGGAGAGGATAGAGGGGTCAAGGGGGTGGAGGGGGCCAAGGGCCATGCCTGGGTGGAGAGGATAGAGGGGTCAAGGGGGTGGAGGGGGCCAAGGGCCATGCCTGGGTGGAGAGGATAGAGGGGTCAAGGGGGTGGAGGGGGCCAAGGGCCATGCCTGGGTGGAGAGGATAGAGGGGTCAAGGGGGTGGAGGGGGCCAAGGGCCATGCCTGGGTGGAGAGGATAGAGGGGTCAAGGGGGTGGAGGGGGCCAAGGGCCATGCCTGGGTGGAGAGGATAGAGGGGTCAAGGGGGTGGAGGGGGCCAAGGGCCATGCCTGGGTGGAGAGGATAGAGGGGTCAAGGGGGTGGAGGGGGCCAAGGGCCATGCCTGGGTGGAGAGGATAGAGGGGTCAAGGGGGTGGAGGGGGCCAAGGGCCATGCCTGGGTGGAGAGGATAGAGGGGTCAAGGGGGTGGAGGGGGCCAAGGGCCATGCCTGGGTGGAGAGGATAGAGGGGTCAAGGGGGTGGAGGGGGCCAAGGGCCATGCCTGGGTGGAGAGGATAGAGGGGTCAAGGGGGTGGAGGGGGCCAAGGGCCATGCTAGACAGAAGAGGGATTGAGGATTTGCAGGACAGGGTGGAGGGGGTCAAGGGCTATGTCTGGGTGGAAAGGATAGAGGGGTGAATAGGCCATGCTGGGTAGGGGGAGGAGAGGGTGGAGGGTTATGTTGGGGGTGAATGGGGTCAAGAACTACTGCCAAAGTTTCAGGTCAAAGAACAGAAAATGGGCTATGTCGGAGTTTGTTCAGAGAAGTTGGTGCAGAAAATATGACTAAATTCTGCTCAAAAGGGCTAATTGCCATTTGTACGATGTGAGCCCCAGCCTTACATCGTACGTGTCGTTAAAGAGGGACCATGCCACCAGGCCGCACGGATTGATCTGGTTGCCGTTGTTGTCCTTGATGATGGGCACGCAGCTCTGGGCCTGGGTGTCATCCCCCACAACACTCCTCCAGCCAGGATCATTGGCAAGCTGGAGGTCCATATGACTCCTCACATACCTGCACATGCATGGTGAGGTGCATGGTGACGTGCATGATGAGATGCATGGCCAAGTGAAAGGTTTCATGCATGCCTGTGGAGATGAATTTGTGAGTTAGCTACACAGATGTTCAGAGCTAGCTGGCTGGCTGAAGGTGAGTTGGAGTCAGACCAGAGCCAAGGGCCACTGTCTTCCAGGGCCATCTTAGCCATACCGTAGCCATCCTGCCCGGTCAAATGGGTGGTGTGCATCTCTCCCAGCATGCTTGCAGGCAAAACATCAGAGGGCTTGCATCTTGATGCGGATCAAGGCATGATCTTCCTCAATTGCCGCTGAGCTCAGGAGTGCCTCCTGCAGAAGGGGGGTGCACGCTGCACACTACAATCGACCAGAGCGAGTGTGAGGTGTGAGAGGACGGGTCCTTGGCTGTAAGGAGAGCCACCAAAAGCCAAGTGACGACACATGCATGGGGCAAAGTGGGGTTCGCCCTCAGGAGGAAGGGCCCTATTCCTGACAGCCCTACCCTAGCAAAATAAAAACCCAACATCAAAACCATCGAGAGCCATATGCCTGAGCACAAACATATCCCTGAAAACCCAGTGGCCATTGTTTCCACACTCCACACAGTGTAATATATGTCATGAATCATGAATTCATGAGCCACCCACCCAATAGGCGCCTCTGAAGGATGCATTGAGGCCCACCCACCGTCAATGGTTCTGATAGAGCCCGCCATTGAGCCCACCATTGAGGCCCACCCACCGTCGATGGTTCTGATAGAGCCCGCGGATTTCATAGTAGACGAAGATAGGCCCTTTCATCTCGTGAGGGATTTCAATGTCGAGCGTGCATTGCAAGGCAGCCGGGTTGGCAGCATTCTGACAGGGGGACAGGGGCAGGGGCAGGAGGGCAAAGCCTAATCAACGTCAAATGCAGGCAGTGGTTGGAGCATGTGGGCGACCCATGTGAGGTATTTTCATCGGCAAGCAGCTCGATGTTAGACATGCACACAAACACACACGCCTGGGCTTTGATAGGCCTGGCTAAGGTCATGTGCCTGGTAGGGGCACTGCATTAGGCAGCACCAGAAGAATGGGAGCGTGGGCACCTCAAAGCAGCATGGGCTGCATGGCAGCAGCGGCAGCATGGGCAGCGTGCACGATTGGACCGGGCAGGCCTTCATTGCCCAGGGACAGCGGCCTGCCGTTCCTGTGTATCACCATTGCGGGAGAGGTTCCAATTACCTCCTCTCAGCCAAGCAGGCGGAGGGGCAACCCAGGCTGGCAGCAGGGCACTTGTAGGCACTTGCAACAGGCATTGTGAAGCATCCTGGGTGGGGCGCGCGGACTCCAGCCACCCGTCGGAGGAGTAAGGCGCTGATGATTCGATGCCTCCGTCAGTAAAGGTCAGCTCGGCTGGCAATGTTGGTAGCCCCAACCCATTCGGTTGATGCCGCCTGTGTCAGCTGCATCCAGTCCCAGTACCCCATCACTGCCCCTGCTCCCACAGTCGTACCCACAGCCTGCCAGGATACTTACAGCCCAAATGTATTGCTGAATGTCGTATTCGCTGGTCACGTTATCCGGCTGCCCAGCCATGCGGCAAAGGTCGTACCGGTGTATCACTTCCCGCGCCTGCATAGGGGAAGCCATTAGCAGGGAGATCAGGCGGGCTAGAAGCAGGCTAAAGGTCGTACCGGTGAATCACTTCCCGCGCCTGCATAGGGGAAGCCATTAGCAGGGAGATCGGGCGGGCTAGAAGCAGGCTAAAGGTCGTACCGGTGTATCACTTCCCGCGCCTGCATAGGGGAAGCCATTAGCAGGGAGATCGGGCGGGCTAGAAGCAGACTAAAGGTCGTACCGGTGAATCACTTCCCGCGCCTGCATAGGGGAAGCCATTAGCAGGGTGATCAGGCGGGCTAGAAGCAGGCTAAAGGTCGTACCGGTGAATCACTTCCCGCGCCTGCATAGGGGAAGCCATTAGCGGGGAGATCAGGCGGGCTAGAAGCAGGCTAAAGGTCGTACCGGTGAATCACTTCCCGCGCCTGCATAGGGGAAGCCATTAGCGGGGAGATCAGGCGGGCTAGAAGCAGGCTAAAGGTCGTACCGGTGAATCACTTCCCGCGCCTGCATAGGGGAAGCCATTAGCGGGGAGATCAGGCGGGCTAGAAGCAGGCTAAAGGTCGTACCGGTGAATCACTTCCCGCGCCTGCATAGGGGAAGCCATTAGCAGGGAGATCAGGCGGGCTAGATGCAGACTAAAAGATACAATTATCCCGCCATGGTGTTTCCTGACTTTGGCTCTGAATTTCCATTTGTGGCTGCCTGCACAGGGGGGGCGAGATGCAGTGAGCACTTTCTTTTTTTGGCTAAGAGGCCAAATTTGGCAGGTCGCCCCTCGGCCGTAAAAGGCCTGATTAGGCCCAAACCTGGACCGGCCTACGACTGGCGGCCAAAGCAGCAAGGCTGGCCACAATAGGGACCTTTGGCCAGCAGCCAGACTGTATCTGACATGTAGCTGAGTCACGAAAAAAGAAACACAGGCAGTGAGCAAATGGGGTAGGCTCAGTATCTCACGGCCCCATACTGCATCAAAGTACAATCCCTCCTTCACTACACTTCCTGTGACAAATCGATTTTCGTATCGATCCTTTGCTTTGAGTTTGTCTTTGTGGCTTTATAGTCCGCTGCGAAAGCAGCCAGCATCTCTTTTCATCTTAAGACTGCTTTCCTTTTTCAACACATTGGTGTTTTCTTATTTTCATACCGGTTCACACCAGCCACCTGGTTCACAAGCCACCTGGAATGCTTCAATCAGGGCCTGCAGGCACATCCATTATAACGATGCAAACAGATTAGACCCCACCCATGCTGGCAACAAGTTTGAGGGGAGGGAGGGAGGACCCAATAGTCTTATCCCACCTTGTCCCTCATTATCCAATGAGCAAAAACGTTTCCAGGCATGCACCCATGCGAAGTTCCAAGATTTATCAAGCACAATCACGCATGCTCTTTTGAGTAGCAGCGGTGCGGTTCTTGTTGTAACGACTACACATTCACCCAATAGCCGGTTGCTGCCTTACCGAAGCTCCATACACCAAGCATACGACGCCTATGGGGATGAAGATGATGGACACCCCCAGGAAAATCAACGTGACCTGCAGAACAGGCCATGCAGTGGGCACATGCGGAGCAGGTATTCAATGAGGGTTCAGTGAGGTTGCTTGCTGAGCATGTAGTGAGGGCATCAGCTGAATAGGATGCACAGTCAGAGATCAAGCTGAGCACGCACGAGGTTGCATGGGCAGCAGGGATGTCGGGAGCTGAGCATTACAGCATGCAAGGTGGCATGGAGAGGCACGGAGTGCTTAAAGGGCAAGGGGCATTCAAAAAAACAGGATTTGGGTTCATTGTGACAGCGCAGGCATATGTTAGTGAAGTGATGCCCATGCCTCCTCATTTGTGTCTCTGAGGGTGGGTCTTTCAGTCAAAGCTAGAAACAGCATGGCATGGTTTATGACAACTTCTCCCTCCCCTCTTTGTGTCTTCCCGGCTCACCCAGGTCTTCGTCATGACGGGTCTGCAAGCGCTGAGCTCCTGCTGCGTGATTTTTGCACCTACACGCACGGGGGAGTTGGGCCGGCAGGAGGGTGGGGGGAAAGGGCAGCGTGGAGGACGGACATACTGAGCGCGTCGTGAAGTAATGCAACCGAGTCCAGCTGGAAATCAAGGGGTAGCGGCAGCAACCAGCCCATCCCAACAAATGAATTGGCAGCTCCTAAAGAAGTGTCCTCAGCTCCGCTCCCGGCGCACTTGTGGGTCGTTTGCTCTTGACTGCATCGTCACCGGCTTTCTTTTTTCTGCCAAAGCAGCCAGTGGCCTCAGCCTGTGGCTGCTCCTCGGTATGCTCCTTGGACTCGCTCATGCAAAAAGTCGCGCTGTATTGCCTTTAGCCTGGTCCAGCCTTGTATCGAATCAAAATCTTCACAATTGTTACTTTGCTGCTTTAGTAAGTTTCTAAAGCTGCTCCTTCCCGTTGTGTCGAAATTGTTTCGAATGCATGTGACCCCACAACTCCACACTTTCCACACCGATGTATGTGCAGGGAATCCGGGATGTGTGCCCTTCGCCTTCCACTTCTACCCAGCCCCCCCACCCCCAGGGTGCAGCCTCCCCACGAATCACACCGGGATTGACTGATACGGGTTCAGTTCACCCACCTATACCAGTGTCCCTGGAGCCGATTTCCGATCCGCCAGCCAGCAGCCCACCCAAGACGCCCCCCTTCACATTCAACGCAGTCATTGCTGCGCCCCCAGGAGCTCCGAAGGAATACTATCTTTCTCACGTGAACCGTGGCGAATGCCATGTCGGGAACTGACTCCCCATATTGCCCTGACTGGTCACCTAGGGCATAATAGAAAGACTTCAGGTTTTGTCGGGGCTTCATCTCCAGGTGATCAACCTAGCTCCATGCAACCTGGAATCTTGGTGGAAGTGCATACAGGTGACAGTTATCATGCAGCGAGGAGGATGTTTTAGTGATTCCAACCCTTGCAGAGAGGAGCAGCTGTGGTGAGGGGTGAGCGGCGGGTGAGCTGGCAGCAGCTGCCATGCGTACTCCATGCAGCAGTTAGGGCGACAGGCAGCGGGTGTGAGGAGGCCGGGAGAGGACATAGAGACAGCAGCTAGGACCAACTGTGGTGTGTACAACTGCCGATAATGAAGGGGGAAACGGCATTCACAGCCATGTTTCTTGGCATTTTAGCGTGGTCAAAACGGTCAGGCAGAGCAGTGTTAGGCGCAACTGGTGCAGTGAACTGCTTGGTGCCTTAGAGGAGCTGGAGTAAGGACGAGTAATTACCAAACTGTGTCAGGCAGCGACTGACCTGCAGCGGCTCCCCGTCACTGAGGTGCTGGAATTAGTGGACGCATCTTTGGAGAAGGCGCTGCGGGACGTGACCGGTCAAAGGGATCCAGGGACCCAGTCAAGGAACATTGCTCTGTGGCCGCCTACCGAGCCTGGCTGCCGCTTACAGCGTGCGCACGCCAGGAGCCGCAGAGGTGAGAGTGCTTGCGTGCAGTAACTTACGGCTGCAACAGTCAGTAGCGTGAGACACGCTGCTGACAAGGATGTTGGGCAAGGGGAGATGTCGAGCATTTGGAGGACGGGCAGCATGCTTTCTTCTGATGTCCTGCCATCGAGGGGAATGTCAGGGAGCGGGAGTTGGCAAGCCCTCCGGAGGGCGCCACAGATTTCCACCAGTTTGACCGGGGCAGGTATGGGTGGTAGGCCCAGGCTTTTGTGGGAGTCGTGGTCGAACTGTGTGGTCGAACTTGTTCAAAGCTTGACTCTTGAGGCGCTGGGGAATTGGAGCTCCGTTCCATTTCTTGTTTGCCTGTGCCTTTTCTTTCGTGTCTCTTTTGCATTCTTTCTTCCCTTTCGTCTCCAACCGGACAGTTGGACGCCAGCTCGGCCGAGCCTTTCTGGCAGAGCCCAGAGGTGTTACATCATTGACACCTTCGCCTGTCATGACCCTTGGTCAAGGTGTGTCAGTGCATGCCTGCGCAGGAGTTCTTGGCAATGATATAGGTTCAGTATTAGAACCTGATCTGGTGTAGCACAATGGCCAGCGCAGTGGTTAGGCCGCGGTAAGGCAGCATTGCCAAGTCTACTAAACCAGATCAATGACGTTACACCTCTGGGCCCTGCTCAAATAAGGCTCGGCCGTGTGGGCGCCTAACTAGGGAGCTCGGAGGAAAGATGGAAATGAACACATAAGGGGGCAGAACAAAAGAAAGGGGGGAAAAGTGGGAAGTTAAGTGTAGGGACAAAACAAAAGGCTGGAAAACACAAAAAATCGTGGGGATCTTTGGCACCTTCCCCGGGTTTCTTTTGGTGTCTTTTATTTTCTTGAACCCTTCGCTCTTTTTCTGGGTTGTTTTCTTTCGGGTGCTAACAACCATCGGCGTGTCAGTGCGATAACGCACGGTATGCAACATTTTTTTTTGCCACCGGCAGGTATCGAACTCGCGACCTCCGCTTATCAGTATCGACGATGCTAGGCTGTAAGCGACTGGCACCAGTACGGCATTAGTCACAGACGATTACGTCGGGTGGGTGGCGGGCGAGAGGTGTCATCGCCGCGCGGCCCAAAAGCTTTTCGAATTCATGTCGCCTACACCCGACGTTGGGTGCAATAGAATCGCATTGCTAATGCGCTGCTTTTGATCGAGGCCGCGCTTGCGGTAGAACACTTCGTGGCAACCCACCCCTGGCCTGTGCCTGCGGAGCGTCGTGAGCCGTCGCTTCGGCATAGAAGTTTCTCTTGCGCGTCTTTTCTCTTTTCTTTTTGTTTTTTTAGTCACTTTTTTTTTCTAGGCACACTTTTTTTACAGTCTCCCATGAAGGAGATCCCTAAATACAAAGGAAGTTCGACCTCTGAAAGTGTCTACGCCTCAACGATATCTACCACGTCGTCCACAAAGGCCAGGGCATCTCACCCAAGCCTGCCCCGGTACAACTACTAAACCAGGTATGGGAGGGAACATTTATAGATCCGACTTTTTTTGTTTTGGGGGAATGGGATGGAAATGATTGTGACATGTCCAGTCATTCGTGTATTTTTCGCTGCACCTTCTGTTTAGGAGAAGTCTAAGGGGAGCATTGACAAATGACTATCCTCCCTGGATAGGGCCAGGCCGTGCGTGCATGATAACAATAGAAGTACATGACACATCTGGGCATACCTCAACAGCTCGACCGCATGGGCGCCCAAGCGCTTAACTGTTTGGTTGGAATCAAGGAACCGAAAAGGAAACTTGGGTGGAGGTACTTAAGAGCCAAGAAAGAGAGATCAAGAAGGGGAGAGGGGAAGGGAATGCGATCATGAATGGGAAAACGTCGGCAAAAAGTCGGCACCCCAGCACTCATGCTTGAGGAGGTGTAGGGATCTGACGATTTGCTTTCGGGAGCCCACATGCACCCGCCAAGGCTTTACCAGCAGGCTACGATCAAGCACGGCTGAAAACAACCATGCAAATAGGGAAGCCTAGGATCAAGCACGGCTGAAAACAACCATGCAAATAGGGAAGCCTAGGATCAAGCACGGCTGAAAACAACCATGCAAATAGGGAAGCCTAGGATCAAGCACGGCTGAAAACGACCATGCAAATCCCCTGTCCTGGTATCCCAGTCTGTCTAGGATGAATATTTGGTGGATGCACGGGTTCAGGTGAAGTGCAGCAAAACAGATATCACCGAGTTTGGCAGCCGACTAGCTGCGCAACGCCGACAACCAAGGCAGCCCATATCTGCATGTATTGCCCAGGTGGGTCTGGGCTAAAGCGTTTCCAATGATGTTAGTTCTTGGAAATCATTTAGCACGACAGGAGGAGCATGAGGAATGCCAAAAGGTGGAGGGAAGCCTCTTTGGCTGGCTGCGGCGCTCTATCGTGTTTGCTGTATGGCCGCCAAAGGTGTAACAGAGCTGGCACTTAGCAAGTGCCATGCTAATGCTTGTCAGAGCCCCTGTGCCTGACAGTGCACTGGTACAACAAGGTCCCATCAGTCTTGGCTAGGGCATTGCCTGCGCCTTAAGTCACCTCTGCTTGGAAGGCTATGTCTACCACCCTCCTTGCAGCTACCCTCTTTGCCCTGCAGCTGCCTTCTTTGCCCTTGCAGCTGCCTTCTTTGCCCTTGCAGCTGCCTTCTTTGCCCCTGCAGCTGCCTTCTTTGCCCTTGCAGCTGCCTTCTTTGCCCTTGCAGCTGCCTTCTTTGCCCTTGCAGCTGCCTTCTTTGCCCTTGCAGCTGCCTTCTTTGCCCTTGCAGCTGCCTTCTTTGCCCTGGCAGCTACCTTCTTTACCCTTGCAGCTACCTTCTTTGCCCTTGCAGCTACCTTCCTTGCCCTTGCAGCTGCCTTCTTTGCCCTTGCAGCTGCCTTCCTTACCCTTGCAGCTGCCTTCTTTGCCCTTGCAGCTACCTTCCTTGCCCTTGCAGCTACCTTCCTTGCCCTTGCAGCTGCCTTCTTTGCCCATGCAGCTGCCTTCTTTGCCCCTGCAGCTGCCTTCTTTGCCCTTGCAGCTGCCTTCTTTGCCCTTGCAGCTGCCTTCTTTGCCCTTGCAGCTATCTTCTTTGCCCTTGCAGCTGCCTTCTTTGCCCTTGCAGCTACCTTCCTTGCCCTTGCAGCTGCCTTCTTTGCCTTTTCAGCTGCCTTCTTTGCCCTTGCCGCTGCCTTCTTTGACCTTGTGGCCTTTTGCTCACAGACCCACGCCCCCATGGGGATGAGGCTGGTTGGGCCAGGTCTTGCATAGACGTGATGATCCGCAGCACTAATGCCATCATCATACGAGTCACCATGAGGCAACTGGTCACCTCATGACACTGAAAGCCCACGTTGCCAAAGGTTTCAACGGACACTATGATACAAACAGCGATGATGTTCTCCCGCTTGTGATCCGCCGCGCACCAATTCCTGAGGTGCTCAAACACTCTTGTTGTTTTGTATACCTTCTTAATTTTCTGAGGCTGTGTTCAACCGTTATATCTTGCCCCCACGTCATGTTTTATGACCAGCAGACCAGGGCTTATCTTCTGCACCATGCGATTCATTCCCACGCTGCTCCTCGGTGGTTGTTAATGACGTTACACCTCTGGGCCTTGCTTAAATAAAGCTCAGCCACGTCGGCAAACAAAAAGTCTGTGTTGGTTGTGATGGTTGCTTGCCTAGGGGGGTCACTGGTTTTCACTCGCTGTCCTAGCGTATCTAGTGCTTGTACTGGTTTTCGGGAACATATCCCATATGGCCATGTATCAAATATGATACTCTGAAGGACTGTGAAACTTTACGACACCTTGCCACCAGGGAATGTTGGCACGGTGAGAACTGAGGTATGCTGTGTGCCTTAAGGATGAGGCTGCAGTGCATCACAAAATATGCCTACCTTGACTTCTTCTTGTTCACTACCCTGGCCAGTCCCAGCTGACCCCCCCATGCCCCCCCTGCCTCCAGGTCGGGCAGGTCTGACAGCCCTTCGGTCCAGGCTGCCTTCTGGACTACCGGCACCAAGGGATGTAGAGATTGAGACCTGGCTCTGAAACCATATGTAGAGATTGAGCCACTGGACCAAAGGACCAGCTGATGATTGACAGGCACTGAGGTGTGACCACTACAAGGGATGCTCGACCATGTCAATAACGTTACACCTCTGGGCCCGCTCAAAGCTCGGCCGCGTGGGCGCCCAACTGTTCAGAAGGGAGTAAAGAAGAAACTAAAAGGAAGACAGGGGCAAAGGAACAAAAGGAGTGGCCGGGAAGGCAAAGAAGATCAAGTCCAATACCTCGACCATGTCCTGGATTCCTTTTGACCTACCAGATTGACACTGTCACCGACTTGTCGTGTGGTAGGATTGTACGTGGTTTCGCATGTCCCATGTACAGGTCAATGACATTCATGTCCCATGTTCAGGTATATCCATATATGGTATATCCCCAATAGAGGGGCCGGCTTAGCAGTCAGTCGTGTGACCCCGGGCCCGTCCAATGTGACTCAAGGGCTAATTGCAGTGCAGACTGGTTCATGCATGGATAGCGAATATAATGCCGGGTTGCATGATGGCATATTATTAGAACATGCGTGAAGTAGTGGTGAACGCCAATCAATTATTGAACGTGTCCCTGGTCCCCTGCTCTCCCTGGCCTTGCACATCCTTGAAGGCTATCCACTCTGCCACCTGGCTAGCCTTTGGAAATTGGAATGCCCCCAGCGATCCGGTTTCTTTATTTCTTTTGTCCCTTCACTTTATTTCCCACTTTGTCCTCCTTTCTTTTGTCCTGCCCCCTTGTGTTGTTTCCATCTTTCCTCCCAACTCTTTTTAGTTAGGCGCCCACGCGGCCGAGCCATGTTGAGCAGGGCCCAGAGGTGTAACGTCATTGACTTTATTCCAGCTGACTAGCACTGCATCTGATCTTAGAAAGTAGATCTTGGAATTTGGATATCCGGTTATAAGATCTAAGTTCTAAGACCAAATAGTATCCGGTCCTAAGTACTATGTTTGCGGATTTTGATTTATAGCGCGAACCCCAAGAGAATTATTTTGGCCCCTGACTGATACTCCACGCAACGAAGATTTTGAATTAATATTAGCGCGCAGCACACTCTGCGCAGGCCAAAAATAATAATTACGGTTCTACGCGGAGTAAATTTGATTCTACAGTACCAGGTACTATTCTTCTTGGCTTTCCGGATTCAAAAGTACCGTAAGGAATGAAGCGATCTTGCATACATTTATGAGCAAGTGCTTGAACGGGTAGTTTGAAATCGCTTAGTTCGAAAGTTCTATCCCTGGCTTCTTTTCTTTTGCTTTCTTTTGCTGGACTTAACAAGGTGTGAGGCTGGCCACCGAACCCCCCCAAAACCTGAGACGCAGACACACAAAAACAGCCTGGGCACGTGGCCCTCGTCGATAGCTGAGAACAGGCAAGCAGGAAAAGGAAAGGCACACGACCAACAAGCACTCACCACGGCCACAATACCTCATGCGTAAAAAGTGAGATGAAGGTCTGGAATGAACTGCTATCCTGCCACGACACCCCTCTAGCTAGATCATAGTAAACAACCGGATGCCCTCCCCAAGGCGGTTGCTAGATGCTTCCACCACAGCTCAAAACACGACAAACAACCTGCAGAAGGCGACAAACCTGACAGAAAGCTGCTTGGGCACAAAGAGGGAAAGGGGCAAATGGAAACGCCAAAAGACATCCTCCATTATTCCCTCACCCGCAAAGACATACCGCGCACGCTGGCAGCCACAAGGCCCAAACCACCCCGGAGGCCCTCTCAACGCGAAGCAAGGTTGCAAAGGGGACAAGCACAGCCTCCACCAGGGACTAAGTCACACAGAGGGTCAATGACGTTACACCTCTGGCCCTCTGGGCCCTGCTCAAAAAAGGCTCGGCCGCGTGGGCGCCTAACTAAAGAGTTGAGAGGAAAGATGGATAGAAACACAGAAGGGGGCAGGACAAAAGAAAGGAGGAACAAGGGGAAATGAAGTGATGGGACAAAACAAAAGGCTGAAAAAGGATGTTCCAACCTCTGAAAAAGTCACACAGAGGGTGAGAAGCAGGGGTGAGAAGGGGTTCAGAACAGGCTCAAGTTCAAATTCAATGTACGGTATCCTGGGCCAGGGCTTTGCAATTTCGGCACGTCACGTTTCTGTCAGGAACCGTGGTTCGGGACCCGTCTGAGGCAGTGCTGATTTGCGCCCGTTCTGACCCGGCCCTCTAGGCCTCCTGGGCACCTTTTGGCACCTCCTAGGCCGCCATGAAAAAGTACGCTGACAAAAGAGTGTCGACTGTCAAGCAACTGCCGTTTCATCAAAACCCGAACCGCAAGGGTTTGAAAAATGTCGGCGATCTTTCAGGCCAGGTTCCAGGCCCTCCTCATTCGAGCAACCCCTACACCCAAAACGTAGGTCCATTCCGTTTGATCTTTTATGTTCAGACTGTGACCCAAATACCCATTTAGTATACGTAAGTGACACACAACCAATACATCTTCGGCAGCAGAACGATCATCCTTTCCGTGCGTCCGTCGAGTGACACGTCTACCGCATCGCAGATCAATCAATCAAAAAAAATCCCACCTTGGATCATTCGAAGTCACAAGCTTTCGGGTCTCAGGCAAGTCACTCCGTGGATTATGTTGCCTGAAGGTGGCTGGGGACGTTGGGTATCAGCATGTCGGGCACTTGTGCACCGAGCCATAGAGTCCATAGGAGACTTCGTACATAACCTCGATCTTGCGTGATAAAGTAAGCTGGGATGGTTAGCTGCATTGCGATGATGGGGCTGTGCCCAAATCTATTTTATCAATCTACAACGGGAATGCCACGCTGGCAAACAGCGCCCGGTGGATCCTGAATCTGAAATGTCTGTGTCTAGGGTTATGCCATTCCTCCATGATGCAGTGTCATTCACCACCACCCAATTGGTTGAGTGTGAAGGTCACTGGTGATGATCCAATGAATGTGCTGCCTATAATTCCGAAGTATACCGCAAATCAACATTCAGCAACTGCGATCGCTGTCATCTGAGACTCAGCTTAGTTAGCAGTTGCTGTTGCTTTGTATTAAGCAGCTATTCAGCTGAGCATCTAATACGCTGAGCAGGATTCCCACGCGTGCTGACCGTCTCCCCGATGATTGTACACTGCTCACCCTTCAGACCCTACTTTACTAGGATACTCAAGACTCAGCTTCCGACGAGGGCCCCTTGCGCACCCAGGCTGTTTTCTTTGTGTTAGCGTCTCAGGGTTGTAGGATTGGGTGACCAGTCTCAAACCTTGTAAAGTCCTAGCAAGAGAAAGATTTTTATTCTTACAGGCGTAATGCACGTCTGCTTGCACTGCTGCTGCTGACAGCTGCAATTGCTGCATCATAGGACCAGAGATCTCTGCATCGTACCTACCCTACCGGATTATAAAGAAGCTGGAACTGTGCCTTGCCCACCACTTCCGTTGACAGGCGTAAATTGCAACGTCGGATCTGCCGCGCCAGAGTTTGGTTTTTGTTTCCCCCTCCTGACTGTGACCTGGTTCACCTGCTGCTGTCAGGTGAAATTGCGGATTCAGACCTCCTGCACCAGCTCCCCATCGCTTTCAAGTACCGTGTCCACCACTGCTGACTGAGACCAACGGCCTCGATAGGTGCATAATGTGGGCACTTAAAACTTGATATTGGAATAAATCAGGGGGGTCTCCTTGGAATAAGTCAGGGGAGTCCCCTTGGAATATATAGTGATCAAGGAGCTTGTGAGCTGTTCCTTGCTATCTAATAGAGAAGCTGCATGCCCTTGGATGTTAGGATCTCACTGCTGCTAGGGTGTCACAAACTCCTTGCAGTCTGACTGGATGGGCAGACATGATCTTGAGGATGGGCGGTGGGGGAGGCAGGCTGGATCAAGATTTGAAATCTGACTGGAAGTGACCCTGGATCCCTCACCTGTCACCAGTCACGCAAACTACTGCCTGGCTAATCGGGTGGACTATGAGATGATACTTTTACGCAACAGCGGGGTTGACAGGCTCCACATTCAAATTTGGATCCCCGCCTTCCAGATCTTCACTCCAGCCATCCAGATCTAAATCTCAGAGCTATCCAGGTCTGCCCCCTGGCCATACTTGACATCTGGACCCCGGGCATCGAGATCTAAGATCCAGATCTGGATATCAGAATATAATACGGATTAAAGCGACAAGATTCCTTTGTCATCAAATTCCTTACGTTTGTTACCCAACCTTTCCGACAGCCACCAATGCTGTTTGACTGTTTCAAGCGCTGTGAGACAGGACCCCCACCCAACCCACTCACGCACACGGCTCTTAAGTAGACATGCTCCCCCCCTGCTGCTACATTGTTGCTGCTGTCTATGCAGTGGTGGTGGTTCTGTTGACCCCAGCACGCTACAGCACGCTCTGCAAACACCCCAAAATTCAAATTTAGCTTGGTCTCTGTTTGTCAGCGCACTGTTCAGGTTTTGAATTGACCTCGATGCGGCTGGGAAACATATTCAACCAGATTATGAGTTTTTATGGACAGGTGCTATAAGCAGGTTCCCGGGGTGGCAAATGGTGCTTGGCCTTTAGGTGGGCTGCTCTTGTCGGTGGTGTGCGTCCCATGTTTTTAAGCTTATCTTATTTTCTTCAATTTGAACGGGCCACAAGAAGACAGTCGCCCCTTTCCGGCATTGCTACGTCTCACGAGTCAAGGGATCAGGTTGCCTGTGTTGAGAATTCGAAGCAAGTCCAGCTTATTTGTGATGCCACTGCGTTGAAGTTCTTACTTACCTTCCAGTCTAGCTGTCACAATTTAAATCAGGATCAGAGGCCCTTTCAAAACGCTAATTTATGTGAGATCTTCTCGAAATGCTCAACTCACTGACTGATCCTACTCACCTTGGATATCTTTCAAATATCGCATATTCCCATTCGAAGACTGCAACTTTCAACTCCCCTTGCCTGCAGGTCTGGCTGTTCATTTCACAGTGAAACAATCCAGAAATCCAACATAGGGATAGACTATCCCTTCGCAAGACCTGCTCCAATCTAGCGGCCGGTAATGCAGATCTTTTGAAGTCTCTATACAAATCAAGAGCTTTCACCCTCAAACAGCCACCAAGAGCAGCAATCCCCTCGAATTATTTATAAAGGCAGCCACCTGGACAGCAGCAACAGCCATCAGCGACAGCCCCCTAGAACCGCGCAGCGTACCAACAGCGGAAAGAGCTAACAGGACCGACCATGGCCCTCCAATTCACGAACGGTGACATCGGCAGGAGCAACCTTATGGACAGCAATCAAGGCTGGTTCCAGGAGCATGCTGCAAATGAGGAGCATGCTGCGAAAGAGGACCGCGCCGCGCCAGAGCACTTGAACCAGATGGGGAGCCTCAGCGACCCACTCCCTGATCTGTCCAAATCTCGCACGCGCCTGAAACCCCCTCCTGGTGGGAGGCCCGAGGAGTCTTCGATGCACAAGCTCTTTGTCCTGGGAGGCTCCCCCGAGATTGTATGTGACCACGAGGAAGATGATGCAGCCGGCCATTCCTTGTCGCCACAGGCTTTCATCCTCCGAGATGACTGCTTCCTTGACCTTCCATTTGAGGATGAGGCTGCAACCCAGGCCTTCAAGCTGGACGCTATCGCAGCTGCCATTGCTGAGAAGGAAGCGGCGGCGGCCCAGGCGGCGGCAGCGGCCTTCAAAGGGCTACTCAGCGGTCGCCCAGGATGTGCGGCATTGTTGCCTCCTGGCAGCTTTGACTCTCCGCCCCGCTACTACTCGCCAGGAGGTAACAAAAACCAGTAGTCGCTTTAATGTCTGTGATCTTTTAGACAGCGCGACTAATACGCACTGTATGACGTTGCCTCCTTTAGCAGACATCCTGCTGACTGAGATTGCGCCGTAATTCAGAAATCGTGTAAGTAATTACGGTCCTTTCATGGTAAAAGTAGCTGAATTTGCCTTGAAAATACGGTGACTGGAAGTCAGCTCCATAATCCAGCAACCGTAAGAACCGTTATCGGCACAGCACTGCAACCCATACACGTTCCTCCCCCCCCCTCTTCAGGCTGCCGCTTAATCTCTGAGGCAGATGTCCTGCTGGCTGGCTTTATCTCTTAACCCTACACTAGGCTCTGTCCCTAAACCCTAACTTAGGCTCCTGGCTGACTTCATCAACAATGCTTTTCTCATGGCTGTAGCCAGAGGCCATTCGTTTGCCTCTTTTCCCGAGTCATACACAATTTGCCAATTGCTTCGGTACCCTCCCACTCCTCAGGTCACCTTCGACTTTACGGGAGCACAGCTGGCTGACATGGCCTCAAAGACGGTTCTCGAAAAACGCCTCGGCGTACAGATCTGTGAATATGTGTAAAGGTTTTGATCTTGTGAACTCAGGTCGCCTCCTGACCTCTGAAGCAGACATCCAGCTGGCTCTGCTGCCACCGAGGATGCCAAGCAGCCGATGGGGGCCACAAGAAAGGTCGATACTAGCAGCATGTGCACTGATCCTTGCAAACTTTGATGCTATAGACTGAGGCAGGCAGTGGGTGCACGGATCCTTAGACCCTAACAGTAAAAAGCAAAGTTTCATTCAAAAAAGAAGTGTGGCCCGAATGGGAGCTGACTTGTTTTTTCCGGCAAAGCCAATGCACTGCTCTGCATTTGGCCTCTTAATACAGCACAGCGCTGCATGACAAAGAAAAGTGTTGCATTGGGGAAGCCAAAGCTGCACGCAGCACGCCATAATGTCTTCAGTTTCCTGCCGCCACCCAAAGGTAGTTTGCTGCGCACTGAAGGCAGCACTGTCATGCCCCTGCTACACAGCAGCTGCAAAAAGATCAGCGACGGCGATTGCGCGTTCTTCCTACATCATTTTGCCTCCATCCTTCTCGACGACGACAACGATGGCGACCCCTTCTCTTTTGGGGACAGGGGCGTGTCCCAGGCCTTGAAGCTGGATGCTATCGCAGCTGCGATAGCTGAGGAGGAAGCGGCGGCGGCGGCCCAGGCGGCGGCAGCAGCAGTTGCCTCAGGAGGCCTGCTCAGCGGCCAGTCCGGCCTCCCGGGGTCCGCGCCTCTACTGCCTCCAGGCAGCTTCGATTCGCCACCCGGCTACCACTCGCCAGGAGGTAATTAGAGGATCCGTTTTTATTCCGGTCAAAACCTGTTGAACTGGAATTTTGAACCTAGGCTGCAGCCCAGACAGTTCGTTGGAACAAAACTCCAAATAGGGGTGACAGCAGGCCAAGCATGTCCACGTTCTTTTTGGCACCTCCATTACCTCCTGCATTTTCAGATTTTGGCAGTCAAAAATTCACTCCAGGCGGCAAGAGACCTCATCATGCCGCCAGATACCCACAACGACAAGATCTCATTCACCCTCTTCTCCTCTTCCCCCACTTTCAAATTTGAATTTAGCCACCCGGGGCTCTGCTGACGTCAGCGTCCGACATCAGGCAAGCTAGCTTCCAACCACCCATAACAAGCAGTTGCGATCTCTCAAACTTCCTCCTCCTCCCTGCCCTACCTGACTTTCCCTGTCAGGAAGTCTGCTGACGTCAGAGTCGGAGATCAGGAAAGCTGAGCTGGCACGTATGCCTCCGAGGATGCCCCGATGCCAATGGGGTGCTCACACACATGTAAGACTGTTTTATTTTTCTTTCTATGTACCCCAGGTGTTCACTGCCTGGCCCTTTTCGGTAAAGGCTTCTGGGCCGATTTATGGACGCAAAAACATCAACCACCGACTGGTGTCGAACCCTCATGTAGGTCCCTGTCATCAATTGACCACACACATCTGAAACAGTGTTGAATCCTTAACCCTACGCCCTACAGCATTTGATAAATATAGTGTGAAATCTACATTTCAGCTGCCTACGGCCAGCAGAGGTGTTGCAGCATGTCCGCTGCTTGGCCTGCTGGCCTTAAGTTAGCCAGGTTGGTCCTCATTGGCAGAGCCTGCCAAAGGTGGTCCGGCATACGCTAAAACAAACTAACTCTGCCACTAGGAATTATTGCATCCCCCCGGCACTCTGGCGCTGAACGACAGGCCTTGAATTTTTTGTCTCCTCCATAGGCAGTCTGTGCCTCCGGTGTTTGTGGGATAACAGATACGGTAGGTTGAGCTGATGAATGATGGAATGAGCCAATCGTCAAACAAGCCTTCATCCACATGATGCAAGCTGGAACCCCATACCCTAAAACTTCTCGCCCTAAAACCTCCTGATTCCTACATGGTTGGCTCTAAACCCTGAAATCTCAATGCCTCATGCTTGCATGAACCCTGGATCCTGAAACCCTAAACTATGTCTCCTTGCAGGATCCTTCTTCAGATTTGCTGACGCAACCCGCTGGCTCCAAGGATGAAGCCACCCGGATCTGAGGGTGTATGACCCCTGGTCTCGAAGAATGAAGCCGCCTGGATTCGAGGGATAAAGAAAACCGGATCCAAGGGATGATGCTACACGGATCTGAGGGTTTATGCACCCCGGCCTCGAAGAATGAAGCTGCTCAGATCCGCAGGATGAAGCCGCCTGGATTCAAGGGATAAAGCCAATCGGATCCAAGGGATGAAGCCACCCGGATCTAAGGGATTACTGAAGCCGCCTGGATCCTAGGGATCAAGTTAAACGGATCCAAGATATGAAGCCATCCGGATCTAAGGGACGAAGCTACCTGGATCCAAGGGATGAAGCCACCCAGATAGGTGACATGAAGCTGCTAGGATGCGAGGGCTGCGTCAGCTGTGGGGACCTCTGGGGTGCGTTCAAAGCGATAGGCCAAATTGTCATCAGCAGGCAAGTAAAAATTTCAAGGCCAGCTTTGTCAGCCTTTGCCAGCTTTGGTTTCTCTGGCTGATCTTCACCATACACATGAGTGCGGTGTGCTGCCAAGTGACGGTGCGCATGGCGGCTGTCGCACATGGCAGGTCATGCGCTTGAGGCATTTGTAAGCTTGGCGGCCGTTGCGCATGGCCAAGTGTGCCAAGAAGGCTCGGAGGTATTGCTGCATGGCCATTCCTTATCGGAATGCCGGACTTATATATCGATCATACAATAGATGTGTCTCCCTTGCAGCCCTGTAGATTGCGTAGACTGATGATGGGGGGTAACCAGGAAAGCCACAGTTATGCTGCCGGGGTCATTGATACAAACGAACAAAGTGTAGTTACTACGCTTTTACCATGCCCTGTCAATGGCCACGGCTTATGTCAGTGTTTTATTATGATCTGGTCCTCCTGCATATCTGTGTGGGATTACGGATGACAGACAGGCTCATTATATATAGTATATATATGCGATATATTAGCAGCTTGTTCCGTGTCACAGAGGTTCAGGAGCTCAGATTTCTCAGATTATTTCATTTTTTTAGATTCTCGCAGATTTGCAGTTCAAGAGCCATATATAAGAGGCATGGCCCAAGGTGTGTTCTCTATTACTAGGCCTCCACGCCTCCACATGGAGAGGGAGGCAGGTGGTTGCTGGCCCTTTACGGCTTGACAGCATGATCGATGTTGCCAGAACTTCGACGTCCAGTTATGTGATGTGACAGTCATCGAGGTGTGCCGCCCGTGCAACTTGTGACAGAAAAATGCTATATCTTTGGATATCAGGAGGGCTTATCTCCTGATCCGCGCGCATGCACACCTTTGGTACGGCCCTGCTGGGGTACGTCGTTTGGATTGTGATTATGCTGCCCTACTGATGTTCGCATCGTTTTACGCAACTTATTTAAATTACCGTGGGGTTCAAGCATCATCGTAGCTTTGGCATGTTGGCATCAATTCGTACACTCAGTCATGTCGCAAGCTGAGTGTCCAGATTTCTTTTTTCAGGTTGTTGACTTTCCAAGGGGTGACATTGTAGCGCCCGTTTTGATAAAACAGAATCTCATAATTTGTCATGGCCTCATGGCATGCATGCTCGCTTGTGTCGCCATATATTGTTCACCAGGAAGAGGCTCTCTTTCTTCTGGAGAGAGCATGTCAGTGAGTAAACCGAATGTCCGAAATCAGTGAGTACACCGTAATATACTCATATCTGTTGCGGCGTCTGAGATCTGTTACATATGTAGATATCCTGCGTACTTTGTACAGTTGCAGCAGTTGGCCATTGCTTGGCTTGAGTGTCAGGGGAGTTTATTTTGATGTCCCTCCCCATCTCGCTCCTTCCCATGAGATCTGCAAGCTTTCTCCTTTCTCCTTTTAAGGCAGTGGGGGGCACCTTTTGGACAGAGGTGGGAGCCCTAGTGAAATGTAATGTTTTGACTATGACTGCACACAAAAGGCTCTGGATGAATGAGGCCCATGGCCCAGTGGGAGTCTGGGAGACGCGCTCCTAGGGGCTCAAGGTGTCATGGAAGGCCAGCTTCGCTTCCTTCAGGTTGCACTGACAACGGATGAGGGCCTCTACCCAAGCCAGGTTATACACACGAATAAACAACCGTTTCCCAAGTCTTTTGGGGGGACATTTCGGCTCTCAGACAGGCCGAAAAAGTGTGGGTCGGGGGCACCGGATCGGGGTGCGGATCCCTGGTCAATGACGTTACACCTCTGGGCCCTCCTTAAATAAGGCTCGGCCACGTGGGCGCCTAACTAAAGATATTGGAGATCGTGCGGATCCCTGGTGTGGATCCACCGGTGCGGATGGTGCGGATAGCTGTCACCCCTGATAGCTTCCTTCGTTGAACTTTCGAACTGGATCTGAGGAAATAAAGGGCAAGTCTGTCTCCACGGCTGCAGAGCAAACGACGAAATGCACTGAACGGCAGTGCAACCCGCTTTTCTTCTATTCAGCAACGAGGAAACGCTGTTTCAGCTGGATTTCTTACTTTCAGCTACAGCAAAGAGCAGGTAGCGTGCATGACATGTTTGTCCTTATGTGGGCTTAAATGTTATGGCATTCGCCACGAGGCTGAATGACCATGTCGCTGGTACATTTGATCTGTTGATGCTAGACCCCGAGATCCTTCATCTCACACGCTTCAGATCTTCATGGACTTTTCTGCTATCTTCGACGACCCTGCAACAGCTGACGTTCACCTTCATCTGAGGACAACACGCGTGAGTCCTTGCCTGAGAACAAGCCAGGGGTGTCTTCATTCTCACACATACCAATCTGCATACCAATGAATGAGTGAATGAGTCCCACCTTTTCACTCAGTCCAAGCACATGCTTTTGATCAGGGGGAGTAGTGGATGGAGCACCCTGCTTTTGATCAGGGGGAGTAGTGGAGCACCCTGCTTTTGATTTTCATTCCCAGAGTTACCAGATGGGTAACAAAAACAATTCTTCACCATTGTGCGAAGTCCAATTACGTGAGGCCGATGGCTGAGCGTCTGTGATCCTCCATTATGGCATGTAGCCATGTACGGTAGCTCCCGGCTGAAAATTGGAAGGAATTTCAACTAACTGACAAGCCAACACTGGTTTATCTGTGTCTCTCTTTCTCTTTTTGTTTCCCTCTACCGGAATGTGTGGAATTGTGTAAATCCCGAAAGAGTACGTTCAGTTCAGGATACCAAACTCACCACGCTCTGTGATCTCCTTCACCATATGCCCTGCATGCACTACCAAGGCTGGACCAATCTGATGGATAAATGGAATGTTTAACACCTGCCACGTAGGTTGTTGAAGTGGAAGCACCTCCTGGTCATGGTGGAACAGAACGCAGCTCCTCTGACCTCCCTGCTGCGGTGGCCAGTGCAGAATTTCCCCTTCCACAATCTGTCAGGCAAGCGACAATGCAACAAGCAAAACAGCAGCAGCGGCAACAGCAGCAACAGCCAGAACATGATCCGCCGAGGAGGCAGCAGCAGGAGCAACTCGACCAAACCCTAACACTAAATGCTCTTATCCTCACCCATACCTCACCGTACTTCAAAGCTCGCCTCAGCTACACCTGGTCTCCCCTCTCCCAACCCTCGGGCTCAACCGGGGCATCCTCCAAAGAGGACAGTAGCGACAGCAGCAGGGAGTGCCTAGGGGGCGATGGTGCTCATGACCAACACATCTGTACTACGGGCGACCAACGCAGCAGTGTGGGCGCTGCCTGCGGACAGGAGCACACCCTCCCGAGGCCCAGCAACATACGAACATACCCCCTCCTGCAAGCGACAGCATGCTCCAGTCCCCGCGCGAACTTGTCGAGTGCTTTGAGGAGGAGGACCTGGAGGCGGCCAACGTACTTTTCCGCAGCATGTACTACGGGGAGCTCCGCTCCAGCGCCACAAGCGAGCGGGGCAGCGTCCTGCTCCTGCTGCGCACGTTGCGGCTGGCAGCGCAGCTCGACGTGCCGCACTGCATTGCGCTGTGCGCGGATGCGCTGCATGCGTATCCACTGCATCGGACCGCATTTGACGCGACATCGTTCGTGTTTATATTCAGCCAGCCCGTGGACTTGTTCCTCTCGCTACCCCTCGCCCTACGGCAGGATCTGTTCAGCAAGGCCGAGGAGCAGCCGCTCAAGCTGTTTGGTGACGTACCAGCCGTGATCCGATCCGAACACCAGGACTCCAGGACTCGTCGCTGCACGCCCAATTTTTTACTCTGCCGCACGCTGCAGTGCTTCT
Organism: Limnomonas spitsbergensis; assembly: GCA_037349105.1. Lineage (NCBI taxonomy): Eukaryota > Viridiplantae > Chlorophyta > Chlorophyceae > Chlamydomonadales > Limnomonas > Limnomonas spitsbergensis. Next base: position 1,625,301 of record JAYJMM010000097.1, read on the forward strand.
GTGGCTCAAATCGGACTGGTTGATCGTGCACTCGGAGAACTGCGTCTTGGCCCTGCCGTCAATCTGGGTGACAGGGCCGGCAGGCTGGCAATGCAGTGTGGCGCAGCGGACGGCGCTGGCCGTATGCGTTTGGCTCGTCAACTTAACGGCCTCCGGCCGGGTTGCATTGCATGCTGCCGCAACTGAGCTGGTTCAGTGATGTCCGCGTAGACCACAGCAACAAGAATAGCAGCATCAACACCCCATCCCTGCAGCATGCGCTCAGCTGCGTGCACATCTGCAGCCGCTACCCTCCGGAAGGCTCCTTGAGACACCAGAGAAGCCGGCCGGCAACTGACGGCAGAACTCCAGCTGCCTGGCTGGACAAGCCCCGTCTGGGCACCGCGATGGATGACCTGCGACGGAGCAGCATGTCCTGGGTGCTGGAGGAGCGAGAGCTGCGGAGGTTGTATGCCGGGCTCAAGGTCGTTTCCCCTGCCAGCATGTCCTGCTGTGGTTACCATTTCAGAACATTCGTCATGTTGACTTCAGGCAGTGCCAGCTCCGCAGCTCTTGGCAGCAGCCAGCATTCCTGCCCCGGACCTTTCACACAGCTGCCCCCCGCTGACGCCGCGACTGGTGGCCAGCAGTCCGTGGGTGTTGCGCCCGTCTCGGTCCATCCGCCTCCCTCGCCAGCTCTCAACACTCTGCAGTGTGGCCTCATCCCCATGATGGCCCCAACATGTGCTCGCTCAGGCATTGTCCCCACGGTCTTCAGGGAGACGCTGATTGCGATGTCGGCGAGCAAACGTCGCGCTCTGATCCAGATCCCAGAGACTTTGGTGGAGTTTAGCACCGCCTCAAAGGCCGGTGATTGGTTTGTGGGGGGGCACTGGGGGGGCACTGCAGCATTGACTGGGGGGTCACTTCAGCATTGACTGGGGGGTCACTTCAGCGTTGACGCCGCAAGATGTGATCTTGCCGCTGCTGTTCGAAGAGGGGAGGCTGCACTTGAAAGCGAATGTCTACGGCATCAATTAGAGGTTGCACTTGAATGCGAACGTCTACGGCATCAATTAGAGGTTGCCCATAATGTTTGCAGTGCTGCAGACACCGCCATCAGCCATGGGAGGGGAGGTCAGAGGCCTGCAACGCCATTCAGGCTTGGTGCCAGAAGCTTTCTTGTTGGCATAGGGGCAGCTGTGGAATCTGGCTGTGAGCCTGCTTTAAATATGGGGTTGAATATGTCATGGGATGTGAATAAGCTTTTCATGGTGGACGGTACCAAGAGATCAAGGAGGCTCACCAATTCTGCCGGCCAGGCATGTCATGACATATGACTGCACTGTGCGCACATGCGAATACTGCTTAACATGTCATGCGCGCTACATGCTTGCTTTCAATGCCCCAGCGTGCAAGATCAATTCAGGGAGCGAGGATGGGCAGGTCCCCCAGACGATGCTCGAGACTTCCACGATTTGTACTAGGGTAGGCTTGGGTGGGATGCCCTGTCTTTTGTGGAGGATGTGGTAGATATCCTTGAGGCGTAGACGTTTCAGAGGCTGGGGCTTCCTTTGACCGACTCTTTTTTTACAGCCTTGTTTGTGTCATGGTAGTACAATCCGTCTAAACCTGTGCCGTATCATGCCGTATCGTGCTACCATGGTTTGTGTCCCTTGACTTTATTTCCCCTTTTCCTTGTTTTTCTGACCCACTGGCCGGCATTTCCCCCCCCCCTCCCAACCGATTACTTGGGCGCCCACGCGGCGGAGCCTGTTGAGCCGGGCCCAGAGGTCTAAGAAATTGACTAAGAACATCTCCTGAATCTATGTTTTTAGTTTGAACTTGGCCCATACCTTCAAAACATATGAGTATGGGCAATCCAAACAGCAATTCAGCTGGGTACTTAATTAAGTCAGAAACAGCCAGATCTTATTTCATCTCCTCTTGTCCTTTCGTCCTGTTAATTTCCAAGAAGACAATTGGACGCTGACACGACCGAACCTCTCAGTTCGTTTGAGCAGGGCCCAGAGGTGAAACGGCATTGCCCCGGATCATGAGTCCCCGCCAGCGGGGATGGCGACTGTTTAAATCCCAATGGCTAATTTCCCCCAATGACTGGACACAAGAAATGCACCGTGGATTCAAATGAAAGCTGAAATGCTCCTGAAATTCATCTTGCAATTTAAACAAATGCTGAAACGTACCTGCTGGAATTCATGTGATGCACCAATAATTTACCACTATGACACGTGTGAGTGTGTGACTGATCAGCCAGGCTGTTTTTGTTGTAACCTAGGGCAAGGAGGGGAATTGTGGGCATCATAGTTGTAGCCCTCTTAAGAACATTGCAAAGAATGTATACCCGCTGGGCCCTGCTTTACACTCGGCTGTGAAGGTATGTTATGGGATGAGCAAGCTAGACTCCAGCCACCATGCACAGCTATGCTCATGGTGCAGTCATGCCACCCTCCTAAGTGAGGGCCTGAGGGGACAGGAACACTGAACTTGATTCAAGTAAGGTGCAATTGTACCCGCATCCTATGTGACGGGATAGGAACTTGGCAACCGCTGTCCAAGACAGGGGGAGAGAGAGGTTCGTTTGGTGGGTTCGTTCCCTGAACCATGAAACCACCACTATTGTATGCTGGAATTAGCGTAGCAGTGAATCAGATTCCTATTTGCCAAGAAGCAGCGAGCCCACACGTGTGAGCATTTCATTACCTTACAGGCCGTTGAAGTGGAAAATGGTCCAGTGATTTAACGCAGGTGGCATCCAAACCCAAATGTTGAGGGATCGAACCTGTTACACGATCTTCTCTCTTCCCTGTCCCTGATCGCCGTTCCTGCCCCCTCACATAAGAGTGGCATGGTTGCACCATGGTCCTGGATGTGCATGATAGCTGGAATTGAGCGTAGTCATTCTCTACCAGCCCCCCGCAGCCAAGCGCTCAGCAGGGCCAAGCAGGCTATGCACCAAACAGGTCGTTCACACATTGAATGGAATCGCTACTTCAATCAGGTGCTGCTAATCTTTTGCCACCCTTGGTCACAAGAATCAATTATGTTCATCTAGCAAACTTCTGAATGTGTATTTCCGCACCACGTGTATTACCCGGCGCTCAATGGAACACCAAATTCATAGACCGGTGCGGACAAACATGCTCATCAACGAAGACCCTTGCCTTTTGTCGATTATTTATACCTGGACAGTTGGTTTGCCTATGCGGACGAGATTTCTTAACATGGCCACGGGTTGAGAACAGTGCATACCCGCTGGGCCCTGCTGAACGCTCGGCCACGTGGGGCTGGTAGGGAATGACTGGGCTCAATTCTAGCTACCATGCACGGCCCGCGGGTGCAACCTCCTTCCTCTGTATCATGACTCTTTATTAGAAGCATACCGGTATACACCATTGTTGCATTCGCATTGCTTTTCAGGTCACAGAAACACTTTGGTCTACGTCCGTCGTCCAGTCCCTACTGTAATCACGTAGGTGAGACGAGCTTCGCCACTAAAAGATCTCTATATGATATCTAACTCAACAACACATCGAATGAGACTTGACTTCAGTTAGTAAAGAGCCAGCCAGTTGTCCGTCCAGAAAAAAAAGCTCCACGCTACCTAACAAAAATGGGACAGCAGGCCTGCCCAAATGCTAGGGGCGTGGCAGCAGTGGTTAATGAAAGTGACCGGGGTGTAAGAACCTGAAGAGGTTGAGACAGGCTTTAGTCCCATGCACCTACATATCGCCCACTGGACAGTAAAAATACCAATCTGAACCCAACACCTGCAAAGAGGCGATGATGCATCACACCCAACTGACACACTATGACCCCTCATCGTCTAGCAGCCACAGCTTGAGGATCTAAGAAGCGATGATAATGTGACCCCTTTATTTCCCCCTTTTCCTTTTTTCCCTGCCCCTAATAGTTAGGCGCCCACGCTGCCTAGCTTTTTTGAGCAGGTTCCATAGGTGTAACATCAGTGACACTATGAACCCTCATCGTCTAGCAGCCACAGCTTGAGGACCGAAGGGGAGCAACATAGAGCAGCTTCCATGGCCCCACTCCAAAAGTCCAAATGGATGCCCCTGCATCCACCAGCATGGCCGGTACAGTACAATTAAAAAAACGAGGATTTCCATTCACACTGACGTCTTGGAAGCTCTCAGTGATGACAGACCGGAGTGGATGGCTGGAAAGGATGCAGCCGGGTGCGATACGGCACGCTTGACGCATCGGTATCCCCAAAACGCCTCAGTGGCGTTCCCCTAATGTGCGTTTTGTGCCACTGGCATATGCAGGTCGCCACACCCATGCTGCGCGGGGCTCGAAGCTGCACGTAAAATCTTTGGGTACCTGGAGCGGGAACCTTCGGTCCTTCAGCTCCGGTACAGCTGGGACAGGAGCGCACGGACGGATGAGCGGACTGCCCGAGCAGCCGCTGCTCCTATTGCAGCAGCACCTGCGGCCGCGGCAGGCATAGCGGCGGCCACCGCGGCGTCAGTTGCGACACCCGCTGTTGCCGCCGTGTCATGTTGCGTAATCACATCCCGATCCACCTGTCAGCGGGAAGGGAACATAAACGGCTTTGTTCCAGGTTGCAATGCCAGTCTGGAGGGTGAATTGGGGTGTTGGGCACAGGGCAGTTGCACTGCAGCTTGCCGACTCCTGCTGGTTGGTTAAGGCCGTGGAAATGAGATTAACATGTACTGTTAGGCTATGTTTGATGGTAACGGCGCGGATGTGGCTACAACCCCAGGCTGCGTTGTTTCCTGAACCCCCATGCCCTAATAGGGCGTAGCTTTCTTTCTTAGGATTAATGGGTACTATGGCCTATGGGTAGAGTGCTTTTGGGGGAGGGAGATATTCAGGGTTTCCTCCAGGAGGTGTAAACCCTAGCTCGGAAAGAGAAGAACTCGCACATCAGCGAGGAAGGAAGCAGGTCGGGAAGAGAGATCGAGCCCTCATAACACTCAGGCCAGTCACTAGCCCCCTTGCATCTCAACAGGGGCATGAAGCCCTGATGCCCGGTCTCCTGTTGCACAACCTGTTGCACAACCAACGAGGGCTCCGGACAAGAACAAACGATTTCAGATTGTTTGGGTATAAGAGGCCCGCTACCACAAAACATAGGCCAGAGACTGGCACCACAATGCATCCATTTCAGCCCTCTTCGCATCGCTATCCCCATCTCATCATACTATAAGTGTTTAAGGCTTGAGACAGAGACATGCTATGTCCCTGTCACCTCTTTCTTCATCTGGGGACTGCATTATAGGATAGGACCATGTCAAGGAGCAGCATCAGCATCAGCATCAGCAGCTGCATCATCAGCATCAGCATCAGCATCATCAGCATCATCAGCATCAGCATCAGCATCAGCATCATCAGCATCAGCAGCGTACACTCTGCCAGGAAACCCTTCTTCCCTCTCACCATCTCTATCGTGGTCCGTGGGCTCATGGCATAGTACATGAGGACCATGATGAACATGTGCAGCAGGAGCGCATACACGGCCAGGAAGGCGCGTGCAAAGCGGCTGCCCACCAGCAGCTTGCTCCCCGCCAGCACTGCACGATCATGAAGCTGCATGTTACGGACCTAGAGGCATCAGGAGGGGGGGGGGCAGAGGGATATGAGAGCAGGAGCATCAGAAGGGGGCAGAGGCAGAGGCATCAGGAGGGGAGGGGGCAGAGGGATATGAGAGCAGGAGCATCAGAAGGGGCAGAGGCAGAGGCATCAGGAGGGGAGGGGGCAGAGGGATATGAGAGCAGGAGCATCAGAAGGGGGCAGAGGCAGAGGCATCAGGAGGGGAGGGGGCAGAGGGATATGAGAGCAGGGACATCAGAAGGGGCAGAGGCAGAGGCATCAGGAGGGGAGGGGGCAGAGGGATATGAGAGCAGGAGCATCAGAAGGGGCAGAGGCAGAGGCATCAGAGGGGGGGGGGGGGCAGAGGCAGAGGCAGAGGCATCAGAGGGGGGCAGAGACCTATGAGGAGCTGCATCTTCAACTATCAGAGGGGCGCAAAGGCAGAGGCATCAGGTGGGGGGGGGGCAGCGAGATATGAGGAGCTGCGTATGCCAGTGAGGAAGCAGCATGGGCCAATGTGGAGCAACCGTGGGGCCCTCATGGACTGAAGGTGTATAGAGTGGGTGAGCGAAGCAGGTCATGAAGCTGCTTGTTGCCAACCTAGAGGCATCAGGAGGGGGGGGGGGCAGGGAGGTATGAGAGCAGGGGCATCAGAGGGGGGCAGAGGCAGAGGCAGAGGCAGAGGCAGAGGCAGAGGCAGGGGCAGGGGCAGGGGCAGAGGCAGAGGCAGAGGCAGAGGCAGAGGCAGAGGCAGAGGCAGAGGCAGAGGCAGAGGCAGAGGCAGAGGCAGAGGCAGAGGCAGAGGCATCAGGACGAGGGGGGGCAGAGAGGTATGAGAGCAGAAGCTGAAGAAGCTTAACACGCAAAGTTTGAACGACCAGAGCCACCCGAGTTGCTACCTCCAAGGATCACCAGGGTCACCATCAACCACCAATGTAACAAGCAACCACCAGGGCAACCAACAACCACCAGCAACTGCCAGAGCAACCAGCAACCCCCACCAGAGCCACCCTGGATTACGGGCAGCCCTACCCGCGACTCAGCCTCCGTCTTCTGGAATTCCGTAAACGGGTTCACTCGTGCCTCATACGCTGCCCGCGCGCTGTTGGCCTCTGCTCCGCCAGCCTCCTCATCCCTGCAACGCCAGGGAGGTTTGAATTCAAAAACTTGGGGGAGGGGGTATCGGGTACCGTAAAACGCCTTTAGGTCCGCGCACCCCCAAAAAAAAGAATTTAATTTTCGGCCGCGCACCCTAAAAAGAATTTAAAAAACGGTCGCGCAGCGACAAAATTTTAATTTAATTTAACGCCGCGCAGCACAAAATTAATTAAACATCGCGCATCACTGAAATAATTTAAATTTCCGTCCGCGCAGCACTTTCAGCCAGTACTGTCAAACTCTGTTGCAACTTCGCTTGAAGCTAGCAGGACCCGCATACCGTAGCCTCCTTCCCTTTCCTCCGACGATTCCTGGCCTCAGGAAACGTGTGGCTATTGGTGCCCGGGGGGCTCAGTGGTACTACGGAACTTGGCAGTCCACCCTGAGGTCTGCGGTTCGAATCCTGTCAATGTTCAGCACTTCCAGCCAGTAGTGCTCATCTGAGTCATCAGTTGTGTTGCTGTGCATGGCTATTTGAGCAGACTTGACAAGGATGGCTGAACGGATGTCGAATCAAACAGTCGCGCGCTTGCGCGCCATTTTTTTTGCAAAAAGTGCTGTTTTTAATTCATACCGCGCACCCCCAAAATAGTTTTTTGGGCACCGGACTGACGCTCCGCGCACCGAAAATTTTGGATTAATATTAGCGCGCAGCTATGTCCGCGCACCCCTATAATTATTTAATTACGAGCGGAGTAAAAGGCGTTTTACGGTATCTTGATTTCAAAACCCCAGGGGTTCTGAAGTTCTCAATCCAGCTCAAAACCCAAACGACAACCGGAGGCTTCTGATTTGAAGTTCTCGTCTCAAATCAGAAGAATGCCGCCGATGCCTGCTTGCCAAAGGCACGCGTAAGGTGCAGGGTTCAGGGATTAGGGCTCATGCGTGCTTGTCCTAGTTCAAGGTTTAGGGCACATGCGTGCTCGTCATAGCTCAGGGTTTAGGGCACAAGCATGCTCGTCCTAGTTTAGGGTTTAGGGCACATGCGTGCTTGTCCTAGTTTAGGGTTTGGGGCTCGTGCGTGCTTGTCCGAGTTCAAGGTTTAGGGCACATGCGTGCTCGTCCTAGTTTGGGATTTAGGGCACATGCGTGCTCATCCTAGTTCAGGGTTTAGGGCACATGCGTGCTCGTCCTAGTTTAGGGTTTAGGGCACATGCGTGCTTGTCCTAGCTTAGGGTTTAGGGCACATGCCTGCTTGTCCTAGTTCAGGGTTTAGGGCACATGCGTGTTTGTCCTAGTTTAGGGTTTAGGGCACATGCGTGCTTGCCCTAGTTTAGGGTTTAGGGCACATGCGTGCTCTTCCTAGTTTAGGGTTTAGGGCACATGCGTGCTCATCCTAGTTTAGGGTTTAGGGCACATGCGTCCTTGTCCTAGTTTAAAGGGTATGGCTCATGCGTGCTCGTCCTAGTTTAGGGTTTAGGGCACATGCGTGCTTGTCCTAGTTTACGGTTTAGGGCACATGCGTGCTTGTCCTAGTTTAGGGTTTAGGGCACATGCGTGCTTGTCCTAGTTTAGGGTTTAGGGCACATGCGTGCTTGTCCTAGTTTAGGGTTTAGGGCACATGCGTGCTTGTCCTAGTTTAGGGTTTAGGGCACATGCGTGCTTGTCCTAGTTTAGGGTTTAGGGCACATGCGTGCTTGTCCTAGTTTAGGGTTTAGGGCACATGCGTGCTTGTCCTAGGTTAGGGTTTAGGGCACATGCGTGCTCGTCCTATTTTAGGGTTTAGGGCACATGCGTGCTTGTCCTAGTTTAGGGTTTAGGGCACATGCGTGCTCGTCCTAGTTTAGGGATTATGGCTCGTGCGTGCTTGTCCAGGGCTCGGAGATCCAAATCAAACCCCACCCTGCATCGTTGCCCCATTTAAACCTAAACCCTGACATCCATCTCCAGTCAATCCCGCATCACCTGGGGAGCACAAAGCCAGCCTACCGCCCATGACACCACTCTGGACACGGAAACACTTCATTTGTCTCCACATTCCCCACCCACCTGGCGTCGTCTGGGAAGCACACAGCCAGCCTACCGCCCTTGCCATGAACACGACTCTGGACACGCAACCTACCCTAAATTATCTCCACAGGCACAACCTTCCGCATGCCAGTCAGACCCCCCTTGCATCCTTCTATTAAGAAGATACTTCATTTGTCGCGACCTTCCCATCCATCCCACCTGGCGTCGTCTGGGAAGTACACAGCCAGCCGGCTACCCTTGCCCTACACAAGACTCTGGACACGAAACCTGCCCTAAATCATCCCCACAAGCACATCCTAAGAAAGAAAGAAAGAAAGAAAGCTACGCCCTCTTTGGGCGTGGAAGTTAATGAAACAGCGCAGCTTGGGGATCCTATCATGCTAACCAGACCAATCCTGCCTCTGCCCCCTGCCTTGCCTCTGTCCCCTGCCTTGCTTCTGCCCCCGCCTTCTAAATAGAAGACTTAATCTCCACATTCCCATTTAACCCACCTGGCGTCATCTGGGAAGCACAAAGCCAGCCTACCGCCCTTGCCCTTCACAGGACTCCGGACATGATACCTACCCTAAATCATCCCCGCAAGCACATCCCAACCAGACCCACCTTGCCTCTGCCCCCGCCTTCTAATAATAAAACACACTCATCTCCACATTCCCATTTCACCCACCCAGCATCATCTGGGAAGCAAACGGCCAGCCGGCTACCCTTGCCCTTGACACGACTCCGGACATGAGCTGACGCTGAGGCTGATCCAATCCCGCTCCCTCCACCCGGCAGCGACGATGCAGGCTCATCTGAATGGCCAAACTCAAAGGCCAGAGGCCCGCATTGGTAGCGGTTGGCCTTCGTGTCTGCTACCTGTGACAGGTGTGGAAGTGGGGTAGGCGGGGTAAGTGGTCCCAATGCAGCCCCCCAACTGCACCTCCGCCAGGCTATATACCTGCTCCCCACCCTCTACCTGCTCCCCCTCCTCCTTATGAATACCTCCCCCCCCCAACAAAATCCTTGCCCCCCTTCCAATTCTCCCCTGCTCTGACCCACCTCCGCTTGCCTGACGCCTGCACCATCCACCTTGACCACCACGGATCGTCCACCTGCACCCGCTCCTTGCTGGCTGTACCTCTCGAGGTACCGCACCTGACAGCAGTACATGCAACTCTCAGCAGCGGATCTTATAACAGATCCAGAGGGCGGATCTAGGCCAAGGATGTAGCCTGCGGATAGCTATTATATCCTGCCGTCGCTTTACGCTGATGAGCTGGATCTGAGGCAGGAGGGGGTCTCTCATGAACGCATTCAGGCTGGGCATGATGTAAAGGACCCAACACTTTAACAGTAAGTATAACATTGTCTGGGCGGCAGTCGGCCAGCTGCTGCCGCACTTTGCTCACTTTTTCATAAAGAGTGACTATGCCTAAACAACAGTCGTCTAGCTGCTGCTGCACTTTGCCCACCTTTTCATAAAGAGTGACATTGTCTGCACGACAGTCGTCTAGCTGCTGCCGCACTTTGCTCAGCTCTTCGGCAAGCTGGCCTGAGGAGGGCAAATGACAGCGTTCATACTTACGACGTCAGGAGAGGGAGGAAGATGAAGGCCACAGGTCAGCCGCCTGTAGTCTTCTGCCTTGTACCACGCCGCCTATCCCCACTCCACATGCCTCCCTCAGACCTTCACACCTCAGTACACCTCCACATAATAGGCGTACACACATTTCAGCAACAAAAGACACCCCCTCTGGCATGGCATATTGGCTTAGGGGCAGCTTACCTTTGAAGAGGCAACAATTGCCCATCACCCCTCTCCTCCTCCTCCCACAACACGAGTGTCTTCCCCCCTACCCTCTCCACTGCCCCCTCCCCCCTACCCTCTCCACTGCCCCCCTCCCCCCTCTCACACCTTTGTCCTCCTCAAGCTGCATGGCCCGCTGCCGGAAGCGGTCCCTCTGACTGACCACGATTTCCAACAGCCCCCCTGCCCCCGCCTCCAGCTGCTGCGGCACCGATGCTCCCCCCTCGCCTGCTCCCTCCTGGGAGTGATCTGGGGTGCCTGGCATCTGAGGGGCCATATCCGAGGTGGCATCCAGAGAGGAGGGGGCGATGGCCACGCCTGAAGAGAAGGGGTAGCAGGAGGGGAGGTCAGTACTGAGGGGCAGTGGAGAGGAGGAGTGGAGAGGAGGAGTGGGAAGGACGAGTGGGGAGGAAGAGTGCGGAGGAAGAGTGGGGGGGAAGAGTGGAGAGGAAGAGTGCGGAGGAAGAGTAGGGAGGTCAGGGCTGAGGGGGAGTGGGGAGGAGGAGTGGGGAGGAAGAGTGGGGAGGTCAGGGCTGAGGGGCAGTGGGGAGGAGGAGTGGGGAGGAAGAGTGGGGAGGAAGAGTAGGGAGGTCAGGGCTGAGGGGCAGTGGGGAGGAGGAGTGGGGAGGAAGAGTGGGGAGGTCAGGGCTGAGGGGCAGTGGGAAGGAGGAGTGGGGAGGAAGAGTGGGGAGGTCAGGGCTGAGGGGCAGTGGGAAGGAGGAGTGGGGAGGAGGAGTGATCAGAGGAGCCAAGCATCTGAGGCTCCCCATCCAAGGAGGCATCCAGAGATGTAAGGGCTTGGGGCCAGTGGGAGAGAATAGGAATTTGGGGCAGAGGGGAGGGGGAGGGGGCAGTGGAGAGGGTGGGGGGGGAGGGGGAGGGGGCAGTGGAGAGGGTAGGGGGGAGGGGGAGGGGGCAGTGGAGAGGGTAGGGGGGAGGGGGAGGGGGCAGTGGAGAGGGTAGGGGGGAGGGGGAGGGGGCTGTGGAGAGGGTAGGGGGGAGGGGGAGGGGGCAGTGGAGAGGGTAGGGGGGAGGGGGAGGGGGCAGTGGAGAGGGTAGAGGGGAGGGGGAGGGGGCAGTGGAGAGGGTAGGGGGGAGGGGGAGGGGGCAGTGGAGAGGGTAGGGGGGAGGGGGAGGGGGCAGTGGAGAGGGTAGAGGGGAGGGGGAGGGGGCAGTGGAGAGGGTAGAGGGGAGGGGGAGGGGGCAGTGGAGAGGGTAGGGGGGAGGGGGCAGTGGACAGGGTAGAGGGGAGGGGGAGGGGGCAGTGGAGAGGGTAGAGGGGAGGGGGAGGGGGCAGTGGAGAGGGTAGGGGGGAGGGGGAGGGGGCAGTGGAGAGGGTAGGGGGGAGGGGGAGGGGGCAGTGGAGAGGGTAGGGGGGAGGGGGAGGGTGCTGTGGAGAGGGTAGGGGGGAGGGGGAGGGGGCAGTGGAGAGGGTAGGGGGGAGGGGGAGGGGGGAGTGGAGAGGGTAGAGGGGAGGGGGAGGGGGCAGTGGAGAGGGTAGGGGGGAGGGGGAGGGGGCAGTGGAGAGGGTAGGGGGGAGGGGGAGGGGGCAGTGGAGAGGGTAGGGGGGAGGGGGAGGGGGCTGTGGAGAGGGTAGAGGGGAGGGGGAGGGGGCAGTGGAGAGGGTAGGGGGGAGGGGGAGGGGGCAGTGGAGAGGGTAGGGGGGAGGGGGAGGGGGCAGTGGAGAGGGTAGAGGGGAGGGGGAGGGGGCAGTGGAGAGGGTAGGGGGGAGGGGGAGGGGGCTGTGGAGAGGGTAGAGGGGAGGGGGAGGGGGCAGTGGAGAGGGTAGGGGGGAGGGGGAGGGGGCAGTGGAGAGGGTAGGGGGGAGGGGGAGGGGGCAGTGGAGAGGGTAGAGGGGAGGGGGAGGGGGCAGTGGAGAGGGTAGGGGGGAGGGGGAGGGGGCAGTGGAGAGGGTAGAGGGGAGGGGGAGGGGGCAGTGGAGAGGGTAGGGGGGAGGGGCAGGGGGCAGTGGAGAGGGTAGGGGGGAGGGGGAGGGGGCAGTGGAGAGGGTAGAGGGGAGGGGGAGGGGGCAGTGGAGAGGGTAGAGGGGAGGGGGAGGGGGCAGTGGAGAGGGTAGGGGGGAGGGGGAGGGGGCAGTGGAGAGGGTAGGGGGGAGGGGGAGGGGGCAGTGGAGAGGGTAGGGGGGAGGGGGAGGGGGCAGTGGAGAGGGTAGGGGGGAGGGGGAGGGGGCAGTGGAGAGGGTAGGGGGGAGGGGGAGGGGGCAGTGGAGAGGGTAGAGGGGAGGGGGAGGGGGCAGTGGAGAGGGTAGAGGGGAGGGGGAGGGGGCAGTGGAGAGGGTAGAGGGGAGGGGGAGGGGGCAGTGGAGAGGGTAGGGGGGAGGGGGAGGGGGCAGTGGAGAGGGTAGGGGGGAGGGGGAGGGGGCAGTGGAGAGGGTAGAGGGGAGGGGGAGGGGGCAGTGGAGAGGGTAGGGGGGAGGGGGAGGGGGCAGTGGAGAGGGTAGAGGGGAGGGGGAGGGGGCAGTGGAGAGGGTAGAGGGGAGGGGGAGGGGGCAGTGGAGAGGGTAGGGGGGAGGGGGAGGGGGCAGTGGAGAGGGTAGAGGGGAGGGGGAGGGGGCAGTGGAGAGGGTAGGGGGGAGGGGGAGGGGGCAGTGGAGAGGGTAGAGGGGAGGGGGAGGGGGCAGTGGAGAGGGTAGAGGGGAGGGGGAGGGGGCAGTGGAGAGGGTAGGGGGGAGGGGGAGGGGGCAGTGGAGAGGGTAGGGGGGAGGGGGAGGGGGCAGTGGAGAGGGTAGAGGGGAGGGGGAGGGGGCAGTGGAGAGGGTAGGGGGGAGGGGGAGGGGGCAGTGGAGAGGGTAGAGGGGAGGGGGAGGGGGCAGTGGAGAGGGTAGAGGGGAGGGGGAGGGGGCAGTGGAGAGGGTAGGGGGGAGGGGGAGGGGGCAGTGGAGAGGGTAGAGGGGAGGGGGAGGGGGCAGTGGAGAGGGTAGAGGGGAGGGGGAGGGGGCAGTGGAGAGGGTAGGGGGGAGGGGGAGGGGGCAGTGGAGAGGGTAGGGGGGAGGGGGAGGGGGCAGTGGAGAGGGTAGAGGGGAGGGGGAGGGGGCAGTGGAGAGGGTAGGGGGGAGGGGGAGGGGGCAGTGGAGAGGGTAGAGGGGAGGGGGAGGGGGCAGTGGAGAGGGTAGAGGGGAGGGGGAGGGGGCAGTGTTTTGCAGCAACCGCTCACAGGTTTCAGGTACAAAATGCCAAACAAGGTCACCGACAAAATGTAACTTCTTCCACACTGTACATTGGAGTGTACATTGAGGATCCCATGACTCTCGACGGCACACCAACACTCCGAACGGCGCAAATTGCTGCAGCCTCCGGGCTTTACATGTGAATGGCTTGCCTCCCCCTAGGCCCCCCCATCCGCCTCTCCCCTCAGCTCCCCCTACCCACATCTCCCCCAGCTCCTCCCACCTGCCTCCCCGGCTCCTCTTCAGCCCCCCCTACTCGCCTCCTCATCTCCTCCCACCTGGCACCCCCCAGGTCCCCCTATCCGCCTGTCCCTCAGCTTCCCCCAGCTCCTCCCACCCGCCTCCCCCAGCCCCCTCCTCCTCCCACCCGCCTCCCCCTGCCCCCCTTGCCTCCTTTCACCCGCCTCCCCCAGCCCCCCTCGCCTCCTCCCACCTAGCACCCCGCTGCTGCGTCTCAGGTCTTCCTCCAGCTTCTTCACCAGCTTGGCCAGCACAACAGCCTCCTCTTGCGAAGCCAAGAGAAGGGCCTCACCCTGCACCAGGCAGCACAGGGGTCAGGAGGCTGCACACCCTCGCTCCATGTCCCAGTGCTATTATCATGAACAGCAGCAAGGACCTCCTCAAGAAGCTAACGGATGAGTCGCGCCCCGCGTGTCCTCACACAGGGGTCAGGAGGCTGTACTCCCTGGTCCCACATCAGGAACACAGGATACGGAATACGATTATAACATACGAATCATTACGATGCAGGACTTTGGCCCGATACGGGATTCAATAGTGGGAATTTCCAGTCAAAGTGTGGATTTCCATTCGGTGCACCCTGGGGAACGGATCGATACAATACAATACAGAATTTTTTGCCCAAACGGCTCGTATCCTGTGTCCCTGTCCCATATTCTAGCTAGAATGCCCTCTAGCTTTCTCCCTACCCTCGGCACCGGCGCCTCCTGAAAATCTGCCCCTGTCCCTCCTGCTGACCTGCTCCTGTGGAAAACATCCCCCCTGTCCCCTCTGCCCTGTCAGAAACGCACCCCTTAGCCCCCCCTGCTGACCTACTCCTACTGAATACCTCCCTCCTGTCCCCCCTGCCGACCTACTGTTGAAAACCTCCCCCCTGCTAACCTGCCCCGGTTGGAAATCTGCCTCTGTCCCCCCTCCTGACGTACTCCTATTTAAACCCTCCCCCCTGCTAACCTACCCCTACTGACCCCCTCCCTGTCCCCCCTGCCCCTTTTGAAAATCCGCCTCTGCCCCCCCTGCTGACCTACTCCTGCTGAAAACCTCCCCCCTGCTCCCCCTGCTGACCTGCTCCTGTTCAAAACCTCACCCCTGCCTCCCTGCTGACCTGCTCCTGTTCAAAACCTCACCCCTGCCCCCTGCTGACCTGCTCCTGTTCAAAACCTCACCCCTGCCCTCCTGCTGACCTGCTCCTGTTCAAAACCTCACCCCTGCCCCCTGCTGACCTGCTCCTGTTCAAAACCTCACCCCTGCCCCCTGCTGACCTGCTCCTGTTCAAAACCTCACCCCTGCCCCCCTGCTGACCTGCTCCTGTTCAAAGCCTCACCCCTGCCCCCTGCTGACCTGCCCTGGTTGTCAATCTGCACCTGTCCCCCCTCCTGACCTACTTTTACTGAAGACTTCCCTCTTGCTGACCTACCCCGACTGAACCCCCTCCCCTGCCCCCCCTGCCTCGGTTGAAATCCACTCCTGTCCCCCCTGCTGACCTGCTCCTACTGAAAACCCCCCCTTGTCCCCCCTGCCCCGGTTGAAAATCCACTCCTGTCCCCCTGCTGACCTGCTCCTACTGAAAACTCCCCCCTTGTCCCCCCTGCCCCGGTTGAAATCCACTCCTGTCCCCCCTGCTGACCACTCCTGCAGAAAACCTCCCCCCTGCCTCCGTTGAAAATCTGCCCATGTACCCTCTGCTGACCTCCTGCTGACCCTGTCCCCCCTGCTGACCTGCACCTGCTGAAAACCTCCCCCCTGTCCCCCCCTGCTGACCTGCTCCGGTTGAAATCCTCCCCCCTGTCCCCCCAGCCCCGGTTAAAATCTGCTCACCTGCACCACAGCCTCAGTCTGCTCAGCTAGCTTGCGCTTCAAGGACGAGACGTCAGAGGCAAG
This sequence comes from Limnomonas spitsbergensis, assembly GCA_037349105.1. Lineage (NCBI taxonomy): Eukaryota > Viridiplantae > Chlorophyta > Chlorophyceae > Chlamydomonadales > Limnomonas > Limnomonas spitsbergensis. The sequence goes on from JAYJMM010000097.1 coordinate 1,641,101, forward strand.
CTTGCGGTTACGATCCTGTACAGTGGGTCAGTCCGAAGAGGGGGGCAAGGTAGATGTCAGAGGCAAGCTTGCGGTTACGATCCTGTACAGTGGGTCAGTGGCACAGGGAGGTGCGCAGTCTTGCCACGACTGACAATTGGGCTGAATAAGGAAGGTCAGTCCGAAGAGGGAGGTGGGGTAGATGTCAGAGGCAAGCTTGCAGTTACAATCCTGTACAGTGGGTCAGTGGTACAGGGGAAAACGCGATCTCGCCACGACTGACAATTGGTCTGAATAAGGAAGGTCAGTCCGAAGAGGGGGGCAAGGTAGATGTCAGAGGCAAGCTTGCAGTTACAATCCTGTACAGTGGTTCAGTGGCACAGGGGAAAACGCGATCTCGCCACGTCTGACAATTGGGCTGAATAAGGAAGGTCAGTCCGAAGAGGGGGGCAAGGTAGATGTCAGAGGCAAGCTTGCAGTTACAATCCTGTACAGTGGTTCAGTGGCACAGGGGAAAACGCGATCTCGCCACGTCTGACAATTGGGCTGAATAAGGAAGGTCAGTCCGAAGAGGGGGGCAAGGTAGATGTCAGAGGCAAGCTTGCGGTTACGATCCTGTACAGTGGGTCAGTGGCACAGGGAGGTGCGCAGTCTTGCCACGACCTGCACTTGGGCTGAATGGGGTGGGGCAGTCCGGAGAAGGGGGGGAAGAAATGTTCATGTCAGGTGTTCGGTGTGATGTCAGGTTCATGTCAGGTGTCCGGAGAAGGGGGGAAAGAAATGTTCATGTCAGGTGTTCATGTAAGGGAGGGAAGGCTTCATATGAATATTACGGGCACAGCCTGCTCGGCGGGATACCTTACTTGAGGGGATTACAACTGTTTTTGTTTTTCTTTACTGGTTTACATTTGCCTTCCTTGCTTGTTACCCTTCCAGTTTCCTCAGCCTTGCCCTTTCGGAAAAGGCATTTCGGAGACTGCACTAACGGAGGGAGGCGCGCACAGCCTGCCAGCACATCATGCAAATAAGAGGCATCCTCCATGCAAATGAGAGGCATCCTCCATGCAAATAAGAGGCATCCTTTATGCAAATAAGAGGCATCCTCCATGCAAATGAGAGGCATCCTCCATGCAAATGAGAGGCATCCTCCATGCAAATGAGAGGCATCCTCCATGCAAATAAGAGGCATCCTTTATGCAAATAAGAGGCATCCTCCATGCAAATGAGAGGCATCCTCCATGCAAATAAGAGGCATCCTTTATGCAAATAAGAGGCATCCTCCATGCAAATGAAAGGCATCCTCCATGCAAATAAGAGGCATCCTTTATGCAAATAAGAGGCATCCTCCATGCAAATGAGAGGCATCCTCCATGCAAATGAGAGGCATCCTCTATGCAAATAAGAGGCATCCTCCATGCAAATGAGAGGCATCCTCCATGCAAATAAGAGGCATCCTCCATGCAAATGAGAGGCATCCTCCATGCAAATGAGAGGCATCCTTTATGCAAATGAGAGGCATCCTCCATGCAAATGAGAGGCATCCTTTATGCAAATGAGAGGCATCCTCCATGCAAATAAGAGGCATCCTTTATGCAAATAAGAGGCATCCTCCATGCAAATGAGAGGCATCCTCCATGCAAATAAGAGGCATCCTCCATGCAAATAAGAGGCATCCTCCATGCAAATGAGAGGCATCCTCCATGCAAATAAGAGGCATCCTCCATGCAAACGAGAGGCATCCTCCATGCAAATAAGAGGCATCCTCCATGCAAATAAGAGGCATCCTCCATGCAAATGAGAGGCATCCTCCATGCAAATGAGAGGCATCCTCCATGCAAATGAGAGGCATCCTCCATGCAAATGACAGGCATCCTCCATGCAAATAAGAGGCATCCTCCATGCAAACGAGAGGCATCCTCCATGCAAATAAGAGGCATCCTCCATGCAAATAAGAGGCATCCTCCATGCAAATGAGAGGCATCCTCCATGCAAATGAGAGGCATCCTTTATGCAAATAAGAGGCATCCTCCATGCAAATAAGAGGCATCCTTTATGCAAATAAGAGGCATCCTCCATGCAAATGAGAGGCATCCTCCATGCAAATGAGAGGCATCCTCCATGCAAATAAGAGGCATCCTCCATGCAAATAAGAGGCATCCTTTATGCAAATGAGAGGCATCCTCCATGCAAATAAGAGGCATCCTCCATGCAAATGAGAGGCATCCTCCATGCAAATGAGAGGCATCCTTTATGCAAATGAGAGGCATCCTCCATGCAAATAAGAGGCATCCTCCATGCAAATGAGAGGCATCCTTTATGCAAATGAGAGGCATCCTGCCTGCACCCGGAGCAGCTCGGTATTCCTGGGAGTTGGGCCACAGGTGGCTGCTTCGACAAACTCACACCCACCCGCGCCATCAGGCCAGCCTTGCCCATGCTCCTCCATTGCCCCGTGGTGGCATGATACAAACACCCACCGATGACCCCACCATACGCATGAGCGCTAGAGTTTAGGGTTCAGGGCACTTGAACAGCCCACCTACCCCCCACCTTCAGCAGAAAAAGTGTTTAGGGTTTAAGGTCCCACCCCGCCCCCCGCCTGCCTCACCTGCATCAGTGCCTGAGCACTCTGTGCGGATATCCCCTGCAGCACTGCCGCCCTTTGGTCCTTGCCCCAGCCCTCGGTCTCCATTTGCATATCCACCAGCATGTGCAGCGCCTCTGCCCGCTGAACCAGCTCCTGAGGGCAGGAGAGGGTGAGGGCTTAGGTTGGAGGGTGGGGGCATGTGCAGCGCATGCCTGCTGAGTCAGATCCTGATGGTGGGGGGGGAGGCTGAGGGTAGGAGGCAGGGATGTTTACCCACCAGCATGTGCAGCGCCTCCGCCTGCTGCACCAGCTCCTAATGGCTGCGGAGGGGGTTGGGGGTTAAGTGTGGGAGGTGGGGGATATATATGGGCATGTGCGGCGCCTACACCCGCAGAACCAGCTCCTGAGGGCGGGAGGGTGAGGGTTCAGGGAGGGGGGTAAGGGAGTAACTGACCAGCATGTGCAGCGCTTTGCCTGCAGAGTCAGTTCCTGATGGTGGAGGGGGATCAGGGCTGATGAGGGTAGGAGGCAGGGGACAGGGGAGTTATATACATCAGCATGCGCAGTGCCTCTGTCTGTAGAAACGGATCCTGAGGGTGTGGGGGGTGAGGGTTTAGTAGCAGGCGGGGACGGGACTGTGGCACTTGGGGGGTTGCATCAGGGGGACTGTGGTCGTTGGAACCTAGTATCGGAGGGGGGAGACTAGTGGCAGTTTGTGGTCAGTGCCTGGTGGATGCTGGTATTGGCGGTGGGGCCCGGGGGTAACAAGGAGCCTGGGAGACGCCCCAAACATGCCAGCAATAACAAACGAATACAATATAAAATGTGCACATGTTTTCAGAGCTGTTGCTGGAAACTAGGAGAAAGTCAGTCTCTAGATATACCAGGAGTGTATATACTGTAGATTTAATTTGCCTTCCCTCAGGTATCAAAACACGATATCTTTCAATGTTGCCCCCAGGCAAATTATCGAGCCAAACCCTTCATTTCTGACTCAAAGCTGGCGTCGAAGATCGATTTATATCATATTCATGGATCCCTCCACCCCTAACAACGTTAATTATGAGGGAAGGCAAAGCAAATCTACGGTACTGTACTGTATTGTATTCTGTGCTGTTTACTGTACTATTCTGAATATACTGTACTTGTGAGCCCTTTTTTCCCAGCAAGGTTCCCATGGCTCAGGGTCCGCCCTCTCCTTCACCTGATGCTGCTGTCCCTGACGCCATTTCCCTACCTCCGCATTCAGCTGCAGCTTTGGGGCAACTGCACCATTGGCTGCCTGCTGCCTCTCCACCTCTTCTACCCCCACGCACTCACTTCATGTTGTTGTGCCTGTGGCCTCTTGCCCAGCTCTGTGTTCAGCTGGTCCAGCTGTGGGGCAACTGCACCATTGGCCGCCTGCTGACGCTCCACCTCATCTACCCCATACACCCACCTCATTCTGGTGTGCTCGTGGCCTCTTGCCCTGCTCCGCCCTCAGCTGGTTCAGCTGCAGCTTCATCTCCAAGGCACGTCAGCCTTCCCACCCCGCACCTGATATGCTCGTGGTCTCTTCCCTAGCTCGGCATCCAGCTGGTCCAGCAGTGGCGACAGTGCGCTATTAGCTGCCTGCTGACGGTCCACCTCTTCTATACCTCCACACCCACCTCATATTGCTGTGCTCGAGGCCTTTTGCCCAGCTCTGCGTTCAGTTGGTCGAGTTGCAGCTGTGTCGCCGCGGCTCGGTTGGCTGCTTGCTGTAGCTCCATCTCCCGGCGTGCGGCCACATCAGCCTCCCTGATACAGACGGCCTCTAGCTGCTGCTGCAAAGAGGAGATAGTGTCCGAGTGTAGTCGCACCTGAGTGAAAGGAGGCAGGGAGGAGGAGGCAGGGAGGGAGTCAGTGGGCCGTGGGGGAAGGGGGGGGGGCGCTGGATGAGGCGTAGGGAGGCAAGGGCCCTTGGAGATGATACTGCAAGAAGGAGACGGAGTCTGTATGCTGCTAAACCAGGTAAGGCACTTGATTTGATACTGCAAAAAGGAGTTGGTACTACAAGAAGGACTCGGAGTCTGTATGCTGCTAAACCAGGTAAGGCACTTGATTTGATACTGCAAAAAGGAGTTGGTACTGCAAGAAGGACTCGGTGTCTGTATGCTGCTAAACCAGGTAAGGCACTTGATTTGATACTGCAAAAAGGAGTTGGTACTACAAGAAGGAGACGGGATCTGTATGCTGCTAAACCAGGGAGGCGGGGAGGCGCATGGTAGAGGGGGGTCCAGGAAGGAAAGAGGCATGTGAGTGTGGGATAAACAATCCCTAGAGGGCACTCTCCTGTCATTGAATGCAACAACAACACCGTGGTCTGCATCACAGGGGTTGATTTTTAGAGGAGAGCATGACAGCAAAGCAATGTAGGTTTCTGGCCTTAGTTTTTTTAGTGGAGCATGGCAGCAAAGCATTATATGTTCCAAACCTTGACTACTTTTCTTCCACTTCCTGTTCTTGCAGGCACCTCCTACCTACCCTGGTAGCTGCCCCCCTCCCACACCTGATGCTCCCAAAACGCATCCTGCTGCGCCCTCCCGCTGCTGTGCGCCCCGTCCCGCTCCTCCCCTGTCGCCTGCAGCTGCTGCTGCATTTTTTGCTGCGCATGCGAGCGCTCCAGCTCCAGCTCAGCAACCCGCTGCTGCGCCCTCTCCAGCTCCTCTACCACCATGTCCGCCTCACGCTGCCTTAAGGGATCCAACAGGACGACAAGGAGGATCACGAGAGAAACATGACGCGTGGAGGTCTTAATCTCCTTCATCACCACCAGTGCTGTGCCGATTACAGTCCTGACGGTGGCTGAAATACGTAGCTGAGTTTCAGTCACCGTAATTTCAAGGCAAATTTAGATACTTTTGCCAGTAAGAGACCGTAATTTCCAGCACGAATTCTGAATTACGGCGCCATTGCACAGCACTGATTACCACGTTTGTCTCGAGCTGCTGGTAGAGATCAAACATGACGAGTTTAAAGGAGTCTGAAGCAATCAAACATGATGTCTTCAGGTCTCAAGCTCCTCCATTTCCATGTCCACCTCATACTGCCGGTAGCGATCAAACAGGACAAGTTCATAGGACGTTCATAGCACGAGTTTCAAGGAGTCTCAAGAGATCCATGAGGGGGTAGGGCCTCCAGCTCCTCCAACACCATGTCCATCTCGCACTGTCTTCAGAAATAAAACAAGACAGGGGCCCAACAGATCAAACATTACGAGCTTAAAAAAGAGTCTCGAGAGATCAAACTGGATGGAACAGGGTTTACCCCATATTCCGTCCTGTTTGATCTCTTAAGAGGAAAACCAATCCCTGTCTGTCACTGGGTTCATCAGACCAAACTACCCGAAAGTTCCTCAGCATCACAAATGTTCACACCTCCACACTACACTCCGGGACCCTATTAATGTGTGAAATGCACTTTCATACCACAAGCACGCCCTTCCATCATTTCATTACCCTCCACCCACCCTCGGCATCACCACGTACCGTCCACCAGCCTCTTGCTCGCGGCTGGCCAGAGCTTCAAACAGCGCGCTCTGTGCCCTCTCATGCTCGTCCCGCAACACCTTGAGGCTGGCTGACAGGCGGGCGGCTTCGGAGCGGCTAGCAGCAAGATCTGCCAGCACAGCCTTATCAGCAGAGGCAGATGCGCGGGCAGCCGCCAGCTCAGCCTCGTGGCCTGCCACTTGATCCTACAGGGGTGGAAGGGGTCGTTTTCTGTGATGCAGGGGAGGCATCGGAGCAGCTGGCAAGCAGATTCACCGGGGCAGCCTTCGGCAGAGGCAGACAGGGGGGGGGGGTAAGAATATGATCCACAGGGGGGGGCAGGAGGGCAATGCTACAAGAGTGAGGGGAAGCATATGTCATGATGCGGGAGGGGGGCTGAACGATGATGTTGCAGGGCCCAGCAGACGGCATCGGTATGCAGGGTACCAGGGTCGGTGGCTGGCGGGTGGGTGACGGATGGCGAACGCATACAACCCTGCTGGGCCCCCCATGACTGCTCCGGGGACCAGTGCTCCACTGACACCAGCGGCTGGTGGGGCGGCCTCATGCGTCGCTCCTTCCGTCACAGGTGAACAAACCTCACAGCTTCACTTTTGCTTGCATCATGCTGGAGGGAGAGGAGGACAGCGTGCGGGGGGAGATAGGAGGAAGGTAGGCAGAAGCAGGGGATGATTACTCGGATACCGGCCTTTCATCCAAGTGCTGGTCGCAGGATCATCTCAGGAGGCAAGCTCAAAAGCAATTTACAACGGCCGACATTGTCATCTTGCCATGCATCCTGATGGTAATACCGATATCGTTTGTGTGGCTTGTCGTTTAATGAGCAGGCAGGAGGGCTGGGCAGGAAGGCCGGGCAGGAGGGAACGGGCAGGAGGGCTGGGCAGGAAGGCTGGGCAAGAGGGAACGGGCAGGAAGGCTGGGCAGGAGGGCTGGGCAAGAGGGAACGGATAGGAGGGCTGGGCAGGAAGGCTGGGCAGGAGGGTTGGGCAGGAGGGATCAGGCAGGAGGACTGGGCAGGAAGTGCCAATCCCAATGGTGCGGTGACTGTAGCCATGGCCGGGTGAATTAGGGAAGAATACCATGCAATCAGGGAGGGAAGCCAAGCAACCATGCATGGTAGATGATGTACTGAACAGGGGCGGGTGCCGGCGCAGCTCCGATTCAGGACCATGACCCCGTCCATCCACCACCATGACCCCGAGGGAGAAATGCGGCCCTGGACTGCAACCTTCTCTCAACTACCCCTCACTGGGGGATGGCCAGTCCTCCGACCTTTTTTTCTATGAAATAATAAAAGATTATAAGAAGAAAAGGGGAAGTTCGATTTTTTTTCAAACGTACCCTGGCCATGTACCAACTCGGGCACTCCGGACAAGACAAGGGTCCATCAGCCAAACACCCATTGATAGGAGCTTGCGTTGCCGGCTCATCAAAGGAATGACATTTCTGCAGCCCGATTTCGACAGCACAAGCAAAACGCGCTGGTTGTACATCCTTATTTTGTGCAGTTGGGCTAATAAACAAGCCAAGTGGCCGCCCCTGCCCCACCTGCAGCTCCTTATGGGTGGCCTGCAAAGCTCGGTGCTCCTCCACAAGCTGCTGGACCTCTAGGACATCCGCCGAGGCGTTTGCGGCAGTTGCTGTCAGCATCTTGTTGTGTCCTTCAACCTCTGTGTGGGGGGGGTGAAAGGTTACACTGGTTCAGTGAGGGGTCAGGTTCAAGCAGAAAAGTGGCATGGGAAAGATAGTATGGGAAAGATAGTATGGGAAATTTGGCGGAAATTTGGGGGGGGACTGCTGTTCCATTCAGGCCTCTTGCTGGCTCCATGCCAGTGAAGGTATCCGGCAGTAAGGAGTTCAGGATCCCAGGATGCCTTTAGGGGGCAGAAAACAAGCTTACACAGAGGGATAGAGCAGAGAGATGAGCCATGAAGGGTACAGAGATAGGGCACAATAGAGTGGATGGATAGGGAAGAGGGGAACAGGCGAGGGGGGGGGTACAAGGTCTCAGTCTCGCGTCGCATCCCAAGATTTCAGTGAGGGGCTAGGGGGCGGGTCGCACCAATGATCTTTGCCATGAGGCTTGCGACCGAGCTGAAGAAGGGCAGCGGGTCGGGCGCGGGTATCAGCAGGCTGCAGATCTGCACCAGCTTGTACTCGGAATCCTTGGCACGCTGCTCCCAGGCGGCCGGGGTCACGCGGGAGGTGCCGCTGTCTGAGGAGGAAGAATAACGGATCTGCTCGCACAGCTGCTCCCATTCCGGCTTCCTTCCCTGAAAGCATAAGGCAGTTGAGTTGCCAACTATTCTGAGCTGGGGGTGGGGGAGGGATCATGAGAGCCAGGGGATCGAGCGCCGTTGAGCGCACTCATTTTGCTACCGCCATTTGAGTTATGCTGTTGTGATGCCATCGTGTAGTTTTGGCTCAAAAACTCCCATGAATACATTAGCCAGTGCTAACATCCAAAGAATTGGCAAAAGCGGGAAGGTGAATGTCATGCAGGACCTGAATGATCTGGATCTGTGGACCCTGTCTTTAGCTGCGGTGTTCATCGTGTCAGCTGGCTATGAGCAGGGAACGATTCAGTGCAAGCTTCCGGCCGTTTGGAATATGCTTGAGTGAGTTGCAGGGGCGCAACAGCTTGCCGCTCAGCTTCACTCATGCGGACATCAGCCTGACAGATGCACTCATGTGAGTTCCAAGCCATGCATCATGTAAGTTCCATCGTGCTTGCATTAGCTCCAATGGTATCAGGGACCAACCCTGTAACCAGTGACCTCTGTGACATCGCATCTCTGCTGCTCAGACAGAATCGATCCGTTGTGCTGCAGCATCCCCAGTTCGTACCTCAAGATCAATTGCTTCCCAAAGGGAATGCGCTTGGCGCGCTCTGCTGACAGCTGCTGAGGTCACTGCTAGTTCAGGGGCTCTCTTCTTCGGCTTGCTGCGGTCTGGGAACTCGTCCACCGCGTCGATGCCCGAGGTGACGTTCTCCAACACCTTTTCGATGTCGAACGCCTTATCGAGCGTCTTGAAGAAGTCCATGGCAGGCGAGCTGCAGCTGGGCAGGCGGCTCCTCTGCAAGCTGTCTCTCGAAATATGTCCAGCTGATATGCCTATGTTTGTTGTCACGTCAACAAGTTCAAAAACCCTAACCCAGCTTTTGATCTGGAGCCCCATGTTGATCCTCAAGATCCCTCCAACTCTCTAACCCCAAATTGATTTTTCAATTGCAAGCAAACAAATTTGGCACCAGTAACGGCACCTCTAAGTGCCGGTACCAGCCACAGGTGTCGCTGCTTTTCACCTTCCGGCAGTAAGCGACACGGATCGCCTATGGACCTCCTCCGGGACATCGCGATCCAAATGTACGAACGCATATTAGCGCTGGCGAGGAACAGCTCCCCTGCAACGCTGCAGCTCTCAGGCATCCTCGGCCTCGCCCTCGTGCTCATCGGCTACTTCCACATGCGTGGTGGGAACAATAACAGTAGCGGCCGGCAGCAGCCCCGCAGTGACGGTGACCAGCGGGTCGCAGGAGGCCCTGATGCAAGCCCAAGTAACCAGCAGCAGCCTGGGGCATCAAGCTCCAAGGCGACTTTCTCCTCAGCACATGGCAATACGCAGCAGGTGGGATGAATTTCCCTGGGCTACCCTTCACAAGTCCATGCACAGCTCATCAGATTCCGCCTATGAAGAGCAGGGGGGCCCTAGCACGCCACCAGTCATGCACAGCTCATCAGGATTCTGCCTCTGAAGAGCATGGGGCCCCAGCACGCCACCAGCCATGCAGCAGGGAAGGCAAAACTGCATGGCGCTAGGACAGGCGCAATCCTGTGCCCAGTTTCCCATGTTCTATTCTCATCGCCTGTGGGACCAGCTTCAACCCAACGCTTTTAGCCATAGCGTGCAATTATGCTGCCCATCTGATTCATAAAATCTTATGCTGCAGTGGGATATGCGGTTACTTCAATTTATACTCCAGCAGGTGACATATGACCGTTCAGCTATTTTCCGTTGTAAATTGCAGGCATTCAGCACAAGAAACGACTCTGCGGTGGCACGGGCAGTGCGCACGAGGCTGCAGGTGAGGGCCTTTGAGGGGCCAGTCTTGCGGCCCTGATCTATGGGGTGTACGCCATGCAGCAGGCGAATGCAGCTCACTGGATACATGTGGGCACATGGCATGCATGCAGGTGCCTGGCCTGTGCAACACAGATGTGGCTGCATGGCACTGACGCCAAGCACATAGGCACATCCAAGCATTCAACCAACCCTTCATCCTAATCCCCAGGGGAATGTGAACTCTTCATGGCAGTGAAGGACACTACACTACTTTGGTTAGTTTTATGTGCACCCACCAATCATACCATTAAAGTCATTAAATGTCCTGCTAAATATGGGGATCACGGCTACCGGTATATGGTAGCCATTGCGAGATGACGGCGCCGTGATCACATTTATAGAAAGCCTTACCTTTGTTTCCTCGGGCATGCAATGGCTATGTCAGATTCCCACCTATCGGTGTTCTGAGCTGTGACGGTGTGGATTGCCCTGAAACCTGGAGCTTACCCTGCTTAGCGTGGGCACAGTGGTATTGGCAAGTCCTGGCTTGCCTTTGTAGTTGTAGCTCTAGGCTGATGCTGCACCTTGATGGGATAGCGCAGGTGAAGGAGATTTGGCTTGGGAGCACAAATGCTCATCCTCTGTGAATCATGGGCTGGAGCAGCAAAATGGTACATGCGGCATGGCGCATGCTACCATGCCGAATAACACATGCATGCATTCGTGCATGCACACACTGCATGGCCTGTTATGTGAGGCAGTGGACAGTCTGGACACACATTATCTTCAACAGAGAAGTCTATATGGTAAGAATGGCATGAAAATTTTACTTATATTAATGCAGATGAGCACATATCCCCTATGAAGGATGGATGGAAATGTGTGAAGAATGGCGTCGTTCTCACAGAGGTAGCATGACCTGGCCACCCCACGCCCTTCCTGCCTGCAGGGTGTGCGCCGTGTCACCCTCTCTTGCCCAGGGGTGCTCCTGCAGCCCGGCCAGCTCCACGAGTCTGCCTCCCTATGTCCGGAGGCCGCGGAGGTCGTGCAGGAGATGTGCCACATAGGCCTGGAGGTTTTCCTAGTCAGCCTGGTGAGGGGGGGTCACACCTTGTCCGCGCATGTACCCAGTAGCCTTTCTCGCATGGGCCCCGGGCGGTGCCGGCAGGAAGAAGAAAACAGAGATGTGTCACAAACCTCTGAAATACGGTACAAGGAAAACAAGAAAGACGTTTTGAAGGCTGAAGTTAGTCAGTGTAAGGGAACTTGTGGTGTGTCGCTCATCCATCACCAGCTCACCCCCGTGATAATAGACAATGCGCACTGATGCTGATGTGCTGGCCCTGGGATGCGTTCAGGTGTCCCACCGACGATTTCCTCCGCTCGCAGTCCTTGCTGTCCTAACACCTCGTACATGTGCTGCCTGCTCCATATCACCATTCCTCGCATGGGCTACACTATCTCGAACACGCTGCAGGGTGATTCAATGTTGTGATGTACTGGTCATGCTGTTGTGATGTTGTTGCAGGCTGATGCACTGTTTTGGTCATGCTGTTGTGTGGGGAGTGGGGGGGCAGCACCATATAGCTGTATGAACAGACGTTGCCCTGAATCTAGCTCCCTGTGACAGCGTTTGTTTGCTTCACCTCCTCCCCATGCCGCCTCCCGTCCACCTCATCACATGGCTGCCTCCCTCCTAACAGGTCGCGGATGACATCGGCGAGGCGTTGATTTCAGGGGCGATGGAGTCTGCAGGCGTGTCAGGGTCGAGCAAAGGGCAGGTGCCTCCACACCGTGTCCTCTTCTGCAGCACGCTGGAGGGCAAGGTGGGGAGAATGGGCGGTTGATGGGCGGGATACTGAGGGACACGCCAGGTTCGCCTTTGTGCAGGGTGGGGTGGGGGACAGCGATCAGCGGCATTGTTAGGGGATGAAGGCAGAGTTCATATGGGGGGCGAGGGGGTAGGGTTTATCCCCTTTGAAGGCTGGGGAACTGGGGTGGAGAGAAGTGCTGAAGGGAAGAGGACCTTTGTTTACTTTTGTGGGGTGGAGGTGGCAGGAGACTTAATGCGATATATTGAGGGCAAGAAACCATGAGACGTGGATCGATGTCACGAGATGTCATGGTCAATATATACTGGCTGTCGCATCCTGCTGATCACACGCCTATCACCCCACTTTGGCCCTCTAATTCGAATGCCTTGCATGTTATGTTCGGATTTATATTATCTCGCCCTCAGAAGACCTTGGTTTAGCCTCTGGGTCTGTCCTGCCCTCAGGTGGCTATTGTGCGCCAGCTGGAGCCTGAATTGCACGTAGATGGATTATTCACTACCGTCGACGACCTCCGGAGGTTCATCCCATCCTTGTGGCACGTCAAGGGGGCGGAGGGGTCTGGCAAGGACCCGGCATCCGCCGCGAATGTGCAGAAGGGGGCGTCGTTAGCTGCTTTCTTCGGCCAGACGTCGCCTGCCACGCCCGGCAACGGGACCCGGAGTTGAGAAATATCGGATCCGGGTACAGGTCCTGACAAGCTGGATGGCTGGAGCTTGGGATGAGGGTCTCAGTGACTGGCCTGCCCATCTTGGACCTGGTTCAGGCACACTCATGGCCAATGTCGGACCTGGGTCACGCCTGCCCATGGCTTATGTCGGAAAAGGCCAGAGGCCCGCTGATGGCATTTATCGGACCAGCCCACAGGCCAGCTCATGGCAAATCTTGGACCAGGGTCAGGCCTTCACGTAGCCAATATTGGACCAGGGTACAGGCCCTCTCCTGGCCAATATCAGACCAGGGTCAGGCCCTCCCATGATAATTAAGTCTAGGATGAGGGTCTTGGTAACTGGCCAGTCATAGGTGTCTGATGTTCGTAACTGTCGCATTGCCGTTTCGTCGACGGCATGTCAATGGTGCGCAACGTGGGTGCAATACTTTTGTTGGACCCCTGTTGGACCCCTGCCACGAAGCCTGCTGCTGAGCTTCGAGGGCAAGGACTCCTAGTCGAAAAGGCTTTAGGGTCACAAACGCATGTTGGAAACAGTTGTCTTTTTGCTTTAGTCATAGGTAAGGGTTCTTATTCTCCGCAGATACTCAGAGGGCCTTCGCTGAGTCTCCTAATGAGCAACCTCTTCTCAGACTGATAGCATTGGAGCCCTCTGCCCCTATGAACCCAGGAGGCTCATTATTGAAGCCTCTTACGTCAAGTGTGCACTCAATGAGGCAATCCTGGAGTAAAATTATAACATGGGGTCCTGATGGGGGTTTTGAATTGTGTCGAGCCCGTTTTGTAGGGTTCATGTAACATAGTGTGAACAAAAACGTGCATTTGTACATTACGCCCATGGCAGAGCCCAGAGGTGTAATCTCGCTGACTTCTTGCTCCCCATGTTTTTGACTACCTTTGCCACTGCCTGCCTCCTGTCCTGTGTTGCCGATAAACAATTCGAATTATAAGGTACCTACAGAATATAATAATGGTATGGGTGGCATGAGGGCTGTGCAGGGCATACTATTGCGTGTGTGCGATGTGGTTGCCGGAGCGGATGTCACTCATGGCTACCCACTACCCAGCGTATGTCACTCACAGAGTCAAAGCTCCCCAAAGTGTTGGGCCGGGCCATTCCTTGCAGCATGCTGGTCTCGATGCTATCTTGCATCTAAGTTTCATTACAGAGATCCTAATTTTTTTAGAAGGAAGTTGGGCAGAAACCTAATCCAGTTTTCTGGCCAAAAGCGGGCTGAGTCTTCCATAAGTTTGACAGCTCTAACTATCGGTACCGTACATGTACTTTGCATGGGATTCACTGGTGCCTTCGTTTTACCTAGGCTGGACCAGGGCCCTGCTGCACGTTCTCCACCCAAGGGAGGCAGGCCATATACTGGTATTCGCCATGCATGCAAAGGCAGGCGATAGAGATCTGAGTACAGTAGCGTTACAAGGCTGCTTGGCCACATTTATGAAGATGATATTCCCTAGACATTTGCATATTCAGGGAACGGCGCATGCTCGGACGAAAGCGCGAAATGCACGAAAGCGCGAATGCCAATGATAATGACAACTACTATACCGGTAGTATAGACCTGGCCAGCTGTAGGGGCAATAAATACCGGACGAGCATATTCCATGACATGCGTTTTAGGTAAAGCTGAAGTTCACAGGTCTGCACCTTCGAATCTGTGGTGAATGAGGGTTGATGAAGCGTTAGATTCAGGGTTCTGGGCGTACGGACCGGTCCTAGGCGACAATTGAAGCGACAACGCCAGGGAACCTTAAACAACATTATTCTCGACGAAGGTGACAGGTGTATATTACATAGGAGCTGCATCTCGAGGTCCAGAGGATAGACAGCCGTCCTCACTCTGTGTACAATACTTCAGTTCAAGCAAAACAAAGACAATCTCCCATATTTCAGAAAGGATCATGCCGCATGTGATCTGAACGATAACTTAGCGACCTCCTCCCATCCATCATGATGCTTCAGCCCCGGCTCCAGTCTGGGCTCTCCCAGTCGCAGCAGCAGCAGCAGCAGCAGCAAAACGTCAGCACAAGCCGCAAGCACATCATCAGCAGAATGAACAAGGGCATGCATCCCGCAGCAGCTCAGCGCACCAGCCCATGTGCCATGCAGGCATGCTCTCTCCGAGTTACTGGTGCATTCCCAGCAGCAGCGTCAGCAGGCTGCTTGCATGAGCGGCCACCCAGTGATAAAGTAGCCCTGTCTACTGCGGGACTGTGCAGCGGACCCTCCCGCCGCCACCGCCCTGTTACTGCCCTGGCTGCAGCGGCAACAGCAGTGGTTTCAGCTGTTGCAGCCACCCCAGCATTGGCCGTTGCTGCATCGGGGGCCCCCGTTGCAGCCGGACTCAACTCGGTCATCGCTGTCCTCATTGGTTACCTTGTTCTGGCCGGCTCTTGCTTCCGAAGCGTACCTCAGATCTTAGTTATGGTCAAGGCTAAGAGCGCTGAAGGTGCGAGGGGGTGCAGCGTGGGTAGTGAGTGTGTTAGTAGGAGCGTGAAGTCATGGAGGAAACAGGGTGGCAATGGTGGCATGAAGCTGGCTTACTTTAGATTTTAGTCATGGTCAAGGCAAAGAGTGCTGAAGGTGAGAGGGGGTGGCTGCGCCAGCACTGAAGTACATCCAACCTCGAGCTTGGTTTGGAGGTGCCCAGGTACAGCCATGAAATGAGTAGGGAAGGGTGGCTTGAAGCTTCGTGGATGAGAATTAAAACAGCAGAGATGCTAGTCCACCTAGTGCTATGGCCGAACAGGTGGCTTCCTTAATCCACGCCCCAGGGATTGATTTATTTATTTAAGACGGCCGAGTTACACAAAGAAGAGGCTGATTGGTGCCTGGGTTTTGTGTGGAATGGAGCATCCAATACAGACTGTGCCCTTGGATTTCCCGATCAAAAGCTTGGGCAATCTTCTGCATGGTCTTCTGGCCCCAAGCAGGCGATGTAATTTCTTGGGAAGGCTTTCCTGCATGGTCGGCCCCATGGAGGAATCCGGGGTCTAGTGAGGAGGGCGCAGGTGCTGCTGGTTAGGAAATGATGTATCAGGGCTGTGATATTCCCTGCGGTCCCGCACTGAAGCTGGCGCCCGGCAGGGAGAGCTTGCGCTGGCTTGGAGGGCGCCCATTGTCAGGTCTTGTCCTTTTACAAGCTGTTGAAGAAAATAGGACAATCAACTCATGGGCATATCAAAGACGGTCGGCTTTTTTATTGAGGGTGAAGGAATAGTAGATTTGCTGTCGATCTGTTTTCAATTTGAAGCTCCCAGTTTGAGATTGTCCTGCTTCTGACGCACTGCAGCTACCCATCCTGCTTCTGACGCACTGCAGCTACCCAGTAGGTCCTTGAATGAGCACAGCGGGCCTTCAGCGGCGAAAGACCCCTTGGGGTGCATTGTGACGCACATGAGTGCTGGTTGGTTGGCCCCATGCAGCGCTTTTTGATGACTCACCGGTAACGCATTGCTTAATAGCCGGACGTAGTGCCTGGTGACCCATCTCCCAACGGGTAGTTCATCGGGTACTTGAATACCCACAAGGGTGTTGACTCGTGGTGTTGACTGCTGAGATCCAGCTAGAGACACACAGCGGCAGTTTGAACAAGTATTAAAATATGTCTACACCCCCCATGTGCTAGACTTGCACATCATATCAGGTGGCTTTTTGTTGACAGACAAGTGAGACAAGGATACCGTACCCTGATTTTGAACCTGACTGACTGACTTGCAATTTTTCTCCTGACTGACCTAACGGGCAGCTTACCCACTAATTGGCATCAGGCAACTGGCCTTTACCGCACTCCCGACTGGCCCCTGACCTGCACCTCTCCCCTGATTTGCACCCTGCTTTCTGCCCGTCTCCTCAGGCCTCAGCCTGACTGCCAATATTGCCGAGCTGTTCAGCTACACAGTAAACATTGCTTACAATGTGAACCATGTAAGTGTGGAATGTGCTCAAATGGGTATGGACCGGCTACAGCCGTACTTTCCCGTACCGGGCACCTTGAAGGCCGGTGTCAAGTATGAAAAAGCGTGGCTGCTAGTCGACACACTTGCGTTTAAGGCAGCTATGACTCTTGTGTGGCTTCACCCTCTCCTTGTTGGTCAGCTGATTTACCGGCACTTACCTGGCGATATGCCTGTACATGAATATGCCCATTGATGGATGCCGCTACCAGGATGACTGAACATTAGAACAGACAGGGCTCCCCGGGGGTTGACCCCTCGCAGCCCCGTCCCAGGCGTGCAACACTTTCTGGTTCTCCTCTTTGGGGGGGCAGGGGGGAGTAGGGGGGAAACCCCAAGGCCTCAGAGCGTGAATGGGGAGGGGAGCACACCTGGTTACGACCAGATAAGGGGCCTCGAGGTACCTCTCAGGCTGCTCTCGATACCACAGTGGGCATGATGCCACGACCTCGTCTATCGAGACTGGATCTCAGCCTGTCTGTTGCTGTGGCTGCATCTGCTGCCTCTCACTCGCCCTTCACGCCTCACCTGGTGGCGCAGGCCTACCCTTTCAACACATACGGGGACAGCGTGCCTCTGTGGCTGCAAGATATCGTGATTGTGGGCCTCATCCTCAAGCATCTCAAGGTGTCAGCTGTGGTCGCGGCCGCAGCCTCTTTGGCCTTTGCCGGAGCCTGCTGGTGGCTGTTCAGCGGCAACGTCAGCATGGAGGTGCTGGGGGTGTTGCAGGTACGAGAGTGTGGTGTGGGCGCAGGTATGGATGTGTGATCTGGGGGCAGGTATGAGTGCACCTATTGTTATGCTAATCTCGCTGGCCCCTGCCACCACAAAGGCTCAAATCCACCGGCCCTGCCCTTTCATCCCGCAGCTGCTCCTCCTCTCAATTCTCTACCCTGGACCTCACTGCATGTTGCTCACGGCACCTGCCTCCCAAGAAAGGACCTGACTCCACTACACCTGCCCCTGGAGTCCTGGACCTGTCTCCATGGGGCTCCCCTAGGGATCCCCTGCACCTGCCACAAAGGACCTGCCTCCCTGAAAGGACCTGACTCCTTGAAAGGACCTGACTCCACTGCACCTGCCCCTGAACCTGCCTCCATGGGGCTCCCCTGGGGCTCCCCTGCACCTGCCACAAAGGACCTGCCTCCCTAAAGGCACCTGCCTCCACTGCACCTGCCTCCCAAGAAAGAACCTGCATGGGATCTTACTCTGTGGGGGCATGTGCTGTGGAGAGTCTGCAAAAATAAACGTCTGCATGAGCCTTGCCCTTGGTCTGCCTCACCCTTCGGCTTGCCATTCCTTGTGCGCCTTGTGCCAAAGAGTAGCCGGCTCATAGGTCTGACCTACCCAGGTTCCCTGATGCCACCAAGGCAGCATTCTGTGCCACCATAGCGGGACTTGTTTCACGTCCCAGATCTCTGACAGGACCCCTCTAGCAGGTTGACCCCAGTCCCTACCGATGTCGGGATGTATAAATATCCCACCGACCAGGAACCCCTGTATGTGTGTGAACCCCTGCCCGCCCGCCCGTGCATCCTGCAGCAAGGAGTCTTCGATTATCCTCCTCGAGGTTAACGATACCCTGCATGCCTCCCCCCCCCCCCACACCCTGCTGCCTGCAACCCTCGGTATTTGAACATCCCCCCAACCCTGTTTCCTGCCATCCTCAGTCGTTGATTATCCTCCCTGGGATATTCAAAGCCATACATGCCTTGTCCCCCTCCCCCCAACCCTGCTTCCTGCCATCCTCAGTCGTTGAACATCCTCCCTGGGATATTCAAAGCCATACATGCCTTGTCCCCCTCCCCCCAACCCTGCTTCCTGCCATCCTCAGTCGTTGATTATCCTCCCTGGGATATTCAAAGCCATACATGCCTTGTCCCCCTCCCCCCAACCCTGCTTCCTGCCATCCTCAGTCGTTGATTATCCTCCCTGGGATATTCAAAGCCATACATGCCTTGTCCCCCTCCCCCCAACCCTGTTTCCTGCCACCCTCAGTCCTCCAATGGCCAGCCTGACCTGATCCCTCATCAAACACTGCTTCCTGCCACCCTCAGTCCTCCAACATCCTCGTTGGGATCTTTGGAATGAAGCTCCCGCAGATCATCCTCAACATGAAGCGCGGCAACTCAGGTGCGGGTAGCAGTGGACAAAGGCGTTGTAAGAACTGAAGGAGTGGGCAGGAGAGTTGCAAGCACCTCAACATGAATCCTCAACATGAAGTGCGGCGATTCGGGTGCGGGTGGTAGTCGGCAAGAGAGCTGTAAGAAGAAGAAGTATGCATTAGCTGAGCCTCGAGCCTGTGCCCAATACAAAGTCACATCAAGTCACATCAAAGTCACATCAAGTGCTTTGTTTTAGCCCTGGCGGAATGTCCTAGTAGGAGGAGGCAACCAAGAGGCATAGAGACAGCAGACCTGCTTGCTGAGCCCTTATATTTCCAGAGGCCTGCCCGAGCCATATTTCCAGAGGTCAAGCTCTCTCCTGGACCTAAAATCCCCCTTCACTGTTCATTGCTTCATACACAATTTAGCTACATTATGGCCTGCGGCTGAGGGGGCCAGGGCCCTACAATGGGGTATATGATTCGCCCGGGTTCGCTGGACACTTATTTTGTCCTCTCCGGTTATG
Organism: Limnomonas spitsbergensis; assembly: GCA_037349105.1. NCBI lineage: Eukaryota > Viridiplantae > Chlorophyta > Chlorophyceae > Chlamydomonadales > Limnomonas > Limnomonas spitsbergensis. The sequence continues at coordinate 1,660,367 of JAYJMM010000097.1, forward strand.
TTTTCGAGCCGGAGACGTCTTTAATTTTGTCGTCCGGTTGTTCGAAAAGTGTGGAACAGTGTTGATGTATTTTTCTCCCGTTATGGCTGTGCATGGCAAGGCATTTCGCTTCTTTGTTGGGAGCTGCCTTCCTAATCATGCTTGCCTTTTCTGGAGAAGAGCCGGATAAGAGGATTTGGGTCTCTCCAGCCCAAAGTCACCCCAGCCGGAGAACATTCATACTCCCCCCCTTTTTTTCCGGCTTCGCCGGAATCCCTTCCAGCTTTCCGGGGTTTTTCTTTCCGCCGATTCTGTCCGGGAACCAGCCGGTTTGTAGAACCATGGTGGGGGCCCTGCTGTTTTTGCCACCGGCGGTAGGCTGCTCAATGTTTGGTTCCCTCTCATCCAGTTGCAGCTTACAATTGAACTGTCCGAGGTGTTTTGGTGTGCACTTCAATACACATTGCTAAGGACCTTTGGAGCTATGGCATGAGATCATGAGATGCTAGAGCTCAGATCTCATGAGTGCAGTCCTGTGCTTTTGTTCCAATATGAGACCCTTGCAACCAGCGAATGGCCTTCGGTGGCTGGCAGTAGGCAGCGGGGACAAGACGTTCAAGAAAGTTGGACACAAACTTGTGTACCGCTGTGAATCCGTGTGTAGTGCTTGTCTAGTGCTGGCATTCATGGGAATCTCTTGAATCGCTGTGTCCCGGTACCCTCCAATGATGCCCGCTTTGATGTTACGTATGCAACCCATTTCCCCGCAACCTGCTTTCAAAGGAAAAGTGCCCAAAAACCAATACCGCTAGCTCTGCTATTTTGTTTAGACGCCCGGACAATTTTATGACAAGCCCCCGTCTCCCCTCATGATCCCCAATGCTCCTCCTTGTGCAGGGGTGCTGTCTGTGGCAACGTGTCTGCTCAATGTGGCTGGCAACACGGCGCGCATCTACACCACCATAGTGCTGACCCAGGACAAGCTGCTCCTGTTGGGTGTGGGGTTCCAGCTGTGTCTCAATGCTGTGTTGCTGGCTCAAGCCTTGGCCACGAGCAAGGCACGGGCACAGGCGCCAGAACCTGGGCTTGCCTGAAACATGATTGTAGATATTGCCTGAGCACGGGTCTGCCTGCAAGATTATGGTGGCGGCGTTGGTCTTCTCTTGCAGAGCTCATAGCCACATACAAGGCGCATGATAAAGTAATCGTTAAGGCTGTTATAACAAGTAGGCAGGGTGCATAGGATCCACTAGGAACCCGAAACAGAGATTGCGTTTTGAACATCTCAATATTTTGAAACCTTCTAGGGGTGCCAAAGTTTTGGGGGTTTTTGCTTCAAGGTTGAAGACGATATTTTGGATGTCGAGATGATTTTTAGGAGGTAATAACTTTGAGGGACAAGTAAAAGTGTGAAAGAAATTGCTGGAATGCTGGAGTGGAAGCCCTTTGTTACCATGGGGAGTGACTGAGGTGTGACCAGAGGTGGCGGATTGGCGGTATTGTCCTCTTGGCCCCCTGCATAAATGGCCTGGCTGTGTGGTTGTCCCATTGTTTGGTTGTGGTGTCCAAGAAAATTTGAAGAGTAATATGAAAGGGTCGAAAAGGAAGCGGACGCCACGGGGGCGCCCAACCGTTTAGTTCGGATAAAAAGCATACTGAAGCATGAGGGAACACATAAAGAAAAAATGACAAAAACGTCGTGGTATCTTGGCATGGCCACAAACAGGATATAGACTGTATCCACAGCCTTCACTTGTAGTTGCCAACTGTTCAGTCCGATTTTACTAGGGGAGAGAGACGGTGAGATGAAACACTTTGAGCATGAGATGTTAGATGTGGATGAATGAGCAGATCGATGCGGTTAAAAGTAAAGCGCGAAGACAGACAAGGGGATTTTTGGCTGATCAAACCTGCCTGAAAGGAGGTTGGGTATCTGAAAGGTGGTTTGCTGACCGGAGATTCCAAATTAATATGACCTGTGCTGATTGGAAGAATTCACTTAAATGCACACCATGTAACCAAACTATATAAACCGGCACTACATGCAGATATCCTCAATTATGAACGTTTTAGAGGGTGGTACATTTCCTGCCAATAAGGAGGTTTTCATCTAGGGGGGAAAACGAGTGCAGGATCAACTTAGGGAGTGCGGATAGGCAGGTCCTCCAAACGGTGATAGAAACCTCTTCGAGTAGTACCGGTGCAGGCTTGGGTGGGAAGCCCTGGCTTCTGTGGACGACGTGGTAGAAATCGTCGAGACGTAGACGTTCTCAGAGACTGGAACATCCTATGCCTTTCCTTTACAGCCTTTTTTCTTTCCCTTCACTTCTTTACCCCTTTTCCTTTTTTCTGCCACTGCAAGTAGGTGCCCACGCGGCCGAACCTTCTTTAGCAAGGCCCAGAGGTGTAACGTCTTTGACCCATACAAACACACTTGCCAATTGTCTTTTTAGGCAAGAGCTTCTGGCAATATTTCGTGTCTTTAAGGAATTGGGCTAGGAGGCATGATAGCATGGGACCCATCGCTTTCTTTGAACACTCCAGACTGTGAAAATGTGTAAAGCGGGACCCAAAACCCGCCCCAAGAATTAAATTTGAATTGGACAGGCAAAGGAGCCCTAGCATCCTCCACGAGGTGAAAAAATTGTTTTGGGCGCCTCATTAGAGTTGCTAATACAGGCATTAAAAACATTTAAACTTATAAAAATTATAAAAGAGCGCAATTCCGCCCAAAAAATGAAAAACTTTACAGCATGCCCCCCTTGCTTTGCTTTGTTTTGCAGTTTTACAATTCATCTGAGCATCACATTTGATGCATGGGACATGTGCCCGTAAACTGGTACAATCACTTAATACGCTAGGACAGGTCGAAAAAACAGTTGCCCCCCCTGGGCAAGAAACCAACACACAACCATAAAACAGTAGTGCAGGAATGAACCCATAGTGCAGCAGATAAGCCCCAATCATAAAACATGACGTGGGTGCAAAATAGTACGGTTTCAGCAATGCTGGTGTAATAAGGATAACACAATTATCTTTCCACACTGATTCACTCCCTTCAGCCCGTATGCCACTTCTTTGGCACCGCGTGGTAGATATCGTTGAGGCGTAAACGTTTCAGAGGCTGCAACTTCCTTTGCCTTCTGTCTGTCAATTCACTTTATTTACCCCCTTTCCTGTTTTTTGCCTGCCCCATTTTTAAGTTAGGCGCCCACGCAGCCGGGCCTTTCTGGGCAGGGCCCAGAGGTGTAATTGACTTCTTTGACACCGCCTAGTTCAACTACCTAGACAGGTTTGGCTCAAAAGAGCACAGTCGTGCTGGACAAGGCAATCGCTCCAAAGACAAAGCCATGGCCGCCCGAGGGCGTGAATTGCCAAGGGTCGCTCCAGGCAACAGTGACAGTGACGAGCTTCTCAACGCCAGTAGTTCGGAAAGCAACCCATGAGCCTGCATGGCAGCCACACACAATCAAAGGCTTCACTCCAGGTGTAGGCAAAGGCCTTGCACAGATTCCAAGACGCAAGGCAACAGTGAGCTATGTGGACCAGCCACAGGTGATGTGGGGGAAGGGGTTGGATGTGAAGGCGGTGGATGTGAAGTTTGTGAAGTTTTTACAGTCCATCAGAGCATCACATTTGATGCATGTGACATGTGCCTGTAAACCGGTACAGGCACTTGATACACTAGGACAGTAAGCGAAAACCAGTGACCCCCCTGGGCAAGCAACGTGAAGGCGGTGGGGTCCAGGGTCGGGTACAGGGGGTCGAGGGTGTGTCTGAGGCAATGGTGTCAGTGCTGAAGGGGGCGAGGAGGTTGGGGGTTAGGGGCAGCAGGCTCAGGCCCCCCTCGTAAATTCTGTTTTGACAGACTTAATTGAGCTTGGCCCAAGAGATAAGAGATGCTTCGAATGAGCATCATGCTAGTTCATTCAGGCCCAAGGCAGGTGGAAGAAGCATGGGCATGGTTGTCATTCACTTGAGATGTTTGAGGTGAGCATCAAGCAAGCTCAGTCGGAAGGGGTGCAAAGCCTTGGCAAAAAGAGGTAGTAAAATAGCCTCGAAATAACCTCAGGAGAGGTGGCATAACCCACCAAGCGCATCGGGGATCAAGTTTGCCGATAGAAGATCAATGAACTGGAAGTTGGCAGACTTTAAGGAAGAGGTGGCACTTAAGTCCCACTTGTAGGGGGTGGTGCTGAGACCAGTCCCGCTGGCACCGGACCAGTAGAAGCTGAAGGCAGTGGTGCCAGCTGGTAGGGTGAAAGTGATGCTGGTAGCTGTGTCTTGAAACAAGACGAAACCTGCACATTGTGTCACAAGGCATGCACAGGATTTATCAAAGGGTCGATATCCACACAGCCAGTGCATATAACCATCCAGGGCAGTGCAGCAACCACTGATTATTTTAGCGCGCTTCAGCTACAATTCAGCTACATCACGGCCAACGGCCGTGGGGGTCTGGTGCAGGAAGCCCTACTGATCAGACCACTGGCCGTAGGCCGGTCAAGGTTTGGTCCCAATCGGACCAGAAATGGCCGCCCGGTGGCCCCCCAAAGGTGCTCTGACACGTACTAAAATAATCACTGGCAGCAGCATGGACACATTCCCTAAAGTGGGTTCAAAAACCCAGGTGGTGAATGAGAGGGCAAGGTGCAGCCCAAGAAATAATGGTATAACAATGTGGCGTTACCCGGGGCAGTGGGTAAGCATGTAAGCTTGTAAGCATGTAAGCTAGGTGACCTGATTTTACCCAAGAGATCTAAGACAAAAAAGTGGCCTTACCTGAGATATGGGCGGCACGAAAAGGGGAGAGGGGGGGGGAGGGGACAGCAGCAGCTGCAACTGCAATGTATGAATGTGGAGGGCACCAAGGGCCCTAGGGGAGGAAGAGATCTGAGACAAAGGAGTGGCCTTACCTGTGGCATTGGCATAGAATTTGGTGTAGAACGTGGATTCCATTGTGTAAGGACCATCATTCAGGACCCAAGTCACGCCGCCCAAGGAGGATACGATTGCGCCTTCTCCGGCCTCGGGGAGGAGTGTCATGTTGTAGCCTAGGTCCTTCAGCTGCACCGTGAGGTCCACCGCTGCGTACAGGTGGGCTCCTGGTGGGGGAGGAGAGAGTTGGGAAGGTCAAGGGAGGCCGTCTAGATGGCGAGATAGCCAACTGGTTGCCTTGGTGGAGAAAGGAATCTCAGCTATGGGGCTGGAGAATGGATGAGGCCTATAGGGCAGGTAGGAGGGTGATGCACGTGAAAATTGGGCTCAGTATATTGGATGTTCACGACATCCATATTCCTTGCTTTTGCACTTTCAAAATGTCAAAGTGGTGGATTTAGAAACAGTGTAACAGTGCTTGAAGTGTGGCATGGAGTGTGGAACTGTTCCTGCTTATTTTGGGGATTGTCAGCGTCAAGCTACCAAGGATGCTGGTGTCCGCGCACCTCCAAAAAGGCCGCCCCCAGAGGTGGGCGTGACCGTGGCCGTTCCGTTCCTGGCTCTGTAGACGCAGGCGCAGGGGTCGATGGCACCACCTTCCAGGCAAAGGTAGCACTGCTCGCGGACAAAGACGTTGGTGGAGGCGGCACCTGCAAAATAATAATCATGGGTCATGGGTCACGTGATTGTAGCTCAGGATCATATCATCAGGTGAAACAGGTCACATGCTCAGCTGCGCTTGCATGTTGGCTGCGGTGCTGCAGGGGATAACTCCAGGAGTGCGAGAACATGCTGGAGTGTTCCCCTTGTACTCACATTCACCACATGCCCATGTGTAGGTGCCTGGGTTGGGACCAGTGTAAGTGGAGGCTGCCTGATAATGAGGGCAAGGGGTGAGAAGGTTGGACGTGTTGCACACAGGGGTCTGATAAAGATGTGGGACAGCCGAGAGAATCAAGATCCAGCTTGGTGCGCTCTGGCAAGTGTGCTGGCATGAAATGCTGAAGGCTGAGCAGTCGTTAATAATTGATTGGTATGTTACATTTCCTTCTGCTCTGACCTGTTATATTGTGTATAGGATTTCCCTTTGCTCACACATCCTCCAGTCCCTCAAGATTCCTGACCATGTGCCTACCTTTGCGCAATCAAAGCAAGTAGCCCGTACATTATTATCACTCGCCGACTTAATCATGCTGCACGGGTTGAGCATGGGGCATTGTCAGACAGATGCTGCTTCCCTTGGTAGCCAGATAGGCAAAGGGAGTGCAAGCCTTGCATGTAGGCACGCATGCAAGAGCCTGATTAACATGCTTTATGCTGTCTTACTTCCAAGAGGAATGAATGCTTCTGTCTGGCCCACTCACCAGTTCTGGCATGCCCAAGGATCAGTGATACTGCTGTCGGCCACACATGAGGCGCATGCCATGCCCTGGACCTCTGTTGCAGGAAGAAATGTAGGAATGGGTTCAAATTTTCCGAGGCAAGTGCGAGAGTAAATTAGCGCACAGACACATCATCTCGTAGCCCACACCTTGAAACCTTGACTTAAAAGCTCCGGCAAGAAAGATTTTTAATTCGCACAGCAGCAAGATAAGGGCAGCACCTGGGCAGCCACGACTTGCCTTACGCTACATCCAGCAATTACCCGTCTGTCATATTTTGATCCAGGGTTATTACAGCTGGTGCCCACCTGTCGTGACCAGAGCGGGGTCCTGGCAGTATTGGTTGCAGGCATAGCGCAGATCCAGGGGGGTGGTACCAAAGTGGCTGTTGTTGACGGCATCCATGCAAGATAGGCAGCCGTCACCAGAGAAGTGGACAGGGACCACAACATTCTGGACACTGCGGGAGGGAGTTGCATGGGTCGGTGGGTCAGGGTTTATAATGAATTATAATTTGGTCAGAATGGAAGAGGTATGGAACAGGAGTGGCATGCTCCCCACTTGCACACAATATATTCTGCATGGTTAGTAGGTTGCACAAATATCCCTGTTCACTGCACAGATGTAGTGTCATAATTTGTATAGCAGCCTCTTTATAACAGCCTCGTGTACCAATGTTGGTTGTCTCAATGGGCTCCATCTACCTGATGCTTGTCATGATTAGTATGCAGGCTGCGAGATAACATTATGCCTTGGTGGGATGTGCTGAAGCCGTGCTGGTCCATAGACTTATCAAGATCACACTGATAAAGATCATCAAGATGACACTGATAAATATCACACTGATCAAGATCATCAAAACCATCAAATTTCAAACTGATCAAGCTAACAAAGATGACAATGCAGACATTTTCGAGGATTCAACACATCTTGCCCTGAAGTGGGATCCGTGGAAGCTGCATTGTTCCATGGCCTGCATTTGGTGTTCGGCTTACCTCCTGGGAGCGTAGCAGGTGATCTCAATGGCATCGAGCGTGGTGTTGGTATCGATGGTCATGTTCTTTATCTGATAGACACACTGACAAACATTGGGCTCCGCCTCGGGACCTGCCAGCTGGTTTCCGATGCACTCGAAGCAGAGTTCGCGACGGCTGGGATCGGCGATGTCCGCACACTCATGGCAGGCCCTGAGCGATGGGCCGCATGAGTAAGTAAGTCTTCACACCATTTGGCAGAGCGTTTAGGATTTGTGTGACTTTGGGCCAGCCAAAGATTTCTCGTGGAAGAGTATGGCCGGGTGATATGCGACCAGCCGAAGGGCCAATGTGTGCTTGTGGCTACAAGTTCAATGAGGACTTTTGATAAAGCAAAATGCAAGTGGGCGCATGACCTGGGCTGCAAAGTCAAAGGACATGCAGGGCACACCAGTCACAGGCTCACAAAGAAAGAGAGAAAGCTACGCCCTGTGGGGGGCGTGAGAGTTAAGGAAACAGCGCAGCCTGGGCCGGAGCCACATCCGCACCGTTACCGTCACAGGCTCACAGCTTTATGTGAGGGTTTAGGGTCAGGCTCTCACCAGTTGAAGTTTGAGACGGTGCTGTTGTAGGGGTCAGCCTTGACGCAGTCAAAGCATTCCGTGCGTTGTGCGGGGACAGAGATGGCCATGCTGCGAACATCAGGGTGAAAGTGACACGCTTAGTCAAGCCATGCTTCAAGTCACAAGCTTCCTGTTTAGAGCCCCCAAGTCGACAAACCCTTTCTGCCTTGTAGCATCTTCAGGCGTCCAAGGCAAGGGCCGCCATGTGATTAGGGTAACAGTGTCGAGCCATGCTTCAAGTCGCAAGCTTCCTGTTTTGAGCCCCCAGGTCGACAGCCCCTTTCCACCTCCTTAGGCCACTATAGGCCTCTTCAGCCCCTTTCCGCCTCTTCAGGCCTCCAAGGTAAGAGCCGCCATGTATGTAGGGGTCAGTCAAGGTTCTCACCAGTTGGAGCAGGCCCAGGCGTCCAGGGGGTACTTGTTGACAACGCACGAGGAGCATTCTGCAGCTGTGGCCTCTACAGGGGTGGGCATGAAAGGAGCGCAGCAAAAAGGCTGTTATAGGCTGAACCAAAATACCATTTATAGGCTGTCACAGGCTGAACCGAACTGTTTATAGGCTGTTGAAGGCTGAACCGAAAGACAACACAAAGAGGTATTCCTTGGGAGGAGACAAGACAACGAGGTATTCCTTGGGAGGAGACAAGACAACGAGGTATTCCTTGGGAGGAGACAAGACAACGAGGTATTCCTTGGGAGGAGACAAGACAACGAGGTATTCCTTGGGAGGAGATCCCAGGGAGAGGGAGGAAAGGTAGAGGGGGAGGAAAGGTAGAGAGGGAGGAGGAAAGGTAGAGGGGGAGGAGGAAAACCTCCATTGGTAAGGTATGCTGAGTGGTCAACGTGTTCACTAGGGTACTTGAGGCCCATCTGGCAGTCACATACGTTTTTATCTCAACGTTCACTCCCTGGGGAGTGGGAAGCTAAGCCTGCTCGCTATGCTCCATCACAAGAGAAAAGGCAAGTTATGGCGCTGGGGTTTTGGGGCACACAGTCACCAGGGCCCAAGCGGTGCAAGCCTGATTCCAGGCAGAGCATTAGAGGGCATAAGAGGTCACTGTGCATACCTGATTCCAGGCAGAGCATTAGAGGGCATAAGAGGTCACTGTGCATACCTGATTCCAGGCAGAGCATAAGAAGGCATAAGAGGTCACTGTGCATACCTGATTCCAGGCAGAGCATTAGAGGGCATAAGAGGTCACTGTGCATACCTGATTCCAGGCAGAGTATTAGAGGGCATAAGAGGTCACTGTGCATACCTGATTCCAGGCAGAGCATCAGAGGGCATAAGAGGTCACTGTGCATACCTGATTCCAGGCAGAGTATTAGAGGGCATAAGAGGTCACTGTGCATACCTGATTCCAGGCAGAGCATCAGAGGGCATAAGAGGTCACTGTGCATACCTGATTCCAGGCAGAGCATTAGAGGGCATAAGAGGTCACTGTGCATACCTGATTCCAGGCAGAGCATTAGAGGGCATAAGAGGTCACTGTGCATACCTGATTCCAGGCAGAGCATTAGAGGGCATAAGAGGTCACTGTGCATACCTGATTCCAGGCAGAGCATTAGAGGGCATAAGAGGTCACTGTGCATACCTGATTCCAGGCAGAGTATTAAAGGGCATAAGAGGTCACTGTGCATACCTGATTCCAGGCAGAGCATTAGAGGGCATAAGAGGTCACTGTGCATACCTGATTCCAGGCAGAGCATTAGAGGGCATAAGAGGTCACTGTGCATACCTGATTCCAGGCAGAGCATTAGAGGGCATAAGAGGTCACTGTGCATACCTGATTCCAGGCAGAGCATTAGAGGGCATAAGAGGTCACTGTGCATACCTGATTCCAGGCAGAGCATTAGAGGGCATAAGAGGTCACTGTGCATACCTGATTCCAGGCAGAGCATCAGAGGGCATAAGAGGTCACTGTGCATACCTGATTCCAGGCAGAGCATTAGAGGGCATAAGAGGTCACTGTGCATACCTGATTCCAGGCAGAGCATTAGAGGGCATAAGAGGTCACTGTGCATACCTGATTCCAGGCAGAGCATTTGAGGGCAAAAGAGGTCACTGTGCATACCTGATTCCAGGCAGAGCATTAGAGGGCATAAGAGGTCACTGTGCATACCTGATTCCAGGCAGAGCATTAGAGGGCATAAGAGGTCACTGTGCATACCTGATTCCAGGCAGAGCATTAGAGGGCATAAGAGGTCACTGTGCATACCTGATTCCAGGCAGAGTATTAGAGGGCATAAGAGGTCACTGTGCATACCTGATTCCAGGCAGAGCATTAGAGGGCATAAGAGGTCACTGTGCATACCTGATTCCAGGCAGAGCATTAGAGGGCATAAGAGGTCACTGTGCATACCTGATTCCAGGCAGAGCATTAGAGGGCATAAGAGGTCACTGTGCATACCTGATTCCAGGCAGAGTATTACAGGGCATAAGAGGTCACTGTGCATACCTGATTCCAGGCAGAGCATTAGAGGGCATAAGAGGTCACTGTGCATACCTGATTCCAGGCAGAGCATTTGAGGGCATAAGAGGTCACTGTGCATACCTGATTCCAGGCAGAGCATCTTACCATCTGGGGCCAATAGTGGGTTCTGGCAGTAGGCTGAGCATGCGTAGGCCTTAGGCACGGGCTTGTAACCCTCAAAGTCAATGGCCTTGTGCATGCAGTCAACACAGCTTGAGTTGGAGAAGATTGTTCTGTAGGGGCGGGTGGTAGGCAAACATCAGAGGGGAGGGGAGGGGCAGGGGAATGGGTTGGGACGGGGGCAAGGGGTAGGCAAACATCAGAACAGGAGGGGAGGGGAAGGGAGTAGGGACGGGGGAAGGGGGTAGGCAAACATCAGAACAGGAGGGTAGGGGAAGGGAGTAGGGACGGGGGCAGGGGGTAGGCAAACATCAGAACAGGAGGGGAGGGGAGCAGGGAGGGGAGGGACAGGGGGGGCAGGGGAGTAGAGGCAGGCAGGTGTCACAACAGAGGAGGACAGGTTGGGCAGGCAGCCATAATGGCCGGGGGCACAAATGACAGACTCAAAACTCTGATACAGTTGACGAGCTTGGGGTTGAGGCTTAAGTATCCAGTTGCGTTTTATGGTCCAGGACCATGTCAGAAATTTGGTGGACAACGCTGTTTGAGGGGCACGCCAGCCATTCAGCCAGTAGATCAATATAACCAGTGGCCACAGTGGGTAGTATAAAGTGTGTCATAAAGTGTGATTTCTTACCCGTCTGGGACCACATGGGCAATATACACGTTGGGGAGTATGAAGTGTGTGTCATTCATAATGTGTCTCACCCGTCGTTCTGGAAGCAAAGGCCAAAGACGCCAGTGGGGGGCAGCAGGCCGGCCCTGACAGCCGCACTCTGGACAGCATCCGACACACAGTTCATGACACCATGGTACTGGAACACTTTGCCAGTCTGGTTGGTGATGCAGTCCATGCACTGATTCTTGGCCAGGCCATCGGTGGTGATAGCAGCACCTGAAGCAAGGGGGGAGGGCATTCAGATCTATGGTTATTGATCCGGCGTTAACATGCATATAAGCCGTCCCGGGTGAGGGCAGTGCCTAGAGCACACAAAAGGGTAGGACACGTAATTTCGACTTTGCTTTTGCCAATGCATTTACGTGTTTGATTTGAACCCAGGCATTTACACATGTGAGCAGACCGTCGCTGGTGATGGAGGTCCCGTTCGCTCACAGTGGAGGATGGGGAGGACGACATTCAGACAGTGCTGTGGGCACAAGACAGTTGTGCATTTGACTTCCAAAGTCGGGCGTTCAGGCATTTGCTGACATGGGGTTCGCATTCCATATTTTGGAACCCGTAACAGATTGAAACCACCGTGCCTCTCACATCCACCGCATGCCGCAGCAAAGTCTTGAACAGCACCGTTGTAGGGGTCGCTCTGCGTGTGGAAGGGGAATGTTTGTTCAGTGTGCGCAAAGCAGGCCATTTCACGGAAGGTACAGCGAGCTCGTTTCAGACCAGATATTTTGAGGTGTGCGAGGGACTGACCTTGGCACAGTCGAAGCACGTCTCGCGAGCAGTCATGTTATGGGGGTTCTGCTGCATGCTGCGGGCAAAGTGGTAGGAAAAGGTGAGATCAGGCCAGACACAGGTCCAGGCAGGACTTTCAGCTGGTCAAATTGTATCATGCTTCATACTGCCTGATGCATCACACAAGGGCTGGAATCATGGGAGGACAATCCGGCTTAACCTGTGCCGTAATGCGGCGTATCCTGCTGCCATGGCTGGAATGTGGAAGCGTGAGGGGTGGGGGGACGGGTGGGCCTGATCTAGTTAGGGGGAGGGGTGGGTCTGGTCTAGTTAGGGGGAGGGGTGGGCTATTGGTGGGATGGTAGGTGGGGCCATTGGTGGGAACAAGATGGGACAAAAAGAGGGATGGAAGTGGGGTGTGAGGAGGGGTGGGCTAAAAGTGAGAACCGGGGTGGGACAAAGTGGGACGATAGGTGGACAGAGGGGTGGAAGTGGGGTGTGAAAAAATGAGAGGGGTGTGAGTGGGGTGTGAGGAGGGGTGGGCTAAAAGTGGGAACAGGGGTGGGACGAGAGGTGGGGTGGGAGAATGGGAGAGGGATGGAAGAGGGGTGGGCTTAAGTGGGACCAGGGGTGGGACGAGAGGTGGGCTCAGGCTGGGTGAGCTAAGGCTGGGTGGGCCGAGACTGGGTCGCCAAAAGGATCCGTTGCCCAAAGTCAGACCCTACCAGTTGAGGCAGGGCCAAGCGTTGGTAACCTTGGAGTTAGAGACGCAGGCTGCACAGCTCTTGGGAGCGTCAACAACGCCGTGGAATCCAACAGGCTCCGCCACTGGGATGGGGGGCAGAGGGAATATGGAGAGGGTGAGTCTGGGCCCAGGGGTGGGAAACGATTCAGAGAGACCATGATATAATTTGTCATATAAGTCGCGGTATGTCCGTATGTGTGCTTAGTTGCACTTACCATAGCCGGTGACATTGAAGTAGGCAGGCCTCTGGCAGTAATCAGAGCACGCGTAGATCTTGGACAGGTTGGGGATGCTGGTGGCAGTGGCGCCAATCACACAAGCTTGGCAGTCCGCAGGCAGGAGGACGCCAAGAGGCACCCTGTGTGGATGGGGTCAGGTTCAGGATTGAGGTGGCAGCCACGGACGTCATCGGGCGTGCTGGTAACTCCCTCAGGTACCATCCATGATGTCAGGGATCAGGTGAGGCAGCTCAGTGCCACTCAGGCCTGAAAGTGAGTGGGCAGGAGGACTCAAGCATGCACCCTAGGGGCAATTAATGCTGCAGGTTCAAGGTCGAGGTGGTTCTGTACGCATTCGTGACTCAGGTTCAAGGCGGGCGGTGGAAATGGCTTGGCAGTCACAGGCAGAAGAACTTCTTCATGTGCCCTACCAAGCCATGCTGCTCCAGGCATCGGCCACCATGCACCCCTAAGTAGGGTAAGACACCTGCCTGTGTGCCATGCAGGTGAAGGAACAGTGCGGACAAGCCGGACATAGTAACCCCTGGGTGCCACTCACGTTCCTACAGTGCCGTTGCACACTGTGTTCCAATGCTCGATGTCGTAGATCGTCAGGGCCTGTTGCGAAAGGGAGAGACTGACTTCCAAAGATTCAGTTCAGCTTCCGGACTGGAACACACGGCTGGATATCGTCGGGGTGAGAGGATTTCACACTGGTGGCTCTACATGCTACAAATCGAGAGGGGAGAAAGTTGACATGGGTTACTCTGCTGCGCACGGTGGCTGGCAGCTGTTGTACCTGGGTCCCCTGCGACTCCCCGAAAGGTTTACGCCATCATCCAGGTACATTATGAAGCAATCCAACTTGCGAAAATCAAACATCAGTTGTTGGGGAAATGTTCCGCACTTCTCCTGAATCATTCGGCCGGATTCCACTAACGTTTAGTGTCGTCAAAGCCCATCAACATAACATGATATAGAAGGCATGCGCCAGAAGATACGCTCGTGTCAAGCAACACTAACTGAACGGTTGGGAATATGAATTTGTATGACTTGGTGGACGAGGTATCGCATCTCCATTTAGGGGATGCAAAGGGTCTTGGCAGAGTCAGGCCCACATGGCTGACCTGGGATAGCTTCCTGTGTTGCATCTTCAAGGCAGAGGCGGGGGCCAAGAGCAGCGAAGTCACCGCAACAAGGAGGAGTACAGACACGATGCGCGCCATTTGAAGCGTCGGACCTGGAAAACTGAAAGCATGAAGGTCGATTGTGGTGCGCACAAGCGCGCGGGTGGCATCTGGTTCGGGCAATTGGGTGCTGGCTACATGATGTCACGATGCACAGATGCGTGGTCCAGGCGACAACGCAAGTTCGGTATGCTACAATTGGGCGCATGAAGAATGACTGATGCACGAGGCGCCTTTAGATTCTTGATTCAAATTGGCTGGTAGGTAGCCCAGCTTTACTTCGCCACTATGCATCATGCTTTTTGAGAACCTTGGCATAGGCCTAGGGTGGCACATTACGACGACGTCATGAGTTCGATCTGCTATGAGTAGTGATACGTTCCGAAAACCAAACCCACCTAGCCTGGACGGTGTGGGAAAGAGGCCGGGGGGTGGGAGAAGTGCAACGGTAAAGCACGTTCTTCTTGGCTATTTGATCAACGAATTTGCCTTATTCTGTAGGTCTGCGCCCCGTTCCGAAACCGTATCACGAATTCAATTTTTTGGATGTAGCAATCGCTGCGGTTGGTTGTTGGCCCGGTCGTTGGCCGGCTGCAAGACCCCCGTGTTCCCGCTCCCTTTCTACTGACGGTTATTAACGTGGTTATAATGATGGCGCAGCTTGAAAAGACATGCACATATCTTGAAACATGCTAGTTGTTAGAAGTGGCCCTTAGGAATCGCCGCTCCATCACAGATTTGAATTTCATAAAGTAGCAGCATTGTGACGTCGCACCTACCCCTTGTCGGCGGGTTAGATCCGGGGTATGATGCACCGTTCTGAACAGGGTGGTACGGTATAAGTAAACCAGGGTTCTGGTCTGAATATGCCTTGCTGCGTAGTTTTCCTCCCTCAATATATGACAGTGCGTAACTCACATACCGTTTCCGACTGAAACTTGGAAAATGGACATGAAAAACTGTCTTCAGATCTGGAGGGAAAAGTGCTTGGGGGATTTCCGAGGCGAGATCACCCGGGGCGCACGGAGGCGGGATTGTATTTTACACTTTTACCCCGGTCGGTTGGTGGCAGCATGTACATCGCATCTACAGCTTCCACAACGCAGCGGTCGCACCAGCAGCACAGCAAGATAGCCCTTTCATGGCAGCAGCCATGGCGGCCGACATGCAGCTCGCTGTCAGGCAGGGCACCGGCGGGCGCAATCGGTGCAGTCAATTGGTATCAGGTGCCTTGGAGGCGCTGGAGCTGGGATCAGCCGTCCCAAAACTGCGTCAGACAGCGACTGACCTAGTGACCTACAGCCGCTACCTGTCACAGAGGTGCTAGCGCTGGTTGATGCATCATACGAGCGGGCGCAGCTGGATGCAGCTGGCAGAGGGGACCCCAGAGATCCTGCCACTGAACACAGGTCTGCGGCCGCCTACCGCACCTGGTTTCAGTCTACGGCGGGCGCTGTGTGCTGGCGCAGGCCAGGAGCCGCATAAGCCGAAGGGAGTGTGCTTGCGTGCGCGAGATTTTAAGGCTGCGGCTCGGCGCCGTCAGCACGGCTGACACTAGAGGACGGTGCAGGCGTGCAGCGGTCAGCAGCGTGACAGACGGTGCTGCCAGCGATGTTGGGCTAGGGGAAACGGCGAGCATGTGGAGGATGCGTTGCATGCATGCTTTCAATGCCCCAGCGAGCAGGATCAACTTAGGGAGCGGAAATGGGCAAGTCCTCTGAACGGTGCTAGAGACTTCTTTCAGTTGTACCGGGGCAGGCTTGGGTGGGATGCCTCGGCTTTTGTGGAAGACGTGGTAGATATCGTTGAGGCAAAGACGTTTTCAGAGGCTGGAACTTCCCTAAGCCTGCCCCTCAGCTGTGACTACATGTAGCCAGCAATGAGGGGAAATGGTCCAGTGGTATAACGCTGGTGGCATCCATACCCAGAGGTTCAGGGATCGAATTGAGCCTAGTCATTCCCTACCAACCCCACGTGGCCGAGCGTTCAGCAGGACCCAGCGGGTATGCACTGTTCTAAACATGTAGCCAGCAATCTGGTCAAGAATGGACAACGCCCGGTGGTGCGATTTTCGCCTTGCAGTGCTGTACGCTACCTTGCACACATTTAAGTTGCTTCACATCGGTGCACATTTGGCCTGTTTATCGACCGTTTCGAGAAGTTTGTCGCAAGTGAGTGCCCTGATAATGGCGCCCGTCTTTCACATGCTTTGGTCAGAGTTTTACTTTATGCTGATGATCTGGTGTTATTCGCTGAATCGCCGGATGATCTGCAAAAACTTCTTGATGCTCTCCATATTTTTTGTCTCCACAATGCCTTGACAGTTAATATAAAAAAATCTGAAGCAGTTGTTTTTAACCAGAAATATTGCAGTCATTTGGCATCTCTGTCTTATGACGGAAGCGTTCTTGATATTAAGCCCTTTTTCATCTACTTGGGTATGTTATTTGATGAGGCAGAGGGTATGAAGGGAGCAGGTAGACGTTGTGTCAACAAAGGGAGGACAGCTTGTATGCCATGGTCCGGAAATGTCATGAGCTTGACATACACAATGTTCACATTAAATGTCACCTTTTTGACTCTTTGGTGAAGCCTATTCTGTTTTACGGGTGTGAAATTTGGGGACCAGGTCTCCTTGCGAAAGGAGTCGGCTTGACAGATACTGGTTTCTCTAGAGATTTGGAGGTAATTCACAAGGGTTTCCTTAGGCAGTGTCTGGGTCTTCGCAAGTCTGTGGCCGAGTATGTTCTCATGAGTGAACTGCACCGTGAACCCCTTATCTTAAGTCTTTTTCAGCAGACCCTGAGTTTTTGGAATATAATTAATCTGAGGCCTGACAATGACCTTGTGAAAATGGCTATGCAGGAAAGTTGTGATTTGGCGAAGGCTGGCACTTCACTTTGTTGGGCTGGTTTTCTGTCTGCGATATTGATGACTCTGGGTATTGATTTATTGACTGCTTCAGCCAATACCTCTTTGGATATTGAGGTCATTGTGAATTCAGCTAGGGATCAGTGGCTTTCCAAAATTTCCAGGGACATGCCACGTACGGCCCTGTCAGTACGTGCTACTCCTGACTCAGAACGCTCGGGGTTCAAATTGTTTACGTTTTTAAGTGGTTCCAAATTAAGCGTGATGTGAAGGAGACTTTCTGGTACAATTTGAGTAAGCCTAATATTATTTTCGCTGTAGCCCGGTATCCGATGGGGTCGCATTGGCTGAATGTTGAGACGGGGTGCTTTGAGAAACCCTGTGTGCCTCGTAGCGAGAAGATTTGTAGATGTTGCAATATTAAATGTCGGGAGGATGAGCTTCACATGATATACTGCCCGTTCTATACAGACCTTCGTTTTCAGTTTAACCTTACTTTCCATAATTTCCTAGAGGACGAGGATGAGGCCATGAAACGGTACGCAAATGGAGTGTGGGGCAAACTAAATGCAGCGGAATCTGCATATGTGTTCTGGAAGAAATTTGGTTGTTTTATCTTTCAGTGTATGATGAAAAGAGAGAATCATCTCAAAACTTTGCCAAAATTCCTGTCTCCCCCCTAACTCTCTAGGCGGTGCTCAATCGAACTCTTTTGCACCCACGTCATGTTTTATGGCTGGGGCTTATCTTCTGCACTATGGGGTTCATTCCCACGCCACTGTCGTGGTTGTGTGCTAGGTGCTTGCCCAGATGGGTCACTGATTTTCGCTTTCTGTCCTATTTTATCAAGTGCCTGTACCAGTTTACGGGCACATGTCCCATGCATCAAGTGTGATGCTCTGTTGGACTGAAAAAATTTCACACACTTCACCGTTAGTTTTTCTTCTGGGCACAGCAGGGTGCCAAAATAATTAATATATGTCAATGACATTACACCTCCAGGCCCTGCCAGAAAACGCTCGGCCGCGTGGGCGCCCAACTGTCCCGTTGGGAGAACAGAAAAGGAACGGGAAGAGGAAAGGAAAGGGAGGAGGTCAAATGGAAAGAAGGAGTAGATGTTAAAGGATAAATTAAATATATGTGTGTTGGTATCGGTGGTGGTGCAGCAAATATCGACCGTTCCACTCATGATAACCAGTACCACCAGCTCAGCACTCCTCAAGCTGCGCGCGCTTCAGTTCGGTGTTTTCTTTCCTCCTTCACGGGCATGTTGGGGTTCATTCCCACGCCACTGTTGTGGTTGTGTGCGAGTTGCTTGCCCAGGGGGGTCACTGGTTTTCGTTTCCTGTCTTAAAGTATCAAGTGCCTTTACAGGTTTGCGGGCACATGTCCCATACATCAAATGTGATGCTCTGATGGACTGAAAAAACTTCACAAAAAGGTCTTCACATGTTACGATCCTAATAAACTGTGAAGGACATTCACTGCAGCAAATCCTTTGGTCTAACTGGCAGGAGCGCTACGCTTCCCCCCATTTTTTGCTGGGGATCCACCTGCCGGGCAAACATCACCCTATTCACATCCCTTCCCTATTCCGAATCCGTGTCTTCCTCTTTTTGCTCATACCACTACTTTGAGGCACCTGTTGCTGCTGCTTCTCCGCCTGCCGAGACAGCTGATACGGGTGAGAAACAAAACGCGATGCTTTGCTACCTTGACACCACACCTCGAGCTCCCCTGAATCCAACCACTGTCGTTCAAAGCCATGCTTGGCCTGCGGATTGGTCAGTATCAGGAGATCAGGATCAGAGGGGGGAGAACATTTATCAGTTTCGAGGAGGTGTCGGGAAGATTGAAGCAAGTGTCTCCTGGGTTTGCTGCTATTGAGGCAATATCTCATTATGAGTTCAGTTCCTACGGCATCAAGCGACAAACACAAAATATAGCCACCGGCCACTCTGGAAACCTCCCTGATGTACTGCTCACCATGCAAAGCAGTACAAAACTCACCATAAGCGGTGCAAAGACGTCAGCCCGCCAGTTCTCCGGGTTGACCCACGTGCCATGAATTTCGATGCTGAAGCAGGTGACGTGCAATAGCCACAACTCGGGCTTGTTCTCTGGAGCCATCAATGCCACCTCAGCACCCTCACAGTCAATCTTGAGGAAGCCGAGGTCTTGCATGCCGTACTTGCGGATGAGGTGAGGGATGCTGGCAAGGGCATGCAAGGTAGGTTGGAGGGGAAGCGGGGGGGGATTGGGAAGGGGGGCAGGCACAGGCCGTGGGGCATGTTGGAAGGGAAGGGAGGGGCAGGCACAGGCACATGACAGTATGTAAGGGGATAGGGGTGCAGGCGCAGGCACAGGCCATGGGGCGGTGTGGAGAGGGAGGGGGGGCAGGTACAAGTACAGGCTTGGTGAATGTGCCCAGTGGTGGCAGGATTATGGCCTCTCAAGGGGGTCTGGTGCGCACTCAAGTAAACACTGGGTCGGACAGGGAGGGCTGCTTCTGGGGGGACAGGCCTCCACCGTCAGGGGGGTCAGGCCACCACCATCAAAGGCAGGAGATTCAAACAGCACAAGTCCCGTACAAAATGCCTCAAAAGGCACCAAATCTGCAATTCTGAACCATACAGGTAAGCCCTGTGCAAATTGTTCAAAACTGAAATCTGACCCATCCTTGGTCTGTTAACCAGCTCCACCCTTAAGCTAAATCCAGCTTAAAGGATTCCCATATGCGCTCGCCCGGGACTTAAGGCTAGCATTATACCGATGCAGCTCCTGTCGTACCGCCAGAAACGCCCACCTATCGTACCGCCACCCACCCACCTGATCTTAGGTATGACGCTGCCCACGTGTGCCGCATCAGCGCTGGGCAGATCCTGGACCGTGAAGCCCCACTCCGCACCGGCCTCGCTGTCGTTGGTGGACCAACCGGCAGAGACTGACACATAGCCTTCGCTGCCCCATATCGCGGCGTGCTCCACAAACACTTGCTCACTGCGAGGGGGCGGAGGGGGGGTACGGATTCAGGGTTTATGAGCGGGCAGGGACTGCTGCAGGGTTTAGGGTTGAAGGTTTAGGATTCAAGGTTCATGAGCGGGCAGGGACTGCTGCAGGGTTTAGGGTTGAATGTTTAGGATACAGGGTTCATGAGCGAGCAGGGACTGCTGCAGGGAGGACAGTGTTTATTTTTCAGATACAAGTAAAAATTCGGCTGGCCGCCCAGCGATTACTAAGGGCCCAAATACGATATGATTCATATGAAGGGGGGAGTGGGGCGGTGGGGCCAATGAAGGGGGGAGGGAGCATCACCAAGGCGAGGGTGCTTATGGGTGAAGAGGGGGCCAATATGTGATTGTGTGTTTAATTGGGGGGGGGGGTGAGACCTGAGAAGGGAGGGGGGCATTTATTCAATCAGATGAGCAGATAGGCCATGTCACCTACTTCGAGTGGTCTAGTAGGGTATGGGCAAGGAAGATGTGTGCGCTCGTATGCCCTTCTCCCTCCGTTCACCAAGCACGACAACCATCTTGATCCCGAGGGTTAAGGGTTGACTCGTTTTTCTTACTAAATCCTGAACCCCTGCACCACTACCACTATGACCTACACATCCCTCACCTGTGGCAGTTTCTCAGGTGGCCCAGCGGGCGGCGGTGGCCCAGCGAGGCGGCGACATCCCTCACCTGCGGTAGTTGTTCAGGTGGCCCAGCAGAACGTTGCCCGGGTGCGGCTCCACCATCACCACGCGCGCCTGCTCAAGGGGTCGTGTGGCAGATAGACATCTCCACACTGGCATCCAGCGCATTGCATTAAGAGCGCAAAGAGGCTCACAAGTCAGAACCATGCATGCTCATATCACCATGAGAGTGCTCATATATTCCACATATATTCATGTGCCCATGCCAGTGCCCATGCCAGTGCCCATGCCAGGCATGCCCTGCCCTGTACTGTAGCGTTCCATGCTGCTTGGTTCTCAGGCTGTACAAGACGTACCAAGTGACGCCTTGGTCCAACATGGACTGTGTGGAATGATAAGAGAGATATCACGGAGGCACAGACAGTACAGAGCGAGGCGGGGCTATTTACACGAGATACACACATAAGATATTATTTAGCAACGAGGGTTTAGGGTTTATGACCTGCCCTGTACCTGCGGGAACAGGGACGCTAGGTACAGCGATGCCATTCCCATGTTGCCTCCGAGATCGATGATGTTGGCGGGTGGGAGGTAAGGCGGGAACAGGGCGGAGAGGAACACCAGCTCATGCTCTAGAATAATCTGCAGGAGGGGCGCATGTGGGAGGTTCACAGGGTCAGGAAATGGGTCATCTCGGGCATGGATCTGGTGTGAAGAGTGCACAAGCCCTGAATCATGCATGTAGTGTGGGATGTTGCAGCAGTGGGCCGGCTGCTCGGCAGCAGAAAAGCAAGCTGCCTGCTGCCTCGTCAGGGCGCTTACTTTGAAATTCCGTACCGCAATATATTTGTAAAAGCTGTGCCTTTGGCGCTGCCCCCGAGTGACGTGTGTGCCCTGCAAACAGGTGAGGTGTCCCACGCAGTGTGTTCCGGAAGCAGTTGCCGAGTTTGTCCCTTTGTCTGCTTGCATTCTGAAAATGCTGGGTGATGGTGCTGCTTTGTTGGTTCAATGCTGGGTGTTGCTTGTGTGGTGGGGCATACTGTAGGTGTTGAACATGTGGGTACTGTGTGTGCGCTTGAGCCTAATTGTTGCTGCTCGGTTGTGAATGTCAGCTGTGTCTTCATGTCTGCCAAGCACTTGTTTTGACTGTCCAGCGAGGACCGGTTGCATAGCACTTTAGCAGTAGGTCATACTCAAGTGCGTGGTCCATCCGATGATCTTGAGCGTCAAATGTTAATAAGAAGGTGCATGCTGTGTGTATGGAACTCAGGAGTGCGCCTCCTGCATGTTTGCTGTACCTTAAGGTGCATGGCAGGCTGCGGCAACGTGCCTGTCTCCGCCAGGATTCCTGGTTTGTCCACCAGCTGTGCATGGTGCCTGTCACTTTGTCAACAAATGTCATCGCATAAACTGCATTCGCAACCTGGGTGCATGCCAGAAGTGATAATCTGCACACAGCAACAGTCTGATTGCACACCGCACTCAGCAGCGGACCAGCCCTTAGCCTGAATTGGAACAGACAAAAGTGCCGATCTACGAGAATATTGACCAGTGAAGTGTGCATGCCTGTTTCTTGGGTTCCTTTGTAATCGCTGCAGTTGTGGTGTGTCTGGACGACAGAGTCGGTGCATGGCACTCGACGCTCTGTCGGAAATGTCGCACTACATTCACTGGAAACTGAAACAGGCAAGCAATCCTGCCAACACTGACAAACTAAAGACGTGGAAAGAGCATGCGCCTGACGCAAATCTACTCGATGGTCCCTACGTTGGTCTTTCACATGTTCTGCAGTGTCAACCGGTGGTGTCAACTGTCATCCTGCAAGTTAAGAACCTGCAAAGCCGCTGGCTACAGCGAAACGGATCACCGACAACAGCACTGAGAACACAGCGAACCTGTAAAACGAGTTTGCGCTTAAAGCAACGCAACGCGAGTGCACATCACGTACTGTGCAGTGTGAGCTTTCGGTCGACAAGGTCTAAAACCAACGTGGCCGAGGCCGTGGCTGCCCCACCACGAGCATAAACATTGCAAACGGACATGCAAACGACTTTGCGCCTAACACAAAGCAACGCATTGGCCTGTTTCTGAAATCTGCACCACTTTTCACCACAAACCCCTGCAAATAGCATGCCCAAGAAAGTATGGCTCGTTCGATCCACTCCGCGCGCCTCCGTTGCAGTGCACTGTCATAAGCTAGGGAGGCACGAGATACGCCATATGAATAAAAAATTACGCAAAACACTGGGGCGACCGCGAAGAACGAGCCTTCCAGATTGTGGGACACTTTGGCGGTTGGTAACCGATGTCCCAGTGAACTCAACTGAAAACCCAAACCCTTTCCCTTTTCGTTCCTTTCAGTCACTCGGGTATTTGTTCATCAAAGATGAGCATTGCCCTCTCTGATGATAAGCGCTGATCAGGAGGGGCGGATGCATTATAACTCATAGATTCATGTCAATCATCAATTCTCAATGTCACTTTCAGCCAGAAATCGAGAGCTCTGGTCGATTCAGTACCGGAAATTGTACCCCGAGGACTGTGTATGAAGAAATTATTATTCATACCCAAGGGTAGGCAATTCAAATCTACAGCATACCAGGATCAAGCATGTCATTTACTAATTTAAGCTCAAGTCCAGATCCACCTGTTTGAAAACGCCTGCATCGGTGGTTCCACGTCGAAGGTGCAACGTCCAGTCAGACAAGAGCCCCCCACAGGAGCGATCTGTTGTCTGGACCTGCAGCACACACAGGGGCATGAGGCGCGATGGGGACAGTAGGCATAAGGGCAGGTGGAGTGATGTGGACAGCAGTGTTGAGTGTAGTAATGGGCAGCAACGACGAAACAAGCAGGTGACGTCACGGTCATGGACCTGACAGACTAGGGTGCTTGACCCTGAACCCAGCAGCACAAATATTGGGTTAGACGCAGGCATGGCCAATCCACACAATCGAAATGGCGATTCACACATGTCACAGTGCTTTCAACTGCACCACAAGCAAGTGAATGCTTGTTTATACATGGGGGATTGCTTGCACGTGTAGTTCATACGAGTTCATACTCGCTCGCACATGTGACAGCGCTTGTACATGCACCACAAAACGGTAACGGCGCGGATGTGGCTTCGGCCCAGGCTGCGCTGTTTCCTTAACTCTCATGCCCCTCACGGGGCGTAGCTTTCTTTCTGTCTTGCACCACAAACGACTTCATACTAATTAAACATTCAACAGTGCTTGCACCTGCAACACCACCATTTCGTTGACTTTGCGAGTGCTGCTCCACGCCTCCCACTGTTGCTCCCTACATATCAAGGTGGCAAGGTTAAGGATTCAGGGGCAGGGTCCGGGTTTTGGGTTAGGGTCAGGGTTCAGGAGTAGGGTAAAGGGTTAGGGTTCAGGAATCGTTACATGATGTCATGTGCAAATTTAAGCAGCTATGGCCAACAGCAGCTGAGTCATGGGAGAAAGCTCATACTGAAATCCTGTTTGCCGCTAGCACTTGCCCGCCCTTTAAGCTTTCTTGGTTAGCGGGGCTCGAGGTCAGAAATTTCAGGTCCGGCGAACGAGGAGGAGGAGGAGGAGGAGGCATCACCGGGGCTGACCTTCCAGTCTGAATGCATCAGTTGTAGAAAACCTTGTCTGCTAGCCGTCAAATCGGAATGCCTCAGCCATAGAAGACATAAGCCGTTGAACTGAATTATATGTACCGGTACTGCTTATCAATTTACCATTCTTGCCTTGTGGTCGTGCCGTACTGGTGGTAATGCCAGCCATGCATGAGACATAACTCGTTGTGTTGCAGGCCATGTGTGGCACATCGTGTTCTACCACTGGCCATGCTTGCCATGAAGATATGGAGGGCAGACAAAGCCAAGCTGTGTGCCCTTGCAAGCCATGCACATCTGGCACTCGCGGTCAGGGTGGCATATAGATCTCACCAGGTAGAAGCTGATGCTCCAAATGTAATTCTTGCTCTAGGTGCCGATTGCTGCAGCTTCACAACGTCCGATCCCGATGCCATGGTTGTGCCCGCGCAAGCAGCCAATGCTGTCGTTAAGTAGGTGAGGCAGAGACACAATGCCATCAGCAGCACCGAAGGCCGCATGTGGCAGTTCAGCCAGGCATTGGGTATTGATGACAGGGTTTGCAGCGTCTCGTTATTTGTTCGGTAGTTCATCAGAAAGTATAAAAAAACGATATACACTCGTTCATGCGCGACGTGGTAGGTGAACGGGCAAAACGTGAATCTACTATCAGCTGCAGCATCTGCGTGCAGCTACCCTCGCCCTCGCAGATAGTTTTAGAAAAAGTAACAACCGTTTCACAACTGCGTGATGACACCGATCAGACAATCGTGAGGTTAGGTTCAGCTACACATCAGCTACAAGTCGATGAGGGGACTGGGTCCTACGGGACTTAGAAAATGGCAACACGTCAAGCATTGTCCTCTTCTTCCGAAACCGTCCCTGTATTTCTTGCTTTACTCTGGAATTCTAAATTACTGGCATTATATCCAATTCGTTATAGTGCAGGCGAGAAAGGGATAGAGTCTAGCGCAACATAATGGACAACCTGCCGAAGCTGACGGATGAGGAGATGGAGATGTGCAAGAAAGCTTTCATGATGTTCGACAAAGATGGTGCGACTTATGGACGTTTCAGAGCGAGACTTGCAGGATTACTTCGACTTCCCCCCCCCTCTCGAGCGTGTCCCCCCCTCAATGTCAGCTGCGCTTTGGTCCCTTGACAACCTGCATCGGCACAAACCATCTATCAAGCTTTTATCCATGCATAACAACTGAACAAGCTGCCTTGGGATTAAGGCCTCGTCGCTCTGGGTTTGTTTTCCCCTTCCGGCTCCAACCCATTGCCATTTTCAGCAACTACGCATGCCGCGCCAAACGACTCAGCAGTTGAATTGATAGCCCCCGTGGTTATACTAGACGAGAAAATATTTGGAACGCAGCATCAGCTGTTGACACACTGAAGAGCTGCTGCAAATATTGTATTTGCTCCCCCATGTGCCCACATCCGCGGTAGTGCTGTCTGCCTGCCTTGCGCATGAGCCATCACGACCGGGTAAGCAAAACCTCAGCGTAGCATAACAGCAGTCATAGAAACTCCTTGCGCATGCCCTGCCTCTAAAGAAGGCCCGGGGCTATGCTCTTCCCCCTGGCATTTGACGCATGCAGTTCCAACGCATGGGCATGGGCAAAAGCAAGGGACGGCCTCGCCAAGGAGGCGCGTCACTCATGTTGAGATAATTAGACGCATTACTCTAATTGCATTCTCCCAACGTAGTCCTGAAACTAAGCCCATCTTCTCCCCGTTGCCTCTCCCTCATCCTAGGGAGTGGCACTATTGACGTTAAGGAGCTCAAATCAGCACTGACAGCCCTAGGGCAGTCCCCGAGCGATGAGGAGTTGTATGTGATGATCAGTCAGGTGCGCTTGGAATAGCCCTAGCAGCATCGGAAAGGGCTGAGAGGGCGTTCACTGTGGGGCTCTTTGGTGGCTCAGGGTTCTGTTACAGGGCATACGGTACCGGTATACGCTAAAACATGTAGATGGGCAATAAGCCGATAAGACATATTTAATGAGATAGATATGGGTTATGAGTACCGGTATATGACTACAATAGTTGGTGCGTGGAGTTTGGGGCTGTGTCCTGGCTGGCAGTCTGCGAGATCTGGTGCACGTGCGCCCGGGATCAGGCACCTGGTGTGGCTAGGATGTCCGTAGTCTGTTAATCCTTGTTTTTATTGGCACTGTCTGGGTATGGATGTGAGGGTATTGTCATGGGGAGTACAGAGGTTCAGGCATGAGGCGAGATATTTCAGCCATGTTCACACTTTCAGGAGGCAGCTCAACGGTTGTATCATTCGATTGCGCAGAAGCTGAACTCCTGGGGGCCTGCCCCATCAGGGCCTGCCTTTGGGATATGCCATGATGTTCCGCACTCTCCTTTATCTCAATAGGGGAAGCGGATCAGATGGTGTGGTTCTAGGAATGCTTTGCTGAAACGCGGATCGGTTGGGAGAGGTGGGGATCTAGGGCCTTGGCGTCATGAAGCATTCAGGGCTTGCAATCTAGGAATTAAAGGTCTTGGACGGATGACTTAGGAAGCAGAGGGATAACTTAGGAAGCAGAGGGATAACTTAGGAAGCAGAGGGATAACTTAGGAAGCAGAGGGATAACTTAGGAAGGTGAGGGATACCTTAGGAAGGTGAGGGATAACTTAGGAAGGTGAGGGATAACTTAGGAAGGTGAGGGATAACTTAGGAAGGAGAGGGATAACTTAGGAAGGAGAGGGATAACTTAGGAAGGAGAGGGATAACTTAGGAAGGTGAGGGATAACTTAGGAAGGTGAGGGATAACTTAGGAAGGTGAGGGATAACTTAGGAAGGTGAGGGATAACTTAGGAAGGTGAGGGATAACTTAGGAAGGTGAGGGATAACTTAGGAAGGAGAGGGATAACTTAGGAAGGTGAGGGATAACTTAGGAAGGAGAGGGATAACTTAGGAAGGTGAGGGATAACTTAGGAAGGAGAGGGATAACTTAGGAAGGAGAGGGATAACTTAGGAAGGTGAGGGATAACTTAGGAAGGTGAGGGATAACTTAGGAAGGTGAGGGTAACTTAGGAAGGTGAGGGATAACTTAGGAAGGTGAGGGATAACTTAGGAAGGAGAGGGATAACTTAGGAAGGAGAGGGATAACTTAGGAAGGTGAGGGATAACTTAGGAAGGTGAGGGATAACTTAGGAAGGTGAGGGATAACTTAGGAAGGTGAGGGATAACTTAGGAAGGTGAGGGATAACTTAGGAAGGTGAGGGATAACTTAGGAAGGAGAGGGATAACTTAGGAAGGTGAGGGATAACTTAGGAAGGTGAGGGATAACTTAGGAAGGTGAGGGATAACTTAGGAAGGTGAGGGATAACTTAGGAAGGTGAGGGATAACTTAGGAAGGTGAGGGATAACTTAGGAAGGAGAGGGATAACTTAGGAAGGTGAGGGATAACTTAGGAAGGTGAGGGATAACTTAGGAAGGTGAGGGATAACTTAGGAAGGAGAGGGATAACTTAGGAAGGTGAGGGATAACTTAGGAAGCAGAGGGATAACTTAGGAAGGAGAGGGATAACTTAGGAAGGAGAGGGATAACTTAGGAAGGTGAGGGATAACTTAGGAAGGTGATGGATAACTTAGGAAGGTGAGGGATAACTTAGGAAGGTGAGGGATAACTTAGGAAGGTGAGGGATAACTTAGGAAGGAGAGGGATAACTTAGGAAGGAGAGGGATAACTTAGGAAGGAGAGGGATAACTTAGGAAGGTGAGGGATAACTTAGGAAGGTGAGGGATAACTTAGGAAGGTGAGGGATAACTTAGGAAGGTGAGGGATAACTTAGGAAGGTGAGGGATAACTTAGGAAGGAGAGGGATAACTTAGGAAGGAGAGGGATAACTTAGGAAGGTGAGGGATAACTTAGGAAGGTGAGGGATAACTTAAAAAGGTGAGGGATAACTTAGGAAGGTGAGGGATAACTTAGGAAGGTGAGGGATAACTTAGGAAGGTGAGGGATAACTTAGGAAGGTGAGGGATAACTTAGGAAGGTGAGGGATAACTTAGGAAGGTGAGGGATAACTTAGGAAGGTGAGGGATAACTTAGGAAGGTGAGGGATAACTTAGGAAGGTGAGGGATAACTTAGGAAGGTGAGGGATAACTTAGGAAGGTGAGGGATAACTTAGGAAGGTGAGGGATAACTTAGGAAGGTGAGGGATAACTTAGGAAGGTGAGGGATAACTTAGGAAGGTGATGGATAGCTTAGGAAGGAGAGGGATAACTTAGGAAGGTGAGGGATAACTTAGGAAGGTGAGGGATAACTTAGGAAGGTGAGGGATAACTTAGGAAGGTGAGGGATAACTTAGGAAGGTGAGGGATAACTTAGGAAGGTGAGGGATAACTTAGGAAGGTGAGGGATAACTTAGGAAGGTGATGGATAGCTTAGGAAGGAGAGGGATAACTTAGGAAGGTGAGGGATAACTTAGGAAGGTGAGGGATACCTTAGGAAGGTGAGGGATAACTTAGGAAGGTGAGGGATAACTTAGGAAGGTGAGGGATAACTTAGGAAGGTGAGGGATAACTTAGGAAGGAGAGGGATAACTTAGGAAGGTGAGGGATAACTTAGGAAGGTGAGGGATAACTTAGGAAGGTGAGGGATAACTTAGGAAGGTGAGGGATAACTTAGGAAGGTGAGGGATAACTTAGGAAGGTGAGGGATAACTTAGGAAGGAGAGGGATAACTTAGGAAGGTGAGGGATAACTTAGGAAGGTGAGGGATAACTTAGGAAGGTGAGGGATAACTTAGGAAGGTGAGGGATAACTTAGGAAGGTGAGGGATAACTTAGGAAGGTGATGGATAACTTAGGAAGGTGAGGGATAACTTAGGAAGGTGAGGGATAACTTAGGAAGGTGAGGGATAACTTAGGAAGGAGAGGGATAACTTAGGAAGGTGAGGGATAACTTAGGAAGGTGAGGGATAACTTAGGAAGGTGAGGGATAACTTAGGAAGGTGAGGGATACCTTAGGAAGGTGAGGGATGCAGGGCTTAAGGCACAAGGCAGCTCATACGGGCAGGCATGTCTGAGGGAGTGAGTCCGGAGGACTTGCACCTTGAAAGGGTGATCGCGATATATCATGCAGCACCTGCGTCAGCCTGTTCAGTTGCAAGCAGCATTCGCCCCATCCACATTCAGCACCGCCCTTGCTTGCATCCGTAACCTGTGAACCCCTAGGCAACACACCGCTACCTCAGCTGGATCAAGACCAGAGCAAGGAGATTGCACCCCTCTGCCCCTCTCTGCTTATACTCAGCCAATAATGCTCCTCTCTGTCCCTGCCCTTCCAGCTGGATCAAGACGGGAGTGAGGAGATTCAATTCCGAGAAAGCATCAAAACGCCATTCGGATCAAACAGGCAATGATGCATAACAAGCAGTTTGTGTGTTCCCCCCTCCTGTCACAGGTGGATGAAGACGGCAGCAAAGAGATAGAGTACCCAGAGTTCATTCACGCCATTCGGATCGACAAGGCACTGATGCATTACAAGCTGTTACTGTGTCCCACCTCCCCCTTGTTACAGGTGGATCAAGACGGCAGCAAAGAGATTGAGTACCCAGAGTTCATCCACGCCATTCGGATCAACAAGGCACTCACAGAAAAACTTTCCAGCGAGCAGGACACCATCGACGCCTTCACCGCACTAGGGGGCAACGTAAGTGAAGGGCGAAAAGGCAGACAGGGGGAGGGAGGGGTTGATAGGCTGCACTGAGTGTGCAGGTGGGAGGGCAGGGAAGGAGGTGACTCGGAGGAGGAATCGGGGGCAGTGTGAGGAGGGATATTTGAGATGGCGGGGGGTACGGGGGGGGGGGGGGGGGAGGGGAGGGGGGAGGAAGGGGAGGGAGGGGGGGAGGGGAGGGGAGGGAGGGGGGAGGGGAGGGGAGGGAGGGGGGGAGGGGAGGGGAGGGGAGGGAGGGGGGGAGGGGGGAGAGAGGGGGAGAGGGGGGAGGGGAGGGATGTTGGCCTGTTGGGTCATAGGGGGAGAGTGACTTTTGCGCTGAGCAATGCTGCACTGAGCAACAGGCTCGAAATGATTGAAGTACAGCTACTGCTACGGCCGAACGGGTGGCCTCCTTAATCCACGCCTCAGGGCCTATCGTTTGTTTACATAATTAATTATTTATTTATACATCTCCAATGTTTCGACACCCATGAACTACACATAACCCGCTCCGCCTCCTTGTGCAGGGCGACAAGACTGGGAAGGTGCTGGTGGAGAAGCTTCTCACCATCCTTAAAGTGAGCACAGGCCATGCTGGAAGTTGGAGTGAGGGTTTAGAGTGAATTCTTGACGTAAGCACAGGCCATGTTGGAGGATGGGAAAAGGGTCCCGTGCTTATCCTTGGAGTACAGGCCAGGCCAGGCTGGAGGAAACCACGCAACTTAACCTCCCGGCGCCCTTGGCGTGTTGGATTTGAAGTGCTCGGTGCTCAGTGGGAGGCACTGGTAGGAAGGCTCTAGTGCCTGCACTGGAATTTCTGGCAGCCTTGGGCACATGTTTGGATAAAGACACAGCACACAGCATGCTCAGGTCCGGGCAGGTGGCGCGAGCCGATTGCCGAAGCTGAAAGCAGCCTGCCTGCCTCGTGTCGAAGGCCAGGCAGGTGGCGCATGCCGATCGCTGAAGCTGATAGCAGCCTGCCTGCCTATTATCAGAGGCCGGGCACGCTGGAATGGGATTCATAGGGATGGACATCCATGTAGGAAGTGGGTGTGTAGTCGCATGACTTGCATCACACCAGGGCTCCTCCCTCCTGCCATACCTCCGTGCAGGGCGGGGTAGGGCGCTGTACTTTGACCTCCCGCCTGCTGTGGATAGCTGCCTCTTGCACCAACATTAGGGGTAGCATCGAAAAAATTCCAATCAGATATGCCAAGCATGATACCACCGGAAATTGCATAGCTACTCTCATACTCTGCTTCGTCTGCCTGGGCCCTCAGCCATGCTGCACCTGCCTCCCTGTACCTGCCTCAATCCGAACTACACATGACCCGCTCATCCACACTTATTTACTAATTGGGACCTAACTGCTAAGAGGGACCTTCCATACGTGCAAGGCCCTGGGCCTGCCCTGTCTCTTCAAGCGAACATGCTGCTCAGCCTCTCTCCTTACAGCTTCCGTGGTTTCTTGCCGTAGGAGTTTGACCTGAAAGTCAACGTTGAGAGCTTGACGGGAGAGGAGGGCAAGGAGGCGCTGGACTATGAGGAGTTTAAGGCACTTTTGTGTTGAGATCTAGATCTAGATCTGGATCGAGAGCTTGGCTTACGAGGATGTGAGGCGGCTATGAGGAGTTGAGGGCACTGGTGCTGAGCTCCAGATCTGGAAGGATCTAGATCTCCGAGGGCCTGAATCATGAGGAGTGCAAGGAGGCCTTCACCACGGGGAGTACAAAGCGCTCTTGTTGAATTTGGATCTGGAGGAATCCCCTTTACGTCCTTTGCATCTAGCATAGTCGATTTATTCATCTCACAATGGTTTGATAAATCTTTGAGCGCTTGTGGCTGATGATGCGGACCGGGACGGAGACGCTGGTCCTTGTGGATTTCAAGGCACACTGTTGCGTTTTGATCTGGATGACTCGTGTTGAAATAGCTGTGGGCGGAGGTGTACGGGGAGGGGTGCATCGTGTTTCAATCCTATCGGGCCTGCCAAGGAGGCATGATCTTGCACAGGGCCCTTTGGAGTGGACTCTGAGAGGGTGTACCGCCTGTACCGTCACACTTATTGCCTTAATTTAGTGAGCGGTCAGCAGGGCCCAGCGGGTATGCACCACCCTGAATACATATCGCCTTTAGGCCTGAGGATGTGCGTTTGGCGTGGTGGAATCGATCAGGGTTGAGAGCAGTTTACGTTTTTTGTGTGAAAGATACGACAATCTAAGGCCCTCTTTGTGTCAGGTCCGGTGTGTTGATAGATCTGAACACCTAGTGCAAGGCAAGATCTGGTTTGCCCGTTATGGAAGCAACTGATATAGGAATTGTGGTATTGAGGAATCTTGGGTGTCATGTTTGCATTGACCGGTTATGGACAATTGGACACGACAATTGGCTGACTCCTAGGGTGCTTTACGAATCATGTTATAACCTATCTGGACTTAAATGCATTTAGAGTTATGTACCAATCCATGTCAGTATTTTCTATAGGGACGTGTCACGAACGTGGGGCGCGAACATTATGCAATTGGAATTATATGGCACATATTTACGCTGGTTCCTGGATGGGCGCCTAAAATGTCATTTTTAATTGAAGACTGACAGGAAAGACTTCTCTGTGAGTATCTCCCCATACATTCGATATCATCCCAACATAACAGTTGGGCGCCCACGCAGTCAGGCCTTTTTTAGGTAGAGCCCAGAGGTGTCACGTCATTGACAGTTAATATCCACACTGCATGCACCGATCACTCCCTGGAAGGATGCGATTTACAGCTGTCAATCGGGCTGGTTACAGATCCCGTGGGGCATCAGGGAGACAGGATAGCAGAAGTCTTGGCGCCAGTCAGCAGATTGTCAACAGCTCAGAACAGCCAATGTAATTAAAACATCTGCTAGATGCAGAATAGTAGGAAATATATCCCATTGAATCAGATTTCAGGAGGAGGTTGGTTTAATTCGAAGTGGATATCAAAACCATCTCTGGTTGAATAATGTTCGTACGAGAATGACTGGGTGGGCACACAGCATAACAATCAATTGGTAACCCCATGTACTGGATGTTTAAATGTCCATCAGGCCCCTTAACCCATCCCTGGTTGGTAGATGTGATAATAAAAATGGGTATACCGCATAACAATCAATCGATGACCCTGTCTGTGTCTGCATGTCCTCTGCATATATATCGACATCAATATGTAAAAGTGGTAAAGTACCAATTAGTTTCTCTACCACCAGAAAAATAATAAATCAATATGCCCGTGGGGTAGCTTGGACAGGTTCATATGGTTTAGACAGGTTCATATGGTTTAGACAGGAAAGAGGAATTTGCGTCCTAGCTACACTCGTGGTCCTAGTAAAATAGTTTTTTGCTCCATCAGTTCAGGTCCGCACTCTATACTCAAGTTCAAGTATAGTTCAAGTTAGGTCCAAGAGACAATCACTGTTTTATATTCCGTGAATACATCTAGATGCGGTGTGTCCTCTGTAGGTTTGATGTCAGGGTCTTGCAAGAATCTGCCAAAAAGGGGAGCACCAGATATTTGCGAGCTGAAAATGCCGGCCAGGAGCACGTCCCTAGTTGCATTGAGTGCCTGCATTGTAGCAGCTGTTGCCGCCGCACCACACAGGGTAGTTGGAGGGGCAGCATACGTCCTTGTTGCCCGAGCGGGAGCAGACATTGGGGGAGGAGCAGGAGCTGCCGCCGACACAGTTCTGAGTCCCAGAGCTGGGGCAGGTGTAGCTTGACTGGTAGCAGCTGTTGCCGCCGCACCAAACAGGGTGGCTGGAGGTGCAGCACACGTCGTTGTTACCATAGCGGGAGCAGACATTGGGGGAGGAGCAGGAGCTGCCGCCGACACAGTTCTGAGTCCCAGAGCTGGGGCAGGTGTAGCTTGACTGGTAGCAGCTGTTGCCGCCGCACCAGACAGGGTGGCTGGAGGGGCAGCACACGTCGTTGCTACCATAGCGGGAGCATACATTGGGGGAGGAGCAGACGCTGCCGCCGACACATCTCTGAGAGCCTCCACCGCCGCCACTGCTGTCAACGCCACCGCCAGATACGGCCTTGTAGGCTGCGACGGCTGCTGCATTCTGATTGATCTTGGCGGCACAGTTCGCCGTCTTGACATCACCGGTGGGGTAGCTGAGGGTGCCTCGCTGAACTGACACAGAGGGGTTGGAGTGATAAAAAATGCGGGCGGGACGGGAGCCGCCCTGGCAGCCGTAGGACATGATGGTGCGGAAGCTGTCACTGCCAAGATCACACCTGTTGGTGCGAGAGAGCAATGTGGAGCAGGTATTCAGCAAGACTGACAATTGTGACGGCTGTCGCCGCGTCAAGGCTAGCCCTTCTAATATGTGCCCTGCTCCTAGAGTTCTTGTTATTTCCCAACCAAAAGACTGGATTTTGTAATTTTGCCAGTGGATCCTGGACCTACCGTGTGGATCCTGATCGAAGTGTTTACGTTAGTGTGCTTCAGCTACAATTCAGCTACATGACAGCCTACGATCGAGGTGGCCTGGTGCAGCAAGTCCCGCTAATTGGGCTATTGCCCGTAGGCCGGTCAAAGTTTGGTACCAATTGGCCCTGTAGTTGCCGCACAGCGGCCTGCCAAAGGTGGTCTGGTGCGCACTAACACAAATTCTAGTCCAAGACCCTTATGCACGCAAGTTGCTCTCGCCAGGCGCTCACCTGGCCAAGCCACTGTAAATGTTAGAGGTGTCGCTGTAGTAGTCGTGTCCGCATCCAAAGTTGTGACCCATCTCGTGGGCAACCGACCCAGATCCGATGCAATTGGTTTGCACCACGGAGAATGCGAAAGCGGCGTCTGGCGAGCTAAGCTGGTAGCCGACGCCGCAGTAAGCTGAATCAGTTGTGATGAGCTGCACCATGTCAGCTCCCGTCTGCAGATAACCAGGGAGGGGATTGTGAGGATTGGTCAGGGAGAAAGTTTGACAATTAGTCACGGAGGGAATTATGAGGAAGGGCTGGGATGAGTAGACCAGGGTAACCTGGGTGGAATAAATCAGTGTCAGCTGGGTTCACCAACCAGGGATAAAGAATAAAGAGTTCAAAAACATTCAACGTTGAAGGCATGTCCAGACAACATTTCTACACCAGTTTCAGCTCTTACCGAAGTCCGCAGGTCGGCAGTGCCGCTGATTTTGCCCGTACGAAGGTCGTCCAAACTCCTTTCGAAGCTGCTCTCAGAGTATTGGACCTAGAGAAAAAACACGAGAGAGACCGCCAGATTATTTCCACACATTGCAAGCAAGACAAATACGAGCAAGACATTTCGCAAACAAGACAGACACAAGCAAGACTGATATGTCGTGATTCACACTGCCGCTGCAAGAGCGCTGCAAGCTTGATGATATGCCAGGCTAGGGAGCTGCCTTTAATGAGAAGTGTCCGTTAGTTTTAGTGTGCTGCAGACCACTTTGGGTGGCAGCCGGGCTGACGCCACCGGGCCAATTTTGACCAAAACTTCACCGGCCTACTGCCGGTGGCCCAAGTTGCAGGGCTTTCTGCATCAGGACCCCTCGGCTGTAGGCCAGGTTGTAGCTGAAGTGTAGCTGAAGCACCATAAATAAGCAGTGTTTAATTACCTGTGTCACTTGCACCAGGTTAAGCCTGACGTAGATCTGGGAGTTGGCGTAGATCTGGTTCGTCTGAACAATGTCTGCCGTGAGCTTGTTGACGGCGGCAGTCGCGCCACCCAGTGCTGATGCAGCGCTCGAGGTGAAGAGCATCAGAACGTCAATCTGCGTAAGGGTCTGTTGCAGCTTCCTCCCTTGAGAAATGACCTGAGTGGCAACGGGTGCGACTGCAGCGCCCATCTCCACTACTGGCGTAGGCAGAGGGCTGACAGGCTCTGGAACCACAGGTCCATCACCACTATTGTTGACGGGGATTGTGTCAGCATCAGAGAGGATGATATCTGCATCCTTCATTTCGGGTATGTAGCGTTCGTAAGCCACACCGGCGTAGGTGTCACCCTCAATTGACTCGATCTGTGGCAGGCAAGCAGGCAAGCTGGTGATGAAAAGAGAAAATGCTGTACGATTTTGTGAAGGTACCGGTGAGAGGCAAATATAAACAATGTTTGGTGTCGTATGCACATGATGTTTACCTGGATGTTGCGCGTGACAATACTGCCGTTCAGCTGGGTCTCTGTGTAGGATACAATGCCGAAGTAGGAGTTCGCAGACACGACGAATGTCACCATGGTCTCCCCAGCGCCGAAGCCCTTAAGGGTGCCAGACATGGTGACATGCTCCGCACCAGGGTCAGTGGAACTCTGCTGCTGATCCTGCAGCTCCTGCAGCCTCTTGCGGAACTCCTTGATGCTTCCAGCAACCTTGGTGTCGAGATCCCAGACCAATGTAACCTCGAGGTGGCGCAAGAGGGGCAGGGTGACCTCGGTAACATTGGCATCGAGCACGTCGTCGTTCAAGACCAGGATCCGGTTGTGAGGGCCTGCAAAGACGGAAAAACATGCAAGCAAGGTCAGTATGGGACTGGATCAGCCTTGGTGTTTTGATCGGACCTGTCAGGAGTTCAGTCGATGGCTGAAGGCAAGAGGACGCCGAAGCGTGACTTGAGGAATTACGAGTCTTACAGGGCATAGAACGGCACTACAATTTGGTTTACGAAATATGCTAGCTACTGGCACCTTCTAGACTTCGAGACCGACAGTCATGTCGGTACATACCTTCCGGGATGGTGTTATTGGAGGAGATAGGGATTGCTTCAGCAGGGGGAGAGTTGGATTGACTGTATTCAGTGGGATCTAAGACGGTGAAGGCAGACATGAGTGGGGCACTTGTGGTTGGTCCGGACTGCTGCAAGTTGCGGCCGGCTGCTGCGCTTGTCGTGAGAAGTATTAAGAATAGGGATATGAGCATCGTGTGGTAACAAGTGCCTGCTGGTGCTGCATTGGTGTGAGGATTGCGCATCATTTCGGGACCACGTCTATATATCTACAGATATTATCTCCCGCTCGCGCTCGGCCTTAAAAGGGCCACGTCATTCGCAGCCATATTCTGCCACCTGGCAGCTGACATGGCAGCCGAAAAAGTAATGTCCAAGGGGGGGCTTAAATTTAGTCCAAGTCGGGTGGGCTAGAGAATCATTGCTCGCCACGGTGGCATGTCAGGTGGACTCCTAGATCGCCAGCGTGGCGACCAACAACTTCCAGCGTTTGATCGCCAGCGTCGCGTTTTTTAGTTTTCCGTTCGCCTAGCACACTACCATGCGGTCATAGACGCGGGTCTGCAACGAGGGGCAGATATTGCAACTGCTCGGTAGCAGTAGGCACTGGGGCATTCGTAGGTGACTGCTGAGCTACGGTATGCCGGCTGTCAGATACTGGTAGATGGCTCACGCTGGTTCCTACTGAGTTTCATGGTCAGAGTTAGTGTCGATACCTCCCGATCGGGCTATGTAAAGCGTAGAGCGTCGGGAGATGGCGGGACGATCTGTGGGCTAACTTGCGCACTCGATATGAGCAGGATTGATCGCACGCTCGACCACAGATCATACCGTTTCGAGCATGCAGGGGTTTCGAGCGCAAAGGTGGCGAGAAGTTAATATTTGCTGGCGATCAAGGAGTCGACCTGGCATGCCAGCGTGGCGAGCAATGATTCTCTAGCCCACCCGACTTGGACTAAGTTAAAGCCCCCCCCTTGTCCAATAATTAAACATAGCATCTCAAGGCAGACAGAGCTTATCTAAGAGAAGCACGGGAATCAGCCCCTGACATGAGCACTTTGGGCACGAGAGATCACGACTCAATGGACTGGGCTCGCTCGACGATGCGATGGCATCGACGAGGCATTGGATCAATTGCGGGGAAGCACGATATGCGACGTAAGCCTGTAATTAGACAGACGTGCTGTACGTTTTGAACTCTCTCTCGGAGGGAGATCATACTGTCATGATGTCTGACTGGGCAGGAGGCCCAATTCCACTAGGGCGCTCCACGGAACACGTTTCGGTGGCAATTGGGGAGGGTGAGCTGGCATGCCATTTGCGCGTCCCGGTGACAAGTGGAATTGGGCCCAGGGTGGGTGCGACGAAGCAACATGCAGAATTTGAATATCTTGCGATCATTGTATGGTAATCTTTCAATTATAAAGAGCCCTGCTGAGCATGCGAGAAACATTGAGAATTTAGATGGCATGCATGCATGGCTGGCACGTGCCGTGACGGTGGCGAGCAGGGATGACGAACAGGTGAGCGATTTACCCCGCTGACCAAAGGTTATAGCGGTGATCAGATATGTTCGCATCTGGGCCTGCCGGATCCTGAGATTTCGAAAGTTGGGCCATGAGCTCCCGATTGGCTCCCTATTATCGAATTGGGGTGTGTAGAAAGCGCGCTGGGTGCGCAAGATGTAGATAACAACGGCATGTTGGAAAGTCCTTGCTGCGATGCAGCGTAACGAACGTGAGCTGAAGACCTTTCATGTCGTCAATGTGATGTGCTGCGTTGGGCTGCTCGCTCTGGTTTGAAATATCTGCAGCGACCTGACATTATCCAGTAGATCAAGGCAAGGGCGGTGGTGTGTACACCATACGACTTCATTTTGATTCGATCGCACATGCTGCAATGCAGCGACGATGCAGAACACGGCCGATTAGTGCCGAGCTGCATGGCATGTCTCAACTTTTGAAATCATGTATTATTGTATCGGGGTCCCCAGGTGCTTCTTTCGAGATGCCTCTCGCCGTATACCGCCAGGTCACCCGAAATGCTATTCGCATTATTTCGAATAAATTATCATTGCGGAATCGGGGTGCAGTCTCGGAGCTCCAAAGGAAAGTGTACCCTGCAGGTGGTGACGCTGGCAACCCTAACCAACTCCGCATGGGCTGGGAGGCTCAGGACTGGGCGCGCGTGCGCTGATGTCGCCCATCAAGTATCGCACTCTCGGAGGCATGCAGCAACCCGTCAGAACTCAGCCATCAAACACTATTTGATGGGTGCTATGTTGAACTACGTTTATCAATTATATGTCCGACTGATCAAGGGAGTGGGAGGGGAGGGGAGGGGAGGGGAGGGGAGGAGAGGGAGGTTGAGGGGAGGGAGGTGAGGGGAGGGGTTTCAGGGGGGGGGGGAGGGGAGGGAGGTGAGGGTAGGGGGGTCCTGAGGGAAGGGAGGGGAGGGGAGGGGGTAGGTGGTTAGAAGGGAAACACATGTTTCACATGCAGTATATAAATCAAATATCCCGCCTATAATATTTGGCAACTCAACTACCGTAAGTAAGCAAATAAGACAAGCATGTCCAAAGGCTATGTAAAACCCTACAATAAACAGAGGCAACTACACATATCCACCTCGACAGAGGCGGGAGTCTCCCCCGCAAGCCGGCGAGCCTCCCTCTCTGCTGCCTCCTGATCAGATGCAATAGCCAACACCTTGTCTGCCACTGATCCGGTGTAGCTCCATGATTGCCTTGCTTCCTTCCTCTTGGCATTCTTGGTGCGCTCCAGGGTGGGAATCAAGGTGGTAGCATAAGTGGGATCTGCTCCCCACCGCATCCGTTGTAGCCACCACTGCATCGAGCGCATCACTGTTGTTGGCACGTCCGTACGAGATGCTGCGAATGTGCCCACGCCCAGGCTCGGCACCCGCTTCATCCCGCATGAGGCACATGGGTAGGCTGGCATTCAAAGTGGATAGGCTGCTCTTGACCTGGGAAGACAATGTGGGTAGAGGGAAAGTGCAATTGAGGGGGGGGGTGATTTGAAAGAGAGACAAGAACGTTCACTTCATATCCACTGACAAAACTAAACCGCCAATCCATGTTAAATTTCCAGCAGTGCCATGGATCACCAGCCGATGACTAAAAATCCGGCCAGTGAAGGCCTGGACATTATCGCCTCCTATTTCATCAGGTCAATGCAATGAACCCAGACCAATTGAAGCTACTGTGAATCGCCCTGGGAACTTCTCGTTGGAAACGAGGGTTGGGGCAGCACCCTCTACCGTGGCAGCCACCCATTCATCGCCATCTGCAGATACAGGCTGCAACAAGTCTTGGAGAAGAAAGCCCAGTCTGAGACCGCTGGAGCAACCATCAACATAAGCGGAGCAAACATATGACATCCATATGTTAGGTTTGCTTGTTGTTGCCTTGTCTGGGGGGAGCTGGGGGCAGCCGTTGCTGTCAAAAGCCATCGAACCACTCTGTATGCCTACAGTTGCCAGCAGGTAGCCCTGTCTGGAGCAATTGCTAACCTTGTTGGCCGCCGCAAACCTAGGTGAAACAATGCCCACCGCCAGGTCCCGCATGTTCAGCTGCTGCATGTGGCAATGCCACCCTTCCCTAAATGCCACCAGGGGCTTTCTGTCAGGATCCCTACTATCGTAAGCACTGAGAACTTCCCTACACAATTGATATTGTCCAGATGCTGGATCCAAAACCACAGCTAGACCATGCAAGATCTTTCTCAGCAACCACTTTTGCTTCACTAGAATGACTGCCTTATATAATCGCTTGTTAAATAACTTGCGATGTGCGAATATCTGTATCCATGGCTGCATTGCCCTAGCGCTCCGTTTATTACTGACTGGCGTTTAGTAGCCAACAGCGCACGCGCGCCCAGTCCTGAGCCTCCCAGCCCATGCGGAGTTGGTTAGGGTTGCCAGCGACACCACCTGCAGGGTTTAATTTCTTTTGGAGCTCCGCGACTGCACCCCGATTCCGCGATGATAATCTATTCGAAATAATGCGATTGCATTTCGGGTGACCTGGCGGTATACGGCGAGAGGCATCTCGCAAGAAGCACCTGGGGACCCCGATACGTATTATGGCATCTTTTTAGGGGGTGATCAGCGGTGGTGATCAGTGCATGATGTGTGGATATTAACTGACAATGACTTCACACCTTTGGGATCTATATGTAAACAACAGGTGGCAGGGCACACACGTCACTCGGGGGCTGCGCCAAAGGCACAGCTTTACATATACTGCAGCCAATATCAGATATGTTTGCATCTGGGCCTGCCGGATCCTGAGATTCAAAAGTTGGGACATGCCAAGCAGCTCGGCACTAATCGACCGTGTTCTGCATCGTCGCTGCATTGCAGCATGTGCGATCGAATCAAAATGTAGCTGTTAATTGGGCTGGTGGAAGATCCCGTGGGATATTAGGAGTGCAGGATTGCAGAAGTCTTGGCGCCAGTCAACAGATTGTCAACAGCTTGGAACAGCCAATTCAATTGAACTATCCGCTAGATGCAGCGGGCTGTCATGACTAGGCATCAGCAGTCACCCTGCTGACGTTGCCGAGCTTAATTTAAGAAGGGCCCCAGAGGTGTGACGTCATAAACCCTGCTTACCCAGAACACAAACACAGGACACTAAAACACACCTCCCCTCTACGGATACTTAAGCAGTGAAAAGGCTCGATCATAAAACCATAATACATGTCATGATAACAGTGACCAGTAGTCAGTGATGAGGTGCTGCATAAAGGCATTAATATAATTTCATCTTGATGACGTTAGCCTGCATCAAGGGGAATCGAAAAAAGGGCCGAGCCTTTGATAATGAGTAAACCTATCTGGGTGTAAAAAGTAAACTGTCTACGGCTCTGAACCTGAGCCCCATCACGACCCAGCGTGTAATCATGGCAGTAACTTCCGTGTCAGCCCGGCCAAAGTAAATCCAGAGAGCATCAGTAGACAGATTAGTGGGTTAGTACACGGAAGCGGAGCATGTGGTAACCTCACACAAGAGTGAACCCCACCGTATCATCTGATCAGAGCAGTCAGCCAAAGAGAAATGGGCAGTAGTAGGAATAGCATATCGCACACCTCATCCGAACAGCACACTGTTAGATGACATGTGGGGGGAGGGAGCAAGAAAGAGAGAAGGGGCTGCATGGTCGCCCCATGGAGAGGAGGGTGACGTCATGTATGAAAAGCGGGTGACGTAGGCCAGCCCCACCAGCTGGTTTGGGGACTCAAGGTAAAAGACAAGCGCTAGGCCGGGAGGACTATGATATATTCAGGAACAAAGGAAAGTCTGAAGCACAGGTAAGCTGGAGTGTGCGGCGTGCAAACCCTGCCTAGCCCAGCAAAAGAAAATGACATGCAGCTTTGGCCTTTGGGCAAAAAGAGCTGGCAGCTATCATGCTGCAGTGTAGCCATCGAGACATCAAAGCACGAGGCTGGGCTTCAATGGGATCTCCGTGTGAGCATCAGCTTCATCAGAGTCAGGGTCTAGACATTAGGTGTCACATCAAGTCCAGCAACATTCATATCTGCGACTTATCCGACTTGGCCGCTGCGTGACCTGACTCCATAGCCACCGCCGCGCGCTGCTGCGCCTGCCTCGAAACTCCGACTCCACTCGTGACGCAAACCACTCCGGGCTGTGGGTGGGTGGGTCAGGGACCACGTGTCCTCACTCCTCAGTGCCATGGTGTGAAACAGGGGTGACTAGGTGTGGATCCTTGGCAGATCATGTATAATAAGGGTGAACGTGTGGAAGGGTGGCAACGCAGACATGTCAATGTCACCTCCCCCCCCTTAGTCTAACCATTTCGTTTCAAAAAATAAGCACCTGAACCAGAAGTTCACTCCTGCATGCGGACAAGCCATGGACTGCTAATTCAAAAAATCACCAAAACAAGGATGTTCAGTTTAGTTCCCTGAGCTAGTCGGTTCAGGCATTATTCAGTCCGGACAAGCCATGGACTGCTAATTCAGATTGGACTCACAACAGCACCTCGCCTGGCCGTTGCCACCTTCTTGAGCTTCTTCTTCTTCAGGGCTTTGAGCTTTGGCGCCGGGCCGGCAGCAAAGGACGCTGCCACATCTGCAATTCCCCTGAGCAGCACCTGCGCCCCCTGCTCAAGTAGGCCCGTGAACAGCGAGCTGTGTGCGCTGGAGGCCTCGCACTCTGCCTTGGCCCGCAGGCGCAGGAACAGCAGCAACAACACGGCCCGCTGGTGGCGTTGACGGGCGGCCTCCGCTGCGCGGCCCGGCGCAAGAGGCCGCCCCGGCCGCCGCCGCTGCGGCTGGGGGAGCGCTGTTGCCTGTGCCGCCGCCGCCACCTGGAAACATTTAGTGACAGGCCCATGGTAGATCAGCAGGCCACAACACCTCTCTGCATTCAAACAGTACTTGTGCATGGAATCAAAAACCAGCACCCTCCATGAAGTGATCTATCTTCAGCATACACGCCCAGCAGGCCCCAAGTAGATCTATAGATCTGAATCTCACCTCGATCGGCCACAGCCTCAGCGCCGCTATGATGGCACCCTCCAGAAGCTTCCCCTCCAGCTCCCCATCGCGGTCGGAGCGGACCACAGCCGCATCCAGGTCTGCCATGGAGGAGGCCGCAAGTAACACATCCCGCGCATTCAAAGGACCTGCACACACACCCAGCCAGGGAGAGAAAGACCCACACTCAGAGGAATCAGCCAGCAACAACACAGCACGCGCATTGAGTGAAGCCGCACGCACACACACACACACACACACACACGCACACACACACAAGCGCGCACACGCATGCACGCACACACACGCACACGCATGCACACACACACACACACAAGCGCGCACACACACGCACGCACGCACACACACGCACGCACACACACGCACACACACACACAACTTCAGGGGGCTCACCAAAACCTAGTCTGAGTGTGCAGGGTCAGGGGGCTCAGCATCTACCAGCCTAGTTCAACATGCGGTTCAAATGAGGTGCTTCCATTCTGCCAGGGCCAGCGCGGCATCCATGATAAGCACACTGCCTCCCACCCAACTCGAGGCACACATGGGCAACCTTTAGTTAGGCGCCCAAGCGGCCGAGCCTTCTTGAGCAGGGCCCAGAGGTGAAACGTCATTGACACATGGGCACTAGACAAGCTCTGCGCAGTTTCTTCCTGTCAGGGCAAACGCGGCATCCATGATAAATTGATAAGCACTGCCTTGCACCCAACTGGAGGCACATAAGGGCACTAGACAAGCTTCGCACAGAAAGAGAAACTACACACTCCGCCGAGGCAGGAGGCGTCAGGTACTACTCGACCCACAGCAGTTCTGTCCTGAAGTAGGATAGCCCGCTCTGCGCAGTTTCTTAAGGAGCCCACACATTGGCCCCAAGCTTGCAACAGGTGTGCAACATGGCGTAGCTGTATGTCTGTTTTGAGACAGGGCATGCAGCATTTTGCGGTTTCTACGAATCGGATGTGATGACCACGGGCACTAAGCAAGCAGCTCTGTGCAGCTCCTTGCGTTTTCCTAATGCAGAAGCCCCGAGCTTAGAACAGGTTTGCAACACTGCGGCCTCCAACCCAAAGGGGCTTCCCTCCCAAGGGCACATGATTCAACAAGGCCACCGCTACCTACCGTCGCCAGCTGCTGCTGATGCGGCAGATGAGGCCAGCAGCCCGCCACTACTCGAGCTGACAGCTGCCGAAGAAGTGCCTCGAGCCTGTCTCTTGCGCCTCTTCGACTTGAAAGTCATAGCCGCAAGCAGCTCCAGGTAGGCCAGGAAGAGGCGGCCCGGCGAGATGAGGGACATAGCTGAGGCTGCTGCACCCCCAGCGTCAACGAGGCTCCAGAGGGCCGGCTCCAGGTCCGCTGTGTCCAGCAGCGCGGCACCGGCAGGCCCCGCCGCCACGTGGCAGTCCTCGTCCCGTCTTCGACCTCCCTCTACCAGGTCCACGGGCCGCTGCATGGAGGTGGATGTGCTCGGGAGCGCCTCCGCAGCTGCTCCGTCGCCCATACCTCCCACGTCGCGGAAGGGCTCAGGATCTCGACTGAGCTGGTCCCCTCTGTGAGTCGGCGAGGCGTGCATGGCAGTGGCTGCTGAGAGGGTGCTGAGGAGGGAGGGGTGCCAAGGCTGTAGCAGCTGCAGCAACATCTCCCCCGTCGCAAAGTCACGAGCCTGGGGAGGAGGAGGGAAGGGAGCTCTGGCCTGCACTCGGGGCCTCATATGGGCCTCGTGTGCCTCTTCCAAATCAGCGTCACTGATTATATTTCCTCGGCATGGTTTAGTGAAACTAGGGTGGAAGGCCTCGACAATCGTGACCAAGGAGTCATGTGCACAATCGCCGTACC
This sequence comes from Limnomonas spitsbergensis, assembly GCA_037349105.1. Classification (NCBI taxonomy): domain Eukaryota; kingdom Viridiplantae; phylum Chlorophyta; class Chlorophyceae; order Chlamydomonadales; genus Limnomonas; species Limnomonas spitsbergensis. The sequence continues at coordinate 1,705,289 of JAYJMM010000097.1, forward strand.
AGCCAAGCTATTCGACAAATACAAGTGGTGTAAAACTCGCCACACACGCACACACCGCAATCTTGGCATACCTCCACAACCCCGTGAGGTAGATAAAACAATGCACCCTGATGCGAGCATCAAGGAGGCTTACCATTACAGCAAACGCATGCATCTCAGCTACTTAAGCCTACCAAAACCGTTGCTGCATCCCTTCCGATTTCAGCCCGCCTTGCTCCCCCTGCCCCTCAACTCCCCCCCCCCCCCCCTTCTCGCCACCTCCAACGCCAGTCTTTCCCCACCACCACTGCAATTCCTCAGCTACATTCCCCAGCAAGTGTGGGCAGGAGTTTGGGCAGGAGTGTGGACAGGAGCCAATCTTCCCAACACACTCACCTCAGCACACGCAATGAGCAGCATGCACATGGCCACCCGTCCCACGTCGGATGCAGAGTGCCGCGCTTTCCAGCTATGCCACAGAGCAATGGCAGTCTTGAAGTGGGCCTGGAGAAGGGAGGGCCGGCGGTGGGCGGGGAGATGAGAGGGGCATAGGGAGGATGCAGGGCTATGGGTAAGAGACACCAGCAGCCCAGGAGGACGCGGCAATCCCGCCCATTTGTTTTCTTGCCTCTCACACTTGCGTTCCTACACTACAGGGGTAGGGGGGAGATAGCCAGGTGGGCCAGACAAGTATCGCAGCCCCCCAAAGCAAAATACCTTTGACCCCTACCAACTTGCTCCGCCCTCCCTCCCTCCCCTCCTCCCCCACCCTTGCTCCCTTCTCCTTACCCCCCTCCTCCCTCCCCTCCCCCCTCCCTCCCATTTGCTCCTTTTTGCTCAATTTTGCTCCATTTTCTCCATTTTCTCCATTTTGCTCCCCTCTGCTCCCCTTTGCTCCATTTTGCCCCTTCCCCAGTTCCCCTTGCCTGTGAGAAGCAGACCTCAATCGCCATTCTCTTTCCCGCAGCACTCAGCTGCTGCGACAAATCCACGGCGTCGAAATCACGCGTCACGGCGAAAAGCAACGCGGCAATGTGGGGCTTGCAGCCGGGCGGGATCTGCAATCGGATCCAGACAGGAGGACAGGGGAGATGAGGCGGGGATGGGGCGAAAAGCAACAAGGCAATGTGTGTGCAAGATGTGAACCATGGGGGGTGGACAATCCCTGTTACAGTGTCGCCCATCCCTTGCCCAACCCTCCCCTTGCCCCCAATCACTTGACCCCACCCTCCCCTTGCCTCTCCCCCTCCCCCTTCACTTGCCCCACCTCCTCCCCCTGCCCCCTCCTTTCCCCCCCCCTTGCCTCCCCCTGCCCTCCTTCTCCCCCTGCCCCCCCCCCTCTCCTTGCCCCTCGTCCTCCCCTGCCCCCCTGCCTCCCCCTCCCCGCTGCCCCTCTCACTTGCTGCTGGTCCGGCCTCAGTCTTCGGTTGCCCGCCAGCGCATTAATCAGCGTCAACACTTCTGAGGAGCGCCCGGCCGTGCGCAAACCAAAGCGCACGGAGAAGGCCTTGAGGAGCGGCTCGCAGTCCCCTGGTCGCCCGTTCTGGGCCACAATGGCGGCGGCCTCCAAGACCTCCCCCATCGTCATCTCTTCATATACCTGGGAGAGGAGACGGGTGAAGATGGGGGGAGGGTGTATGAGGAGAGAGTGGAGGAGATGGGTGGAGATGTGAGTGGAGGGGGGGGTGGAGGAGAGAGTGGGGGAAGGGGGGGGAGGTGTGTGGGGGTGGAGGAGAGAGTGGAGGAGATGGGCGGAGGTGTGAGTGGGGAGGGGGGAGGAGGTGTGTGGGGGTGGAGGAGAGAGTGGAGGAGATGTGTAGAGCCGCAGATGTGTGTGAGGGTGGAGGAGGAGGATGCGGAAGAAGGGTGTGGACAGGGATGGATCAGAGCACTTGCACCCCATACTTCCGGCCTTGATGGTCTGGGTCATCAGTAGACGGCCTTGACGAGCAACGCCCGGTTTGCAGCTGGTGACTACTCAGCAGGCACTGCCCCTCCAGATTCCAACCGTGCCCTCCCCTAGCACCCACCTGCTGCAGGACTGTCGGGTCGGGGCACTTCTGTCCCACAATGATCGCCTTGACCAGCAGCGCCCGGTGCTGCCAATGGCGGCTACGCAGGCATTGTCCCTCAGAATCCAACAGGCAGCCGAGGGAGGAGACATCGTCCAGATCCGTCGCGTTCACCCGGCCAGATCCAGATCCAGATCCGGAGGCCAAGTCGGCTGCGTGCAGGTCGGCGTATGTGGCGTCGTAGTGCGGGTTGCGTGCGGCACGCGTGGCCAGCTGGCAGGCCCATCTGAAGGACCAAGGGTACTGGTCAGTGTTCATTTTAGTGGGAACCGGACCACCTTTGCTGGGCCGCCCCGCGGCCACCCCTGGGCCGATTCAAACCAAACTTGGACCGGCCTCCGGCCGATGGCCCAAGCAGTAGGGCTGGCCAAACCAGAGGCTTGTGGCCGGGGGCCACCGTGTAGCTAAACTGTAGCTGATTGTGGTATACCACTCACTTACAAAGAAATGGTTCAGGTTCAGGGTACAAGAACCTTGGGGGGGTGGCCTGACACCTAGACACAACTGAGACCTGAGCCTTATTTGAGCAGGGCCTACTAGGCTACTAGGTCGCTGGAACGCAAGTGTCTGTCTCATGCTAGCCGTTGTACCAGATGCACCTTGTCAGACCAGGGCAGGCCAGAGCATAGCCACGGCAACAACATGCACAACGGACAGGCCCCTCTAAACAAGTTGAGCGAGCCCACAACCATGAACGGAAGGGGCGGAACACTGGCAACAAGCTGGATGGGCTGAGTAGCAAAGCCTACACTGCAAAAAGAGGCAGCAAACTCAAGCAGCCCACCAAGACAAACACCTGTCAAAACAAATGACCAGTACAAAAAAGGTGAGATGGCAAAGCATCCCCCCCCCTCCAATCCCCCCCTCCCCCCCCCCCATAGGAGGTTTGCCCCTGGTTTGCCCAAATCAAGGTCATGAGGATACTTGAGGGACGCTGACATGGTTACGGAGCCAAGGGCAGTTATCACTCATCAGTGGAATTTCTAGTTTGGAATGCATCCAACGTGCAAGGCTCAGTATATGGGGACCAGATAGATGCTGTTGTGGTGGATTTCTTTGGAGCCAGACCGCCAGACATATCTCCTTAGAAACAAGAGGGTGGTCGTGGTTGGGACGCACTTTGCAGCCATGCGCGTTAACTCCATAACGGCACACTCGAATCCCCCATTTCTATAGATGCGCCACACTGTGTGAACAACTGATCCAGCAGCATCGAGGTCTCAACCTATGTATATTTCAATGCCGCCATGCCGCCATGTCATGGTTCAATTTTCATAGCCTCATGCCATCCTGTCAGCCCCTGGAGCCACCATTCATTCTGGCGCTTCAAAATGCCCCTACACCCGCATGCCATTGTGCGTTTCAAATTACCAAGGTGCGGCCATGTCTTTAACAGTGCCGCTATATCGCCGCGCATTCTTGCACATTCAACTGCCACCGTGCATTCTGCATCTATAAGTACCACTGGGTCGCCATGCCTTTGAGCACGTGCAAGCAACAAGTGCCACCACGCATCCTCGAATTTGAAGCATCCCCACACCCTGCCATGCTCATCAAGACAACAAGCCCCACCGTGCGTTTGGGAAATTCGAAGTGCCCTAGTGCTGCCATGCCCTCTCACCCCTCCTCTGAGCACCCTGCCTGGCCCCTCCTCCGTGCGCCTCGTCTCATCCTTCGTCTGAGCCCCCGTCTCCTTCTTTCTGTCCTCACCTCAGTAGGGGATCACTCAGCACCGGCTCTCCCGCCAGCTTGCTCCTCAGCACCACATGCAGCAACGCATCCAACCAGGCCGGGTGCTCAGACAGGGCGCGCATCATGAGATGGGCCTGTGTGTGTGTAAGAGGGGGAGGGGAGGGGGGTTGAGAGGGCCTGTGTGTGTGTAGGAGGGGGAGGGGAGGGGGGTTGAGAGGGCCTGTGTGTGTGTAGGGGGGGGAGGGGAGAAGGGTTGAGAGGGCCTGTGTGTGTGTAGGGGGGGGAGGGGAGGGGGTTGAGAGGGCCTGTGTGTGTGTAGGGTGTGTGTGAGGGGGGTTGAGAGGGCCTGTGTGTGGGGGGGGGGGGAGGGGAGAAGGGTTGAGAGGGCCTGTGTGTGTGTAGGGGGGGGAGGGGAGGGGGGTTGGGAGGGCCTGTGCGTGTGTAGGCAGGGAGAGGGGAGGGGGGTTGAGAGGGCCTGTGTGTGTGTAGGAGGGGGAGGGGAGGGGGGTTGAGAGGGCCTGTGTGCGTGTAAGGGGGGGGAGGGGAGGGGGGTTGAGAGGGCCTGTGTGTGTGTGTGTAGGGGGGGAGGGGAGGGGGGTTGAGAGGGCCTGGGTGTGTGTAGGGGGGAGAGGGGAGAAGGGTTGAGAGGGCTGTGTGTGTGTAGTGGGGGGAGGGGAGGGGGGTTGAGAGGGCCTGTGTGTGTGTAGGGGGGGGGAGGGTGAGGGGGGTTGAGAGGGCCTGTGTGTGTGTAGGGGGGGGGGGAGGGGGGTTGAAAGGGCCTGTGTGTGTGTGTGTGTGTAGGGGGGGAGGGGCGTGAGAGGGCCTGTGTGTGTGTAGAAGGGGGTGGTTGAGAGGCTGGAAGGTGACACGCTCACAGGCAGCCAGAAGCACACCAGCTTCAGAGTTTGGAACATCCCCTAGGCATACTTACCGTATCCTCTGGATCATCCCCTGGCTCTATCCCCCCTCCACCTTCATGCCTGGCCAGGCCGGCCCTGCTGTCTCTCTCCTTGCTGGCCGTTAACCTGCCCCGAGCCCCAGACCCTGATGAGGACAGGGCAGCTCCCAAGCTGCTGCCACATTGGCTATTCGGCTAGGCGGCAGGGGGCCGCGTGCACCTGGGTCGATGACCATGCACAGGCTATAGGGGTGATGGATCAGGCGACAGCTTAGGAATAACAGAGTGAAGAGTTGGGTGCTTCATCCGGGTCACAGGGCGTATTATTTACCGGTATTTAATGATTATTTACCGGCATTTAATGATTATTTACCGGTATACATTTTTTATTTAACGGTTAGAATAATTAATTTATTCATTACAGTACATTATTTATTTACCGGTTAAAATTGTTAATTCCTTCCTTAATTAATTATTTATTCATGCCCCCTGTCCTGCGTGCTCACATCGCTATGCCTGCCGCACATGACCATGGCCAGCGTGAGCTTTGCCGCCAGCACGCGTCCCTCATTGTCGTCCAGCCACAGGACCAGCCCGTGGTGCTGCGCTGCGTAGTCGTATAGCGCCAGCAGCAAAGCCGGCAGGCCCCCACCAGGCACCAGCGGCTGCGTGGAGAGCTGCACCAGCGCCGCCTCACAAAGGTCGGCGCGCGCCGCGAGGTTCGGACCGGGGGCGGGCGGCGGAGCAGGCGCCCGGCGCGAGCGCAGGCCGGCGGAGAGGGAGGCAGCGGAGGTTTCCACGGGGTCGACAAAACCCGCAGAGGAAGCCAGGTCTCCCTCTCCATCTCCCGCCGCCTCATCTTCCCCGCGCTGCACATCTCTGTTAGACCCAGAGGTGGCGGAGGAGGAGGAGGAGGCGCTATCCAGCGGGGATGCTGGAGCATCCAGTTTGGGAAGGTTGAGCATAATGTCCTCCACGTCAGCATCGGAGAACCCCTCAATGCTCAAGTACGCTCGCATCTGCGACAGGTGCCGGGCGCCGTCAGCGTTCAGGGCGGCGCTGGCCTCGGTTTCTTGGTCGGCGGGGGGAGCAGGTTCAAGGTCTGGGCCATCCGTGCCCACAGATCCAGATCCAGATCCAGATCCGCTCGTGACCCCAGCGGCGCTGCTGCTATTGCTGCTACCTGGATCCTCCTCCTCAGGGGGGCTTCCATTCGCCGCAGCCGTCCCGCTAGGATCTGATGACTCAGCAGCCTCAGCCGCGGCAATAATAGCCGCATGGTCAGCATCAACAATCACGTGCAGGAGAGCTGCGGCCAGCTGCTGCCCGTAAGCCGCCGGCTTGCTCTCAGTACCGGCGGCCAGCTGCGCCTCCTGCCTGCCTGTCCCTGAGGGCAGGTTCTTGGTAGCTGCCAGCAGCAGCAGGCGGGACTGCATGGGGGAGCCGCAGCAGACCAGCATGGAGGCGAGTGGGAGAGGGCGGGGGGGCGCCGCCTTGCCCCAGGCAGGAGGCGCCCTGGAGGCTGAGCCAGCCCTGATGCCGCGGACCGTGTCAGACGCCTGCCGCTGACCGCTGCTGCCGAGCGGGGCGGAGCGGTCGCTCCCCGTGGGGTCTCTGCTGGTGCTGCTGGTGCTGGCAGCGGGAGGCAGGCCCTGCGTGACCCTGGCCAAGGGGGCGTCTAAAGAGCCTTCCTGCATCAGCCCCGCAAGGAGGCTCAAGCAAGCGTCATCAGGAGGCACGTGGCGGGTCCGGGACAGGGCCAGGCCCAAGAGCGGGCACAGCCACAGCAGCGGGGACGGGGACGGTGACGAGAGTGGGGATGACGAAGGGGTAGCTGTTTCTGCTCCCAAGGACGCTGGTGAGTAGTGAGTGGAGGGGTCAGTATGAGCTGAGGCGGGGGGAGTCGGGGGAGGCTGCGACCGGCCCCAGGCCAGCTCCAGAACCAGCTCCATCAGGAGGTCTAGGACCTCAGCCGGCTTGACGACATCAGTGGAGGAGGAGGAGGGAGGCGGGAATGTGGCAGGGGCTGAGCTTGCCGACGGAGGGCTCCTTGATGTGGCCGTGGGGCTTGCTCCTGGACCGGACATCGGGGGGGTTCCGGCAGGCCCGGGCGGGTGGCCGGCGGGTGAGGAGGGCAGGGCCAGTAGGAGGCACTCGAGCGCGTGGTCGCAGCCATTTTGGACGCAGTAGAGCACCAGAGGGGAGGCCAGGTGCAGCGTGCAGCAGCCGGCTCTCAGGCAGGCCTTGATAATCTGAGAGGACACAGGTTTGGGAAGAAAACGTTGGAACGGTAGCGGAACGAGCTGGAAGTGTGTGTTTTACCCTGCCTAAATGAACAGGAGATGGGAACCGTTGGGATGCGTGTTTTCCCCTGACTACTTGAACAGAGCAAGGGAATCGTTGGGATTTGAATCCTTTCTTTAGCAGACGTTTACGGCGCGTACGCGGCCTCGGACCATGCCGCACTGTTTCCTTAACCCCTGCGGAACGTCGTTTTCTTTCTTTCAGCTTCCTTTTCGTACCCAACTGGCTTTTTGCTTCAGTGAGGAAAAGGAGCTTTCTGCGGCGGATGATGCACGGAGATCAGATGTCCCAAGCCCTGGCAATAGAAGCCCTGAGGCATGCACGGGCTCAAGCATTGATCCTAGCCCCTACCTTGTTCTAGGGTTTAGATTCAGATTTAGATCTGGATCTGGATCTAAAACACAGATTCAGATCTGCGTTTTATAGCATCTGAATCACTGAGGGGCACAGCCTGCCCCTTCCCCACAGCTCCAACCCGCACCTCCAGCGCCAGGTAGGGGTGTGCGAGCTTTAGCATCTTCTTCACCGACCACTCCGCCTGAGCCGCCGCCGCCTCCCTGCCCCTGCTGGCTCCCAGTCGGCTCACCGCCTCCCGCTTCCCGCTCCCCTCCACCAGGGCTGGGATGGTCAGGGCCACGACACGGGCCGCTCGATGAGCCTGGCGCCGCCTCATCTCGGCAAGCGCAACCTTTTGAACAGCTGGGCAAGGCAGCGCGGGGAAGAGCTTGAGGGTTCAGGGTTTAAGGTTTGGGAGTTGGGACGTATTCCTGTTTTGGGGCTCAGGGTTCAGGAGCAAAACGAGGTTCAGGTTGCAGGGTTCAAGGGCTTTGAAGGCTAGGGGTTTTGAAGGCTTGGGGTACAGGATACTTTAAAAGGCTTTAAGCTCATGGTTTTGAGGGTTGAGGGTTTGAAAGGCTTAGTACTTAGGATCAAGGGTTGAGGGTTGAGGGTCGAGGGTTGATGCATAATTATTTGCAATGACAAGGACCCAGTGGATAGCGGTTGCAGGGACGGCCGAGCCAGCTCAGGGTTTTAAAGGTGAGGGTTTGAAGGCAGAGTGCTTATGGTTGAGGCTTGAGGCTTCATCCCCTGTCGTGACTAGGACCCACCAGTGGACAGCTGTTGCAAGGACGGCCGAGCCAGCTCAGGCATGCCCTGCCCTCTCAGCTGCACACCCCAGATCCGCTTGGCCGTGCGCCTACCCCCAATCCCGCCCTCAGCACTGACAGCGGCGACAGGATCCGCAACGCCGCCGTTACCGCTGCGATCTGATGCTGCATGGTCATGGGCAGTACTGGCGGTACCAGTCCCGCTATCCTGCGGTACGCTGCCGCCGGCCGCTGAGGTACACCTAGCAGTGGCTGTTCCCTGCGCCTCCTCCCCCCCTGGCTGAGGATTCTTGGCGGGGGCATTGCTTTCTGCAGAGCCTGCGGGAGTCCAAGAAGTGGTGGCCCCCGCTCCCGTTCCGGCTCCGAAACGCGAAAAGGGCACTCCTGCAGCTTTCATCTCGGAAGCCCTGCCTGAGGAGACGATTGCCTCGTCTGGCGCGGCAGAGGAGGCGGCGGGCACGTCGTCGTCAGTTTCCGTGTCGGCCTCGCTGCCGCTCTCGCTCCCGCGCGAATCCATGAAGGAGCCTGTCGGCGCAGGGTTGAGCAGAGGCACAACCGGCAACGACGTATCCGCCGCACCCGCGGTAGCAGGCGCAGCCACGGTGGCTGGCCTCGGCGCAGGGCGGTACCTTGCCCGCTCCGCCATATCCAGGACGGCATCGGCAGCTGCGGCGCAGTGCTCCGGAAACCGGACAAGCAGCGAGACCAGCTCCAGCTTCAGCTCCGGAGCCAGAGGCACGCCCGGCGCGGTGGCTGCGAGCTGGTAAATGACAGAGCGGCCGACGGCGGCGGCAGCCATCAAGCCGGCGGCTACTGCACGCTGCTCTTCAGATGGAGGGCCAGCGGCAGCAGCGGCAGCGGCAGCGGCAGCACCCGTGGATGGCGAGGCATCTCCCGCTCCCAATCTCAGTTGGAGCGGCAGGTGGGTGGGCGGGACAAGCGACGGGGTTAATGGTGTGGGCGGGCCGTTGGCGCCTGTCGGGGGTGGAAAGATTCTGACCATAGGTCCCATGGGTAACACAGCAGGTCCCCCCCCTTTACCAGTCGCACTGCCCTTGCCCGCTGCCGGGCTGTTGGCGCCGCGCGACTGGCGAGGAGGCGTGACGCCCGCCTCGGCCGCTGCTACGGCTGCTCGGCCCACCGCCATGATTCGCTTCTGTAGCGCCAATGTGATCACGGTGGACAGTGGTTGCGCTCGGTCCATGGTGGCGACATGGGTGGACATCAGGTTGGCGGCGCCAGCTGGGGTGCACAAGGACGCGCAAGGACAAGATTTAAATTCAATATTTGAAATTCAAAATTTAAATAACAAGAACATTACCGGCTTAGTACTCACTGCTTCTTTTTTCCGGCTACGAGTTCACCTTTGGCAGGCAGCCCCGCAGCCGCCAAAGGCCCGATTGGGACCAAGCCTGGACTGGCCTACGGCTGGCGGACAAAGCAGCAGGGCTGATCACAAATGGGGCCTCCGGCCAGAGGCCGGAATGTAGCTGACATGTAGCTGACATGTAGCTGACATGTAGCTGAGTCACAATCAAAAGGAAACACTGGTCGTACTTAAAAGATCTATCTACCGTGAAGGGAGATTCAGGCAGTATGTGCAGGGCCAGGAGAGAGCTAGTACAGGTGGCAGGTGGCAGGTGACGGGGGCGGGTGACAGCTGGCGGGTGGCAGGTGGCGGATGGCAGGTGGCAGGTGGCGGGTGGCAGGTGACGGGTGGCAGGTGGGGGTGGCGGGTGGCAGGCGACGGGTGGCGGGTGGCAGGTGACGGGTGGCGGGTGGCAGGTGACGGGTGGCAGGGGGGTCCCGACAGCTCCTAGCAAGATGACCTTTGTGTGGCTCAGCAACGAAGAGGTCCTTCCAGCTTTTCTCCGGGTTTTTTTTCTTTCTGCCGAATCTGTCCAGAAACCGGCCGGTTTGTAGAATTATGGTTAGCATTCCGTTCCCAAACCAACAGGCACGTGATTCCATTTAAAACGAAAGACATGGATCCTATGCCTTCCTTTTAAAACGAAAGGCATGGATCCTATGCCTTCCATTTAAAACGAAAGGCATGGATCCTATGCCTTCCTTTTAAAACGAAAGGCATGGATCCTATGCCTACCATTTAAAACGAAAGGCATGGATCCTATGCCTTCCTTTTAAAACGAAAGGCATGGATCCTATGCCTTCCATTTAAAACGAAAGGCATGGATCCTATGCCTTCCATTTAAAACGAAAGGCATGGATCCTATGCCTTCCATTTAAAACGAAAGGCATGGATCCTATGCCTTCCATTTAAAACGAAAGGCATGGATCCTATGCCTTCCTTTTAAAACGAAAGGCATGGATCCTATGCCTTCCTTTTAAAACGAAAGGCATGGATCCTATGCCTTCCTTTTAAAACGAAAGGCATGGATCCTATGCCTTCCATTTAAAACGAAAGGCATGGATCCTATGCCTTCCATTTAAAACGAAAGGCATGGATCCTATGCCTTCCATTTAAAACGAAAGGCATGGATCCTATGCCTTCCATTTAAAACGAAAGGCATGGATCCTATGCCTTCCTTTTAAAACGAAAGGCATGGATCCTATGCCTTCCTTTTAAAACGAAAGGCATGGATCCTATGCCTTCCATTTAAAACGAAAGGCATGGATCCTATGCCTTCCATTTAAAACGAAAGGCATGGATCCTATGCCTTCCATTTAAAACGAAAGGCATGGATCCTATGCCTTCCATTTAAAACGAAAGGCATGGATCCTATGCCTTCCTTTTAAAACGAAAGGCATGGATCCTATGCCTTCCTTTTAAAACGAAAGGCATGGATCCTATGCCTTCCATTTAAAACGAAAGGCATGGATCCTATGCCTTCCATTTAAAACGAAAGGCATGGATCCTATGCCTTCCATTTAAAACGAAAGGCATGGATCCTATGCCTTCCATTTAAAACGAAAGGCATGGATCCTATGCCTTCCATTTAAAACGAAAGGCATGGATCCTATGCCTTCCTTTTAAAACGAAAGGCATGGATCCTATGCCTTCCATTTAAAACGAAAGGCATGGATCCTATGCCTTCCATTTAAAACGAAAGGCATGGATCCTATGCCTTCCTTTTAAAACGAAAGGCATGGATCCTATGCCTTCCTTTTAAAACGAAAGGTATGGATCCTATGCCTTCCTTTTAAAACGAAAGGCATGGACCCTATGCCTTCCTTTTAAAACGAAAGGCATGGATCCTATGCCTTCCATTTAAAACGAAAGGCATGGATCCTATGCCTTCCTTTTAAAACGAAAGGCATGGATCCTATGCCTTCCTTTTAAAACGAAAGGCATGGATCCTATGCCTTCCTTTTAAAACGAAAGGCATGGATCCTATGCCTTCCATTTAAAACGAAAGGCATGGATCCTATGCCTTCCATTTAAAACGAAAGGCATGGATCCTATGCCTTCCTTTTAAAACGAAAGGCATGGATCCTATGCCTTCCATTTAAAACGAAAGGCATGGATCCTATGCCTTCCTTTTAAAACGAAAGGCATGGATCCTATGCCTTCCTTTTAAAACGAAAGGCATGGATCCTATGCCTTCCTTTTAAAACGAAAGGCATGGATCCTATGCCTTCCTTTTAAAACGAAAGGCATGGATCCTATGCCTTCCTTTTAAAACGAAAGGCATGGATCCTATGCCTTCCATTTAAAACGAAAGGCATGGATCCTATGCCTTCCTTTTAAAACGAAAGGCATGGATCCTATGCCTTCCTTTTAAAACGAAAGGCATGGATCCTATGCCTTCCTTTTAAAACGAAAGGCATGGATCCTATGCCTTCCTTTTAAAACGAAAGGCATGGATCCTATGCCTTCCATTTAAAACGAAAGGCATGGATCCTATGCCTTCCATTTAAAACGAAAGGCATGGATCCTATGCCTTCCATTTAAAACGAAAGGCATGGATCCTATGCCTTCCATTTAAAACGAAAGGCATGGATCCTATGCCTTCCTTTTAAAACGAAAGGCATGGATCCTATGCCTTCCTTTTAAAACGAAAGGCATGGATCCTATGCCTTCCATTTAAAACGAAAGGCATGGATCCTATGCCTTCCATTTAAAACGAAAGGCATGGATCCTATGCCTTCCATTTAAAACGAAAGGCATGGATCCTATGCCTTCCATTTAAAACGAAAGGCATGGATCCTATGCCTTCCATTTAAAACGAAAGGCATGGATCCTATGCCTTCCTTTTAAAACGAAAGGCATGGATCCTATGCCTTCCTTCTAAAACGAAAGGCATGGATCCTATGCCTCCCTTTTAAAACGAACGGCATGGATCCTATGCCTTCCATTTAAAACGAAAGGCATGGATCATATGCCTTCCATTTAAAACGAAAGGCATGGATCCTATGCCTTCCATTTAAAACGAAAGGCATGGATCATATGCCTTCCATTTAAAACGAAAGGCATGGATCCTATGCCTTCCATTTAAAACGAAAGGCATGGATCCTATGCCTTCCTTTTAAAACGAAAGGCATGGATCCTATGCCTTCCATTTAAAACGAAAGGCATGGATCCTATGCCTTCCATTTAAAACGAAAGGCATGGATCCTATGCCTTCCTTTTAAAACGAAAGGCATGGATCCTATGCCTTCCATTTAAAACGAAAGGCATGGATCCTATGCCTTCCTTTTAAAACGAAAGGCATGGATCCTATGCCTTCCATTTAAAACGAAAGGCATGGATCCTATGCCTTCCTTTTAAAACGAAAGGCATGGATCCTATGCCTTCCTTTTAAAACGAAAGGCATGGATCCTATGCCTTCCTTTTAAAACGAAAGGCATGGATCCTATGCCTTCCATTTAAAACGAAAGGCATGGATCCTATGCCTTCCATTTAAAACGAAAGGCATGGATCCTATGCCTTCCTTTTAAAACGAAAGGCATGGATCCTATGCCTTCCTTTTAAAACGAAAGGCATGGATCCTATGCCTTCCTTTTAAAACGAAAGGCATGGATCCTATGCCTTCCATTTAAAACGAAAGGCATGGATCCTATGCCTTCCATTTAAAACGAAAGGCATGGATCCTATGCCTTCCTTTTAAAACGAAAGGCATGGATCCTATGCCTTCCTTTTAAAACGAAAGGCATGGATCCTATGCCTTCCTTTTAAAACGAAAGGCATGGATCCTATGCCTTCCTTTTAAAACGAAAGGCATGGATCCTATGCCTTCCTTTTAAAACGAAAGGCATGGATCCTATTCCTTCCTTTTAAAACGAAAGGCATGGATCCTATGCCTTCCATTTAAAACGAAAGGCATGGATCCTATGCCTTCCATTTAAAACGAAAGGCATGGATCCTATGCCTTCCATTTAAAACGAAAGGCATGGATCCTATGCCTTCCTTTTAAAACGAAAGGCATGGATCCTATGCCTTCCTTTTAAAACGAAAGGCATGGATCCTATGCCTTCCTTTTAAAACGAAAGGCATGGATCCTATGCCTTCCATTTAAAACGAAAGGCATGGATCCTATGCCTTCCATTTAACACGAAAGGCATGGATCCTATGCCTTCCATTTAAAACGAAAGGCATGGATCCTATGCCTTCCATTTAAAACGAAAGGCATGGATCCTATGCCTTCCATTTAAAACGAAAGGCATGGATCCTATGCCTTCCTTTTAAAACGAAAGGCATGGATCCTATGCCTTCCTTTTAAAACGAAAGGCATGGATCCTATGCCTTCCATTTTAAAACGAAAGGCATGGATCCTATGCCTTCCATTTAAAACGAAAGGCATGGATCCTATGCCTTCCATTTAAAACGAAAGGCATGGATCCTATGCCTTCCTTTAAAACGAAAGGCATGGATCCTATGCCTTCCATTTAAAACGAAAGGCATGGATCCTATGCCTTCCTTTTAAAACGAAAGGCATGGATCCTATGCCTTCCTTTTAAAACGAAAGGCATGGATCCTATGCCTTCCTTTTAAAACGAAAGGCATGGATCCTATGCCTTCCATTTAAAACGAAAGGCATGGATCCTATGCCTTCCATTTAAAACGAAAGGCATGGATCCTATGCCTTCCATTTAAAACGAAAGGCATGGATCCTATGCCTTCCATTTAAAACGAAAGGCATGGATCCTATGCCTTCCTTTTAAAACGAAAGGCATGGATCCTATGCCTTCCTTTTAAAACGAAAGGCATGGATCCTATGCCTTCCATTTAAAACGAAAGGCATGGATCCTATGCCTTCCATTTAAAACGAAAGGCATGGATCCTATGCCTTCCATTTAAAACGAAAGGCATGGATCCTATGCCTTCCATTTAAAACGAAAGGCATGGATCCTATGCCTTCCTTTTAAAACGAAAGGCATGGATCCTATGCCTTCCTTTTAAAACGAAAGGCATGGATCCTATGCCTTCCTTTTAAAACGAAAGGCATGGATCCTATGCCTTCCATTTTAAAACGAAAGGCATGGATCCTATGCCTTCCATTTTAAAACGAAAGGCATGGATCCTATGCCTTCCATTTAAAACGAAAGGCATGGATCCTATGCCTTCCATTTAAAACGAAAGGCATGGATCCTATGCCTTCCATTTAAAACGAAAGGCATGGATCCTATGCCTTCCATTTTAAAACGAAAGGCATGGATCCTATGCCTTCCTTTTAAAACGAAAGGCATGGATCCTATGCCTTCCATTTTAAAACGAAAGGCATGGATCCTATGCCTTCCTTTTAAAACGAAAGGCATGGATCCTATGCCTTCCATTTAAAACGAAAGGCATGGATCCTATGCCTTCCATTTAAAACGAAAGGCATGGATCCTATGCCTTCCATTTAAAACGAAAGGCATGGATCCTATGCCTTCCTTTAAAACGAAAGGCATGGATCCTATGCCTTCCATTTAAAACGAAAGGCATGGATCCTATGCCTTCCTTTTAAAACGAAAGGCATGGATCCTATGCCTTCCATTTAAAACGAAAGGCATGGATCCTATGCCTTCCATTTAAAACGAAAGGCATGGATCCTATGCCTTCCATTTAAAACGAAAGGCATGGATCCTATGCCTTCCATTTAAAACGAAAGGCATGGATCCTATGCCTTCCATTTAAAACGAAAGGCATGGATCCTATGCCTTCCATTTAAAACGAAAGGCATGGATCCTATGCCTTCCTTTTAAAACGAAAGGCATGGATCCTATGCCTTCCATTTAAAACGAAAGGCATGGATCCTATGCCTTCCATTTAAAACGAAAGGCATGGATCCTATGCCTTCCATTTAAAACGAAAGGCATGGATCCTATGCCTTCCATTTTAAAACGAAAGGCATGGATCCTATGCCTTCCATTTTAAAACGAAAGGCATGGATCCTATGCCTTCCTTTTAAAACGAAAGGCATGGATCCTATGCCTTCCTTTTAAAACGAAAGGCATGGATCCTATGCCTTCCTTTTAAAACGAAAGGCATGGATCCTATGCCTTCCATTTAAAACGAAAGGCATGGATCCTATGCCTTCCATTTAAAACGAAAGGCATGGATCCTATGCCTTCCTTTTAAAACGAAAGGCATGGATCCTATGCCTTCCTTTTAAAACGAAAGGCATGGATCCTATGCCTTCCTTTAAAAACGAAAGGCATGGATCCTATGCCTTCCTTTTAAAACGAAAGGCATGGATCCTATGCCTTCCTTTTAAAACGAAAGGCATGGATCCTATTCCTTCCTTTTAAAACGAAAGGCATGGATCCTATGCCTTCCATTTAAAACGAAAGGCATGGATCCTATGCCTTCCATTTAAAACGAAAGGCATGGATCCTATGCCTTCCATTTAAAACGAAAGGCATGGATCCTATGCCTTCCTTTTAAAACGAAAGGCATGGATCCTATGCCTTCCTTTAAAACGAAAGGCATGGATCCTATGCCTTCCTTTTAAAACGAAAGGCATGGATCCTATGCCTTCCATTTAAAACGAAAGGCATGGATCCTATGCCTTCCTTTTAAAACGAAAGGCATGGATCCTATGCCTTCCTTTTAAAACGAAAGGCATGGATCCTATGCCTTCCTTTTAAAACGAAAGGCATGGATCCTATGCCTTCCATTTAAAACGAAAGGCATGGATCCTATGCCTTCCTTTTAAAACGAAAGGCATGGATCCTATGCCTTCCTTTTAAAACGAAAGGCATGGATCCTATGCCTTCCTTTAAAACGAAAGGCATGGATCCTATGCCTTCCTTTTAAAACGAAAGGCATGGATCCTATGCCTTCCTTTTAAAAACGAAAGGCATGGATCCTATGCCTTCCTTTTAAAAACGAAAGGCATGGATCCTATGCCTTCCTTTAAAACGAAAGGCATGGATCCTATGCCTTCCATTTAAAACGAAAGGCATGGATCCTATGCCTTCCTTTTAAAACGAAAGGCATGGATCCTATGCCTTCCTTTTAAAACGAAAGGCATGGATCCTATGCCTTCCATTTAAAACGAAAGGCATGGATCCTATGCCTTCCATTTAAAACGAAAGGCATGGATCCTATGCCTTCCTTTTAAAACGAAAGGCATGGATCCTATGCCTTCCATTTAAAACGAAAGGCATGGATCCTATGCCTTCCTTTTAAAACGAAAGGCATGGATCCTATGCCTTCCTTTAAAACGAAAGGCATGGATCCTATGCCTTCCTTTTAAAACGAAAGGCATGGATCCTATGCCTTCCATTTAAAACGAAAGGCATGGATCCTATGCCTTCCATTTAAAACGAAAGGCATGGATCCTATGCCTTCCATTTAAAACGAAAGGCATGGATCCTATGCCTTCCTTTTAAAACGAAAGGCATGGATCCTATGCCTTCCTTTTAAAACGAAAGGCATGGATCCTATGCCTTCCATTTAAAACGAAAGGCATGGATCCTATGCCTTCCATTTAAAACGAAAGGCATGGATCCTATGCCTTCCATTTAAAACGAAAGGCATGGATCCTATGCCTTCCATTTAAAACGAAAGGCATGGATCCTATGCCTTCCTTTTAAAACGAAAGGCATGGATCCTATGCCTTCCTTTAAAACGAAAGGCATGGATCCTATGCCTTCCATTTAAAACGAAAGGCATGGATCCTATGCCTTCCATTTAAAACGAAAGGCATGGATCCTATGCCTTCCATTTAAAACGAAAGGCATGGATCCTATGCCTTCCATTTAAAACGAAAGGCATGGATCCTATGCCTTCCATTTAAAACGAAAGGCATGGATCCTATGCCTTCCTTTTAAAACGAAAGGCATGGATCCTATGCCTTCCTTTTAAAACGAAAGGCATGGATCCTATGCCTTCCATTTAAAACGAAAGGCATGGATCCTATGCCTTCCATTTAAAACGAAAGGCATGGATCCTATGCCTTCCTTTTAAAACGAAAGGCATGGATCCTATGCCTTCCTTTTAAAACGAAAGGCATGGATCCTATGCCTTCCATTTAAAACGAAAGGCATGGATCCTATGCCTTCCATTTAAAACGAAAGGCATGGATCCTATGCCTTCCATTTAAAACGAAAGGCATGGATCCTATGCCTTCCTTTTAAAACGAAAGGGCATGGATCCTATGCCTTCCATTTTAAAACGAAAGGCATGGATCCTATGCCTTCCATTTTAAAACGAAAGGCATGGATCCTATGCCTTCCATTTAAAACGAAAGGCATGGATCCTATGCCTTCCATTTAAAACGAAAGGCATGGATCCTATGCCTTCCATTTTAAAACGAAAGGCATGGATCCTATGCCTTCCTTTTAAAACGAAAGGCATGGATCCTATGCCTTCCTTTAAAACGAAAGGCATGGATCCTATGCTTCCTTTTAAAACGAAAGGCATGGATCCTATGCCTTCCTTTTAAAACGAAAGGCATGGATCCTATGCCTTCCATTTAAAAACGAAAGGCATGGATCCTATGCCTTCCATTTAAAACGAAAGGCATGGATCCTATGCCTTCCTTTTAAAACGAAAGGCATGGATCCTATGCCTTCCATTTAAAACGAAAGGCATGATCCTATGCCTTCCATTTTAAAACGAAAGGCATGGATCCTATGCCTTCCTTTTAAAAACGAAAGGCATGGATCCTATGCCTTCCTTTTAAAACGAAAGGCATGGATCCTATGCCTTCCTTTAAAACGAAAGGCATGGATCCTATGCCTTCCATTTAAAACGAAAGGCATGGATCCTATGCCTTCCATTTAAAACGAAAGGCATGGATCCTATGCCTTCCTTTAAAACGAAAGGCATGGATCCTATGCCTTCCTTTTAAAACGAAAGGCATGGATCCTATGCCTTCCTTTTAAAACGAAAGGCATGGATCCTATGCCTTCCTTTTAAAACGAAAGGCATGGATCCTATGCCTTCCTTTTAAAACGAAAGGCATGGATCCTATGCCTTCCATTTAAAACGAAAGGCATGGATCCTATGCCTTCCATTTAAAACGAAAGGCATGGATCCTATGCCTTCCATTTAAAACGAAAGGCATGGATCCTATGCCTTCCATTTAAAACGAAAGGCATGGATCCTATGCCTTCCTTTTAAAACGAAAGGCATGGATCCTATGCCTTCCTTTTAAAACGAAAGGCATGGATCCTATGCCTTCCTTTTAAAACGAAAGGCATGGATCCTATGCCTTCCATTTAAAACGAAAGGCATGGATCCTATGCCTTCCATTTAACACGAAAGGCATGGATCCTATGCCTTCCATTTAAAACGAAAGGCATGGATCCTATGCCTTCCATTTAAAACGAAAGGCATGGATCCTATGCCTTCCATTTCAAACGAAAGGCATGGATCCTATGCCTTCCTTTTAAAACGAAAGGCATGGATCCTATGCCTTCCTTTTAAAACGAAAGGCATGGATCCTATGCCTTCCTTTTAAAACGAAAGGCATGGATCCTATGCCTTCCTTTTAAAACGAAAGGCATGGATCCTATGCCTTCCTTTTAAAACGAAAGGCATGGATCCTATGCCTTCCTTTTAAAACGAAAGGCATGGATCCTATGCCTTCCATTTAAAACGAAAGGCATGGATCCTATGCCTTCCTTTTAAAACGAAAGGCATGGATCCTATGCCTTCCTTTTAAAACGAAAGGCATGGATCCTATGCCTTCCTTTTAAAACGAAAGGCATGGATCCTATGCCTTCCTTTTAAAACGAAAGGCATGGATCCTATGCCTTCCATTTAAAACGAAAGGCATGGATCCTATGCCTTCCATTTAAAACGAAAAACATGGATCCTATGCCTTCCTTTTAAAACGAAAGGCATGGATCCTATGCCTTCCTTTTAAAACGAAAGGCATGGATCCTATGCCTTCCTTTTAAAACGAAAGGCATGGATCCTATGCCTTCCATTTAAAACGAAAGGCATGGATCCTATGCCTTCCATTTAACACGAAGGGCATGGATCCTATGCCTTCCTTTTAAAACGAAAGGCATGGATCCTATGCCTTCCATTTAAAACGAAAGGCATGGATCCTATGCCTTCCTTTTAAAACGAAAGGCATGGATCCTATGCCTTCCTTTTAAAACGAAAGGCATGGATCCTATGCCTTCCTTTTAAAACGAAAGGCATGGATCCTATGCCTTCCTTTTAAAACGAAAGGCATGGATCCTATGCCTTCCTTTTAAAACGAAAGGCATGGATCCTATGCCTTCCATTTAAAACGAAAGGCATGGATCCTATGCCTTCCTTTTCAATTTCCAGTTGAGTTGTGCCTCTTGTGGGACGTTTTGAAATCAGGCCTATCAACGAAACCTCCGAGCGGCCTGCTCATGAATCTCTACCCACCGGACCACGGCCCTCACTGACACATCATGCCATGGAGTCACCCCTCAACGTCTCCCATCTTCCCAGTGTTCTGCACACTGAAATGGAGCCGGGTCCTGAAACCCAGCCCACAACAACGAAACCTCTCTTACCCGTGTTTTGCACACTGAAATGGAGCCGGGTCCTAAGCCCCAACCCACAACAATGAAACCTCTAAGCCGATGCTGTGCACGCTGAGTGGGAACCAGGTCCTAGTCCCTAAGCCTTCATCCCAAACCTGTCATACCTATATTGTGCACGCTGAGTTGCAACCACGTCCTAAACCTGAGCCCATAACTCCACACCTCTCATACCTAAATTGTGCACGCTGAGTTGGAACCAGGTCTGCAGTGTGGGCATCTTGCTCAGCTCCACTGGCACGCCTATGGCACTCAGGAGCACTCCGGGCCTGTCATAAAGGCTCTGCGGGGAGAGGGAGGACAGAATGCGGCATCAGGAGTCTTTCCCGGGGCAGACACACTCCAGTCCTGTCATAAAGGCTCTGCGGGGAGAGGGAGGACAGAATGCGGCATCAGGAGTCTTTCCCGGGGCAGACACACTCCGGGCCTGTCATAAAGGCTCTGCGGGGAGAGGGAGGACAGAATGCGGCATCAGGAGTCTTTCCCGGGGCAGACACACTCCGGGCCTGTCATAAGGGCTCTGCGGGGAGAGGGAGGACAGAATGCGGCATCAGGAGTCTTTCCCGGGGCAGACACACTCCGGGCTGTCATAAAGGCTCTGCGGAGAGAGGGAGGACAGAATGGGGCATCAGGAGTCTTTCCCGGGGCAGACACACTCCGGGCCGATCATAAAGGCTCTGCGGGGAGAGGGAGGACAGAATGCGGCTTCAGGAGTCTTTCCCGGGGCAGACACACTCCGGGCCTGTCATAAGGGCTCTGCGGAGAGAGGGAGGACAGAATGCGGCTTCAGGAGTCTTTCCCGGGGCAGACACACTCCGGGCCTGTCATAAGGGCTCTGCGGAGAGAGGGAGGACAGAATGGGGAATCAGGAGTCTTTCCCGGGGCAGACACACTCCGGGCCTGTCATAAAGGCTCTGCGGGGAGAGGGAGGACAGAATGGGGCATCAGGAGTCTTTCCCGGGGCAGAACGCATGCAGTGAGGGAGATGGTGCTCCTGCTGCACATGTGTGAGTAAGATGTGTTCCTCAAGTGACTTGTCCACTCTGCAGCTTATCATCCCAACCCTACAGAAGACTCCCCTCACCCTCCTGCCCCCCGTCGCCCCTGCCCCCCCCTCTGTCCTTTCCTGCCCCTCCTGCTCTCCATCCTCTATGTTTCCCCTGCCACCATGGTCCCTGCCCTCCCCCTGTCCCCCACTGTGACCCCCCTGGTGTCGCCCTCCATGCTCTCCCTGCCCCACCAGTTCCTCCTGACCCCTTCTTCCTCTGACCCCCTGTTCCCATGCCTGTTCCCGTCCCTGCCCCCCTGCCCCCTTCTTCCTCTGACCCCCTTGTTCCCATGTCTGTCCCCCTGTCCCAGCACCCCTGTCCCCCGCGGTGTCACCCCCTGGTGTTGCCCTCCCTGCCCCACCAGGCCCCCCTGTCCCCCCTTGCCCCCCTGTCCCCGCCCCCCCTGGTATCCCCCCTGGTGTTCCCCCCTGTCCCCGCCCCCCCCGGTATCCCCCCTGGTGTTCCCCCCTGTCCCCGCCCCCCCCGGTATCCCCCCTGGTGTTCCCCCCTGTTGTTCCCCCCTGTCCCTGCCCCCCCCCGGTATCCCCCCTGGTGTTCCCCCCTGTCCCCGCCCCCCCCGGTATCCCCCTGGTGTTCCCCCCTGTCCCCCTGTCCCCGCCCCCCCCGGTATCCCCCCTGATGCTTCAGGTCTCACCTGAAGGCGAGGGAGGATGCTGCGCGTAGGCGGCAGCGAAACTGGGGTCCCGGAGCTGCCTCCAGATCTAGATCCACTGGATCCACCACTGGATCCATCACTGGAATCCCGCCCCAAGGCTAGCAGCGTCCTTCCAGACAGCTGAGTCAGGGAGGCACCAACCGGAGAGGAGGAAGGCAGTGAGGAGGAGGAGGAGGAAGAGGAGGGAGATGACGGCGGGTGAAGGGGTGCGGCATCAAGGAGGGAGACAAAGGAGGGGTAGGTTGCAGGTCGTGTTGGCGGTGGGGGCTGCCCTGGGACATCCCCTGAGGGACCTTCCCTCTTTGATTCATGCTTGGCAGATTCTTTTGTGAAGGAGGGAGAGGAGGGAGAGGCGGTGGAGGAGGGAGGTTCGGAGGAGGCGGGCAAGGAAGAGGTGGAGGCGGTAGCGGAGGCGGACGAGGAGGTCCCGTCCTGCGCTTGACCCCTCGATGGACCACCAGGCAGCAGGGGGCCATCCACGTCAGCAGAGCTCCTGACCCCTAGAGGCTGAGAGGGAGTCTGCGGCAAGCCTGCATCCCCACTGAAGGCAACAGAGGACTCCCTTGGGGCAGACGATTCCCCGGCGGCCGCATCTGAGGCCCCAGAGGGGGCAGCAGAAGCCCCAGGAGGCTCAGATGAGGCAGGGCTGCGTCCCGACAAGGACACGTCGTCATCCCCTCGGCCCCGACTGCCCGTGACAGGGCCATCAGCTTCTGTATCCCGGCCATCAGCTCCTGCATCCCGGCCGTCAGCTCCTGCATCCCGGCCATCATTGAGCGTAGGGCCTAGGCTGTTGTCGTGGTCGCTGATGCTGGCACCAACCTCGGGCCTGATGCTGTCAGTCAGGTTCCTGACTGTGCCTGCCTCAGCGGCAGAGGGACCAGCAGGGCCTGCCTGAGCGGCAGAGGGACCAGCAGGGCCTGCCTCAGCGGCAGAGGGACCAGCAGGGCCTGCCTCAGCGGCAGAGGGACCAGCAGGGCCTGCCTCAGCGGCAGAGGGACCAGCAGGGCCTGCCTCAGCGGCAGAGGGACCAGCAGGGCCTGCCTCAGGCAAAGTGCTTGCAGGGCCTGCCACAGGGGTGCTTGCCGAGCCTGTTGCAGATACCGAGCTGCTTTCAGGGCCTGCCTCCGCAACTGATCTGCTTCCGGGGTCTGACTCAGCCGCTGATATGTTTTCTGGGCCTGCCCCAGCTGCAGAGCTACTTGCTGGGTCTGCCTCAGCCGCCGATTTGCTTGCTGGGCCTGCCTGATCCTCATTGCGCTGCTGGACGTCCGGCACGCCTCGCGGCTTCAGTCCCAGCAGCGGCGGACCCTCGGGCTTTTCCAGCACAGTAGCCAGTAGCAGCCAGGACTGCTGGTAGGGCGTGGGCATTAATGTCCCTGGGGGCGGGAAAGGGAGGGGAGTGATCAGGCTAGTAGCAGCCAGGACTGCTGGTAAGGTGTGGGCATTAATGTCCCTGTAAAGGGAGGGGAGGAAAGGGATCAGGCTACTACAACACAGTGGCTAGTAGCAGCCAGGTAGGTAGGGCGTAGGCATTGATGTGCATGGGGGCACGAAAGGGAGGGAGGGCTCAAGGGGGATACATGAAGTGTACCTTCAAGCCTTAAATCGTAACCCATGGTCCAGCAGCAGGAAGGAGAAAGGGGTGCTCACGGTGCTTTTTACCATAAGGGTAGGGAATCTTGGCCAACTTTGTTTATGACTGAAAGGCCTTTGAGGTTGAAGCATACATACATCACGTACATCACTCTTGACGGCCTGACGGGAGGGCTCACGGCACCCTATGCGACAGTAATTATTTTGGAATCATGGCCAGCTTCCTTGAGGAATTCGAGGTTGAAGCCAATTAGCATCAAGCAGGTCTCAGATCACCCTCAAAAGCCTGAGCCCATAACCCTCAACTCCTTGAACCCTTGAAAGTTGATCCTCATGACAAACGAACGCCCAGGATGAACGCCAAGAACACACATATCGCCAAGCGGACACGCAAAGTGCTTGCAGCGAAGCTGTTGCCCCGGTTTCCTTGCTCGCGGTCTCTCTCCATGATCCCAATCATGGGAAGCGTGGAGCCGATCTTCAGCCCAACCCGGGAATCGTGGAAATTCACCCCCCCCTTCAACCCTGGGGGGGGGGAACACCCGCCTGCCCTGCTCCCCACCCGGGCGGTGCTGCCACGTGTCCAGCATGGCTGCTGAGTGTATGGACAGCTCCGACCATGCCACCGATGCCAGCACCCCCGCCTGGCTCGGTCGCAAGCAGAATTGCGGCGATAGCAGGTTGGCCAGCCTGCGCTGATTGTTGGCAAACGTCCTGATGGGGAGGGGAGCATGACGGGTGTCAGGAGAGGGGGCGGCAGGGGTGGGGGCAGGGGTGGAGGCCTTGAGAGGTACCAGGGGAGGAGGCAGGGAGTAGGGTGGGGAGGGGTGGAGGCCTTGAGAGGTACCAGGGGAGGAGGCAGAAAGTAGGGTGGTTGGGAGGGGTGGAGGGGTGGACGGCTGGACGCCATGAAGGGTCAGTTCTAAGGGAGAAGTAAGGGAGTAGGGTGGAATACGGGGTGCGGGAGGGGAGTGGAACATGGAAACGAAATCTGTTTGTCCGTCCTCCTGCAGCTTCCGGGAAACAAACTCCTTTTGGGGGAGCAGGGGTCTGGCATTCAGGTGCAGGGAAGATAGGGGGGAAGGGAGGCAGCGCAACCAAGCGCTATGGTCTATACATATCCAGGACACACCATCGTCCACAAATAAAGGATTCGCGCCGCATCACGTGCGGCAGCATGTACCGCCAACTTGTCCGCCGCATGATTTGCAAGCGGTAGTACATGCGTGACCTTCTGCTGCGAGTACTCTGCCTCACCTGGTGAAATCATGTACCGCCTGCTCCTCCAGCGGTACAAACCAGTCCTCGTACAGCCCGCGCAGGCGCGGCGACAGGACGCTGACGCCGCCAACACGCATGCACGCAGCGGCCATCGCAGGCCCAACGGCAGCCCCAGCTTTCCCAGCGGCATATTCAGGACTGGTGTTGTTGTCGCTGTCCTTGCTGCAGATGCCAGCAACAGCCTCTCGCCGCGCTGTGTCAGCGGCAGGTGCACCGGAGGGAAGATCAGCAGATTCGCCGACGGAAGAGACGCCGTCGGCGTAGGTGCCCTCGTTGGCGGCTCCCGCTGCAGCCGCTCCACGCTCTGCCGATGTTGCATCTGAGGCCGCTGCGCCCCCTGCCCCCTCGCCCCCTTCCCCCGCGCCACCTGCCTGTGTGCCCCCTGCCGCCGCACCCCACATCTTGGCCAGGCGCTCCCCTTGCTTGAGGCACATGAGCTGGATCAGTCGGCTGGACCGCAGCGCATCAAGAGCAGCCGCCTGTGGCCCAGGGGGAATGTGTGAGGTCCAGGGGTAGTAGGGACATGCGAGGTTCAGGGGGAGGTGTGAGGTCAAGGGGCAGTGGGGACATGCGTGGCTCAGGGGGGGATGTGTGAGGTCCAGGGGTAGTAGGGACATGCGAGGTTCAGGGGGAGGTGTAAGGTCAAGGGGCAGTAGGGACATGCGTGGTTCAGGGGAGGATGTGTGAGGTCAAGGGGCAGTGGGGACATGCGTGGCTCAGGGGGGGATGTGTGAGGTCAAGGGGTAGTGGGGACATGCGTGGTTCAGGGGGGGATGTGGAGGTCAAGGGGTAGTGGGGACATGCGTGGCTCAGGGGGGGATGTGTGAGGTCAAGGGGTAGTGGGGACATGCGTGGTTCAGGGGGGATGTGTGAGGTCAAGGGGTAGTAGGGACATGCGTGGCCCAGGGGAAGATTTGTGAGGTCAAGGGGTAGTAGGGACATGCGTGGTTCAGGGGGGGATGTGGAGGTCAAGGGGTAGTAGGGACATGCGTGGTTCAGGGGGGGATGTGTGAGGTCAAGGGGTAGTAGGGACATGCGTGGTTCAGGGGGGGATGTGTGAGGTCAAGGGGTAGTAGGGACATGCGTGGTTCAGGGGGGGGATGTGTGAGGTCAAGGGGCAGTGGGGACATGCGTGGTTCAGGGGGGATGTGTGAGGTCAAGGGGTAGTGGGGACATGCGTGGTTCAGGGGGGGATGTGTGAGGTCAAGGGGTAGTGGGGACATGCGTGGTTCAGGGGGGGATGTGTGAGGTCAAGGGGTAGTAGGGACATGCGTGGTTCAGGGGGGGGATGTGTGAGGTCAAGGGGCAGTGGGGACATGCGTGGTTCAGGGGGGATGTGTGAGGTCAAGGGGTAGTGGGGACATGCGTGGTTCAGGGGGGGATGTGTGAGGTCAAGGGGTAGTAGGGACATGCGTGGCCCAGGGGAAGATGTGTGAGGTCAAGGAGCAGTAGGGACATGCGTGGTTCAGGGGGGATGTGTGAGGTCAAGGGGCAGTGGGGACATGCGTGGTTCAGGGGGGATGTGTGAGGTCAAGGGGTAGTGGGGACATGCGTGGTTCAGGGGGGGATGTGTGAGGTCAAGGGGTAGTGGGGACATGCGTGGCCCAGGGGAAATGTGCGCCCCCACCCACAATCAATGCCCAGACCTCACCCTCAGATTGTAGGTCTTTGTGTGCAGGTACCCCATCCCTGTAGTAGCACCCAAACGTATCTTTCATCCCTTTGCCCAGATACTGTATCATCACCATCAACGGTCACCTCCTAAAAAAAAAACTTCAAGCAGCAGCACTACCGGTAGTGAAGCAGCAGCTTCATGGACATGAAATAGAAACATGCGACCCGGCGCGTTAAATGCAATGCAGTGATGAATACTGGGTCATACATCAGTGTTCAGCACCTCTCCAATATGGGGAAGGCGCCCAAACCCCCTCTTTGAAGAGCAGCCCTCACCAGAAGGCGAGGGTGGGATGTCAGCTGCCTGGACGGCATGCCCGGCAGGACGGCCGCTGCAGTGGCTGCTCTGTGCTCAGATGGCGCCTCTGCGTAGTACGAAAACGGCAGCTGCCCAGCAGCTGTGGCCTGACTATCGACAGCTGGTCCCTGCTGGTGTTGGTGACCCCCCGCAGAGATAAAGGCCTGCTCCAGCAGCGCCTCCACTAGGTCCACCGCCCGGCCTCCACCGCCACTGGGGGGCTTGCTGGCATGCGGGGCCGGCTGGCTGCAAGTGAGCCTGACCAAGCTGGAGAAGCAGCGGATGCGGTCCCTGGTGACAGGTAGAGGCAGGGGGTGAGTGGAGGCAAGGGGGGGTGAGTGGAGGCAGAGAGGGTGAATGGAGGCGAGGGAGGGATTATATTCTAGGTCAGACGGACGTGGGGGGCAAGGCAGGCTGCAGGTGACTCTCATGAGGCAGGAGAAGCAGCGGATATGAACTCTGGTGACAAGTGGAGGCAGGGAGGTGAGTGGAAGCACGAGGAAGAGTGGAGGCAGGCGGGTGAGTGCAGGCATCGGGAGGAAGGGTATTCAGCGTCAGACGGACGTGGGGGGCAAGGCAGGTTGCAGGTGAGCCTGACCAGGCTGGAGAAGCAGCGGATGCGGTCCCTGGTGACAAGTAGAGCAGGGGGTGAGTGGAGGCATGAGGAAGAGTGGAGGCAGAGAGGGTCAATGGAGGCAAGGGGAAGAGGGCTGCAGCGGGTAAATGTAGGCGGGGGGGGGGGGTGTAAATGCTGGGTGGCAGGAACACAGGTGGATATGTCCCCTAGGGATAAGTGGAGGCAAGGAGAGATCAGGGTGGGAGTGGGGCAAGGGCGAGTAGAGGGCTGGCCCAGCGCCACCCTTGCTGAAGGTTTGCTATCGATGATGTGCACTAGCTCAGTGTGTGCGTGAAGCATGTATCCCTTGGTCGTGTGTAGCCACCGGGATCTAGGAGGTCCCCCTCCCCCCCCCCCTAGGCACCAACCTGTGAAGGGATACTGCATGGGGAACATACACCACCCATCCTCCTGACCTTGGGTTGGCTGAGGATACTGTGCTCTAGCGCCGTGTGTGTGGTAAGCATGTATCCCTTGGTCATATGTGGCAACTGGGATCTAGGAGGTTTACTTCCCCCCTAGGCACCAACCTGTGAAGGAACACTGCACGGGGGGGAAACGCCGCCCATCCTCCTGACCTTGGGTTGGCTAAGGATGCTGTGCTCTAGCTCAGTGTGTGAGTCAGGCCTGTGTCCCTCGTGTGGCCACAATATTCACGAGGGACACAGGCTTAACACTCACACTGAAGTAGGGCACCGCATCCTTGGCTTGACACACACACTGATCTACAGCAGCGCATCCTCTGTGGGTTCCCCCCTGGGCCACCCACCTGTGGACGAAAACGGCACCGGGGACATACGCCGCCCAATCGCCCTCGTCAACATAAGAGGGGCCGGCGGGTGCACCCTGAGACAGGCCCGACTCGCCAGGACCCGCGGCAGTGGCTGCTGAAGCCGCTGGAACTGAGGACGAGGCGGACGAGGCGGAGGTGGAGGAGGCTGACGGAGGAGGCTGACCATTGTGCGCCGCTGACGTCACCTGCGGGGATGCCTTCCTGACTTGCGGGACTACCGCGCCGCCTGCTTCCCCGCCACTGCCGCCGCCGCCGCCCGTCATGGCCAGGTCAGTCCAGTAGGACACAAAGGTACGGTGGTCCTGCTTGGCCCCGACGTCGAGATAGCCGTCACAGCAGCCGTCATCCAGGTCTGAGAAGCAGGCTAGGGCCGCCGTGTAGGCCGCCTCGGCGCGGCCAACAGGACTGCGGTGCACGTAGTGGTCCCCCAGCCGGTGCCACGCGTCGAAAGTGATGAGCGGCTGGCTGCGCAGTGCGTCCGCAATCGGGGAGCCCGGCGTGGCGGTGAGCAGCGTATGCAGCTCCGTGGCAATGGCACCCTGGGAAAAGAGGGAGGAGGGTTGCGAGAGAGAAGGGGTAAGCAGGAGGAAGGGATAGGGGTGAGGAGGGGAAAGATGGAGGAGGAGTAAGGGGAAGGAGGCAGGGGCGATAATGTTAGAAGAGGGAGCAACAACACTGCAGCAGCAGAAGGTTGTGGGCGGCAGTACAGCGGGCTTGGAGGTCAAGTACAGAGGGTGGATGGGTATGATGGTAGGCAGGTGGCAATACGCCAGCAGATCAACATACCAGCATATGAATGTACCGGTGAATTCCGGTATCGATGTATAAGATAGGAGGAAGGTGGCAATATGCCAGCAGACCACAAGCAGATCAACAAGCAGACCACAAGCAGATCAACAAGCAGATCAACAAGCAGATCAACAAGCAGGTCAACAAGCAGATCAACAAGCAGATCAACAAGCAGATCAACAAGCAGATCAACAAGCAGATCAACAAGCAGATCAACAAGCAGGTCAACAAGCAGATCAACAAGCAGATCAACAAGCAGATCAACAAGCAGGTCAACAAGCAGATCAACAAGCAGATCAACAAGCAGGTCAACAAGCAGATCAACAAGCAGATCAACAAGCAGGTCAACAAGCAGATCAACAAGCAGATCAACAAGCAGATCCACAAGCAGATCAACAAGCAGATCAACAAGCAGGTCAACAAGCAGATCAACAAGCAGATCAACAAGCAGGTCAACAAGCAGGTCAACAAGCAGGTCAACAAGCAGATCAACAAGCAGATCAACAAGCAGATCAACAAGCAGATCAACAAGCAGGTCAACAAGCAGATCAACAAGCAGATCAACAAGCAGATCAACAAGCAGATCAACAAGCAGGTCAACAAGCAGGTCAACAAGCAGGTCAACAAGCAGGTCAACAAGCAGATCAACAAGCAGATCAACAAGCAGATCAACAAGCAGATCGACAAGCAGATCAACAAGCAGATCAACAAGCAGATCAACAAGCAGATCAACATACCAGCATATGAATGTACCGGTGAATACCGGTATATCTATATCAAACACAGCCTCTGGTCCCTGCAGCCAGCGGCGACTTCCCCCCTGCTGCTGACCCGCGCCACCTGCCAGCCTCCCTCCTCCCTCCACTGTACCCCTCCACTGTACCCTTCACATCACCCTTCACGTCACACTTTCACATCACTATTTCACGTCCGCCTGGCAACAGCAAACACACTGACTGCAGGTGCAATCGGCGCAGCCTGCTTATCCGTTGGAGCATCCCTGCCAGCCTGGGACACGTGCCCCCTGTCTATGGCTGGTTGCCCCCTCTCTATGGCTAGTTGCCCCCTCTCTATGGCTGGTTGCCCCCTCTCTATGGCTGGTTGCCCCCTCTCTATGACTGGTTGCTGCCTCTCTATGGCTGGTTGCCCCCTCTCTATGGCTGGCTGCCCCCTCTCTATGGCTGGTTGCCCCCTCTCTATGGCTGGTTGCCCCCTCTCTATGGCTGGTTGCCCCCTCTCTATGGCTGGTTGCCCCCTCTCTATGGCTGGCTGCCCCCTCTCTATGGCTGGTTGCCCCCTCTCTATGGCTGGTTGCTGCCTCTCTATGGCTGGCTGCCCCCTCTCTAGGGCTGGTTGCACCCTCACTATGGCTGGTTGCTGCCTCTCTATGGCTGGTTGCACCCTCTCTTTGGCTGGTTGCTGCCTCTCTATGGCTGGCTGCCCCCTCTCTATGGCTGGTTGCCCCCTCTCTATGGCTAATATCCCCCTCTCTATGGCTGGTTGCCCCTCTCTATGGCTGGTTGCCCCCTCTCTATGGCTGGCTGTCCCCTCTCTATGGCTGGTCGTCCCCTCTCTATGGCTGGTTGCCCCTCTCTATGGCTGGTTGCTGCCTCTCTATGGCTGGTTGCCCCTCTCTATGGCTGGTTGCCCCCTCTCTATGGCTGGTTGCCCCCTCCCTATAGCTGGTTGCTGCCTCTCTATGGCTGGTTGCCCCCTCACTATGGCTGGTTGCCCCCTCTCTATGGCTAGTTGCCCCCTCTCTATGGCTGGTTCATGCCTTCCTTTGGCTGGTTGCCCCCTCTCCATGGCTGGGTGCTGCCTGATGCATTAACATCCCCATTCTCCTAGGCATGCCCACCTGACCCGGGGCCAGCGCTGACACATGCTGCTGCAGCGCCAGTAGCTGCGCCAGTGTGTGCACGCGTTGCACAGCGGCCAGCGGTGACACTTCCTGCAGCAGCGCCAGACCTTTGGAGATGTCCCGCAGCACCTCGGAACATGCAGTGATCGTGGTCTGCTTGGAGAAGTCGATGGCGGAGAGGTAGTTCGCGGTGGTGGTGCCGGCTAGCGCAACGACCAGCGCCGTGAGGAAGTCGTGGGGGTCGCAGTCGTCGACGGTGAGGCCGTGTCGCAGCGGGACGTGCTGGGCGTGGCGCAGCAGCCAGTACATACCGGTATGCAGCAGCTGGCGCGTCGTAGGGCTGTCCCGCAGCGCGCTGATGCCGGGAGCGCTGCCGCTGACGCTGCTTGCACCGCGCAGCGTTGCAGCAACATCAGCAGCCTTGGCGCAGAGTGGCACAAACAGCGGAGTGGTGGGTCGGGGTGCAAAAGGGGGAGGTGCCGACTGAGCCTGCTGAGAAGCGTTGCTGAGACTGGAAGCCGCTCCGCCTCCCCTCTTGCCTGCCGCTCCCGGACGCCTCTTCTTGGCGGTGGAACCCGCGGTTGCAGCTGCTGAGCTGGCCAAGGTTGGGCGCTGAGCGGATAGTTGGTTGAGGAGGTGGTTGGCCAGGAGAGAGTGCTGCCCGATCGCCTCGCGCAGCTGCTGGTTTTTGGAGCTGCTCGGGGAGGATTTGAACGGGGATGAGGAGCCAGCAAATGGAGCAGCTGCAGAGGAGGTCGAGGTGAGCGGTGAGGCTGTTGCGCCAGCTCGCAAGCTGCGTCCGCTAGCTGTTGGGGCTCGGATGGCTGGGGAGGGGGGGATGGCCTTCAGGCCCTGAGGCATCAGCCCGAGCAGCAGTAGGTGATTCATATCTTGAAGAATCATGCTGACTGGGCTGCCGATGTCACTGCCTGACGCGTCCTGCCCGGCATTGGCTGCGGTGGCAGCTGCGGTGGCCGGCGAGAGCTCGCCATGCGCCTCATGGTGGAGCGTGGCCAGCGCCATGCGGGTCTTGGCGTCGCAGTAGACGGTCTGCAGCTCCAAGAAGCCTTTGCAGTATTGCTGCGTAACTTTGCCCAGAAGTGTGCGAGGGTCCAGGCGTTGCTGCATGATTTCCCTCTGGTGCTCGATGAACCTGGCTTGAAGCACTCGGGCTGCATCCACTGCCTGGGCTGCGGGCATGGAGGCCGAAGCAGCTTCAAATTTAATCCATTTGTCGCTACTGGGCTGACCCTCCGACTTGGGCTTCCTTCCCCTGCCCTTGCCAGGGCCTCCGGAGCCACTGTTGGAGCTGCTGCGCCCTCCTCCTGCCCCAGCTCCACCGCTGCCCCACCCTCCGGGCGCCTCCGCTGCAGGTACATGAGGTCGCAACGGCACGTAGCGAGATGGCCTGTAGAGAAGCGTGTGAATTACTGGCTGGGTTCTCCAGACGATTTCTCGCCCGGTACACACAGAAAGGCCGGGTGACCGACGCATGCCTCGGTAGATCTCAGCAACATAAAGTCGGGGAAGCCATCTAATTGGATCGTATGAGATCTTGCTACCCTCTAGCTGCTATTTGTGCTGTCCTCGACTGATCGGCCTGAGATGATGTACAAAACGTGTACGGCGTGTGGAATAGATTTTATCTTATCGGCTCGAAGCAGGCACAGCCGTCCTACCCCGCCATCCCATCTTTTATTTACCTTGAAACGCCAGGATGCAACTCTCCCAGCGCCCCTTCACCGCTGTGAGGCCAACAGTGAGCCGCAGCCGACTTGTGGTTGTGGCACTGAAGCCTACCAAGGTGAATGCCCTCCCATATAAAATGAACCCGGTAGTTGTTCGTTTCTTGCGCTGTATTCTGCTACAGTCAGCAGCCATGTCGTCGACCTGTTGGACCTGATTGGGTTCTGTGCCCCGATGTTCACCTGCGCATTCCTCCATTTATCCACCTACCCTTATTGTCCATATATGTCTTGCTCCCACCCACCGTGCCTTGTAGGCTGCCGATTTCCGGTCTCTGTCGAACCCTGAAATTCTGTCCAAAATCTCCGGCCTGAAGCAAGAAATGGCATCAGTACGGTTCCTGCAGAGGACTCGCGGTATCTCCGAGGTCAAGCCTGGCGAGCAGCAGAACCCCGACCCCGAGAAGGTGGGGCGAGATGACTCCTTAGTGCATGGATGATGAGGGGAATGGCCGGGGAGGATCACATTGGACAGTTTCTCATACTTCTTCATTGGTTGTGATGGGTTCCAGGGAGATGCTGCCGATAAGAAGGGTGGGGTGTTCAGGAGAAATGGCTGATGGGCAGTGAATTCTGGGCTCGATTCCTGGAACAGTGCCTCAGCATGATGCATTGGGAAATTCTGGCTTATTTGATCTTCGTTGTTGGTGCCTCCTAGATGACTTGGAGCTCGATTATCAGTTGAAGTTGCCAGATGGATGACTTGTCGTCTTTCTCATGGTACAATGTTTGATAACTACTGAAATGTGCAAATGGCTTCGAGTCTGGAGGGCTCATTTCAGGGAGACCTGACACGTCCTCTATTTCAGATGTCTCGCTAGCATTCCGCCATCCAGTTATCTAGATGGGATGGGCTGATGAGACTGTGGGCTGTGGAACAAGGGCTGTGGAACTTCCCATGTGTCTACTAAACCTCCTGGACCATGCTGAAGAGGGGGATGATGGTAAAAAGTGCTCTACCCTAAGCGTAGGGAAGTGGTGCCTCATGTTGCATGTGCAAGCATCACCCTCTAGCCCTAGCAACCTAGCATTGCTGAGGCCAGTGGAGTGATGCAAGACTCTTGATGGGTCAAATAAGCGCAGCGTTAGGATTCCATGGTCGTAACATAGTGATGGATGATCCGAGCAGGCGCTTAAAGAGGGGCCTAGGTTGAAAAGTTGAGATCCTTAAAGGAGGAGCATGCTGCCAGGGATTGAAGGGAACGCGTCTCATACTGAGCCGAGAGAGGCCCCTGAGGCATCATCGAGTCAAGGTTGCATACTGTGGTGATGAGCTTAGTTGTGAGGTGATGACTGGTTAGATATTGGACACTGTTATGGCCTCCTGGCATGCTATGGCGCTCCCACTGGGTTATTAGTATCTGCTTGATTGGGGTGGGCAGCCTGACCTCTTGGGGAGTAGACAGCATGGGAGGTGTCAGATGTGGGCTAGATCTGGTGCATGGGATACGCTCATGGTCTTTCAGGTAACTGAATTTTTGGACCGGGAACCTTGGTGGCTGGGCCCTGGTCTGAGGCTGAGCCCATAGCCCAAAGAATCCAAAACATGATCATGTTCGATACTTCATGTTGCCCAATTTGCATCGGAAAGAGCACAGAAATCGGTGTGCCAGCACCATTTTCCCAGGCTTAGGAAAGCTTAGGGAAATGAGCCTGTCACCCCTGGTGACACTCAATTTGAAATCACTCCTGCCCGCTTATTGGGGAAGCAAGGTCGGCCTTTTAGGCTACCGGGATTACGACCCTGTTGTTACGACCTGGCCTGAATATGTCATGAGCCAACACAGATCGCATGTCCAACATTGTCCATGCACACTGTATTCACCATTGTCATTGCCCAGCTTTATTCAGAGTAAGCCCCCCTAGCTGAAACTGCATGGTCAGGGAGGAAGGGGAAGCAGTAGACTTGTTATACGGTAGTCAGCTTTTTGCTGAAGGCGTAATTTGACGCCTCCTGGACTGGACGCCTCTCATGACCTGGATATGTGACTGGCGCTGCCTCCCCCCTTTGTTTGTTTTCCAGGTGCCCAAGGCCCATCTCAACAAGTACCTGAAGATCCAGGCTGCTCAGCTGATGACGATTATTAGGGAGAGGCAGATCTCAGAGGGCATCACGCGCAAGATGGCCCTGCAGATCGAGATGGCCGCTGCGCTGTCTTCGGGCACTGCATTGTAATGCTCCTCGGGGCGATGCGGCCTGAAGCACGCTCAAGCCGCGGTACACAATGCAGATTGAGGCGGCTTGGTCCTCTCGTGAGGGTCCACAGGGGCAGAGGTAGCGTTCAAATATTTGAATGCTCTGTGCTGGATGGGACCCGGACCTTGGGACCGAGCATCCTGCGCTATCCGAGGGGTGGGGGAGCGAGTATGGCATGCTGTCCGAATCCTGCCAAGGAGCCGACCTAGCTGGGATAGCGTCACACATAGACCTCCAGGTTTTTTTCAGCCCAGGATGTGCACGGTGCAGGAGGCATGGGAGAGCGTAGGATGCACCCACCTGACCGGTTTTTAATGTACATTTACGGCAGGAGGCGTTGGTCTTTGAATGTCCAGCTGCAGATAAGCCCGCTGACCTTCGGAAGCAAATTCATTGCGCCCTGAATAAGGCAATGACGTAACACCTCTGGGCCATGCACAAGAAGGCTTGGCCGCTTGGGCGCCCAACTGTTGAAAAGGGGGGGGGGGAACTAAACGCCCTGAATAAGTCAATGATAATACACCTCTGGGCCCTGCTTAAAAAGGCTCGACCCTAATAAAGTGGCTGAGCAATTCGATTTTGTCTTCACTTTCGCGATCACCACCTAGTATAAGGACAACAAACATGAATCTACGGTCACCAAAATATGCATTCAAAAATCTGAGAAGCTTTTTATGAAGCCTGAGGCCTTAGTTCGTCATGCATGGCTGCAGAGCGTGTTAGATGCCCTGCATGAATATGCGGCGATCAAGCAGCTCCAAGTCGACGTTAGCTAGACAGAGATATTGGAGTTAGGCAGCTGCACAGCGCCGGCAATCAGCCAATCCTTGCGTGTATGGCCCCGATAGGACAGTGCTGAAGCGTGTCCAGGATTACAAGTTCTTCGACATCATTCAGCACGAGAGCGGCAGCATGAGGAAGGCCATGCAAGGTAGAGAGGTGCCTTTGGCTGCCGCGTTGCACCGTGTCCGCCGCATGGCCGCCAAGGTGCACCTCAGGCATCAACGCAGCGGTAACACCAGCAGCACAGCAAGACAGTCCACTAATGACTGGCCCCTGAATCGCTGTCAGGCAGGGCACCGGGGGTGCTATTGGTCTAGTGAATTGCTAGGTGCCTTGGAGGCGCGGGAGCTGGGATTAGCCGTCCCCAAACTGCATCAGACAGCGACTGACCTGCAGCCGCTACCTGTCACAGAGGCGCTAGTTTTAGTTAATGCAGCATACCAGCGGGCGCAGCTGGATGCAGCTGGCAGAGGGGACCCCAGAGATCCTGCCACTGAACACAGATCTGCGGCCGCCTACCGCGCCTGGTTCCAGCCTACGGCGGGCGCCGTCCTTGCGCAGGCCAGGGGCCGCACCGCATGGGACTGGTAAGGAATGACGGAGCTCACATTGCGGGCGCCAAACTGTATGGTACTTGTAAAAGGACACTGAAGGGTCCCAGTGTCAGCCGAGGTGTCTGGAATGATCCCTAATAGCTAGGTGGACCTCATGAAATCCACATGCATCTGAGCCTTATTTGAGCAGGGCCCAGAGGTGTAACGTCATTGACATACAGCTGAGCCTTTGCAGCATGGTCCAGAGGTTAATGACGTGACACCTCTAGGCCATGCTGAAATGAAGCTCGGCCACGTCGGCAAACAAAAAAATCAGCTAGGAGAGTCAAGGGAGAAGTGTCACAGTATATTACCGTATACGTGACAGAACCGTTTAGACCGCAGTTAGCGGCCGCGGAGCCTCCGCAGCTTATCTGCGGTGTCTCCGGATTTGAGCTGAGACCTAGAAACCCGCTACGCAGAATTAGTTTGACAGATTCTACCGTACTCTGTATTGGGCCTGCCGGGTCCCTGTATCCCGGCAATTGCCTTGGCTAGTTACTTCGTCCCTTTCTAAAGGACAGACCTCTATTTGTAACAAGCACCGGCAGTCTTTGAGACCAGCAGCTTCCATATAAGTCAGTACCTTAACTCGAGTCAAGCCTAGCTCAGCCACCGCTGATCTAGCTGGAGACAAGTACCCCAGTAAGAGAACCGAGACTCTGCAGAAGAAGAAGTACGCAGCCTCGTCCCGTCCGTCTCTCCGCGTGTTACGCGGTAAGTGTCCTTAACATAGCCCAGCTGGATCGCGACCAGACGGCCAGAAGGCCTATGCCCCCAAAGTCTGTTGCTATATATACACAATATCCACCTAGCTGCTTAACTCGAAGAGCACTCGCAGCCAGTGAGTAGTCACTGAGCCTGCCCGTAGGCGTCCGTCACTGCAGTGAGGAAAGAAGTCCGCCACGGACCTGAAGCGCACCTCGCGTGTCCTTTAGAAAGGGACGAAGTAGATCTAGCCTGATCAGCCTGATTTGCCAATTCCTGCTAAAGGTGCTTGTGCAGCGAGATTGGAATTTTGTTTGTATGCAAACAGCCTTGGATAGCATATGAATTGCACTTTGCTGTGGTAATCTCCATAGAGAGTGCCAAGTTAAGCCCTGAGAATCACTAAGAGTGGCAACTTAGTGTTGAGTCCAGGAGAGGCTTGAGGATCTGGCTGTGGATTTATACACCCAGCAGATAATTCCTGTATGACTGCAGATTGAGATCAGGTGGATCCAATCATTCATCATTGACAGAAGTAAACTTGTTGACAGATCATCCAAGGTTAAAATTTTGTGGTGTACCAAAGGATCCCCGCAGGTGTCAGAGAGGAACTGACACAGCGCAAGAGGATATATCCGCCCGGAGGCGAGACAGCCGCAGGGGACGTGCGCCAGCTAGAGGCAGCCCAGCCAGCAAAGGTGGGAAGGGGCTAAAAAGGGCGAAGGAGGATTCCGCCAGATACAAATATTAGTGAGCATAAAAGCAGAGGGCAAGGCCTATCGCGCAAAATTGCTGTACCTGCCGTCCAGCCTTGACTAGCAGATCCTCACCAGGTTGCAGTAAGGATAAGGAGCAGAAGCCTAAACGTTAGCAGGTTTTGTAGGGGGTGTCGCCAGCACGCCTGCAGAACAGTGCGGTTCGTAAAATGCCTGTAGAGACGACAGGCATAGATCTAAACCCCGATAGGCACCAGCACCCTGACGTCCAACGGAGGAGTGGGCGTCTGAGGGGGCTGGAGCCGGGAATAGACCTAAAAAATGCTAGTGCTGAGATTGTGGCAGAGGCCCTGTTGATAGCGGAAAAGCTGTCAGAACCAGTGGAATCGCCCGCAGAGGATTGCAGGGTACGTGAGCCAGACCGTGTACCACCCAGAGGGGCAGGGGCGCAAGCAGATGGTGCAGTACTAGTAACACGAAAAGGCATTGGTCGAGGGGGTCCGTTGCCCGCTGGTTCCGACAGCTGTCTGAATTTCGAGCAGGGGCAGACTCAAGCGGGAACCCCAGAGTTGATCTTGGATCAAGCAACGGAAGCATCCCAGAGCTGTGACACGCGACAGAGCAGTGCACCTGAGGCCAAGCCGCAGCAGAGCCTGCCCAGGGTGGCAAGTGTTACACAGCAGGTTGAAAAAGATCCCAGCCAATCGGGTCTCAGGGCAGAAGTAGCCGCAGCTTCAGACAAGTTTGCAGGCTGGCATAAGACCTGCGAAGTCAAAACTCGAATAAAGACGGAGGGAGATGGGGCCAGGATTGTGCCTGCAGAGGTCAAACACGAGGAAGATGAGCCACAGCCAGAAGCAGGCAGACAGAGCTCGCAGGCAGGGAAGGACAGGGAGAAACCAGCTGAGCCGGTAGGGAAGCCTTGGGCTGATCTATCCGAGGAAGAACAGCCAGACCCAGTTCAGGAAAAGCAGGGGCAGCAGACTACAGCAGAACTGCGTCCCGTGCAGCAGCTGCAGCCGCGCAAGGCACTGGTTAGAAGAGGAGCTGGATCCACAGTCTTCGGCACACCGCTGTCCAGTTTTCCACCCAGTGTGAACAGACCTGCGCAGACGTCCAAGGAGGGATCCGGCAGCCAGAGGCAAAGAGAGCCAGAGCGCTCGGAGATCGGGAGAGTCGCGTGCGGAAATGAGGAGGTAGAAGGGCCGATCGGTTGGGCAGGAATTGTGCAGTGGGCAACAGACCTGTGGAAGCAAGTGTGCTCCAGGACGTTCTTGCATTTCCAGGACCAGGTCACAGCCATTGAGGAGTTCAAGGCCCATCATCTGCGGGGATGGGCAACAAAGGCCATGTTAGGTATCCCCCACACAGGTCTGGACAGGGCGCTACTGTTAGCCGCCCTTGGACAGGTATCCAAGGGAAGGACGGGACACGAAGCAGCCAGGGCTGTTAAAGCCTTCGCAGACGAATGGTGCAAAGAGGTCACAGGAGACCAGGAGGAACCTGGGTCAGAGCCAGAGGATGAGGAGGACCAGGTGTGGGAAGGATTTGAAACAGGGGTGCAGCGGCCTGAGGGGATCAGGGAGGTGCAAAGGTGGCAGCAGCAGGCAGGAGCCGCGCCAACACCAACACTCAGATCTGCAGCCTTCGAGGTCAGCAGCGAGCCCAGCCTCAGAGGACGGCCAAGGGGCAGGGAAGCACCCAGAGCCAGCAGTCCAGCCGCCAGCGAAAGGGCGGAATTGACTAGCCAATCACTTGCCAGAATGGCAGAGCAAAGCACAGCGACACGCAGAGCAAGCAGGCAAGAGTCTTATGAGTTGCTGCGCATAGTCGAGGACAAAGAGAACGCATACCAGGAAACCCAGGTGGATTACATCAAGGAATTCCTGAGGAACAGGCAGTCAGGCGCAGCAAGGGGAGCCAGGAGGAATGAGCCTGCGGGCAGCGCACGGAGCAGTGGTCCAAGAATACAGGAGGCCAGAGAGGAAACACAGTCTGATTCCTATGCCAGGAATTACACAGGCGGAACGCAGCCAGGTCGGCAGAGCCAGGAGCCGCCCAGGGAGCAGGCATACTCCAGGGAACAGCCTCACCAGCACAGCCAAGAGCCACCCAGAGGACGGGCAGAGGGCAGGGAACAGCCAAGCCAGCAGAGCCAGGAGTTGCCCAGGGGACAGGCAGAGCCCGGTGGAGCACAGTCTCGAAGGCCTGGATCTGACAGCAGACCAGGCAGAAGCGAATCAGAACGTCTGCCACCCGAAGGAAGTAAAAGCTCAGCAGGCAGAGCGGGCAGACAGCCATCACGAGGCGCTCACGATCAGGATGAGGATTATAACAGACATGACAGGCATCATTCAGGCCGCAGCCCATCGAGGGGCGGCAGTGGAGGACCGGGGTCACGGTCAGAGTCAGTAGATTCGGGGCCAGGAGGAGCGGACAGACGCAGGTCGGGGGCCAGACAGGAGTCCAGCGACCAGGAAATGAAAAGGCTCGACCGGGAGCAGGCGAGGGTGAACCTGCAGCTGCAGCAACAGATGGTATTGCAGCTGGCAGGGGTAGCCAAGGTAGCCAAGATCCCAGCCATCCAAGGCAACGTACCAGTCCTGGATATGTCACACCCAGGAGCGGTTGCAGCCAGAAAGTATTGCCAGGCGTGTGGGTACTGGGGATCGCACAACAGGTTGGCAATGTCAGATGACCAACCAGCACTGGCCGTGGTGGCAGGTGAAATAGCTGGATCATGCCAGTCGCCGTCAGCTATGACGTTGCTGATCAAGTCGCTGGTCAAGCTGTGGGACTGCAAGCCTGCCAGCATGAGGCCGCTGATGGCAGCCATCAGGGCAGCGCCCCACGCAGGAAACAGAATTGCCAGAGAGGTGGAGCGGATCGGACAGCAGTGGATAGCCCCAGCGGAGCAGCAGGGTTGCGAAGCTTCGCTACTCACGTTGTGGATCAGGGTGGTCCAGGAGGAGGTGGGAAAGCCAACTTCAGAGGAGAGGACGGCCATCACCAACCTCAGGTTAGGAGTAAAGACTACTCTAGACCCAGATGTCAAGCCAGAGGAGACGGTGGAGGCATTTGCCCACAGAGTGCTGACAACAGCAGAGTTGCTGCAGATCTCGAGGGATGCAGTAGATCACTTCGGCAGGAGCCACTCGGTCTCGCGTATGTTCCATGACGGACTGCCAGCAGTTGCTAGAGCCAAGCTGAGCAAGTTTGTTATGACAGTGCCAGGGTACCTCAGCATGAGTGACGAAGACCAAATCGCAGTACTCACGCAGCAGGTGGTGCTGTGGGAGAGGTTTGCCTTGGAAATGGGTGACCTGGGAGGTACCGGCTTCAGGCAGATAACCAACAGCGGGCCTGGCCAGGGAGAGGCGCAGCCCAACAGGAGCAGGAGAGAGAGAGCAGGACAGTGGGAGATGCGAACACGCCTTGATGGAATTGTGCACCCCACAGGCTCAGCAGCAGTACCACAGGCGCGGATGGATGGTAAACCCAGAGGAGTAGCCTGGGCGGACCAAGCAGGGGCGGCAAA
The DNA here is from genome assembly GCA_037349105.1 of Limnomonas spitsbergensis. NCBI lineage: Eukaryota > Viridiplantae > Chlorophyta > Chlorophyceae > Chlamydomonadales > Limnomonas > Limnomonas spitsbergensis. The sequence goes on from JAYJMM010000097.1 coordinate 1,746,175, forward strand.
TTACAACGCTGAGGGTGGCTCAAGCGCAGCCAAGGCATGCTACCAGTGCGGTAGTACGTCGCACCTCGCCAGGGATTGCAGGGCGCCCAGGGCCAGGGATGAGCGCAGACCTATGCCCCTGGTTACAGACATCACACCTGGACCGGCCAGACAGCCGCAACAGCAGTATCCGCAGCAACAGCAGTATCCGCAGCAACAGCAGTATCCCCTGCCGCCAAGGCCGCAGCAGGGACAGGCGGCAGGCAGGACGTATGACAGGAATCAGAACAACAGACAGTATCCTAGGCCTGGGCCTGGCCAGGGAGGTCAGGTGCAGCAGGCAGCCCACGTGTCGCACCTCAGCAATGCAACGGGGCAGGCTGAGCCTGAAGGATGGCACCAGACCATGGCAGAGATGCTCAGCGAGTCCGTAGCACTCATGACGCAGGTTGGGCTGGTACCCAAGCCTGCAGGTTTCAAACAGGCGGTTCATAACGCCCGTCCTAAGTCGTTTATGCCAGAACCCTTGCAGGAGGAGGAACCAGTGCCAGGATTCGTGGAACCTCCCTCCAGGAAGGGGGCAAAGAGGCTGGTATTGAGTAAACTTGCTGACGATATGTCTGACATCCGCCTACAGGTGTTCAAGCTGAACGAGAGGCTTTCAGCGCTGTCTTTCACCACGATGCCCATGGGAGCAGATAACTCCGGCCACAGGGGTGAGACCAGTAACACCAGGCCAGAGGGTAGAATGGTGACAGCTGCACCCAAGCTGCAGTATTTCAAAAATGACAGAAGCAACCTGGAGCAGTGTGTGGGACTTATGGTCAATGGGAAGGTCCTGGTGGCTCAGAAAGCACTCATGGACTCCGCATGCACGTGCCATGTCATCACTGTCAATATTGCAGAGCAATTAGTTGCCATGGGGGCGGAGCTGGTGCGTACAGACGAGAAGATACGTACCACAGACAATGCAGGGGCAGATTTGTATGGAGTGCTGTTCATTTATGTGGTGTATGGATACGGAGGGCCCAATGCCATTATGGAGCCAACGGTGGTCAGGGTCGTTAAGACGCCGCCGGATGCGTATGAGCACTTGGTAGGGAACCCAGAGTTCCTCAAGTATAACGGGGTTTTAGAGGCAGCAGGGAGGCTGACCTTACGACCCAGAGAGGGCACACAGAGAACGCAAGGGGTCAAGGACCTTACGCTGCCACTACTGCGGGCATCTCCGGCAGGGGGGTACCAGGCAGCAGCAGTGGCATGGGCAGGAATTCAGTGTGGATTCGCAGAAAGAGAGGGGTGGCCAGCTGCAACAGTTGAAACAGAGCACGAACCGCTCTTACAGCATTTCATGGCCACACGCGCAGGTACCGCTATGAGGGCCGAACAGGGCGCAGGACCCAGCAGCGAGCCAAACCCCAGGCTACAAAGGCGCAGGCCGGTGCCAGTCGAAGCAGCAGTGGAAGAGACCGCCACACCAACCGCAGAGGAGATGGCAAGAGCGCGCAGAGCCGCGGAACTCTCTGACGTTGAGAAAAGGGCGGTCAGGGACTTCATGCCAGCATGCCCCGCCTACCCGTGCGCCTTGTGCGGAAAACCAGACAAGCACGCGGTGGAAGAGTGTGAGAGGAGGATTCAGGACTTTTCGCGGACACCCGAAACAGCGCCTGCGGTGCAGGCAGGGCCGCCTGCAGCGCAGAGGAGGGGATACGGCACAGCTGCAGCCGATAGAGCTGCACAGGCAACTTCAACGCGCAGCAGGGGAGAGCAGCAGCAGCAACAGCAGCAGCTGCAAAAGCAACCGCAGGTGGCAGGGCCTAGAGTGCAGCAGGCCAGCGACGGCAAGGGTAGGCAGGCGCAACAGCAGCAGGGGCAAGGAAAGCCAGGGGCAGCAAGGGCCCCCGCGCAATCAGCCAGCAACAGCGAAGATGAGGCGCAGGAAGCAGAGGAGGAGGAAGATTGCAGCGTAGAGAAGGTTCCAGAGCCAGGGACCAGCCCACAAGACAGGCAAATCAACAGGCTGGCAGGGCAAGTCAACGGGCTGAAAAAGGCCCTAAGATGGAGAGAGCGGCAAATGTGGAAGCAGTCAGCGGAATTTGTGGATTACCTGAAAGGCCAGCTGGCCGGGTGGAAGGTCATCACGGATGGTCAGCAGGTCATGACAACGGTCCAGCGAGAGTACATCCTGCGGGCAGATGAGCTGAAAGGGCTGCAGGAGGCCCTGGGACTACAGCACTTGGGGGGCCCGCCAAACCACGGGCAGCCGCTTCCATTCGAAACAGACCCAGAGTTGGCGGGGTGCGTCAGGGCAATGTTGGCGACTCCGTCCCCGCTACGAGACGTGGACAGCGAGCATTCCGGCATGGAGGAGCCGAAGAAGCGCAGTCCTTCTAGCAGCGACGAGAGCGGCTCAGGGGACAGAAGGCTACGACGGCGCAGCAGAAGCGCGCAAAGGGCCATCAGTGAGGAGCGCCAAGGGGCGGTGCCAACGCCGGCAGCCAGGACCCAGCGGCAGGGCGCAGGGAGGCGCAGCAACAGCGAGGAAAGGAGCAGGGACCGCAGACAGCGGTCACCATGCAGGGACCAGCCCAGGGGCAGATCCAAGGAACGGCACCATGCTGAGGTTGCCAGGCCTTACAGGCAGGGGCAGGAGCACCAGAGAGGCCCAGGCCCCGGGCCGACAAACAGAACCCTGGCAGAGGGCAGCGGGGCGGCAGAGCCTAGGCGTCACCTGGGACCGCGCCATGGTGGATTGTGCTTCAAGTGCAATCAGCCGGGGCACTTTGCCAACGAGTGCACCAACCCGGAGCAGGCCGGGCTGACAGGCGACAGGCCAGGGGCACCTGCAGGCCCAGCGCGGGGCTATGGAACCTGGGGCCCAGGCAGGGGCCAGGGGATGCCCATGGAGAGCAGGCGCAGGACCTTCGATACTGCCATGGGAACTCCCAGTGCAAGGGACTTCCAGCAGGGGGCAGCAGGCCCCAGCGCGTGGCCAGAACCGCCAGCGCGACAGGAACCACCGGAGGGCGAGCAACCAAGGTGGGAGGGGACAGGAGGCCACACGTGCTTCATGACAGGCCACATGGAAATTAGCCAGGACAGAGATGCCTACCAGGCTGAGGTCAGTCAGGCAGGACCAGTTCAGGTGGCCCCTCAGAGGGTGCCAGAAGGGCAGGTAGCCAGTCAGGTAAGCCACTGGGCGATGGCTGTAGAGGCGTTAGCCATGAACCATTATGGGACTATGCCTGCAGGGTCGGCCAGATCCGTAGCACATGCGTTGGAGTTCTTGAAGGATCTCCAGAGGAGGGGGTGCCCAGCTCCGTGTGTAGGATGGCCAAATCTGATGCAGAGGTTCCTAGACAGGGAATGGGACAAGTATGATGAGCAGTGGGATGAGTTTGAGAGACGCGAGCGGGAGGCAGTACCCCAGCACGACGTAGACGGGTGGGATACCGATTCAGGATCCAACCTTTCAGCAGGCAGATATGAGCCTCAGGAACCCTCGCCCTTGCATGAAAGAGAGTTTGGCGTGTTATGTCCAGGTACCCCGGAGGGCAATCAAGACACAGGCAGAGGGGTAGCGGGAGCAGCCGCCGAGACAGAGGAGCCACACAGAGCGGGGTCGCGACTCCCAGCGGCCAGAGGGACCGCAGCAGGGAGCCAGCTGGACGCTCGGGCGGGGCCCGTTAGGACCCATAAAGGCACCAGCTCTCGGTGCAATGCTTGGGGAGAAATCGACGAGGACGAAGAGACACAGCACGGCAGCGAGAGGGAAGGGAGGTCTGACGCAAGGGGCGAGGACAGGCAGCTTGACCAGTCCTTCAGCAGAGACAGGTCCTACAGCAGAGAACGCATCTACATACAGCCGTTCCCGCAGTCGCTGCCAGCAGGCGAGCCCTTTGTGCAGTACTTCCGCCTGGGGGAAGAGATGCCAGAGGCGTCCACCTCCAGGGCTATGCTGACTATGCCAGCGGGTAATATGGACGGGCCATGTCGGTTGCAGAACTATAGGCTCCTAGGAGGCGGGGAGCAGACATGTGTTAACAGAGCAGCAGCCATGCAGGCAGTTGCCAGGATGATTTTCCCGTGGGACGCAGTGACAGCTGTCATGCTGTGCGCCGCGCTCAAAGGGTACATCCAGCCCAGCACAAATATGGCAGATTATATGCAGAGGGGATGGTCGCGGCACCCCATCTATGCATACTGCGTCAGCGAGATGGTGAGTCTCGCCATTGCAGCAGGCATCACAGCGGTGGATGCAGCAGGCTGGACGCACCCGGACATGCCAGACATTGCGCCGGCCGAGGGGATGTGGCAGGGCGCGCAGCCAGGATTCATGCGCACGCCGTGGGCGATGGATTGTGTCCGTGAACTAATGGGGCACCCAGCCCTCAGAGACCGCGCATTTTATGTGCCAATCCAAGCCATGGGCGAGTTCGAGAGATTTGTGGAAACAACAGAGCAGGCCCCAGTGAGGGCAGGGCTGTGTCACCCAGGCAGGCCAGGGCGGTGTGAGGCGACCATCGAGGCGTCCATCGTCATCCCCAGGACGGTCGCAGGACAAGCAGTGCCGTGGGGGCCAGCGCCAGGGGACGCCAGGGCAGCCATTCCAGTCCAGCAGCTAGTAACTTACTACTATGAGGAGATGGCTGATGAGGAGTTGCCCGTTTCATCGGCATGGATCCACATGCACGCGACTCACGATGATATGCCCGTCTACCTGTTTGCAAGGCACCAGCAGGACGTGGCAGTCACTAAGTGCGCGTCAGTAGACGAGGCGGAGTTCCATGCCTTTGCCTACGCTAGGGGAGCAGACCCGACAGTGTGGACGCTCATGCTAATGGCGCTGCAGAGGGTCCTGCTCCCAGGACAGCGATCAGCGGCCATGCGGCATGTGTGGGGCGTAGAGGATCAGTGGGCGCCTACAGAGGTAACAGCCTGTCCAACATGGCCTTACGGACACCAGCAGTCGCCAGCAGCAGGAGCCGTGTGGGAAGGAGAGGAAGAGCTGGCGAGCTCGCCGTTCGCAGTAGAACGCCTGGCAGCATATGTGCACCAGTGGGTGCGTCAGGAGCGGAGGGCGTGGCACGACAACAGGGCCAGCAGCGTGCTGCCCTATTGGCAGGCTGACGTCATAACAACGCAGTTGTGGAGACAAGCGCACCCAGCAGGGGTGCGCACGCTGCACCCTCTGTTCAGAGGAGCTGGGGAAGTAGGCATCGAGGAGGAGTTGGAGGACTTGAGGAACCAGCCGAGTAGGGGACATGGGCCGGTGGGCAGGCGAGGCGCCGATGCAGAGGAGCCAGCGGCAGCCACCGACGGCCCTGCCCAGGATGAGGAGCCGGAATGGACCCAGGCGGCATTTGTAACATTTGGGGCGGCAGCAGCCTCATGGGAGCTGCTGGAGTACGTGGACGACTTGGGGGTAGCAGCACTGGAAGCTGAGCCTAGGGGGCGGGCAGAGCCCCAGGCAGCCCTAGACATTGTCAGCACACCGCCCACGGAGGACTCAGACAGCAGGACCCCAGAGTTCAGCGACGACGTTTCAGAGGGTCCACCACCACTGGTTGAGATTACCGAGTCAGATGAGGAGTGGCACGAGGGAGGAGCCATGCCCCCGGACCAGGATAGCGTCACCAGAGCAGAGGCTCGAGATGTAGAGGGCAATTATGTGCCAGCAGACAGCGGCCCAGGACCAGGGAGTCCAAGGTACGGAATGGTGGGAGAGCTGCCACAGCTGAGGCGCGCGTGGGTGCGCGGCATCTTCCAGGAGCAGGCAGCAATGGAGGAGCGCAGAAGCAGGAGGGCCGCTATAGAGCTCGGTAACGGGATCGCGCTGGAGGAGGAGGCAAACCAGGTCACAGCGGGGACCCGCCATCAGCAGGCAGCAGACCAGCGCGCTTGCAGGACCGAGGGGGCAGCAGCAGGCAAGGAGAGCAACGGGCGCCCAGGAGACCCCCAGATCAGCACGCCAGCACAGACGGCAGCACAGGGGCCTTGGGGTGACCCAGCAGCGTACAGCACGGGGCGCTGGGTGGCAGTGCTCAGGAACTTTGTGGATCAGCTGGACGTGCTACGACGGCAGGACATGGAGCAGCAAGAGGCAGGCCAGGAGGCTAGCCTGCTGTTCCGACTTAAAATGCTACCACAGCCCGATCCGGACCCCAGGATGGGAGGTTACAGCAGGGCAGTCAGGGAGCTACAAGAGGAGCTGACGGAGAGAGTATCAGCCCTCTACACGAGGAGAGCAGAAGGAGCGGACACCCATCAGCCGTCGGACAGCCGCAGCAGCCAAGCCCAGACCAGCAGAGGCGAGGACCTCGCAAGGAGGGTTGCTGGCGCGCAAGAAACCGTACGGCGGGGCTGTGGGCGAGGGGAGCCCGCGGTCGCAGGCAGCAGCGTGGCGGTGCAGCGCGCCACCCACAGGCAGGAGAGGATGGCACAGTGCAGCACAGGACAGATCCCAGGAGCAGGGCCAGGAAGGGCCAGTGCAATTTGGGATGACACTGCCAAGTTGCAAGGAAAAAATTCAAAGAAGGCCAGGCGACGTGCAGGAAAAGCGCAGAGGGCGGCCGCGGACAAGAACCGTGGCAGCAGGCCAGGAATGGACTGCCCAACCCTGCCACTCAGGATCAGCCAGGTAGACCTGGAGATCACGTGGGCCAGAGGACAGCAACCGCCAGCGCAGATTGCAGAGCCAGGCGTTCAGCCCGCAGAACAGTTACCGCAGCAACCCATGAGGAAGACGACAGCGTGCAGAGGACTCCTCACCTGTACAGCAATTAAAGGGATCCTTACGGGGGCGCTTCAGCTGATACTGGTGTGGCTTCTGCTGTCGGTGTGTGTGCCAGGGGCGCGAGCTACCGGGCAAGGAGTGCGAGGAGGAGGATTTACAGCAGGCCAAGGTGCTTTTGTTTCTGGAAGGGAGGCAGCAGCAAAGTTGTCGTCTGGATGGTTGCGACCACCGGCAGTCAGCCCCATGGGGGACGCCAGCAGGAGGGGTGCAGGCAGCCAGCAGGAGAAATGGCACAGCGGCAACACCACTGGCGAGGAAGAGCTGCCCGCGGTGGACGACCCGCAGGCGGCTGTGGTGATCGACATGTTTCAGCCGGGGGGCGTAGTGGAGCCACCCGCAGAGTACGTCAAGACCAAGGAGGGATGGCTGCTGGGCAAGCACCCCGACTTCACTGCGGAGCAGCAGAAGAGCCTGGAGCAGAGCCTTAGGGATCGCCAAGGAGCATTCGCTTACTCCATGGAGGATCTACCAGGCTACTGCGGCACGCAGGGTGAGTTTACACTGGCTTTAGAAGACGAGGTCAGTTCGTGCTTTCAGAAATCCAGGGATATGCCACCGCCTAAAGCAGCAATTTTTAAGGAAAAGTGTCAGCCGATGATTGAGGCAGGCATCATAGTCAAGGTGCCCCAGGGGGGGCCTATCAAGTTTGCGGCCAACTCAGTAGTAGCAGCCAAAAAGAGTGCTGAAACTGGGGAGTGGACAGACCATCGAATAGCGCACGATATGCGCAGGTTAAACCTGCGTACCGCCAAGCAGGAGTTTGCCATCCCCAGGATGGAGACTATTTTTCAGAACCTGGGCACTGCCAAGATATTCAGCAAGGTTGATCTCCGGTCGGGGTTCATGCAGATCCCTATAAAGGTCGAGGACCAGCCTAAGACAGCTTTCTGGATGGGGCCTGAGCTGTGGATGTACACAAAGCTCAATTTCGGTCTGCGCAACGGGCCTCCTTTCTTTCAGCGTATGATGGAAGAGGAGATTGCCAGGGCAGGCCTGAGTGCGTTCTGCGTAGCATTCATTGACGATTTACTAGTGTACAGTGACACACCGGCAGAACACATCAGGCATGTGGAGCTGATGTTGGACATGCTCTACAGTGTAGGATTAAGGGCGCACCCCGACAAGTCCCTGTTTGGGTGTGCAACAGTAGAGTACCTGGGTCACAATGTGTCGGCCCAGGGGCTCACGCCGCACGCTGCTAAGATAGCAGCAGTTATGGCGCTGCCAGAGCCCGCATCGGTGAAAAACATTCAGGAGGTCATGGGATTCTTGAATTTCTACCGGTGCTACGTCCCGGACTTCTCGAAAAAGGCAGCATGCATTAACGCCTTGCTGGTCCAGGGGGTCCCGTTTGTGTGGGGGCCAGAGCAGTCGCAGGCGTTCCAGTTGATTAAGACAGAGATGTGCGAGGGCGGGAGAGTCCTGCGCAGACCAGATTACAGTGGGACAGGACCAGACGGCAAGGGGCCGCCAAGGCCGTTCTTATTGTACACAGATTTCTCTAAGCAAGGCATAGGCGCAGTGCTAGGGCAGTGTGATGACAGCGGGCGGGAGTATATGGTGGCATGCACATCCAGATCCCTGAACAAGAGCGAGAGGAACTATTCCTCGTTCCAGGGGGAGATGCTGGCCGCAGTGTATGCAGCACGCACATACCGCCACATGCTGTTTGGGTGCAAGGTGCATCTCATCACTGACCATGAGCCGCTCACTTACCTCATGGACAACCAGACGTTGGTAGGCCAGCACGCTAGGTGGGCTCTCATGCTTCAAGAGCTAGACATTACCATTGTCCACCGCTCAGGAGCATGCCACCAGAATGCAGACATCCCGTCCAGATCCCCCCTCCCATCCTCAGCTGACCGCACAGGGGCCAGGCTTGATACAGTCGCGCCCGAGCCAGCAGCCAGGGAGGAGGCAAGTGGGAAGCAAGTAGCTTTGCTCACAGGGTTGGGCAGAGTGAACCAGTGGCATGCTGACCAGATAGTGCGCATGGCGCAGGAGGGCAGAAGGAGAGTACAGATGTTGCGAGCTGCAGAGGCAGCTTGCGTGACAGCACCGGTGGGGCAGGAGATATCCTCTGCCGCCACTGACGATGATGAACAGGCGCAGCCTGTCAGTACAGCAGAGCAGGCGTTCAGCAACAGGGAGCGATCCAGGACGATGATCAGTGATGTTCTTGCTGACTTGCCTCGGGTGACGCCCCCTCATTCCCTTGCAGGCCTGGATACAGCTTGCCTGTCAAGTGGGGCTGTGCGGGCCATGGAGACCGAAGGAGTCGTCCTCTTCGAGCCTTTTGGAGGTATGTGCTCAGGGCTGGAAATGGTACTCAGGGCAGGTATCCCAGTAGTGCAGTACTTGTATGCAGATATCAGTGAGGAAGTCAGAGAGATCGCAGGGGGTCGCCTGTTGCAGTTGCACAAGAGATTCCCCCAGTTGCTTCCGGTCAGAGCGTTTGATAAGGCTTTCAGAGCGTTGCCGCAAGATGTGTATGCCATTACGGCAGAACACCTCAAGGAGGCGGGTGCCCAGGAGGGGCGCCAGTGGTTCATGGTAGCAGGCTGGGAGTGCCAGGACCTTTCGTCAGCTGGCAAGGGGCGGGGGCTCGCGGGAGAGAGAAGCAAGTCTTTCTTCCCGTTAGTCAAGCTGTTGGGTACTCTGCAGTTCCTGCAGGGACCTAGGCCGCCAGCGTACCTGATTGAGAATGTAGCAATGCAATTGAATCAGAAGAGTGAGAAGGCCAGTGTTGAGGCTTTTCAGGAAGTGTGCAGGATTCTAGGGACACCGGCGTTGTTTGACGCAGCGCAGGTGGGGTCTTACGCCCACCGCACCCGCAACTATTGGGGGAATATTGCCCCCGCAGCAGATATTGAATTTGTGATTCGTGCGTCGACCAGACCCCACGAGGGGATTGTAGACGACATTCTGGACAAGGGCAGCAAGGCCCAGGTAGTATCATGTCCGGACAATGGGGGGTACCGCATCAATGTCACAGGGCAACCCAGGAAGGTGCTGCCGTGTTTGATGGCCACGCCCTCATCATATGCTTTCCGGAACGGGCAAAATGGGATGGTGTACAGGCCCATGGGGGACTTGCAGGAGCCCAACGCAAACGAGCGTGAGCGCGCCATGGGGTACGCTGTGGGGTCCACATTGCCGCGCCCAGACTTCCCAGAGGCAGCCAGACGGGCAGCCTTGGGCAGGTGCATGGATTCATGGGCACTCAGTGCATGGCTCAATGTGGCACTCGAGTATGCTAAGATCTTGCCAGCAGAATTGACACGCAGGGCAAAGCTGCCAAGCCAGGACAGGGACCCAGTGCTGGGGGCGACTTTAATGTCCAGCCACTATGCCCTGGCTACTGCAGGAAACGCGTGCTCTGGCAGTGGGGAGGCGGCCGCGTCATACAGACAGTGCCTGGGAGAATCAGCCGCGGCAGACTGGGCCGACGCAGCACAGGAACCAGGTGGGAACGCGGCTGAGGCACAAGTTGATGTTGAAATCAGAGTAACCAGGGAAATAGAGAGTGAGAAGGACCAGCCAGGTTGTCCCGCAGGACCGTCGGCTAGGGTTGATGTGTGGGCAGATGAGCCCGTCTTGAGGTTTCTCCGTGAGAAGACTTATGTCCAGGGAACAGAGCTAGGAGAACAGACCAGGATACAGCGCAGAGCAGCGCCATTCCAGTGGGAATCAGAGAGGGGAGGAGTCCTGATGAGACTCATGCCTGATGGTAGACGTTGTGTGGTGCCCAGGCCAGAGGACAGGCTAGCAGTGATCCAGACAGCGCATGCAGGTACGGGCCATTTTGGCAGCCACCGCACGGCTTTCATGGTCATGCAGCAGCATTGGTGGCGGGGGCTTCGGGCAGCAGTCAAGAAGGCGGTGCAGGAATGCGGTGTGTGTGACAGGGCCAGGGCGTCCACGTTCAATCACATACAGCCCAACCTGCACCCGCTACCCATTGAGGGGTTGTTTTTCCGGTGGGGAGTGGACCTGTGTGGTCCATTCACGACCACGTCCAGGGGAAATCGGTTCGTGATGGTGTGTGTGGAGCATTACTCCAAATGGGTGGAGTTGATCCCCATTCCAAGCAAGGCGTCTGATGTGACGGCCTTGGCATTCTTTCAAAATGTTGTTGCACGATTCGGGGGATGCGCAGAGGTGGTGACAGACCAGGGGACAGAGTTCCAGGGTGAATTTCAGGACATGTTGCTGGACTGCTTCATTGACCATCGCACCACTTCTGCCAACCACCCCCAGGCAGACGGGCTTTCGGAGAGGGCTGTCCAGACACTCAAGGCAGGCCTGCGCAAGTGCTGCGAGGAGGGCAGCAGCGACGAGTCCTGGGACAAGATGGTGCCCTGGGTAGCCCTTGGCTTCCGATGCTCGCCGCAGCAGGCCACGCGCATGGCGCCTTACGAGGTGCTGTTTGGACAGAGACCTACCTTCCCCTCCAGAGTGGGGGCGGACCTCTGGAGCACAGCCAAGGTGGCAACGGCAGAGGAGGCAGCAGACCTGCTTTTGGCCAGAGTGGCCAGGATCAAAGAGGCACTGCCAGTCGCGGGTGAGCATCTAAAAATTGCGCAGCACCGCGACAAGCTGCGATATGCACGCATTCGTGGGGGAGGGTACGTTCCCCAGGTCAGGCGTTTTGCAGAGGGAGATTACGTGTATGTGAAGTATTCATCAGAGCGACGCAGCCTCGATCCCAAGGCCAGGCCTGAGATCCTCAGGGTAAAAACACTGGGGGCGACGGGAACTTTGGTGCTGGAAGGGGCAGATGGCCTCACAGTTACAGAGAATGCAGTCAATTGTTCTCCATGCCACTTGCCCAACCTCAGGGGAGTGGTTGATTTCAGTGGAACCAGACCCAATAAAAGCCTGTCATGCGAGGTGTGCCAGCTGCCCGATCGCGGAGAGGTGATGCTTTTGTGTGATGCCTGCAATACAGGTTGGCACATGGACTGCTTGGTACCAGTACTCGAGGAGGTGCCTGAGGGCGAGTGGTTGTGCCCACACTGCAAGCCAGCAGACAAGGGAGCTGGGCCCGCTGCAGTAGCAGGGTCCCCCACAGAGGAGCGCAGTTTACAGGTCCAGGGGCGACCGAGTCCAGCGGCCAGAGCGGCTGCCAGGACAGCCCAGGAGGCCGACGTCATGGACAGGCCTGAGGTGGAAGTCATGGCCACCAACCCAGCAACAAGGCAAATGGAGCGGGGCATCGCAAGACCAATGGCGAACGGGTTGTATGACATCTCGTACACCACTGGCCGGGGAGAGGCCAATGTCACCCCGAGAGCAGTTACAAGAAGGGCCAAGGTGGCCAAAGAAGCAGCAAGGGAGGAAGAGGAGTCAGCCCTTGAGGATTTTACCGGGACCTGAAGCCCGGAGCGGCAGGGCCGCTGAGCACGTGTCGTCACCCACGCCGTAGCTGGCAAGGAGCGGGCAGGCACCTACAGAGCAGAAATGCAGACGCAGTGCGGCTTGTCCTAGTACCCAGTAGGCAGCGGGCCGGCAGCCAGCGGACCGAAAACGGAAGATGCAGGAGTAGAGTTACGGCAGCTTCATGAAAATTTGTTTCTCAAATACCGTGGCAGCAAGGCTACAGTAGTACATAAGTTATGAAATGATGAGCGAGGAGAATTAGTCAACTCGAGCAATTATAGCACAGCAGGGGGCAGATCACGCTGCTACGGCGCACATTTCCTGTGGCCTTTAAAGACCAGACGGCTATGGCGCAGTGGGGCGAGAGCAGCGGTTGTTCTTAGCTTGACCTGATAACTTTGAAATTTCACTGTTTGCTAGCCAGTAGTGGGCTGAACAGCTTGAGTTTGTAGGGTTCTGCGCATAGCGCTTCAGCTGAAACTCGGTTGATTTTTTTATTTTCCTGATTGCAGAATGCCTGAACCAGGCAGATTCGTAGAATGCCGGAACCAAGCAGAATTGTAGAAGGCCTGAACCAGGCATATTTGCAGATGATGATTTCAGCTTCGACGTACATATTTTTCCAGAAGTTTATTTCAGTACCACCCCTTTTTCCGGCTCCCCGCGCATGCCTGGAGGGCTTAACGCTGGGGAGCGGGGGGCGAGTAAAGTAGTAGGGGCGGTACCCACGAGACGGAGACTTCTATGCAGAGATATCCAGTTAGGGACTTCCAGATACAGTTATCTTGTTGACACACTCTTGTCTGAAGTACAAGGAGCATGAGTGTACGGTGATGTACCGTGTTTGTGAGTAGAGGACACCTCTCTAAGGTGTCCTGACCGGAGTTTACGGTATTTACCATATTGGCACGTTTACTGCTTTATGGTGCGACAGCTGTCACAGTATATTACCGTATACGTGACAGAACCGTTTAGACCGCAGTTAGCGGCCGCGGAGCCTCCGCAGCTTATCTGCGGTGTCTCCGGATTTGAGCTGAGACCTAGAAACCCGCTACGCAAAATTAGTTTGACAGATTCTACCGTACTCTGTATTGGGCCTGCCGGGTCCCTGTATCCCGGCAATTGCCTTGGCTAGTTACTTCGTCCCTTTCTAAAGGACAGACCTCTATTTGTAACAAGCACCGGCAGTCTTTGAGACCAGCAGCTTCCATATAAGTCAGTACCTTAACTCGAGTCAAGCCTAGCTCAGCCACCGCTGATCTAGCTGGAGACAAGTACCCCAGTAAGAGAACCGAGACTCTGCAGAAGAAGAAGTACGCAGCCTCGTCCCGTCCGTCTCTCCGCGTGTTACGCGGTAAGTGTCCTTAACATAGCCCAGCTGGATCGCGACCAGACGGCCAGAAGGCCTATGCCCCCAAAGTCTGTTGCTATATATACACAATATCCACCTAGCTGCTTAACTCGAAGAGCACTCGCAGCCAGTGAGTAGTCACTGAGCCTGCCCGTAGGCGTCCGTCACTGCAGTGAGGAAAGAAGTCCGCCACGGACCTGAAGCGCACCTCGCGAGTAAAGTAGTAGGGGCGGTACCCACGAGACGGAGACTTCTATGCAGAGATATCCAGTTAGGGACTTCCAGATACAGTTATCTTGTTGACACACTCTTGTCTGAAGTACAAGGAGCATGAGTGTACGGTGATGTACCGTGTTTGTGAGTAGAGGACACCTCTCTAAGGTGTCCTGACCGGAGTTTACGGTATTTACCATATTGGCACGTTTACTGCTTTATGGTGCGACAGAAGGCACAAGAGTAAAGAAAGGATAGCAAGTTCACCCACCACTAACAAGTACACAAAGGTTTGGCGAACCGTATCCCCTGCCCCTGAAGAGACTAGGCTTCAAAAAGTTCAACTACAAGTTGCAGAGAACCAGTGCTTGCCAAGTCTCATCCCTGTCTGCAGGCTCACCGACATCTTGTCTGGTTAAGAGGGTAACGAAAGGAAGGAAAGGTTAGAGGAAAGACAGAAATGTGCACAAAAGGCAAAGAAAAACACCCCTCCAGAAAACGCAAAATGTAGACCAAAGGATCCCTGCCTTTAAAAGCAAGAGAGAGACAAAAAGGGAAAGAGCCAGTCCCAAGGGAGGCAAGAAAAAAAAAGCAGACTAGCCCTCAACAAAGTCTACCACGTCCTCAACAAAAGCCAGAGCCTCCCACCCATTCCTGCCCTGGTACAACTGCTGAAAGTCCGTAGCGCCCTCAGGGGGGCCAGCCCAACCTCTCGCCCTCAGCCTCTCTTTCACGCTAGGGCATTGAAAGCATCCTCCACATGTTGGCCGTGTCCCTCAGTCCAGCACCGTTGGCAGTAGCGTGTGTCACGCTGCTGATTGCTGCGCCGTCCTCTATTATCAGCTGTGCTGGCCGCTCCGAGTCGCAGCCTTAAGTTAGTGCACACATGAGCACACGCCTAGAGGTGAGATGTCATTGACAGTGTTGGGCAATTTACGGTCCTTACGGTCTCTTACGGTTTACACCTTTTTCTGGTTCGACATGCTGCTGATTTGTTTTACAAATTCTGGTTCGATGAAGGGTCACCTTTGTACATCCCAAAATCAATTTTGATATTCAAAGTGAACAACACACGGAGACAATGTCCATTTATGGTCATTTTACGGTCATTTACACAGTAAATTTCCAGTCAAAGTTTTACACTGAATTACCAATACCGTATATGGTATATAGTTTAGTTAATGTCCAAAAAGTGTATCCTTATTTTGACAAATATGTTGAGGAATATAGGTTCCCTCGTTTAAATAACATTAGTTTTTGGTTAAACCCCCCAGCATTAGCTTTATTATTGTTATCTACTTTAGTAAAGCAAGGTGCAGGAACCGGGTGAACCGCTTCAAGTGATAAACGGTTCTTAAAGTCAACTTGATGCTGGAACATCTTATATATGTACCATAATGTATATGTAGAAATGCATGATTTATTATATATGCAATATTTAGTACTTTTTAAAATTATTCGAATAAACAAACCCTCTAATAAACAAACCCTTAGTGGGCCCCTATGCTGCCCCAAAAGTTCCAAGCTGCCCGCCTTTAGGACGGTGTAGCCCCCCTCTGTCTTTTACGGTGCAATTGCCCAGCACTGGTCATTTACCACTGGTCCCTTCAGCACTTGCGCCAGGCTGCGGGGCTTCCTGCGTTCTATGCCAGCTGGGGGGCATGCGGGGCTGCAGATTCAGCCATTGCAGCGAGACTGGGGCAGCAAAGGAAAACAGCCCATTCATGGCGGCACCCATGTTTGCCGATCAGTCAATGGCATTACACCGCTGGGCCATGCTGAAAAGGCTCCCCAATATTGTGTTGTTCCTAAAAGTTGGGGTGGAGATTGGGCGAGTTTATGACTGAGAAATACTGGGTCCCAGAGGCGGGGGGGGGGGCAGCCAAATAGTGGATTCACAGTTATTCTCGAATGGGGGCAGACAATAGGCTGGATGTGGGTGTCAGTTGTTATTACTACCCCCCCCCCGCCCTTGCTGTCTCCATTGCTGTCTCCATTGCTGTCCATTATGCTGTGCTACATCGCTAAAATGTAGCGTGGTCGATATCCAGGGCCAGGTGCGGTGATCCGCAGCGTCACTCAGGAGCGTGATCCATGGGCCGACAGCGGCCGAGGCTTAACGTGCTCTGGTTACAGCCTCCGCCGGTATGCCTCCATTCAATCCCGATGACGCCCCCCGTCAGGGAAGCGCCACCAGGAACCGTTGCCTCCCAGTGGACACTCCATCGGCATGACACTGCGGGCCGCACACAGGCAAGGCATCTCCTCACACTGCTGCCCCCTTGCAGGTTGTAGCCCTTGCGAGCTGGTGGGGCACACATTCACAAGCCTTGGTGATGAAGGCCACAAAGGCCACATGCAGCAGTATTGCAGCGTGCGGCGGCCGCCAGCTGCCCGTTGTGCATGAACTGCATGCCCTGAGGAGGAAAGCGGCCTGAAGCGTCAGAAACGCCTCACATCAGCGCTCAACTTGCTCAGAAAAACAGCTCACCTGAATGTCGGGTCATTATTCTCTTTATACCGGTACCCCTGGGGTTGCGGCGTAACTTCCACTTATTTCACTGTTGTATTGTATACGCCGCATTATTGGTCCACAGCATAAGGGGCACTGACTGCCCTTTCGGCATGTGTACGTGTGCAACTGTTGAAGTAAAACTTGAGAACAAAAGCTACCGTATCATTGGAATTTAGTTTCCTCAGTAAGAACATGACCTGGGCCATGAAGCACCTTCCAGGTGTAAGCCAAGCTGTTTCTTTGGGGAAAAACAATCCGTGTGTTGGCAGTATTGCCGTAAACGGCGTGTTTCCGGCAGCAGTTTTGCTCCTAGGTTGAGCAGTTCTGTGCGCGGTGGCGTATTATGTTGTTACTAAAAGTTGGGGTGGAGATTGGGCGAGTTTATGACTTAGAAATACTGGGTCCCAGAGGCGGGGGGGCAGCCAAATAGTGGATTCACAGTTATTCTCGAATGGGGGGCTGGCTGTTGGCTGGATGGGGGGTCAGCTTTTATTATTACCCCCCCCCCCCTCGCTGTCTCCATTGCTGTCCATTATGCTGTGCCACATCGCTAAAATGTAGCGTGGTCGATATCCAGCGCCAGGTGCGGTGATCCGCAGCGTCACTCAGGAGCGTGATCCATGGGCCGACAGCGGCTGAGGCTTAACGTGCTCTGGTTACAGCCTCCGCCGGTATGCCTCCATTCAATCCCGATGACGCCCCCCGTCAGGGAAGCGCCACCAGGAACCGTTGCCTCCCAGTGGACACTCCATCGGCATGACACTGCGGGCCGCACACAGGCAAGGCATCTCCTCACACTGCTGCCCCCTTGCAGGTTGTAGCCCTTGCGAGCTGGTGGGGCACACATTCACAAGCCTTGGTGATGAAGGCCACAAAGGCCACATGCAGCAGTATTGCAGCGTGCGGCGGCCGCCAGCTGCCCGTTGTGCATGAACTGCATGCCCTGAGGAGGAAAGCGGCCTGAAGCGTCAGAGACGCCTCACATCAGCGCTCAACTTGCTCAGAAAAACAGCTCACCTGAATGTCGGGTCATTATTCTCTTTATACCGGTACCCCTGGGGTTGCGGCGTAACTTCCACTTATTTCACTGTTGCATTATATACGCCGCATTATTGGTCCACAGCATAAGGGGCACTGACTGCCCTTTCGGCATATGTACGTGTGCAACTGTTGAAGTAAAACTTGAGAACAAAAGCTACCGTATCATTGGAATTTAGTTTCCTCAGTAAGAACATGACCTGGGCCATGAAGCACCTTCCAGGTGTAAGCCAAGCTGTTTCTTTGGGGAAAAACAATCCGTGTGTTGGCAGTATTGCCGTAAACGGCGTGTTTCCGGCAGCAGTTTTGCTCCTAGGTTGAGCAGTTCTGTGCGCGGTGGCGTATTATGTTGTTACTAAAAGTTGGGGTGGAGATTGGGCGAGTTTATGACTGAGAAATACTGGGTCCCAGAGGCGGGGGGGGCAGCCAAATAGTGGATTCACAGTTATTCTCGAATGGGGGGCTGGCTGTTGGCTGGATGGGGGGTCAGCTTTTATTATTACCCCCCCCCCCCTCGCTGTCTCCATTGCTGTCCATTATGCTGTGCCACATCGCTAAAATGTAGCGTGGTCGATATCCAGCGCCAGGTGCGGTGATCCGCAGCGTCACTCAGGAGCGTGATCCATGGGCCGACAGCGGCTGAGGCTTAACGTGCTCTGGTTACAGCCTCCGCCGGTATGCCTCCATTCAATCCCGATGACGCCCCCCGTCAGGGAAGCGCCACCAGGAACCGTTGCCTCCCAGTGGACACTCCATCGGCATGACACTGCGGGCCGCACACAGGCAAGGCATCTCCTCACACTGCTGCCCCCTTGCAGGTTGTAGCCCTTGCGAGCTGGTGGGGCACACATTCACAAGCCTTGGTGATGAAGGCCACAAAGGCCACATGCAGCAGTATTGCAGCGTGCGGCGGCCGCCAGCTGCCCGTTGTGCATGAACTGCATGCCCTGAGGAGGAAAGCGGCCTGAAGCGTCAGAGACGCCTCACATCAGCGCTCAACTTGCTCAGAAAAACAGCTCACCTGAATGTCGGGTCATTATTCTCTTTATACCGGTACCCCTGGGGTTGCGGCATAACTTACACTTATTTTACTGTTGTATTGTATACGCCGCATTATTGGTCCAGAATAAGGGGCACTGACTGCCCTTTCGGCATGTGTACGTGTGCAACTGTTGAAGTAAAACTTGAGAACAAAAGCTACCGTATCATTGGAATTTAGTTTCCTCAGTAAGAACATGACCTGGGCCATAAAGCACCTTCCAGGTGTAAGCCAAGCTGTTTCTTTGGGGGAAAACAATCCGTGTGTTGGCAGTATTGCCGTAAACGGCGTGTTTCTGGCAGCAGTTTTGCTCCTAGGTTGAGCAGTTCTGTGCGCGGTGGCGTATTATGTTGTTACTAAAAGTTGGGGTGGAGATTGGGCGAGTTTATGACTGAGAAATACTGGGTCCCAGAGGCGGGGGGGGCAGCCAAATAGTGGATTCACAGTTATTCTCGAATGGGGGGCTGGCTGTTGGCTGGATGGGGGGTCAGCTTTTATTATTACCCTCCCCCCCTTCGCTGTCTCCATTGCTGTCCATTATGCTGTGCCACATCGCTAAAATGTAGCGTGGTCGATATCCAGCGCCAGGTGCGGTGATCCGCAGCGTCACTCAGGAGCGTGATCCATGGGCCGACAGCGGCTGAGGCTTAACGTGCTCTGGTTACAGCCTCCGCCGGTATGCCTCCATTCAATCCCGATGACGCCCCCCGTCAGGGAAGCGCCACCAGGAACCGTTGCCTCCCAGTGGACACTCCATCGGCATGACACTGCGGGCCGCACACAGGCAAGGCATCTCCTCACACTGCTGCCCCCTTGCAGGTTGTAGCCCTTGCGAGCTGGTGGGGCACACATTCACAAGCCTTGGTGATGAAGGCCACAAAGGCCACATGCAGCAGTATTGCAGCGTGCGGCGGCCGCCAGCTGCCCGTTGTGCATGAACTGCATGCCCTGAGGAGGAAAGCGGCCTGAAGCGTCAGAGACGCCTCACATCAGCGCTCAACTTGCTCAGAAAAACAGCTCACCTGAATGTCGGGTCATTATTCTCTTTATACCGGTACCCCTGGGGTTGCGGCGTAACTTCCACTTATTTCACTGTTGTATTATATACGCCGCATTATTGGTCCACAGCATAAGGGGCACTGACTGCCCTTTCGGCATATGTACGTGTGCACCTGTTGAAGTAAAACTTGAGAACAAAAGCTACCGTATCATTGGAATTTAGTTTCCTCAGTAATAACATGACCTGGGCCATGAAGCACCTTCCAGGTGTAAGCCAAGCTGTTTCTTTGGGGGAAAACAATCCGTGTGTTGGCAGTATTGCCGTAAACGGCGTGTTTCCGGCAGCAGTTTTGCTCCTAGGTTGAGCAGTTCTGTGCGCGGTGGCGTATTATGTTGTTACTAAAAGTTGGGGTGGAGATTGGGCGAGTTTATGACTGAGAAATACTGGGTTCCAGAGGCGGGGGGGCAGCCAAATAGTGGATTCACAGTTATTCTCGAATGGGGGGCTGGCTGTTGGCTGGATGGGGGGTCAGCTTTTATTATTACCCCCCCCCCCCCTCGCTGTCTCCATTGCTGTCCATTATGCTGTGCCACATCGCTAAAATGTAGCGTGGTCGATATCCAGCGCCAGGTGCGGTGATCCGCAGCGTCACTCAGGAGCGTGATCCATGGGCCGACAGCGGCTGAGGCTTAACGTGCTCTGGTTACAGCCTCCGCCGGTATGCCTCCATTCAATCCCGATGACGCCCCCCGTCAGGGAAGCGCCACCAGGAACCGTTGCCTCCCAGTGGACACTCCATCGGCATGACACTGCGGGCCGCACACAGGCAAGGCATCTCCTCACACTGCTGCCCCCTTGCAGGTTGTAGCCCTTGCGAGCTGGTGGGGCACACATTCACAAACCTTGGTGATGAAGGCCACAAAGGCCACATGCAGCAGTATTGCAGCGTGCGGCGGCCGCCAGCTGCCCGTTGTGCATGAACTGCATGCCCTGAGGAGGAGCGGCCTGAAGCGTCAGAGACGCCTCACATCAGCGCTCAACTTGCTCAGAAAAACAGCTCACCTGAATGTCGGGTCATTATTCTCTTTATACCGGTACCCCTGCTGGGGTTGCGGCATAACTTACACTTATTTTACTGTTGTATTGTATACGCCGCATTATTGGTCCAGAATAAGGGGCACTGACTGCCCTTTCGGCATGTGTACGTGTGCAACTGTTGAAGTAAAACTTGAGAACAAAAGCTACCGTATCATTGGAATTTAGTTTCCTCAGTAAGAACATGACCTGGGCCATGAAGCACCTTCCAGGTGTAAGCCAAGCTGTTTCTTTGGGGAAAAACAATCCGTGTGTTGGCAGTATTGCCGTAAACGGCGTGTTTCCGGCAGCAGTTTTGCTCCTAGGTTGAGCAGTTCTGTGCGCGGTGGCGTATTATGTTGTTACTAAAAGTTGGGGTGGAGATTGGGCGAGTTTATGACTGAGAAATACTGGGTCCCAGAGGCGGGGGGGGCAGCCAAATAGTGGATTCACAGTTATTCTCGAATGGGGGGCTGGCTGTTGGCTGGATGGGGGGTCAGCTTTTATTATTACCCTCCCCCCCTTCTCTGTCTCCATTGCTGTCCATTATGCTGTGCCACATCGCTAAAATGTAGCGTGGTCGATATCCAGCGCCAGGTGCGGTGATCCGCAGCGTCACTCAGGAGCGTGATCCATGGGCCGACAGCGGCTGAGGCTTTACGTGCTCTGGTTACAGCCTCCGCCGGTATGCCTCCATTCAATCCCGATGACGCCCCCCGTCAGGGAAGCGCCACCAGGAACCGTTGCCTCCCAGTGGACACTCCATCGGCATGACACTGCGGGCCGCACACAGGCAAGGCATCTCCTCACACTGCTGCCCCCTTGCAGGTTGTAGCCCTTGCGAGCTGGTGGGGCACACATTCACAAGCCTTGGTGATGAAGGCCACAAAGACCACATGCAGCAGTATTGCAGCGTGCGGCGGCCGCCAGCTGCCCGTTGTGCATGAACTGCATGCCCTGAGGAGGAAAGCGGCCTGAAGCGTCAGAGACGCCTCACATCAGCGCTCAACTTGCTCAGAAAAACAGCTCACCTGAATGTCGGGTCATTATTCTCTTTATACCGGTACCCCTGGGGTTGCGGCATAACTTACACTTATTTTACTGTTGTATTGTATACGCCGCATTATTGGTCCAGAATAAGGGGCACTGACTGCCCTTTCGGCATGTGTACGTGTGCAACTGTTGAAGTAAAACTTGAGAACAAAAGCTACCGTATCATTGGAATTTAGTTTCCTCAGTAAGAACATGACCTGGGCCATGAAGCACCTTCCAGGTGTAAGCCAAGCTGTTTCTTTGGGGGAAAACAATCCGTGTGTTGGCAGTATTGCCGTAAACGGCGTGTTTCTGGCAGCAGTTTTGCTCCTAGGTTGAGCAGTTCTGTGCGCGGTGGCGTATTATGTTGTTACTAAAAGTTGGGGTGGAGATTGGGCGAGTTTATGACTGAGAAATACTGGGTCCCAGAGGCGGGGGGGGCAGCCAAATAGTGGATTCACAGTTATTCTCGAATGGGGGGCTGGCTGTTGGCTGGATGGGGGGTCAGCTTTTATTATTACCCTCCCCCCCTTCGCTGTCTCCATTGCTGTCCATTATGCTGTGCCACATCGCTAAAATGTAGCGTGGTCGATATCCAGCGCCAGGTGCGGTGATCCGCAGCGTCACTCAGGAGCGTGATCCATGGGCCGACAGCGGCTGAGGCTTAACGTGCTCTGGTTACAGCCTCCGCCGGTATGCCTCCATTCAATCCCGATGACGCCCCCCGTCAGGGAAGCGCCACCAGGAACCGTTGCCTCCCAGTGGACACTCCATCGGCATGACACTGCGGGCCGCACACAGGCAAGGCATCTCCTCACACTGCTGCCCCCTTGCAGGTTGTAGCCCTTGCGAGCCGGTGGGGCACACATTCACAAGCCTTGGTGATGAAGGCCACAAAGGCCACATGCAGCAGTATTGCAGCGTGCAGCGGCCGCCAGCTGCCCGTTGTGCATGAACTGCATGCCCTGAGGAGGAAAGCGGCCTGAAGCGTCAGAGACGCCTCACATCAGCGCTCAACTTGCTCAGAAAAACAGCTCACCTGAATGTCGGGTCATTATTCTCTTTATACCGGTACCCCTGGGGTTGCGGCATAACTTACACTTATTTTACTGTTGTATTGTATACGCCGCATTATTGGTCCAGAATAAGGGGCACTGACTGCCCTTTCGGCATGTGTACGTGTGCAACTGTTGAAGTAAAACTTGAGAACAAAAGCTACCGTATCATTGGAATTTAGTTTCCTCAGTAAGAACATGACCTGGGCCATGAAGCACCTTCCAGGTGTAAGCCAAGCTGTTTCTTTGGGGGAAAACAATCCGTGTGTTGGCAGTATTGCCGTAAACGGCGTGTTTCTGGCAGCAGTTTTGCTCCTAGGTTGAGCAGTTCTGTGCGCGGTGGCGTATTATGTTGTTACTAAAAGTTGGGGTGGAGATTGGGCGAGTTTATGACTGAGAAATACTGGGTCCCAGAGGCGGGGGAGGCAGCCAAATAGTGGATTCACAGTTATTCTCGAATGGGGGGCTGGCTGTTGGCTGGATGGGGGGTCAGCTTTTATTATTACCCTCCCCCCCTTCGCTGTCTCCATTGCTGTCCATTATGCTGTGCCACATCGCTAAAATGTAGCGTGGTCGATATCCAGCGCCAGGTGCGGTGATCCGCAGCGTCACTCAGGAGCGTGATCCATGGGCCGACAGCGGCTGAGGCTTAACGTGCTCTGGTTACAGCCTCCGCCGGTATGCCTCCATTCAATCCCGATGACGCCCCCCGTCAGGGAAGCGCCACCAGGAACCGTTGCCTCCCAGTGGACACTCCATCGGCATGACACTGCGGGCCGCACACAGGCAAGGCATCTCCTCACACTGCTGCCCCCTTGCAGGTTGTAGCCCTTGCGAGCTGGTGGGGCACACATTCACAAGCCTTGGTGATGAAGGCCACAAAGGCCACATGCAGCAGTATTGCAGCGTGCGGCGGCCGCCAGCTGCCCGTTGTGCATGAACTGCATGCCCTGAGGAGGAAAGCGGCCTGAAGCGTCAGAGACGCCTCACATCAGCGCTCAACTTGCTCAGAAAAACAGCTCACCTGAATGTCGGGTCATTATTCTCTTTATACCGGTACCCCTGGGGTTGCGGCATAACTTACACTTATTTTACTGTTGTATTGTATACGCCGCATTATTGGTCCAGAATAAGGGGCGCTGACTGCCCTTTCGGCATGTGTACGTGTGCAACTGTTGAAGTAAAACTTGAGAACAAAAGCTACCGTATCATTGGAATTTAGTTTCCTCAGTAAGAACATGACCTGGGCCATGAAGCACCTTCCAGGTGTAAGCCAAGCTGTTTCTTTGGGGGAAAACAATCCGTGTGTTGGCAGTATTGCCGTAAACGGCGTGTTTCCGGCAGCAGTTTTGCTCCTAGGTTGAGCAGTTCTGTGCGCGGTGGCGTATTATGTTGTTACTAAAAGTTGGGGTGGAGATTGGGCGAGTTTATGACTGAGAAATACTTGGTCCCAGAGGCGGGGGGGCAGCCAAATAGTGGATTCACAATTATTCTCGAATGGGGGGCTGGCTGTTGGCTGGATGGGGGGTCAGCTTTTATTATTACCCTCCCCCCCTTCGCTGTCTCCATTGCTGTCCATTATGCTGTGCCACATCGCTAAAATGTAGCGTGGTCGATATCCAGCGCCAGGTGCGGTGATCCGCAGCGTCACTCAGGAGCGTGATCCATGGGCCGACAGCGGCTGAGGCTTAACGTGCTCTGGTTACAGCCTCCGCCGGTATGCCTCCATTCAATCCCGATGACGCCCCCCGTCAGGGAAGCGCCACCAGGAACCGTTGCCTCCCAGTGGACACTCCATCGGCATGACACTGCGGGCCGCACACAGGCAAGGCATCTCCTCACACTGCTGCCCCCTTGCAGGTTGTAGCCCTTGCGAGCTGGTGGGGCACACATTCACAAGCCTTGGTGATGAAGGCCACAAAGGCCACATGCAGCAGTATTGCAGCGTGCGGCGGCCGCCAGCTGCCCGTGGTGCATGAACTGCATGCCCTGAGGAGGAAAGCGGCCTGAAGCGTCAGAGACGCCTCACATCAGCGCTCAACTTGCTCAGAAAAACAGCTCACCTGAATGTCGGGTCATTATTCTCTTTATACCGGTACCCCTGGGGTTGCGGCATAACTTACACTTATTTTACTGTTGTATTGTATACGCCGCATTATTGGTCCAGAATAAGGGGCACTGACTGCCCTTTCGGCATGTGTACGTGTGCAACTGTTGAAGTAAAACTTGAGAACAAAAGCTACCGTATCATTGGAATTTAGTTTCCTCAGTAAGAACATGACCTGGGCCATGAAGCACCTTCCAGGTGTAAGCCAAGCTGTTTCTTTGGGGAAAAACAATCCGTGTGTTGGCAGTATTGCCGTAAACGGCGTGTTTCCGGCAGCAGTTTTGCTCCTAGGTTGAGCAGTTCTGTGCGCGGTGGCGTATTATGTTGTTACTAAAAGTTGGGGTGGAGATTGGGCGAGTTTATGACTGAGAAATACTGGGTCCCAGAGGCGGGGGGGCAGCCAAATAGTGGATTCACAGTTATTCTCGAATGGGGGGCTGGCTGTTGGCTGGATGGGGGGTCAGCTTTTATTATTACCCTCCCCCCCTTCGCTGTCTCCATTGCTGTCCATTATGCTGTGCCACATCGCTAAAATGTAGCGTGGTCGATATCCAGCGCCAGGTGCGGTGATCCGCAGCGTCACTCAGGAGCGTGATCCATGGGCCGACAGCGGCTGAGGCTTTACGTGCTCTGGTTACAGCCTCCGCCGGTATGCCTCCATTCAATCCCGATGACGCCCCCCGTCAGGGAAGCGCCACCAGGAACCGTTGCCTCCCAGTGGACACTCCATCGGCATGACACTGCGGGCCGCACACAGGCAAGGCATCTCCTCACACTGCTGCCCCCTTAGTTGCAGGTTGTAGCCCTTGCGAGCTGGTGGGGCACACATTCAC
Organism: Limnomonas spitsbergensis; assembly: GCA_037349105.1. Classification (NCBI taxonomy): domain Eukaryota; kingdom Viridiplantae; phylum Chlorophyta; class Chlorophyceae; order Chlamydomonadales; genus Limnomonas; species Limnomonas spitsbergensis. The sequence continues at coordinate 1,771,589 of JAYJMM010000097.1, forward strand.
AAGCCTTGGTGATGAAGGCCACAAAGGCCACATGCAGCAGTATTGCAGCGTGCGGCGGCCGCCAGCTGCCCGTTGTGCATGAACTGCATGCCCTGAGGAGGAAAGCGGCCTGAAGCGTCAGAGACGCCTCACATCAGCGCTCAACTTGCTCAGAAGAACAGCTCACCTGAATGTCGGGTCATTATTCTCTTTATACCGGTACCCCTGGGGTTGCGGCATAACTTACACTTATTTTACTGTTGTATTGTATACGCCGCATTATTGGTCCAGAATAAGGGGCACTGACTGCCCTTTCGGCATGTGTACGTGTGCAACTGTTGAAGTAAAACTTGAGAACAAAAGCTACCGTATCATTGGAATTTAGTTTCCTCAGTAAGAACATGACCTGGGCCATGAAGCACCTTCCAGGTGTAAGCCAAGCTGTTTCTTTGGGGGGAAACAATCCGTGTGTTGGCAGTATTGCCGTAAACGGCGTGTTTCCGGCAGCAGTTTTGCTCCTAGGTTGAGCAGTTCTGTGCGCGGTGGCGTATTATGTTGTTACTAAAAGTTGGGGTGGAGATTTGGCGAGTTTATGACTGAGAAATACTGGGTCCCAGAGGCGGGGGGGCAGCCAAATAGTGGATTCACAGTTATTCTCGAATGGGGGGCTGGCTGTTGGCTGGATGGGGGGTCAGCTTTTATTATTACCCTCCCCCCCTTCGCTGTCTCCATTGCTGTCCATTATGCTGTGCCACATCGCTAAAATGTAGCGTGGTCGATATCCAGCGCCAGGTGCGGTGATCCGCAGCGTCACTCAGGAGCGTGATCCATGGGCCGAAAGCGGCTGAGGCTTAACGTGCTCTGGTTACAGCCTCCGCCGGTATGCCTCCATTCAATCCCGATGACGCCCCCCGTCAGGGAAGCGCCACCAGGAACCGTTGCCTCCCAGTGGACACTCCATCGGCATGACACTGCGGGCCGCACACAGGCAAGGCATCTCCTCACACTCCTGCCCCCTTGCAGGTTGTAGCCCTTGCGAGCTGGTGGGGCACACATTCACAAGCCTTGGTGATGAAGGCCACAAAGGCCACATGCAGCAGTATTGCAGCGTGCGGCGGCCGCCAGCTGCCCGTTGTGCATGAACTGCATGCCCTGAGGAGGAAAGCGGCCTGAAGCGTCAGAGACGCCTCACATCAGCGCTCAACTTGCTCAGAAAAACAGCTCACCTGAATGTCGGGTCATTATTCTCTTTATACCGGTACCCCTGGGGTTGCGGCATAACTTACACTTATTTTACTGTTGTATTGTATACGCCGCATTATTGGTCCAGAATAAGGGGCACTGACTGCCCTTTCGGCATGTGTACGTGTGCAACTGTTGAAGTAAAACTTGAGAACAAAAGCTACCGTATCATTGGAATTTAGTTTCCTCAGTAAGAACATGACCTGGGCCATGAAGCACCTTCCAGGTGTAAGCCAAGCTGTTTCTTTGGGGGAAAACAATCCGTGTGTTGGCAGTATTGCCGTAAACGGCGTGTTTCTGGCAGCAGTTTTGCTCCTAGGTTGAGCAGTTCTGTGCGCGGTGGCGTATTATGTTGTTACTAAAAGTTGGGGTGGAGATTGGGCGAGTTTATGATTGAGAAATACTGGGTCCCAGAGGCGGGGGGGGCAGCCAAATAGTGGATTCACAGTTATTCTCGAATGGGGGGCTGGCTGTTGGCTGGATGGGGGGTCAGCTTTTATTATTACCCTCCCCCCCTTCGCTGTCTCCATTGCTGTCCATTATGCTGTGCCACATCGCTAAAATGTAGCGTGGTCGATATCCAGCGCCAGGTGCGGTGATCCGCAGCGTCACTCAGGAGCGTGATCCATGGGCTGACAGTGGCTGAGGCTTAACGTGCTCTGGTTACAGCCTCCGCCGGTATGCCTCCATTCAATCCCGATGACGCCCCCCGTCAGGGAAGCGCCACCAGGAACCGTTGCCTCCCAGTGGACACTCCATCGGCATGACACTGCGGGCCGCACACAGGCAAGGCATCTCCTCACACTGCTGCCCCCTTGCAGGTTGTAGCCCTTGCGAGCCGGTGGGGCACACATTCACAAGCCTTGGTGATGAAGGCCACAAAGGCCACATGCAGCAGTATTGCAGCGTGCGGCGGCCGCCAGCTGCCCGTTGTGCATGAACTGCATGCCCTGAGGAGGAAAGCGGCCTGAAGCGTCAGAGACGCCTCACATCAGCGCTCAACTTGCTCAGAAAAACAGCTCACCTGAATGTCGGGTCATTATTCTCTTTATACCGGTACCCCTGGGGTTGCGGCATAACTTACACTTATTTTACTGTTGTATTGTATACGCCGCATTATTGGTCCAGAATAAGGGGCACTGACTGCCCTTTCGGCATGTGTACGTGTGCAACTGTTGAAGTAAAACTTGAGAACAAAAGCTACCGTATCATTGGAATTTAGTTTCCTCAGTAAGAACATGACCTGGGCCATGAAGCACCTTCCAGGTGTAAGCCAAGCTGTTTCTTTGGGGGAAAACAATCCGTGTGTTGGCAGTATTGCCGTAAACGGCGTGTTTCCGGCAGCAGTTTTGCTCCTAGGTTGAGCAGTTCTGTGCGCGGTGGCGTATTATGTTGTTACTAAAAGTTGGGGTGGAGATTTGGCGAGTTTATGACTGAGAAATACTGGGTCCCAGAGGCGGGGGGGCAGCCAAATAGTGGATTCACAGTTATTCTCGAATGGGGGGCTGGCTGTTGGCTGGATGGGGGGTCAGCTTTTATTATTACCCTCCCCCCCTTCGCTGTCTCCATTGCTGTCCATTATGCTGTGCCACATCGCTAAAATGTAGCGTGGTCGATATCCAGCGCCAGGTGCGGTGATCCGCAGCGTCACTCAGGAGCGTGATCCATGGGCCGAAAGCGGCTGAGGCTTAACGTGCTCTGGTTACAGCCTCCGCCGGTATGCCTCCATTCAATCCCGATGACGCCCCCCGTCAGGGAAGCGCCACCAGGAACCGTTGCCTCCCAGTGGACACTCCATCGGCATGACACTGCGGGCCGCACACAGGCAAGGCATCTCCTCACACTCCTGCCCCCTTGCAGGTTGTAGCCCTTGCGAGCTGGTGGGGCACACATTCACAAGCCTTGGTGATGAAGGCCACAAAGGCCACATGCAGCAGTATTGCAGCGTGCGGCGGCCGCCAGCTGCCCGTTGTGCATGAACTGCATGCCCTGAGGAGGAAAGCGGCCTGAAGCGTCAGAGACGCCTCACATCAGCGCTCAACTTGCTCAGAAAAACAGCTCACCTGAATGTCGGGTCATTATTCTCTTTATACCGGTACCCCTGGGGTTGCGGCATAACTTACACTTATTTTACTGTTGTATTGTATACGCCGCATTATTGGTCCAGAATAAGGGGCACTGACTGCCCTTTCGGCATGTGTACGTGTGCAACTGTTGAAGTAAAACTTGAGAACAAAAGCTACCGTATCATTGGAATTTAGTTTCCTCAGTAAGAACATGACCTGGGCCATGAAGCACCTTCCAGGTGTAAGCCAAGCTGTTTCTTTGGGGGAAAACAATCCGTGTGTTGGCAGTATTGCCGTAAACGGCGTGTTTCTGGCAGCAGTTTTGCTCCTAGGTTGAGCAGTTCTGTGCGCGGTGGCGTATTATGTTGTTACTAAAAGTTGGGGTGGAGATTGGGCGAGTTTATGATTGAGAAATACTGGGTCCCAGAGGCGGGGGGGGCAGCCAAATAGTGGATTCACAGTTATTCTCGAATGGGGGGCTGGCTGTTGGCTGGATGGGGGGTCAGCTTTTATTATTACCCTCCCCCCCTTCGCTGTCTCCATTGCTGTCCATTATGCTGTGCCACATCGCTAAAATGTAGCGTGGTCGATATCCAGCGCCAGGTGCGGTGATCCGCAGCGTCACTCAGGAGCGTGATCCATGGGCTGACAGTGGCTGAGGCTTAACGTGCTCTGGTTACAGCCTCCGCCGGTATGCCTCCATTCAATCCCGATGACGCCCCCCGTCAGGGAAGCGCCACCAGGAACCGTTGCCTCCCAGTGGACACTCCATCGGCATGACACTGCGGGCCGCACACAGGCAAGGCATCTCCTCACACTGCTGCCCCCTTGCAGGTTGTAGCCCTTGCGAGCCGGTGGGGCACACATTCACAAGCCTTGGTGATGAAGGCCACAAAGGCCACATGCAGCAGTATTGCAGCGTGCGGCGGCCGCCAGCTGCCCGTTGTGCATGAACTGCATGCCCTGAGGAGGAAAGCGGCCTGAAGCGTCAGAGACGCCTCACATCAGCGCTCAACTTGCTCAGAAAAACAGCTCACCTGAATGTCGGGTCATTATTCTCTTTATACCGGTACCCCTGGGGTTGCGGCATAACTTACACTTATTTTACTGTTGTATTGTATACGCCGCATTATTGGTCCAGAATAAGGGGCACTGACTGCCCTTTCGGCATGTGTACGTGTGCAACTGTTGAAGTAAAACTTGAGAACAAAAGCTACCGTATCATTGGAATTTAGTTTCCTCAGTAAGAACATGACCTGGGCCATGAAGCACCTTCCAGGTGTAAGCCAAGCTGTTTCTTTGGGGGAAAACAATCCGTGTGTTGGCAGTATTGCCGTAAACGGCGTGTTTCCGGCAGCAGTTTTGCTCCTAGGTTGAGCAGTTCTGTGCGCGGTGGCGTATTATGTTGTTACTAAAAGTTGGGGTGGAGATTGGGCGAGTTTATGACTGAGAAATACTGGGTCCCAGAGGCGGGGGGGCAGCCAAATAGTGGATTCACAGTTATTCTCGAATGGGGGGCTGGCTGTTGGCTGGATGGGGGGTCAGCTTTTATTATTACCCTCCCCCCCTTCGCTGTCTCCATTGCTGTCCATTATGCTGTGCCACATCGCTAAAATGTAGCGTGGTCGATATCCAGCGCCAGGTGCGGTGATCCGCAGCGTCACTCAGGAGCGTGATCCATGGGCCGAAAGCGGCTGAGGCTTAACGTGCTCTGGTTACAGCCTCCGCCGGTATGCCTCCATTCAATCCCGATGACGCCCCCCGTCAGGGAAGCGCCACCAGGAACCGTTGCCTCCCAGTGGACACTCCATCGGCATGACACTGCGGGCCGCACACAGGCAAGGCATCTCCTCACACTGCTGCCCCCTTGCAGGTTGTAGCCCTTGCGAGCTGGTGGGGCACACATTCACAAGCCTTGGTGATGAAGGCCACAAAGGCCACATGCAGCAGTATTGCAGCGTGCGGCGGCCGCCAGCTGCCCGTTGTGCATGAACTGCATGCCCTGAGGAGGAAAGCGGCCTGAAGCGTCAGAGACGCCTCACATCAGCGCTCAACTTGCTCAGAAAAACAGCTCACCTGAATGTCGGGTCATTATTCTCTTTATACCGGTACCCCTGGGGTTGCGGCATAACTTACACTTATTTTACTGTTGTATTGTATACGCCGCATTATTGGTCCAGAATAAGGGGCACTGACTGCCCTTTCGGCATGTGTACGTGTGCAACTGTTGAAGTAAAACTTGAGAACAAAAGCTACCGTATCATTGGAATTTAGTTTCCTCAGTAAGAACATGACCTGGGCCATGAAGCACCTTCCAGGTGTAAGCCAAGCTGTTTCTTTGGGGAAAAACAATCCGTGTGTTGGCAGTATTGCCGTAAACGGCGTGTTTCCGGCAGCAGTTTTGCTCCTAGGTTGAGCAGTTCTGTGCGCGGTGGCGTATTATGTTGTTACTAAAAGTTGGGGTGGAGATTGGGCGAGTTTATGACTGAGAAATACTGGGTCCCAGAGGCGGGGGGGCAGCCAAATAGTGGATTCACAGTTATTCTCGAATGGGGGGCTGGCTGTTGGCTGGATGGGGGGTCAGCTTTTATTATTACCCTCCCCCCCTTCGCTGTCTCCATTGCTGTCCATTATGCTGTGCCACATCGCTAAAATGTAGCGTGGTCGATATCCAGCGCCAGGTGCGGTGATCCGCAGCGTCACTCAGGAGCGTGATCCATGGGCCGACAGCGGCTGAGGCTTAACGTGCTCTGGTTACAGCCTCCGCCGGTATGCCACCATCCAATCCCGATGACGCCCCCCGTCAGGGAAGCGCCACCAGGAACCGTTGCCTCCCAGTGGACACTCCATCGGCATGACACTGCGGGCCGCACACAGGCAAGGCATCTCCTCACACTGCTGCCCCCTTGCAGGTTGTAGCCCTTGCGAGCTGGTGGGGCACACATTCACAAGCCTTGGTGATGAAGGCCACAAAGGCCACATGCAGCAGTATTGCAGCGTGCGGCGGCCGCCAGCTGCCCGTTGTGCATGAACTGCATGCCCTGAGGAGGAAAGCGGCCTGAAGCGTCAGAGACGCCTCACATCAGCGCTCAACTTGCTCAGAAAAACAGCTCACCTGAATGTCGGGTCATTATTCTCTTTATACCGGTACCCCTGGGGTTGCGGCATAACTTACACTTATTTTACTGTTGTATTGTATACGCCGCATTATTGGTCCAGAATAAGGGGCACTGACTGCCCTTTCGGCATGTGTACGTGTGCAACTGTTGAAGTAAAACTTGAGAACAAAAGCTACCGTATCATTGGAATTTAGTTTCCTCAGTAAGAACATGACCTGGGCCATGAAGCACCTTCCAGGTGTAAGCCAAGCTGTTTCTTTGGGGAAAAACAATCCGTGTGTTGGCAGTATTGCCGTAAACGGCGTGTTTCCGGCAGCAGTTTTGCTCCTAGGTTGAGCAGTTCTGTGCGCGGTGGCGTATTATGTTGTTACTAAAAGTTGGGGTGGAGATTGGGCGAGTTTATGACTGAGAAATACTGGGTCCCAGAGGCGGGGGGGGCAGCCAAATAGTGGATTCACAGTTATTCTCGAATGGGGGGCTGGCTGTTGGCTGGATGGGGGGTCAGCTTTTATTATTACCCTCCCCCCCTTCGCTGTCTCCATTGCTGTCCATTATGCTGTGCCACATCGCTAAAATGTAGCGTGGTCGATATCCAGCGCCAGGTGCGGTGATCCGCAGCGTCACTCAGGAGCGTGATCCATGGGCCGACAGCGGCTGAGGCTTAACGTGCTCTGGTTACAGCCTCCGCCGGTATGCCTCCATTCAATCCCGATGACGCCCCCCGTCAGGGAAGCGCCACCAGGAACCGTTGCCTCCCAGTGGACACTCCATCGGCATGACACTGCGGGCCGCACACAGGCAAGGCATCTCCTCACACTGCTGCCCCCTTGCAGGTTGTAGCCCTTGCGAGCTGGTGGGGCACACATTCACAAGCCTTGGTGATGAAGGCCACAAAGGCCACATGCAGCAGTATTGCAGCGTGCGGCGGCCGCCAGCTGCCCGTTGTGCATGAACTGCATGCCCTGAGGAGGAAAGCGGCCTGAAGCGTCAGAGACGCCTCACATCAGCGCTCAACTTGCTCAGAAAAACAGCTCACCTGAATGTCGGGTCATTATTCTCTTTATACCGGTACCCCTGGGGTTGCGGCATAACTTCCACTTATTTTACTGTTGTATTGTATACGCCGCATTATTGGTCCAGAATAAGGGGCACTGACTGCCCTTTCGGCATGTGTACGTGTGCAACTGTTGAAGTAAAACTTGAGAACAAAAGCTACCGTATCATTGGAATTTAGTTTCCTCAGTAAGAACATGACCTGGGCCATGAAGCACCTTCCAGGTGTAAGCCAAGCTGTTTCTTTGGGGGAAAACAATCCGTGTGTTGGCAGTATTGCCGTAAACGGCGTGTTTCCGGCAGCAGTTTTGCTCCTAGGTTGAGCAGTTCTGTGCGCGGTGGCGTATTATGTTGTTACTAAAAGTTGGGGTGGAGATTGGGCGAGTTTATGACTGAGAAATACTGGGTCCCAGAGGCGGGGGGGCAGCCAAATAGTGGATTCACAGTTATTCTCGAATGGGGGGCTGGCTGTTGGCTGGATGGGGGGTCAGCTTTTATTATTACCCTCCCCCCCTTCGCTGTCTCCATTGCTGTCCATTATGCTGTGCCACATCGCTAAAATGTAGCGTGGTCGATATCCAGCGCCAGGTGCGGTGATCCGCAGCGTCACTCAGGAGCGTGATCCATGGGCCGAAAGCGGCTGAGGCTTAACGTGCTCTGGTTACAGCCTCCGCCGGTATGCCTCCATTCAATCCCGATGACGCCCCCCGTCAGGGAAGCGCCACCAGGAACCGTTGCCTCCCAGTGGACACTCCATCGGCATGACACTGCGGGCCGCACACAGGCAAGGCATCTCCTCACACTGCTGCCCCCTTGCAGGTTGTAGCCCTTGCGAGCTGGTGGGGCACACATTCACAAGCCTTGGTGATGAAGGCCACAAAGGCCACATGCAGCAGTATTGCAGCGTGCGGCGGCCGCCAGCTGCCCGTTGTGCATGAACTGCATGCCCTGAGGAGGAAAGCGGCCTGAAGCGTCAGAGACGCCTCACATCAGCGCTCAACTTGCTCAGAAAAACAGCTCGCCTGAATGTCGGGTCATTATTCTCTTTATACCGGTACCCCTGGGGTTGCGGCATAACTTACACTTATTTTACTGTTGTATTGTATACGCCGCATTATTGGTCCAGAATAAGGGGCACTGACTGCCCTTTCGGCATGTGTACGTGTGCAACTGTTGAAGTAAAACTTGAGAACAAAAGCTACCGTATCATTGGAATTTAGTTTCCTCAGTAAGAACATGACCTGGGCCATGAAGCACCTTCCAGGTGTAAGCCAAGCTGTTTCTTTGGGGGAAAACAATCCGTGTGTTGGCAGTATTGCCGTAAACGGCGTGTTTCCGGCAGCAGTTTTGCTCCTAGGTTGAGCAGTTCTGTGCGCGGTGGCGTATTATGTTGTTACTAAAAGTTGGGGTGGAGATTGGGCGAGTTTATGACTGAGAAATACTGGGTCCCAGAGGCGGGGGGGCAGCCAAATAGTGGATTCACAGTTATTCTCGAATGGGGGGCTGGCTGTTGGCTGGATGGGGGGTCAGCTTTTATTATTACCTTCCCCCCCTTCGCTGTCTCCATTGCTGTCCATTATGCTGTGCCACATCGCTAAAATGTAGCGTGGTCGATATCCAGCGCCAGGTGCGGTGATCCGCAGCGTCACTCAGGAGCGTGATCCATGGGCCGACAGCGGCTGAGGCTTAACGTGCTCTGGTTACAGCCTCCGCCGGTATGCCTCCATTCAATCCCGATGACGCCCCCCGTCAGGGAAGCGCCACCAGGAACCGTTGCCTCCCAGTGGACACTCCATCGGCATGACACTGCGGGCCGCACACAGGCAAGGCATCTCCTCACACTGCTGCCCCCTTGCAGGTTGTAGCCCTTGCGAGCTGGTGGGTCACACATTCACAAGCCTTGGTGATGAAGGCCACAAAGGCCACATGCAGCAGTATTGCAGCGTGCGGCGGCCGCCAGCTGCCCGTTGTGCATGAACTGCATGCCCTGAGGAGGAAAGCGGCCTGAAGCGTCAGAGACGCCTCACATCAGCGCTCAACTTGCTCAGAAAAACAGCTCACCAGAATGTCGGGTCATTATTCTCTTTATACCGGTACCCCTGGGGTTGCGGCATAACTTACACTTATTTTACTGTTGTATTGTATACGCCGCATTATTGGTCCAGAATAAGGGGCACTGACTGCCCTTTCGGCATGTGTACGTGTGCAACTGTTGAAGTAAAACTTGAGAACAAAAGCTACCGTATCATTGGAATTTAGTTTCCTCAGTAAGAACATGACCTGGGCCATGAAGCACCTTCCAGGTGTAAGCCAAGCTGTTTCTTTGGGGAAAAACAATCCGTGTGTTGGCAGTATTGCCGTAAACGGCGTGTTTCCGGCAGCAGTTTTGCTCCTAGGTTGAGCAGTTCTGTGCGCGGTGGCGTATTATGTTGTTACTAAAAGTTGGGGTGGAGATTGGGCGAGTTTATGACTGAGAAATACTGGGTCCCAGAGGCGGGGGGGCAGCCAAATAGTGGATTCACAGTTATTCTCGAATGGGGGGCTGGCTGTTGGCTGGATGGGGGGTCAGCTTTTATTATTACCCTCCCCCCCTTCGCTGTCTCCATTGCTGTCCATTATGCTGTGCCACATCGCTAAAATGTAGCGTGGTCGATATCCAGCGCCAGGTGCGGTGATCCGCAGCGTCACTCAGGAGCGTGATCCATGGGCCGACAGCGGCTGAGGCTTAACGTGCTCTGGTTACAGCCTCCGCCGGTATGCCTCCATTCAATCCCGATGACGCCCCCCGTCAGGGAAGCGCCACCAGGAACCGTTGCCTCCCAGTGGACACTCCATCGGCATGACACTGCGGGCCGCACACAGGCAAGGCATCTCCTCACACTGCTGCCCCCTTGCAGGTTGTAGCCCTTGCGAGCTGGTGGGGCACACATTCACAAGCCTTGGTGATGAAGGCCACAAAGGCCACATGCAGCAGTATTGCAGCGTGCGGCGGCCGCCAGCTGCCCGTTGTGCATGAACTGCATGCCCTGAGGAGGAAAGCGGCCTGAAGCGTCAGAGACGCCTCACATCAGCGCTCAACTTGCTCAGAAAAACAGCTCACCTGAATGTCGGGTCATTATTCTCTTTATACCGGTACCCCTGGGGTTGCGGCATAACTTACACTTATTTTACTGTTGTATTGTATACGCCGCATGATTGGTCCAGAATAAGGGGCACTGACTGCCCTTTCGGCATGTGTACGTGTGCAACTGTTGAAGTAAAACTTGAGAACAAAAGCTACCGTATCATTGGAATTTAGTTTCCTCAGTAAGAACATGACCTGGGCCATGAAGCACCTTCCAGGTGTAAGCCAAGCTGTTTCTTTGGGGAAAAACAATCCGTGTGTTGGCAGTATTGCCGTAAACGGCGTGTTTCCGGCAGCAGTTTTGCTCCTAGGTTGAGCAGTTCTGTGCGCGGTGGCGTATTATGTTGTTACTAAAAGTTGGGGTGGAGATTGGGCGAGTTTATGACTGAGAAATACTGGGTCCCAGAGGCGGGGGGGGCAGCCAAATAGTGGATCCACAGTTATTCTCGAATGGGGGGCTGGCTGTTGGCTGGATGGGGGGTCAGCTTTTATTATTACCCTCCCCCCCTTCGCTGTCTCCATTGCTGTCCATTATGCTGTGCCACATCGCTAAAATGTAGCGTGGTCGATATCCAGCGCCAGGTGCGGTGATCCGCAGCGTCACTCAGGAGCGTGATCCATGGGCCGACAGCGGCTGAGGCTTAACGTGCTCTGGTTACAGCCTCCGCCGGTATGCCTCCATTCAATCCCGATGACGCCCCCCGTCAGGGAAGCACCACCAGGAACCGTTGCCTCCCAGTGGACACTCCATCGGCATGACACTGCGGGCCGCACACAGGCAAGGCATCTCCTCACACTGCTGCCCCCTTGCAGGTTGTAGCCCTTGCGAGCCGGTGGGGCACACATTCACAAGCCTTGGTGATGAAGGCCACAAAGGCCACATGCAGCAGTATTGCAGCGTGCGGCGGCCGCCAGCTGCCCGTTGTGCATGAACTGCATGCCCTGAGGAGGAAAGCGGCCTGAAGCGTCAGAGACGCCTCACATCAGCGCTCAACTTGCTCAGAAAAACAGCTCACCTGAATGTCGGGTCATTATTCTCTTTATACCGGTACCCCTGGGGTTGCGGCATAACTTACACTTATTTTACTGTTGTATTGTATACGCCGCATTATTGGTCCAGAATAAGGGGCACTGACTGCCCTTTCGGCATGTGTACGTGTGCAACTGGCTGTTGAAGTAAAACTTGAGAACAAAAGCTACCGTATCATTGGAATTTAGTTTCCTCAGTAAGAACATGACCTGGGCCATGAAGCACCTTCCAGGTGTAAGCCAAGCTGTTTCTTTGGGGGAAAACAATCCGTGTGTTGGCAGTATTGCCGTAAACGGCGTGTTTCCGGCAGCAGTTTTGCTCCTAGGTTGAGCAGTTCTGTGCGCGGTGGCGTATTATGTTGTTACTAAAAGTTGGGGTGGAGATTGGGCGAGTTTATGACTGAGAAATACTGGGTCCCAGAGGCGGGGGGGCAGCCAAATAGTGGATTCACAGTTATTCTCGAATGGGGGGCTGGCTGTTGGCTGGATGGGGGGTCAGCTTTTATTATTACCCTCCCCCCCTTCGCTGTCTCCATTGCTGTCCATTATGCTGTGCCACATCGCTAAAATGTAGCGTGGTCGATATCCAGCGCCAGGTGCGGTGATCCGCAGCGTCACTCAGGAGCGTGATCCATGGGCCGACAGCGGCTGAGGCTTAACGTGCTCTGGTTACAGCCTCCGCCGGTATGCCTCCATTCAATCCCGATGACGCCCCCCGTCAGGGAAGCGCCACCAGGAACCGTTGCCTCCCAGTGGACACTCCATCGGCATGACACTGCGGGCCGCACACAGGCAAGGCATCTCCTCACACTGCTGCCCCCTTGCAGGTTGTAGCCCTTGCGAGCTGGTGGGGCACACATTCACAAGCCTTGGTGATGAAGGCCACAAAGGCCACATGCAGCAGTATTGCAGCGTGCGGCGGCCGCCAGCTGCCCGTTGTGCATGAACTGCATGCCCTGAGGAGGAAAGCGGCCTGAAGCGTCAGAGACGCCTCACATCAGCGCTCAACTTGCTCAGAAAAACAGCTCACCTGAATGTCGGGTCATTATTCTCTTTATACCGGTACCCCTGGGGTTGCGGCATAACTTACACTTATTTTACTGTTGTATTGTATACGCCGCATTATTGGTCCAGAATAAGGGGCACTGACTGCCCTTTCGGCATGTGTACGTGTGCAACTGTTGAAGTAAAACTTGAGAACAAAAGCTACCGTATCATTGGAATTTAGTTTCCTCAGTAAGAACATGACCTGGGCCATGAAGCACCTTCCAGGTGTAAGCCAAGCTGTTTCTTTGGGGGAAAACAATCCGTGTGTTGGCAGTATTGCCGTAAACGGCGTGTTTCCGGCAGCAGTTTTGCTCCTAGGTTGAGCAGTTCTGTGCGCGGTGGCGTATTATGTTGTTACTAAAAGTTGGGGTGGAGATTGGGCGAGTTTATGACTGAGAAATACTGGGTCCCAGAGGCGGGGGGGCAGCCAAATAGTGGATTCACAGTTATTCTCGAATGGGGGGCTGGCTGTTGGCTGGATGGGGGGTCAGCTTTTATTATTACCCTCCCCCCCTTCGCTGTCTCCATTGCTGTCCATTATGCTGTGCCACATCGCTAAAATGTAGCGTGGTCGATATCCAGCGCCAGGTGCGGTGATCCGCAGCGTCACTCAGGAGCGTGATCCATGGGCCGACAGCGGCTGAGGCTTAACGTGCTCTGGTTACAGCCTCCGCCGGTATGCCTCCATTCAATCCCGATGACGCCCCCCGTCAGGGAAGCGCCACCAGGAACCGTTGCCTCCCAGTGGACACTCCATCGGCATGACACTGCGGGCCGCACACAGGCAAGGCATCTCCTCACACTGCTGCCCCCTTGCAGGTTGTAGCCCTTGCGAGCCGGTGGGGCACACATTCACAAGCCTTGGTGATGAAGGCCACAAAGGCCACATGCAGCAGTATTGCAGCGTGCGGCGGCCGCCAGCTGCCCGTTGTGCATGAACTGCATGCCCTGAGGAGGAAAGCGGCCTGAAGCGTCAGAGACGCCTCACATCAGCGCTCAACTTGCTCAGAAAAACAGCTCACCTGAATGTCGGGTCATTATTCTCTTTATACCGGTACCCCTGGGGTTGCGGCATAACTTACACTTATTTTACTGTTGTATTGTATACGCCGCATTATTGGTCCAGAATAAGGGGCACTGACTGCCCTTTCGGCATGTGTACGTGTGCAACTGGCTGTTGAAGTAAAACTTGAGAACAAAAGCTACCGTATCATTGGAATTTAGTTTCCTCAGTAAGAACATGACCTGGGCCATGAAGCACCTTCCAGGTGTAAGCCAAGCTGTTTCTTTGGGGAAAAACAATCCGTGTGTTGGCAGTATTGCCGTAAACGGCGTGTTTCCGGCAGCATTTTTGCTCCTAGGTTGAGCAGTTCTGTGCGCGGTGGCGTATTATGTTGTTACTAAAAGTTGGGGTGGAGATTGGGCGAGTTTATGACTGAGAAATACTGGGTCCCAGAGGCGGGGGGGCAGCCAAATAGTGGATTCACAGTTATTCTCGAATGGGGGGCTGGCTGTTGGCTGGATGGGGGGTCAGCTTTTATTATTACCCTCCCCCCCTTCGCTGTCTCCATTGCTGTCCATTATGCTGTGCCACATCGCTAAAATGTAGCGTGGTCGATATCCAGCGCCAGGTGCGGTGATCCGCAGCGTCACTCAGGAGCGTGATCCATGGGCCGACAGCGGCTGAGGCTTAACGTGCTCTGGTTACAGCCTCCGCCGGTATGCCTCCATTCAATCCCGATGACGCCCCCCGTCAGGGAAGCGCCACCAGGAACCGTTGCCTCCCAGTGGACACTCCATCGGCATGACACTGCGGGCCGCACACAGGCAAGGCATCTCCTCACACTGCTGCCCCCTTGCAGGTTGTAGCCCTTGCGAGCTGGTGGGGCACACATTCACAAGCCTTGGTGATGAAGGCCACAAAGGCCACATGCAGCAGTATTGCAGCGTGCGGCGGCCGCCAGCTGCCCGTTGTGCATGAACTGCATGCCCTGAGGAGGAAAGCGGCCTGAAGCGTCAGAGACGCCTCACATCAGCGCTCAACTTGCTCAGAAAAACAGCTCACCTGAATGTCGGGTCATTATTCTCTTTATACCGGTACCCCTGGGGTTGCGGCATAACTTACACTTATTTTACTGTTGTATTGTATACGCCGCATGATTGGTCCAGAATAAGGGGCACTGACTGCCCTTTCGGCATGTGTACGTGTGCAACTGTTGAAGTAAAACTTGAGAACAAAAGCTACCGTATCATTGGAATTTAGTTTCCTCAGTAAGAACATGACCTGGGCCATGAAGCACCTTCCAGGTGTAAGCCAAGCTGTTTCTTTGGGGAAAAACAATCCGTGTGTTGGCAGTATTGCCGTAAACGGCGTGTTTCCGGCAGCAGTTTTGCTCCTAGGTTGAGCAGTTCTGTGCGCGGTGGCGTATTATGTTGTTACTAAAAGTTGGGGTGGAGATTGGGCAAGTTTATGACTGAGAAATACTGGGTCCCAGAGGCGGAGGGGGCAGCCAAATAGTGGATCCACAGTTATTCTCGAATGGGGGGCTGGCTGTTGGCTGGATGGGGGGTCAGCTTTTATTATTACCCTCCCCCCCTTCGCTGTCTCCATTGCTGTCCATTATGCTGTGCCACATCGCTAAAATGTAGCGTGGTCGATATCCAGCGCCAGGTGCGGTGATCCGCAGCGTCACTCAGGAGCGTGATCCATGGGCCGACAGCGGCTGAGGCTTAACGTGCTCTGGTTACAGCCTCCGCCGGTATGCCTCCATTCAATCCCGATGACGCCCCCCGTCAGGGAAGCGCCACCAGGAACCGTTGCCTCCCAGTGGACACTCCATCGGCATGACACTGCGGGCCGCACACAGGCAAGGCATCTCCTCACACTGCTGCCCCCTTGCAGGTTGTAGCCCTTGCGAGCCGGTGGGGCACACATTCACAAGCCTTGGTGATGAAGGCCACAAAGGCCACATGCAGCAGTATTGCAGCGTGCGGCGGCCGCCAGCTGCCCGTTGTGCATGAACTGCATGCCCTGAGGAGGAAAGCGGCCTGAAGCGTCAGAGACGCCTCACATCAGCGCTCAACTTGCTCAGAAAAACAGCTCACCTGAATGTCGGGTCATTATTCTCTTTATACCGGTACCCCTGGGGTTGCGGCATAACTTACACTTATTTTACTGTTGTATTGTATACGCCGCATTATTGGTCCAGAATAAGGGGCACTGACTGCCCTTTCGGCATGTGTACGTGTGCAACTGTTGAAGTAAAACTTGAGAACAAAAGCTACCGTATCATTGGAATTTAGTTTCCTCAGTAAGAACATGACCTGGGCCATAAAGCACCTTCCAGGTGTAAGCCAAGCTGTTTCTTTGGGGAAAACAATCCGTGTGTTGGCAGTATTGCCGTAAACGGCGTGTTTCCGGCAGCAGTTTTGCTCCTAGGTTGAGCAGTTCTGTGCGCGGTGGCGTATTATGTTGTTACTAAAAGTTGGGGTGGAGATTGGGCGAGTTTATGACTGAGAAATACTGGGTCCCAGAGGCGGGGGGGCAGCCAAATAGTGGATTCACAGTTATTCTCGAATGGGGGGCTGGCTGTTGGCTGGATGGGGGGTCAGCTTTTATTATTACCCTCCCCCCCTTCGCTGTCTCCATTGCTGTCCATTATGCTGTGCCACATCGCTAAAATGTAGCGTGGTCGATATCCAGCGCCAGGTGCGGTGATCCGCAGCGTCACTCAGGAGCGTGATCCATGGGCCGACAGCGGCTGAGGCTTAACGTGCTCTGGTTACAGCTTCCGCCGGTATGCCTCCATTCAATCCCGATGACGCCCCCCGTCAGGGAAGCGCCACCAGGAACCGTTGCCTCCCAGTGGACACTCCATCGGCATGACACTGCGGGCCGCACACAGGCAAGGCATCTCCTCACACTGCTGCCCCCTTGCAGGTTGTAGCCCTTGCGAGCTGGTGGGGCACACATTCACAAGCCTTGGTGATGAAGGCCACAAAGGCCACATGCAGCAGTATTGCAGCGTGCGGCGGCCGCCAGCTGCCCGTTGTGCATGAACTGCATGCCCTGAGGAGGAAAGCGGCCTGAAGCGTCAGAGACGCCTCACATCAGCGCTCAACTTGCTCAGAAAAACAGCTCACCAGAATGTCGGGTCATTATTCTCTTTATACCGGTACCCTTTCGGCATGTGTACGTGTGCAACTGTTGAAGTAAAACTTGAGAACAAAAGCTACCGTATCATTGGAATTTAGTTTCCTCAGTAAGAACATGACCTGGGCCATGAAGCACCTTCCAGGTGTAAGCCAAGCTGTTTCTTTGGGGAAAAACAATCCGTGTGTTGGCAGTATTGCCGTAAACGGCGTGTTTCCGGCAGCAGTTTTGCTCCTAGGTTGAGCAGTTCTGTGCGCGGTGGCGTATTATGTTGTTACTAAAAGTTGGGGTGGAGATTGGGCGAGTTTATGACTGAGAAATACTGGGTCCCAGAGGCGGGGGGGCAGCCAAATAGTGGATTCACAGTTATTCTCGAATGGGGGGCTGGCTGTTGGCTGGATGGGGGGTCAGCTTTTATTATTACCCTCCCCCCCTTCGCTGTCTCCATTGCTGTCCATTATGCTGTGCCACATCGCTAAAATGTAGCGTGGTCGATATCCAGCGCCAGGTGCGGTGATCCGCAGCGTCACTCAGGAGCGTGATCCATGGGCCGACAGCGGCTGAGGCTTAACGTGCTCTGGTTACAGCCTCCGCCGGTATGCCTCCATTCAATCCCGATGACGCCCCCCGTCAGGGAAGCGCCACCAGGAACCGTTGCCTCCCAGTGGACACTCCATCGGCATGACACTGCGGGCCGCACACAGGCAAGGCATCTCCTCACACTGCTGCCCCCTTGCAGGTTGTAGCCCTTGCGAGCTGGTGGGGCACACATTCACAAGCCTTGGTGATGAAGGCCACAAAGGCCACATGCAGCAGTATTGCAGCGTGCGGCGGCCGCCAGCTGCCCGTTGTGCATGAACTGCATGCCCTGAGGAGGAAAGCGGCCTGAAGCGTCAGAGACGCCTCACATCAGCGCTCAACTTGCTCAGAAAAACAGCTCACCTGAATGTCGGGTCATTATTCTCTTTATACCGGTACCCCTGGGGTTGCGGCATAACTTACACTTATTTTACTGTTGTATTGTATACGCCGCATTATTGGTCCAGAATAAGGGGCACTGACTGCCCTTTCGGCATGTGTACGTGTGCAACTGTTGAAGTAAAACTTGAGAACAAAAGCTACCGTATCATTGGAATTTAGTTTCCTCAGTAAGAACATGACCTGGGCCATGAAGCACCTTCCAGGTGTAAGCCAAGCTGTTTCTTTGGGGAAAAACAATCCGTGTGTTGGCAGTATTGCCGTAAACGGCGTGTTTCCGGCAGCAGTTTTGCTCCTAGGTTGAGCAGTTCTGTGCGCGGTGGCGTATTATGTTGTTACTAAAAGTTGGGGTGGAGATTGGGCGAGTTTGTGACTGAGAAATACTGGGTCCCAGAGGCGGGGGGGCAGCCAAATAGTGGATTCACAGTTATTCTCGAATGGGGGGCTGGCTGTTGGCTGGATGGGGGGTCAGCTTTTATTATTACCCTCCCCCCCTTCGCTGTCTCCATTGCTGTCCATTATGCTGTGCCACATCGCTAAAATGTAGCGTGGTCGATATCCAGCGCCAGGTGCGGTGATCCGCAGCGTCACTCAGGAGCGTGATCCATGGGCCGACAGCGGCTGAGGCTTAACGTGCTCTGGTTACAGCCTCCGCCGGTATGCCTCCATTCAATCCCGATGACGCCCCCCGTCAGGGAAGCGCCACCAGGAACCGTTGCCTCCCAGTGGACACTCCATCGGCATGACACTGCGGGCCGCACACAGGCAAGGCATCTCCTCACACTGCTGCCCCCTTGCAGGTTGTAGCCCTTGCGAGCTGGTGGGTCACACATTCACAAGCCTTGGTGATGAAGGCCACAAAGGCCACATGCAGCAGTATTGCAGCGTGCGGCGGCCGCCAGCTGCCCGTTGTGCATGAACTGCATGCCCTGAGGAGGAAAGCGGCCTGAAGCGTCAGAGACGCCTCACATCAGCGCTCAACTTGCTCAGAAAAACAGCTCACCTGAATGTCGGGTCATTATTCTCTTTATACCGGTACCCCTGGGGTTGCGGCATAACTTACACTTATTTTACTGTTGTATTGTATACGCCGCATGATTGGTCCAGAATAAGGGGCACTGACTGCCCTTTCGGCATGTGTACGTGTGCAACTGTTGAAGTAAAACTTGAGAACAAAAGCTACCGTATCATTGGAATTTAGTTTCCTCAGTAAGAACATGACCTGGGCCATGAAGCACCTTCCAGGTGTAAGCCAAGCTGTTTCTTTGGGGGAAAACAATCCGTGTGTTGGCAGTATTGCCGTAAACGGCGTGTTTCCGGCAGCAGTTTTGCTCCTAGGTTGAGCAGTTCTGTGCGCGGTGGCGTATTATGTTGTTACTAAAAGTTGGGGTGGAGATTGGGCGAGTTTATGACTGAGAAATACTGGGTCCCAGAGGCGGGGGGGGCAGCCAAATAGTGGATTCACAGTTATTCTCGAATGGGGGGCTGGCTGTTGGCTGGATGGGGGGTCAGCTTTTATTATTACCCTCCCCCCCTTCGCTGTCTCCATTGCTGTCCATTATGCTGTGCCACATCGCTAAAATGTAGCGTGGTCGATATCCAGCGCCAGGTGCGGTGATCCGCAGCGTCACTCAGGAGCGTGATCCATGGGCCGACAGCGGCTGAGGCTTAACGTGCTCTGGTTACAGCCTCCGCCGGTATGCCTCCATTCAATCCCGATGACGCCCCCCGTCAGGGAAGCGCCACCAGGAACCGTTGCCACCCAGTGGACACTCCATCGGCATGACACTGCGGGCCGCACACAGGCAAGGCATCTCCTCACACTGCTGCCCCCTTGCAGGTTGTAGCCCTTGCGAGCTGGTGGGGCACACATTCACAAGCCTTGGTGATGAAGGCCACAAAGGCCACATGCAGCAGTATTGCAGCGTGCGGCGGCCGCCAGCTGCCCGTTGTGCATGAACTGCATGCCCTGAGGAGGAAAGCGGCCTGAAGCGTCAGAGACGCCTCACATCAGCGCTCAACTTGCTCAGAAAAACAGCTCACCTGAATGTCGGGTCATTATTCTCTTTATACCGGTACCCCTGGGGTTGCGGCATAACTTACACTTATTTTACTGTTGTATTGTATACGCCGCATTATTGGTCCAGAATAAGGGGCACTGACTGCCCTTTCGGCATGTGTACGTGTGCAACTGTTGAAGTAAAACTTGAGAACAAAAGCTACCGTATCATTGGAATTTAGTTTCCTCAGTAAGAACATGACCTGGGCCATAAAGCACCTTCTAGGTGTAAGCCAAGCTGTTTCTTTGGGGAAAAACAATCCGTGTGTTGGCAGTATTGCCGTAAACGGCGTGTTTCCGGCAGCAGTTTTGCTCCTAGGTTGAGCAGTTCTGTGCGCGGTGGCGTATTATGTTGTTACTAAAAGTTGGGGTGGAGATTGGGCGAGTTTATGACTGAGAAATACTGGGTCCCAGAGGCGGGGGGGCAGCCAAATAGTGGATTCACAGTTATTCTCGAATGGGGGGCTGGCTGTTGGCTGGATGGGGGGTCAGCTTTTATTATTACCCTCCCCCCCTTCGCTGTCTCCATTGCTGTCCATTATGCTGTGCCACATCGCTAAAATGTAGCGTGGTCGATATCCAGCGCCAGGTGCGGTGATCCGCAGCGTCACTCAGGAGCGTGATCCATGGGCCGACAGCGGCTGAGGCTTAACGTGCTCTGGTTACAGCCTCCGCCGGTATGCCTCCATTCAATCCCGATGACGCCCCCCGTCAGGGAAGCGCCACCAGGAACCGTTGCCTCCCAGTGGACACTCCATCGGCATGACACTGCGGGCCGCACACAGGCAAGGCATCTCCTCACACTGCTGCCCCCTTGCAGGTTGTAGCCCTTGCGAGCTGGTGGGGCACACATTCACAAGCCTTGGTGATGAAGGCCACAAAGGCCACATGCAGCAGTATTGCAGCGTGCGGCGGCCGCCAGCTGCCCGTTGTGCATGAACTGCATGCCCTGAGGAGGAAAGCGGCCTGAAGCGTCAGAGACGCCTCACATCAGCGCTCAACTTGCTCAGAAAAACAGCTCACCTGAATGTCGGGTCATTATTCTCTTTATACCGGTACCCCTGGGGTTGCGGCATAACTTACACTTATTTTACTGTTGTATTGTATACGCCGCATTATTGGTCCAGAATAAGGGGCACTGACTGCCCTTTCGGCATGTGTACGTGTGCAACTGTTGAAGTAAAACTTGAGAACAAAAGCTACCGTATCATTGGAATTTAGTTTCCTCAGTAAGAACATGACCTGGGCCATAAAGCACCTTCCAGGTGTAAGCCAAGCTGTTTCTTTGGGGAAAAACAATCCGTGTGTTGGCAGTATTGCCGTAAACGGCGTGTTTCCGGCAGCATTTTTGCTCCTAGGTTGAGCAGTTCTGTGCGCGGTGGCGTATTATGTTGTTACTAAAAGTTGGGGTGGAGATTGGGCGAGTTTATGACTGAGAAATACTGGGTCCCAGAGGCGGGGGGGCAGCCAAATAGTGGATTCACAGTTATTCTCGAATGGGGGGCTGGCTGTTGGCTGGATGGGGGGTCAGCTTTTATTATTACCCTCCCCCCCTTCGCTGTCTCCATTGCTGTCCATTATGCTGTGCCACATCGCTAAAATGTAGCGTGGTCGATATCCAGCGCCAGGTGCGGTGATCCGCAGCGTCACTCAGGAGCGTGATCCATGGGCCGACAGCGGCTGAGGCTTAACGTGCTCTGGTTACAGCCTCCGCCGGTATGCCTCCATTCAATCCCGATGACGCCCCCCGTCAGGGAAGCGCCACCAGGAACCGTTGCCTCCCAGTGGACACTCCATCGGCATGACACTGCGGGCCGCACACAGGCAAGGCATCTCCTCACACTGCTGCCCCCTTGCAGGTTGTAGCCCTTGCGAGCCGGTGGGGCACACATTCACAAGCCTTGGTGATGAAGGCCACAAAGGCCACATGCAGCAGTATTGCAGCGTGCGGCGGCCGCCAGCTGCCCGTTGTGCATGAACTGCATGCCCTGAGGAGGAAAGCGGCCTGAAGCGTCAGAGACGCCTCACATCAGCGCTCAACTTGCTCAGAAAAACAGCTCACCTGAATGTCGGGTCATTATTCTCTTTATACCGGTACCCCTGGGGTTGCGGCATAACTTACACTTATTTTACTGTTGTATTGTATACGCCGCATTATTGGTCCAGAATAAGGGGCACTGACTGCCCTTTCGGCATGTGTACGTGTGCAAATGTTGAAGTAAAACTTGAGAACAAAAGCTACCGTATCATTGGAATTTAGTTTCCTCAGTAAGAACATGACCTGGGCCATGAAGCACCTTCCAGGTGTAAGCCAAGCTGTTTCTTTGGGGGAAAACAATCCGTGTGTTGGCAGTATTGCCGTAAACGGCGTGTTTCCGGCAGCAGTTTTGCTCCTAGGTTGAGCAGTTCTGTGCGCGGTGGCGTATTATGTTGTTACTAAAAGTTGGGGTGGAGATTGGGCGAGTTTATGACTGAGAAATACTGGGTCCCAGAGGCGGGGGGGCAGCCAAATAGTGGATTCACAGTTATTCTCGAATGGGGGGCTGGCTGTTGGCTGGATGGGGGGTCAGCTTTTATTATTACCCTCCCCCCCTTCGCTGTCTCCATTGCTGTCCATTATGCTGTGCCACATCGCTAAAATGTAGCGTGGTCGATATCCAGCGCCAGGTGCGGTGATCCGCAGCGTCACTCAGGAGCGTGATCCATGGGCCGACAGCGGCTGAGGCTTAACGTGCTCTGGTTACAGCCTCCGCCGGTATGCCTCCATTCAATCCCGATGACGCCCCCCGTCAGGGAAGCACCACCAGGAACCGTTGCCTCCCAGTGGACACTCCATCGGCATGACACTGCGGGCCGCACACAGGCAAGGCATCTCCTCACACTGCTGCCCCCTTGCAGGTTGTAGCCCTTGCGAGCCGGTGGGGCACACATTCACAAGCCTTGGTGATGAAGGCCACAAAGGCCACATGCAGCAGTATTGCAGCGTGCGGCGGCCGCCAGCTGCCCGTTGTGCATGAACTGCATGCCCTGAGGAGGAAAGCGGCCTGAAGCGTCAGAGACGCCTCACATCAGCGCTCAACTTGCTCAGAAAAACAGCTCACCTGAATGTCGGGTCATTATTCTCTTTATACCGGTACCCCTGGGGTTGCGGCATAACTTACACTTATTTTACTGTTGTATTGTATACGCCGCATTATTGGTCCAGAATAAGGGGCACTGACTGCCCTTTCGGCATGTGTACGTGTGCAACTGTTGAAGTAAAACTTGAGAACAAAAGCTACCGTATCATTGGAATTTAGTTTCCTCAGTAAGAACATGACCTGGGCCATGAAGCACCTTCCAGGTGTAAGCCAAGCTGTTTCTTTGGGGAAAAACAATCCGTGTGTTGGCAGTATTGCCGTAAACGGCGTGTTTCCGGCAGCAGTTTTGCTCCTAGGTTGAGCAGTTCTGTGCGCGGTGGCGTATTATGTTGTTACTAAAAGTTGGGGTGGAGATTGGGCGAGTTTATGACTGAGAAATACTGGGTCCCAGAGGCGGGGGGGGCAGCCAAATAGTGGATTCACAGTTATTCTCGAATGGGGGGCTGGCTGTTGGCTGGATGGGGGGTCAGCTTTTATTATTACCCTCCCCCCCTTCGCTGTCTCCATTGCTGTCCATTATGCTGTGCCACATCGCTAAAATGTAGCGTGGTCGATATCCAGCGCCAGGTGCGGTGATCCGCAGCGTCACTCAGGAGCGTGATCCATGGGCCGACAGCGGCTGAGGCTTAACGTGCTCTGGTTACAGCCTCCGCCGGTATGCCTCCATTCAATCCCGATGACGCCCCCCGTCAGGGAAGCGCCACCAGGAACCGTTGCCTCCCAGTGGACACTCCATCGGCATGACACTGCGGGCCGCACACAGGCAAGGCATCTCCTCACACTGCTGCCCCCTTGCAGGTTGTAGCCCTTGCGAGCTGGTGGGGCACACATTCACAAGCCTTGGTGATGAAGGCCACAAAGGCCACATGCAGCAGTATTGCAGCGTGCGGCGGCCGCCAGCTGCCCGTTGTGCATGAACTGCATGCCCTGAGGAGGAAAGCGGCCTGAAGCGTCAGAGACGCCTCACATCAGCGCTCAACTTGCTCAGAAAAACAGCTCACCTGAATGTCGGGTCATTATTCTCTTTATACCGGTACCCCTGGGGTTGCGGCATAACTTACACTTATTTTACTGTTGTATTGTATACGCCGCATTATTGGTCCAGAATAAGGGGCACTGACTGCCCTTTCGGCATGTGTACGTGTGCAACTGTTGAAGTAAAACTTGAGAACAAAAGCTACCGTATCATTGGAATTTAGTTTCCTCAGTAAGAACATGACCTGGGCCATGAAGCACCTTCCAGGTGTAAGCCAAGCTGTTTCTTTGGGGGAAAACAATCCGTGTGTTGGCAGTATTGCCGTAAACGGCGTGTTTCCGGCAGCAGTTTTGCTCCTAGGTTGAGCAGTTCTGTGCGCGGTGGCGTATTATGTTGTTACTAAAAGTTGGGGTGGAGATTGGGCGAGTTTATGACTGAGAAATACTGGGTCCCAGAGGCGGGGTGGGCAGCCAAATAGTGGATTCACAGTTATTCTCGAATGGGGGGCTGGCTGTTGGCTGGATGGGGGGTCAGCTTTTATTATTACCCTCCCCCCCTTCGCTGTCTCCATTGCTGTCCATTATGCTGTGCCACATCGCTAAAATGTAGCGTGGTCGATATCCAGCGCCAGGTGCGGTGATCCGCAGCGTCACTCAGGAGCGTGATCCATGGGCCGACAGCGGCTGAGGCTTAACGTGCTCTGGTTACAGCCTCCGCCGGTATGCCTCCATTCAATCCCGATGACGCCCCCCGTCAGGGAAGCGCCACCAGAGACCGTTGCCTCCCAGTGGACACTCCATCGGCATGACACTGCGGGCCGCACACAGGCAAGGCATCTCCTCACACTGCTGCCCCCTTGCAGGTTGTAGCCCTTGCGAGCCGGTGGGGCACACATTCACAAGCCTTGGTGATGAAGGCCACAAAGGCCACATGCAGCAGTATTGCAGCGTGCGGCGGCCGCCAGCTGCCCGTTGTGCATGAACTGCATGCCCTGAGGAGGAAAGCGGCCTGAAGCGTCAGAGACGCCTCACATCAGCGCTCAACTTGCTCAGAAAAACAGCTCACCTGAATGTCGGGTCATTATTCTCTTTATACCGGTACCCCTGGGGTTGCGGCATAACTTACACTTATTTTACTGTTGTATTGTATACGCCGCATGATTGGTCCAGAATAAGGGGCACTGACTGCCCTTTCGGCATGTGTACGTGTGCAACTGGCTGTTGAAGTAAAACTTGAGAACAAAAGCTACCGTATCATTGGAATTTAGTTTCCTCAGTAAGAACATGACCTGGGCCATGAAGCACCTTCCAGGTGTAAGCCAAGCTGTTTCTTTGGGGGAAAACAATCCGTGTGTTGGCAGTATTGCCGTAAACGGCGTGTTTCCGGCAGCAGTTTTGCTCCTAGGTTGAGCAGTTCTGTGCGCGGTGGCGTATTATGTTGTTACTAAAAGTTGGGGTGGAGATTGGGCGAGTTATGACTGAGAAATACTGGGTCCCAGAGGCGGGGGGGCAGCCAAATAGTGGATTCACAGTTATTCTCGAATGGGGGGCTGGCTGTTGGCTGGATGGGGGGTCAGCTTTTATTATTACCCTCCCCCCCTTCGCTGTCTCCATTGCTGTCCATTATGCTGTGCCACATCGCTAAAATGTAGCGTGGTCGATATCCAGCGCCAGGTGCGGTGATCCGCAGCGTCACTCAGGAGCGTGATCCATGGGCCGACAGCGGCTGAGGCTTAACGTGCTCTGGTTACAGCCTCCGCCGGTATGCCTCCATTCAATCCCGATGACGCCCCCCGTCAGGGAAGCGCCACCAGGAACCGTTGCCTCCCAGTGGACACTCCATCGGCATGACACTGCGGGCCGCACACAGGCAAGGCATCTCCTCACACTGCTGCCCCCTTGCAGGTTGTAGCCCTTGCGAGCCGGTGGGGCACACATTCACAAGCCTTGGTGATGAAGGCCACAAAGGCCACATGCAGCAGTATTGCAGCGTGCGGCGGCCGCCAGCTGCCCGTTGTGCATGAACTGCATGCCCTGAGGAGGAAAGCGGCCTGAAGCGTCAGAGACGCCTCACATCAGCGCTCAACTTGCTCAGAAAAACAGCTCACCTGAATGTCGGGTCATTATTCTCTTTATACCGGTACCCCTGGGGTTGCGGCATAACTTACACTTATTTTACTGTTGTATTGTATACGCCGCATTATTGGTCCAGAATAAGGGGCACTGACTGCCCTTTCGGCATGTGTACGTGTGCAACTGTTGAAGTAAAACTTGAGAACAAAAGCTACCGTATCATTGGAATTTAGTTTCCTCAGTAAGAACATGACCTGGGCCATAAAGCACCTTCCAGGTGTAAGCCAAGCTGTTTCTTTGGGGGAAAACAATCCGTGTGTTGGCAGTATTGCCGTAAACGGCGTGTTTCCGGCAGCAGTTTTGCTCCTAGGTTGAGCAGTTCTGTGCGCGGTGGCGTATTATGTTGTTACTAAAAGTTGGGGTGGAGATTGGGCGAGTTTATGACTGAGAAATACTGGGTCCCAGAGGCGGGGGGGGCAGCCAAATAGTGGATTCACAGTTATTCTCGAATGGGGGGCTGGCTGTTGGCTGGATGGGGGGTCAGCTTTTATTATTACCCTCCCCCCCTTCGCTGTCTCCATTGCTGTCCATTATGCTGTGCCACATCGCTAAAATGTAGCGTGGTCGATATCCAGCGCCAGGTGCGGTGATCCGCAGCGTCACTCAGGAGCGTGATCCATGGGCCGACAGCGGCTGAGGCTTAACGTGCTCTGGTTACAGCCTCCGCCGGTATGCCTCCATTCAATCCCGATGACGCCCCCCGTCAGGGAAGCGCCACCAGGAACCGTTGCCTCCCAGTGGACACTCCATCGGCATGACACTGCGGGCCGCACACAGGCAAGGCATCTCCTCACACTGCTGCCCCCTTGCAGGTTGTAGCCCTTGCGAGCTGGTGGGGCACACATTCACAAGCCTTGGTGATGAAGGCCACAAAGGCCACATGCAGCAGTATTGCAGCGTGCGGCGGCCGCCAGCTGCCCGTTGTGCATGAACTGCATGCCCTGAGGAGGAAAGCGGCCTGAAGCGTCAGAGACGCCTCACATCAGCGCTCAACTTGCTCAGAAAAACAGCTCACCTGAATGTCGGGTCATTATTCTCTTTATACCGGTACCCCTGGGGTTGCGGCATAACTTACACTTATTTTACTGTTGTATTGTATACGCCGCATGATTGGTCCAGAATAAGGGGCACTGACTGCCCTTTCGGCATGTGTACGTGTGCAACTGTTGAAGTAAAACTTGAGAACAAAAGCTACCGTATCATTGGAATTTAGTTTCCTCAGTAAGAACATGACCTGGGCCATGAAGCACCTTCCAGGTGTAAGCCAAGCTGTTTCTTTGGGGAAAAACAATCCGTGTGTTGGCAGTATTGCCGTAAACGGCGTGTTTCCGGCAGCAGTTTTGCTCCTAGGTTGAGCAGTTCTGTGCGCGGTGGCGTATTATGTTGTTACTAAAAGTTGGGGTGGAGATTGGGCAAGTTTATGACTGAGAAATACTGGGTCCCAGAGGCGGGGGGGGCAGCCAAATAGTGGATCCACAGTTATTCTCGAATGGGGGGCTGGCTGTTGGCTGGATGGGGGGTCAGCTTTTATTATTACCCTCCCCCCCTTCGCTGTCTCCATTGCTGTCCATTATGCTGTGCCACATCGCTAAAATGTAGCGTGGTCGATATCCAGCGCCAGGTGCGGTGATCCGCAGCGTCACTCAGGAGCGTGATCCATGGGCCGACAGCGGCTGAGGCTTAACGTGCTCTGGTTACAGCCTCCGCCGGTATGCCTCCATTCAATCCCGATGACGCCCCCCGTCAGGGAAGCACCACCAGGAACCGTTGCCTCCCAGTGGACACTCCATCGGCATGACACTGCGGGCCGCACACAGGCAAGGCATCTCCTCACACTGCTGCCCCCTTGCAGGTTGTAGCCCTTGCGAGCCGGTGGGGCACACATTCACAAGCCTTGGTGATGAAGGCCACAAAGGCCACATGCAGCAGTATTGCAGCGTGCGGCGGCCGCCAGCTGCCCGTTGTGCATGAACTGCATGCCCTGAGGAGGAAAGCGGCCTGAAGCGTCAGAGACGCCTCACATCAGCGCTCAACTTGCTCAGAAAAACAGCTCACCTGAATGTCGGGTCATTATTCTCTTTATACCGGTACCCCTGGGGTTGCGGCATAACTTACACTTATTTTACTGTTGTATTGTATACGCCGCATTATTGGTCCAGAATAAGGGGCACTGACTGCCCTTTCGGCATGTGTACGTGTGCAACTGGCTGTTGAAGTAAAACTTGAGAACAAAAGCTACCGTATCATTGGAATTTAGTTTCCTCAGTAAGAACATGACCTGGGCCATGAAGCACCTTCCAGGTGTAAGCCAAGCT